>CM032327.1:93844191-94444191 GCA_019022515.1 Quercus aquifolioides | reverse complement strand
AACATTTTTTAAACCACAGTTTTCACATTATTTTAAACCATAGTTTCCATTTAGCCCAGACTCTTTGGTAGTTAAAATGTGAAGTTGTTCATTCATACCTAAAACACCTCATAATTTGGAAGGACCCTGATAAACAAAGGTATTTAAACAAAAAGTTTATTTTGGAATAGATTTATTAGCATGACACTTTTTAGTTTTATGAAACTTTCCATGATTTCTCCGGTGGGGTTATTAACACTCTGTCTGTTTCAATGTAAAATATTTTACAAAAGATATTTTCATTTTATAGTGTTTGGTTGTGTATCTGAAAATTAGGAACTCAATTGCAAGTATTTGTTTACTGGTAAAATGAAAAAAAAAAAAATAAATAAATAAATAAATTCTTCAATTAGAAACAACCCAAACTCAAAATTCTCACCAACCTATGCTGAATTTCTCAAAATTTAAAAGCAACCATGAATCAAAACACCCAAACTCAAATTAGCTATAAAATAAAATAAAATAAAAAGACACAGATTTGCACAACAACAAAAAAACACAGATTTGTAAAAACATAGATTTGCAAACCAAAAAAAAAAAACCAAATCTGCAAGTATGCCAGTGGAGTTCTACAAAGTTTTTGTGCGACAGGGCCTAGGTAGAGATTTGTACAAAACAAACCCAAATCTATAGGGCCTAGGAAAAAGAAAAAGAAAAAAACCCAGATCACCATACATAAATTGCAATTCCAATGCTTGACTTTCAGTGGAGAGAAGCTGATTTTTGCGACATCGACAGGGCCTACAGGTGAAGAAGAAGAACGGTGTTTGATAGTGGGTATTGAGATTGGCCTCACACAGCAGTCGCTGGAGTTGTCGCCAGAGATGAGTGGAGTGGGTGACGTTGTAGGTGGTGCTTTTGCTGGTGGGTGCCCTCTATGTTTGGCTTGGGTGAGAGCGGTGTAGTGGCTGGACTGTGATGTCTATGCGTGAGAAATTGCAAAACGTAAAATTTTTTATTGAAATTTTAAACTTAAAACATTTTACTTCTTCTTGCCTTAATTTTACAGTTTGACTATAAAATATTTTACATTTGACTAGATTTTACAACAAAACAAATATGGTAAAATATATAAAATATTTAAACAAATGGAGCATAAATGAAAGATCCATCATTTTCAAGCTAACAAAGAATTCAGGGTTTAAGATCTGTGTGGTGATTGACATGTAGAAACAACTTGTGCAATCTCTTCAAAAGGCCCAAACTCGTAGGAATCTCTTAGGTAAGATTACAAATCACCATGTTGAGTTGAGTTGTTGAATCAAACAATTTGAGCTTATTAGAGATTTGTTGTTCTTCAAGTTCTACAAGTCCTTTGAATGTTCTTTAAGTTTCTTCAAAGATTCTTGAAATAGAATTTCTCCAGAGCTTAAGCTTTTTCAAAACTTGGTGGTGAAAATGAGAGGGGATGTCCTCTATTTTTAGTGGTTTCAGAGGATAAGCTCCACTTTAAATTGATATGCTTGAAGATATGTGGTAGACTATTGATTAGCCCAAATTTTGTTTAGAGATAATTATCTCTATTTATCTATTTTGATAAAGATAATAATCAATAAAGATAAATAATTATCTCTATTTTATTTATTTATTTTAATAAAGATAATTATCCATCAATTTTGAATAAGAAATTTATTTATTATTTATTTTAATAAAGATAATTATCCATAAAATTTGAATAGAGAATTTATCTTTATCTTGCGGGCCAAATGAAATGTGGCAAAATTCAATATGCCAATGTAATATCAAGTTGGATGACACATGTCATTATTTGATTTAATTAATTTAATGACATATTAATTTGGAATTTGTCATTAAATTTCGATGTGGCATTTTGTAATTAGCTTGACAAATTTTTGCCTCCTACAAACATTACTCTTAAAAAAATTAATGGCATTGTTATGGGGGGCAAAGTGTAATTTTATTGAACAAAATTGCTAAAATTAGTACCTATTACTATACTAATATTTTTTAAAAAAAAAATTAGGGGGGGCAATATCTACATATAGCTCCGTCCATGTGAGTAAGAGAAGTGCAATTTCAGGAGCTTCGTTGTGCCACCACAAGCATCCCTGTCATGAATGGATCTAGGTGAGCATGAGGTTTCTCAAAATAAAACTTGTTTCGAGTATTCCAAATTGCCCACAAATCAGTTCTTTGAATGTAGCTTTTCTTTTTTCTTTCCAAATATAAGTATAATAATGCTTATCTTATTGAACTAGTCAAAAATCATTTATAGTTGAATATAAATAAATAATTAAATACTAATTCATTTAAATATTTGCTTAGGTGGAAGATTAAATGAATTAATGATATCTATATTCTTTTTAAGGAAGAGTAACACACATCACTAAGAGATAATAAGGTGGAAGCTAAACAAAATAATAATAAAATTCTCAAATAACACACAAATCGCCACTAATTATGGTGAAACCTTTTCCAAGTTTATGAACCAAATTAAGATTACAAATTCTCTATCCCAGTTTTTGTGTTCCATTTTAAATGTTGTTTATATTAGTACCTTACCTTATATGAGTATTCAACCTTATAAATTCCAAGTATAAACTATATTAGGAATACAAATTCTTTGTCCCATTAAAAGGTTGCTTATATTAGTACCTATCCTTGTATTAGTACCTATCCTTATAAAACCCAAGTCCTCCCTGTATATTCCATTCATTTCTATCACTTTAAATCTTAGCTCCTTTTTGCTTTAACACTCCTACAAAAAAACCCATAAAAAAACCAGGCCCCAAAATATACCCTATTCTTGGAGTTTTACCTGATTTCTTGAAAAATAGGCACCGTTTTCTCGACTGGTCAACTAAAAGTCTAAGAGATTGCCCAAGAAACACTAATGTATTTTGGAGGCTAGGAAGGGGCTATGGCTTCACCACAGCGAATCCATCCAATGTTGAACACATGCTCAAGACCAACTTCGAAAACTACTCAAAAGGAAATCTTTTCATAACCGTTCTTAAAGACTTTCTTGGCCAAGGAATCTTCAACTCTGATGGTGAACTCTAGAAAATCCAAAGAAAAACAACTAGCTATGAATTCAACACCAAATCTCTCCGCAACTTTATCATGGAAAACATCACTGTTGAGATCAGTACAAGACTGGTTCCCGTTTTAACAAAAGCCTCAGAAACACAACAAGTCTTGGACTTGCAAGGCATCTTGGAGCGTTTTGCATTTGACAATATATGTAAATTGGCTTTCAACGTCGACCCAAGTTGTCTCAGTGTTGATGGAACTAGTGCTTCTGAGTTCATGCGGGCTTTTGAAGAAGCTACAACAATTTCCTTTGGGAGATTCATGTATGCATTACCATTTCTTGCAAAAGTCAAAAAGTTTCTAAATATTGGATCAAAGCGAAGGCTAAAAGAATCAATCAAAATCGTCCATGAATTTGCAGACAATATATTATACGATCCAAAATGGGCCAAAAAGTTGATAAAGATAAAGACTTATTGTCTCGTTTTATGTCAAACGAAGAAAACTCACCCGAATTTCTCAGAGATATTGTCATAAGCTTTATTCTGGCTGGACATGACACAACCTCTTCGTCTTTGAGTTCGTTCTTTTGGCTCTTATCTTTGCATCAAAATGTGGAACAAAACATATTGAAAGAGCTTGAAACTATCCAAGTTCGTTATAGAAAAAACATAGGTGAAACATATAGTTATGAATAGCTTCATGACATGCATTATCTACATGCAGCAATCTCAGAAGCACTAAGACTCTACCCACCTGTACTGGCCGATACAAAGACATGTTTAAACAATGATATAATGCCAGGTGGAACTTTTGTTGGGAAAGGTTGGGAAGTGAGTTATCACATGTATGGAATGGGGAGGATGGAGAGCATTTGGGGGAAGAATTGTTTTGAGTTTTTGCCTGAAAGATGGATTGAGAATAGAGCGTGTAAGCAAGAGAGCCTGTTTTGGTTTGCAGTATTTCAAGCTGGGCCAAGAATTTGTCTTGGTAAAATATGGCTTATATTCAGATGAAGTCCATTGCTGCGTCAGTGACGAAGAGGTTTGAGATTGAGGCAGAGAGCAAGGGCAAGGTTCCTGAGTACTTGTTGGCCTTAACGCTGAGGATGAACAGTGGATTGCCTGTGAGGGTGAGGAAAAATGTATGGATGAGATTAATTGATGTGAATAATGAATTAAGCTCCTCATATCCTCTATCCCATTTTTGTATTTTACTTTATATTCCTTCAATAACAACTTGTCATCTATTTATTTGACATTCCTTATAAAATAACCGAAGTTTATAATATTAAATAATAATAATAATAATAATAACTGAATGAGATACCATGATTGGTGGATCAAAAAGTGGAATAAAAAAATGGGATTGTGGATTTGAATCTATGAAATTAGAGAAAGTATTTAGACCCAAAAATTTTTACAAATTGTTAATGTGTCAGATTGTTAGTAGTAGGTAAAAAAGTGATGTTAATGGTGGGTCTAACTGAGAACTAGTAAAAGTTTATCAACTTAATCGTTTTGAAAAAGGTTGTGAACATTTTTTTTTTTTTTTTTGGTGTTGCAATATTCTTGGAATTATATAATACTATGAGAAGTGCTACGTCCACAACAGTTTCACGATAAATTTTAAATGTAAGTTGTTATTGTTTCTAATTTGAATATATCCACCACTTTAATTAATTTTTTGCCCACCCAGAACAGGTAATAACAACCTATCATTTTAGATTTCTTGTGAAAGTGTTGTGAAAATATTGTGAACATAGCATTTCTCTACTATTATAAATGAGAACAACTACTTCCACATTATTTTCACAACAAATACTATGTAGTAAGTTGTTATTGGTTTTAATTTGAAATTCCATTGAAATCACTTTTTATCCCACAAATATTAGTCAGTAATAACCTGCCACTTAATTAAAATTTGTTGTGGCAATTGGCAAGTTGTGAAAATATTGTGTACATAGTATTTCTCTATTATACATGTAGATAAAAATATGGTTTAAAGTGAGACTTTTGTATACATTTTTGTTTAATATATTATGTAATGCTCTTGGTTTCAATTATTTTAGTCAATTGGTAAATCTTTTTTTGTTACCAAACATGAGATTTATATTGAAATCATGTCTACATAAAAAAGTTAATTGGTTTGTTACTCTAACGGTAAAGTGCCCTAAAATGTTTGTTTAATAATTATTTATATTGAAAAAATAATTGGATATTTGTTCTATTTGTCATGATAAGGCCTCCAAATTGTGTGCTAATAGGAATCCAAACTAATTAAAATCCCAAATTGCTTTTAAAAAATGTTGTTGTAAGTGTTTTGAATCATTATTAGTGATCAATTTCTCATGACAACTTAAGAATTCATTTTTTGTAAATTAATCTTCTACATGGTAGATTGTTTCTTTTAACCATCCAATTTCTCTTAACATCACACTTTTAAAAAAATCTCTCTCTCTCTCTCTCTCTCTCTCTCTCTCTCTCTCTCTCTCTCTCTCTCTCTCTGATGTGGGATACGGAAGCATCAAGAAGCAAAATACGTCTATTTCTAGAAAATAAGAGACAAAACACGTTTGCTTCTATAAATAACTTCAAATCTCCGAAGTCTAATTAGTTTGAAATGGACCTAATTGGACTGAATGGGCCAAAGTGAACCAAATGGACAAAAAATGGGCCAAAGTTAACCGATATTGACCCAATAGACTGAAATGCTATGTTAATATAACTTAACAAGAAAGCTTTAGCCTTTAGATATTATATAAATTAGATAAAAAATTTATGTGATACTTGGGTCTACTATATTTAGCTATAGAATTTGATTGGTGAGTCATGAGGAAAAATTTAGATAATATGTAATAATAGATGATTGTGTCATTTTTTTTCATAAATTTGTATAACGTGGATTTGTGATTAGTTATAAATAATAGCTTGCTCAAAAGTGTTTAGGGGCATGCTAATTTCTTTGAAAAACACCAAATCAAGATGAACCAGATTTGTGTTTTTATTTTTATTTTTATTTTGGGTTTGGATGAGAATAAAGACCATATATTTTTTTACGGATTTGGTTTACCTCCAATACTTTTTTTAAATGAATCTCCTTTTGTTTTAATGAGAGACTGTCACATCACCCACTAACTAAATAAAATGTGGAGATTAAAACTCACTACCACTTGCCATTGTATATTTAAAACAAAAGGATATGTCCAATTAAAAATGTATTAGAGGTTACTCAAAAAAATGTACTAGAGGTAAGCCAAACCTTTTTTTTACAACTGAGTAGTTTTCTGAATTCTCGGCAAGTCTCGCGTCTTTGAGCTCAATGGGCTTTAAGGTTTCTTACAATATGCTCTATGGAGTCAGGTTGGCTTTGTCACACAGAGAGGTCTAAGGCTCCAACTCCATGGGCATGAATCAGGCCCTTTGGGTTCTATCACAGCTATATATGAAACTGAATAGGTGTTCGGTTCCCCACATCCTCATTGGAATGAAGCTTGGGGTTGAGCGCTATGAGAAAGAATCTTCAACTAATCCAACCCATGAAGTTCCCCATGTAGTCGGTCCGTAATAAATTAAAAGAAGTTCCATGCATGACGATGCCAGGATTCCGATTAAGGGTGGATGAAGTATGACTAATAATTTAAAAAAAAAAAAATTCATACTAGCATTCATATAGTATTAACAAACTATGAACAAATGAAAAGACACAAAATAATCATTTGTTAATGTATGATGCATTAAAAATATTCATTACCCGATCATATGTCTAATTATTTACCAAGTAAATAAGAATACAAGAATGTGGCCAAAAACACGTTTTTTTTAGCCGCGTTTACAAAAAAACGCGGCTATAGCTGACCTATAGCCGCGTTTCTAAGAAACGCAGCTATAGACCTAACCTATAGGCCCTCCTAAAAAAATATTTTATAGGTCCTCCTTTTAAATTTTTTTTTTTTTTTTTGATTCGGCTGAATATTATATTTAAAATATATATATAATTTGGCTAGACCTATAGCCGTGTTTTTCAAACGTAGCTATAGGCCCGATCACAAAAACGCAGCAAAAGACACTTACAAACGCGGCTATAGACTTCACCTATAGCCACGTTTTAAAAGACGCGGCTATCGGTTATCCTTTAAAAAAACGCAGCTAAAGACACTTACAAACCTATAGCCATGTTTAAAAAACACAGCTATAGGTCCTGCCGAATAAATTTTTCTTTAAAGGATGACCTATAGCCGCGTTTGTAAGTGTCTTTAGCTGCATTTTTGTGATCGGGCCTATAGCCGCATTTGAAAAACGTAGCTATAGGTCTAGCCAAATATTATATATATATGTATATATATGTATATATATATTTTTTTAAAATATAATATATAGTTGAATCAAAAAAAAAAAAATTTAAAGGAGGACCTATAGCCACGTTTTTAAAAACGCAGCTATAGGTAACACATGAAGAGTGATGACTTGAGATATTTTTTTAGGATGACCTATAGCTGCGTTTTGCGTTTTTAAAAACGCAACTATAAGTAACATAAAAATAAAAAATAAAAATAAAATTGAAGAAGAAGGATGGCCTACCCCCCCCCCCCCCCCCCCTACCCCATTTGCTCCCTACCACTCATTTCAAAATATCTCTTTTCTTTCTTTGGCCGGCCACACATTCTTTGTTCTTCTTTTCTTTTCTTTTCTTTTTCTCTCAACACAAACGCACACACTCATCCTCTCCCTCACTGTCCCACCGGTACACTCCACACCACCATATACTTCATTTTTCTGGCAAGGATCACTGGAAAACTTCATAGAAAAAGCTAAGGCTCACTCATCTCTAATATTTGAGGTAAAAAATTTCCAATCTTTTTATGGGTATTATACTTTTGCTAGAGGTTTTTTTTTTTTTTCTAAGCTTTAATAATAAAACCCATGTGATTTATGAGCATTGGGAGTAATATTTATGTGTTTATATGTATGGGTTTTACATTGGTGGAATTATTTGATTTTGAATTTTTTGGATTTGTGCATGAATTTGTGCTATTGTGTTGCTAATATTGTGCTTATGTTTAAATGGGTTTGTGTTCTTGAGCTTTTGCTTTTGTGTTCCTTGAATGGATTTAGTGTTAAATTTGGGTTGGTTTTGTTGAATGAGAGGAGATTCATGGATTTGTGCTCTTATATTTTGGAGCACGTTGTGTTTGTATTGTCAATATGTTGTGTTTGATTTTGAATTTTATGGGTGTGTTTGTATTGTGAGTATGTTTGTTTGATTTTGAATTTTTTGAGTTTGTGTTTGATTTTGAATTTTTTGGATTTGTGTTTAAATTTGAATTTTTTTTATTTGAATTTTGAAATTTCTGGGGAAAAAAAAAAACCCGGAATTTTTTTTTTTTTTTTTTTAAGGAGGACCTATAGCTGCGTTTTTAAAAATGTAGCTATAGGTCCACAGCCTATAACCACGGTTATGAATGCAACTAAAAGCGGGTCTGTAACCGCAGTTAAAAAATGCGGCTATAGGTCTAACCTTTAGCCGCGGTTATAAAAACGCGACTATAGACCCACAAGGGGCTATTGCTACATAGAATAGGCCTGGTTTGTAAACGCGGTTATAGGAAACGCAACTATATCCTATAGCTGCGTTTTTGGGGTCTATAGCCGCGTTTTTGAAACGTGACTATAGACCCCTTTTTTGTAGTGATAATTATAGAGTATTACTCTTCAATCTATAAAATTATTTATTCTTAATTTATTAGTTCTAAATAATTATTATTTTTGTTACGTTTTTATCTTATGATGCAATTAATTATTCAACTAAAGTGAAAAACAAAATTCACACCCCTCTTACCCACATGACACTTACAGTAAATCATTCACTGCTCTCATTATTACCATTTATTTAACCAACTACATGCTCCAAAAATCCAAATCTTTACCCTTTTATTTTATTTTATTTTATGGCTCAAGGGTCCAAAGTTTTGTAGTTCTTCTACAGAGTTCTACACTCTTCTATCATTAAGTTGAAATAATGCTTTACTATCTATTAGAATAAGTTATAGGGTTATTACAACTAATAAAAGAAGTAACAAAGTAACTAAGCTCATAGAGAAAGTATCACTGGGTCGTCATGTATCAGAGAGTTAAAAACAGTCTTATAGAGAGAGAATAATAGTTAGAGAGGTTCCTCTGCGCAGATGAGATAGAGAGAAATACCATGTCAATGTCGTGTTGCTTTGCTCAAATCTGGTGGCTAGTGTCATGTTGCCTCTGCTTAGTTTCACTACTCACAAGCCGCAAGCATTTTTGTTTTGTTTTAGTGGGACGGGTAATTATTGGGTACTTCCAGAGTACCATAAATACATACTCTCCCCTTTCACATAACTGTGGGTCCCACTAATTAAATTTATGATGGGACCCACAATTCATATGAGATGGGAGAGTACGCATTTATGATACTCTCGGAGTATTCAATAGTTTTCCTAGTGGGATAGTGATGATGTTCAAGGGGGCATATGTAATTTTATTGAGCAAAATTACTATAATTAATTACCAATATATATAGAAGTATTTTAGTTTTTCAAAATTTGGCCAAAGAATGGCTCCGTCCTTGATGCATGTATTATAACAAAACTATCATTGATGGATTGAAAATTTTCAATCTGCCGCTAACCCACCAACCTTTAAAACCGACAGATCAGTTGAAATTTTAAGTGGTTTCGATTAGGCGGGTTGGTAAATTTATACCATATATATTTACAAAATTTACTTAAATTAGGTATTCTTTAATAAGGCCATAAAGTTGAGCTTTTTTATTATCATATTTAGTGGAAAGAAAGAAAAAATTAACAAAAATTTGAATCCCTAAATAAATGGACAAAACTTAGATACAACACTTTAAAAGTTGTTTATTAGGTTCTTCTCTTAAGATTCAATCATGTAGCTACTTAATTAAAAAATACACTTCCATCCCATAAGAAAAAATCCACAATACAGAATTTTAAAAGGGGAATCTAAGGAATTACAAGTACTGTATCTAAGTCTTGCTTAATAAATATATAGGCAAAAATCCAAAACTGACCCTCTAACTTTCAACTTTTTTTTCATTTCAATTCTTTAACTTTCAATTTTGTCATTTCAGTTCTCTTACTTTCAATTTTTGTCAATGCAAGATTCCGTTAGAGCTCAATTAGGATCTACCGTTAACACTACTGAAACGATGTCGTTTTGCCTTTTATATATATATATTGGAATTAAAATAAAATAAGAAAAATCTGTAAATAAAAAAATTAAGGGGAACGACGACCCTTCCCCTGAAATCAAAACAAAGAACACGACATGACACCCCTCCGCGGCCTCTTGAAGAGCGAGAACAACATGGCTCTGGAACCTCAAATCCGTCTGAAAACAAAGAGAATTTTATATAAGAAAAACAATTCGCACAAAAAGAAAAAGAGAAATATATAAGATCAATTTTCTCGGCAGCCAAATAGAGGGGAGGGATATAAACAAACCTTGAAGTCTTGTGTGATTTCACGAACAAGATGCTGGAAGGGCAACTTGAAGTCTTCTGGTACTTGCAGATTTCACTGTTTAAAATCCAGAAGAAAATAAGGGTTTCGAAAGAAAATAAATGACCAAATTACAAAAGTTAGAATTTTTCCAAAAAATAATTACCGAGGAGCAACAATTCCAGGATGATAACGATGGGGCTTCTTCACTCCACTAGTTGTGGGTGCAGATTTCCTCGCAACCTTCACAAGATTTCCTTATAGATTTTCTCAGTTAGGGTTTGGGTGTCGTCGTTCCCCTTAAATGTTTTCTTTCTTTTTTTTTCTTTTTTACAGATTTTTCTTATTTTATTTTAATTTCGAAATTTTTTATTTAAAAATAAAATAAAATAAAAAAGGCAAAACGGCGTCGTTTCAGCAGTGTTAACGGCAGCCCCTAATTGAGCTCTAATGAAATCCTGCATTGACAAAAATTGAAAGTTAGAGGACTGAAATGACAAAACAAAAAGTTAGAGGACTAAAATGAAAAAAGCTGAAAGTTAGAGGGTCAAATTTGAATTTTTGCCAAATATATACAAGCGAACGGTTCAATTCTCGATAAGTTAGAAAATTTTCAACCTACGAATCAAACTGACCTACTAATTTGATGGTCATAATTGCCCAATTCACGCCACCTCACATAATAAACCTGCAGATTTGGAAAGAGTCATACAAATGAACAAGTTAGATATTTTGTAGAGCCCTAGCAAAAGTGTGTTTATCATATTTAATTCTCACAAAAAGTTACATGTATGTGTGTATATATAAATATATACAAACACACAAAGAAAGTTACTAGCTAGTATATGATAATAAAATGGCATATTAAGCTTTTTTTTTTCTTTTTTTTTTAGGCGTAAATGCACTTTTAGTCTCTACATTTTGACTTTTTTCCATTTTGGTCTCTACATTTTAATTTTACCACTTTTACTCCCTAAACCAATTAACGCGTGTTATTTTCATCCTTTCCGTCAGTCAACTGACGAAAATAGCTGAGGTGGCTGCCGGAGGAATTAAAATATTATAAAAAAAATGCCACATCACCCATGACACATTAGCATATAAATTTAAAAAATTAATTTATTAATTTTAACTAAATAAAAACATAATTAAAAACTAAAATTCACATAATTAAAACAAAATTTAAAAAATCATCTCAAACTCAAACTCTATTCTCTCATCGCAACCAACCCAAACAAAAATTTATCATTAGATCATTTTAGTTTTAAGTGTATTTACTTTTCTTTAAGTGAGTTAGTCAAAAGCATCAAACGAATTTTTTTTTTATCAAACCTTTTTAAACCATGATCTGATTTTAGAGAGAGCTCTACCAAAAAAAAAAAGCGTTTAGAGAGAGAGAGGGAGAGAAGAAGATGAGGCCGGCAGTTTGGAGCAGATCTAGAGGAAGGGGTCGGCGGGTTAAAGAGAATGGAACTCGATCTCGGCCTCCGTCCCGGTCTCGACCTACGTCTCGGCCATAATGGAGCTTGCCGGTCTCGGCCTTCGTCCAGGTCTTGGCCACAATGGAGCTCGCTGATCTCGGCCACCTTCTTGGCGTGGGTTTGTTGACTTTTTCGTTGGCAATGGTGGTCATGTTCTGAATTTTTTTGGGTTTTTGAGTTGAAGTTCATGTTATGAAGAAATGTTTTTGATCGGTGGTGGCTTGATTGTGTTGGTCATTGGTGGTGGGATCTGGGTTTGATTGTGTTGGTTTAGGTTTGATTGTGTTGATCTGGGTTTGTTGTGATTGGTTTCTTAATCTGGGTTTAATCTGGGTTGTTCTGTTAACTAGGTTTATGGGTTTGATTTGCTGAGAATTCGGTGTTGATTGTGTTAGAATTTGGGGAAGAACATGAAGATTTCGATGATCTTGATTTGTGGTAGATCTAATGGTACTGGGTTTGATGATCTCTGAGGTGTTGAATTTGGGCTTTTTCTTCTTGTTTTCATTTATGTCCTAGTGATCTGGGTTTGAGTTCTTAGGTTGATGGGTTTGTGTTCTTGTGATGGGTTTGAGTTCTTGGTTGCTGGGTTTGATTTGGGAAGAATATGAAGAACAAGTTGTAAAATGAAGAACAATCTTAATTCATGTGAATTTTAGTTTTTAATTATGTTTTTATTTTTATTATTTAGTTAAAATTAATAAATTAATTTTTTAAATTTATATGCTAATGTGTCATGGGTGATGTCGCATTTTTTATAATATTTTAATTTCTCCGGCAGCCACCTCAGCTATTTCCGTCAGTTGACTGATGGAAAGGACAAAAATAACACTCGTTAATTGGTTTAGGGACTAAAAGTGGTAAAATTAAAATGTAGGGACCAAAATGGAAAAAAGTCAAAATGTAGGGACTAAAAGTGCATTTACGCTTTTTTTTTATTGAAAGATTTAGCTTAGTTGGGTGTGCATGAATGTGTGCAATGGCGTTGGGTGTGTGGTTGTTTGGGGTGGATCGGTGATAGTGTTAATGGTGGTTGTGATGGTTAGACTAGCGCCGCCAATGAATGAAGAGGAAAAAGAAAAAGAACTATTAAGTTTTAAATCAAAATTTTTAAGTTTTTAACTAAATTTTAATTAGAATAATTTTTTATTTAGCTGCATGCATTTTCTGTTCATTGTAGTAACACAATGTGATTTGGACATTTATAAAAGTTCAAGGATTTTTAATTTCAAATTAGAAGTAGTTAGTTTGATTTAGAATCCTAGTGTTAGATATGTGGTTAAATGATTAAATTCATCATTTTCTAATTGTTTAAACTTTTGAGAAAATTGATAATTTAATATGGTATCAGAAATAGAAATCTTTTGTTTGATCCCTTACTTTACTTTACCACTCATTTAAAATGTTTTAAATCCTATGTGTTGGACTCCACTTCTTAAGGGGAAGTGTTAGAGCTATAGTTAAATAATTAAATTCCCAATTTTCTGAGGTAATCGGTAAGAACTTAGAAGTTAGAATTACTTTAATAAAGACTATGCAAATAAAGAATTACAAAGTAACTTTGGAAATTGCCTTAAAGAATAACCAAATAGAACTTAGAACTACTTGAATAAAAACTAGGCGTAAAACTCATTTTCGTCCCTACATTTTCACGCGATTTCCACTTTGGTCCCTAACTCTTTTTTTTTCACTGCTTTTAGTCCCTATCCTGGAAAACGCGTCTCATTTTTGTCCCTGTCGTTACATCAGAGACGGAAATTGTACAGCTGGCAAATGGCATAACTTAAGAACATTAAAATAATATCCACTTAAGCCACGTGGCTTTCCTGCCCTTCAGTTAGTCACGTGGCACTCAAACCCCAAAGCAACTAAAACTAAAACTAACAAAAAAACACCGTAGACCTAACAAACTAATTAAAAAACATAAAACTAATAACTTTACCCTAACCTCGCTCAAATCACCATAGACCACAAAAAACACCCCAAATCAGCAAGCACAAAAACCCCCCAAATCAGCAAGCACAAAAACCCCCCAAATCAGCAAGCACGATCCTTAACCTCTTACCCAGATAGCTTCAGAGTGTAGCAGCTCCGTGTTTATGAAGGTTCTATCTCTGTTTCACTCTGTCTCTCTCTCGTTATGTCTCACTCTCTATCTCTCATATGAATGCTCTTTTTAAGTGCTAGGTAATTAGTCTGGGTCTCAATCTCAGTTTTTGGGTTTTGAGGATTTGGGGATTTTGAGATGTTGTGTTTTATTCTTGCTTTACGTAATCGGTCTGGGTCTCTATTTCTCTTTCTCAGTCTCTCTCTCTCTTCCTATCTCCCTTTATAGCTTTTGTAGTGGACATAATATTGACTGTGATAGTGGAATATTGTTGGGATTTGCATTGTTTGATTTTTTGTTGTGTGTTACTTTTGTTTATAGCTTTTGGTATTTGTAGCTGTGTTTGTTTTACTTTTGTTTATCAGGGGCCACAATATTGACTGTGATAAACAATGGAATATTTTTGTTGGGATTTGCATTGTTTGTCTGTATTGTGTCTTGCTTTTCAAGAAGTGGTTGGGTCCATGTGTTCCCTTTGTCATATTGTATGTTTTTTAATTTGTTTATTAGTTTATTAGCCTAACAAAGTATTATTAATTTCAGAAAGTGAATATTTGTTTTCATTTTGTTTTCTTTCTGTGACTTGCATGCAGGATGGATGAGTGTTTTACTCTGCATGTCCACCATGGTGGGCATTTTACATGGGACCCTCAAGCTTATGTGGGAAGGACAGTTGATATAGTGGAAAACTGTGATCCAAATAAGTGGTCAAAAGTAGAAATCGAGAGTATCTGTAGGGATTTTGGGTACACTGCAATGGATAAGCTATGGTTTAAAATGCCTGGTGTGAACCTAGAGCAGGCACATTTCCATGAGGTGGTTGATGATGATGCGGCTGTGTATGGGATATATGGGATATATTGGATATATGGGACATATGGGATTGTGTGTGATCAGTGTTAAGAAGTTAGATAGTTAATGATCAGTGTATGGGATATATTGTGTGATCAGTGTTAAGAAGTTAGTTAATGAGGGAATCAGATTGTATGAAAGGATTGGGAAATGGATTGTATGGGATATTTGAGAAATGAATATACTGCCAAAGTGTTCTTCATTCCAATTGTATTTGCAATTCTTTGATAAATATTAGGCATTCAATATCATAAGCTTTATGAGTTGACACTTTCCTTTTTTTTTATATGCCAAATCATATATAAAAGTTCTTGAAGATTGAAATCATGAAGCCTGCACTGTTTATTTGGTCTATCAGATATGGCTCTCTTGTTTTGGTTTTCAGCTTCTTATGCAGAGTAATATTGAGTGCACACAAGGCACAAATAGTTCACAACAATGCAATAAATTGGTATACAAGTCATACATTAATTAAAAAGTGATGTTCCATTGATAAAGTCTCAGATTACAGAGAGAATTACACCAAAATACAGGCATTTTCCCACTAATACATACCAACACAAATTCAGGCCAACACATACCAACTCAAAAATTCTACCAACACCTACCAAAATACACCAAAATTATGGTCTTTTTACACTAATACCTACCCACCTAATGACCCATTTTCCCCCCACCTATTTGGCCAACCAAAAGAAGCATCAAGCAGAGTAGCATCCCACATATCACCAGAGACAGCCCCAAGTAGATGACCAGCCTCTTCTCTCTCTTCCTGTAGCTTGCAATGTCAGCTTCAAGGGTTAAAATCCGTTGCCTCTGCTCTGAAATCAGCACCTTGCCACGCTCGCAGATTTCATCATCACGCCATTGAAAAAATTTACACTTGCGTCCAACCTGACACCCAGGAGCCAAATAAAACCCATTATATATTCAACCAAAATCATGAAAAACAACAACAAATAGTATTAGCAAAATTTGGTCACAACCAATCCAACACTTGTATTAGCAAAATACTAAAATCCTTGAAACTAAAAAAGACCCACTAAAGAAAATAGCTATAAAATAAGAACCCAATAACAGAATCCAACCCAGCCAATCCCTTTTTATTTCCCATTTTTGATCAGTCAGCTCCTAATCATATTTATGCAACTTATGTAAATTTTTACTTGAATCCCTTATTAAAGTACTGGATCTCAAAAATCATGCAGAACCAAAGTTTATTACGACATTTCATTTAAAAAACAAAAAAGCTTCCTAAAACATTCAAAGAGAATTAGATTCAATTGCTTTAAATTTTTTCAAGTTTAATCAGCTAGGATAAAAATTGAACAGATTTTCTAGTATTTTGCTTACCACTTATAATGAGTTAAAGAAAACCCCTTTTTATGCTTAAAGAAAACCCCTTATAACTGAACAGAATCTCACTCTGTTTTTTTCCCCACCCAGAAAATCAATAGAAATTTAAAACCTGTACAAAGAGATAGTGTATTATATAGATACTAACTTTCCCAATAATTTGAACACCTGTAGAACCTTCTTCCAAGGTTGTCAGGTGTCCACGAAACAACCAAAACTGGTTTCTCAGAGCAAAAGCATTGGGTTGGGCCCCTTTTCCTCAAGCTTCCACTCGATGAGATCGAGCTTGATTCCATGAGAGCAGTTGTGAGCGAGGAGCTGAGTTCGTGGCGAGGAGATGAGCTTGTGGCGTGGAGCTAAGTTGGGATTTCTAAATTTGAGGGTTTAGTCTCTGAATTTGAGGAGCTGAGCTGAGTATATAGCTTATAAAGTCACGTGAGGGGCACGGAATCTCTTACAGGCGGGGATGGGACTAATTGAAGGGCTGGAAAGCCACGTGGCTTAAGTGGATATTATTTTAATGTTCTTAAGTTATGCCGTTTGCCAGCTGTACAATTTCCGTCTCTGATGTAACGGTTGGGACAAAAATGAGACGCATTTTTCAGGATATGGACTAAAAGCGATGAAAAAAAAAAGTTAGAGACCAAAGTAAAAATGTAGGGACGAAAATGAGTTTTACGCCTAAAAACTACCCAAATAAAGAATTACAAAGTAACTTTGGAAATTGCCTTAAAGAATAGCCAAATTGGTGTACTTTTTGATCTATTTCTTTACTTTACCTCCCATTTAAAATGTTTTAGATCCTACATGTTGGACTCCACTTCTTAAGGGGAAGTGTTAGAGCTATAGTTAAATAATTAAATTCCCAATTTTCTAACAACTTAAGTTTTTGAGATAATCGGTAAAAACTTAGAAGTGAGAACTACTTAGATAAAAACTACCCAAATAAAGAATTACAAAGTAACTTTGGAAATGGGCTTAAAGAATAGCCAAATAGGTGTACTTTTTGGCTGAAACCCCAATTCTCACTTTAAAAGGTTAAAAAAAAAAAAAAAAAAAAAAAAAAACTTAAAACACAATTTCTCGGCCTATAACACACAAACAACACAAACCAAAAGATACCAACAAGCACTGAACTAACTTGCAATTACATTCAAACCATGTGCTAAGGGTCTTTTTAAATATCGCTTATTACTGAAAACTGAAAACTGAAAACTCTCATTTAAATGTTTTAAATCCTACATGTTGGACTCCACTTCTTAAGGGGAAGTGTTAGAGTTATAGTTAAATAATTAAATTCTCAATTTTCTAACAACTTAAGTTTTTGAGGTAATCAGTAAGAACTTAGAAGTTAGAACTATTTGGATAAAGATTACCCAAATAAAGAATTACAAAGTAACTTTGGAAATTGGCTTAAAGAATAGCCAAATAGGTGTACTTTTTGGCTGAAACCCCAATTCTCATTTAAAAAGCTTAAAACACAATTTCTCAGCCTATAACACACAAACAACACAAACCAAAAGATACCAACAAGCACTGAACCAACTTTCAATTACATTCAAACCATGTGCTAAGGATTTGTTTGTATACCACTTATTGATGAAAATTAAAAACAGAAAACAGAAAATACTGTAGCAAAATAATTTTTAAATGTGTGAATAGTACCGTGAAACCCAATTTTAATGTTAAATTTACATTTTTTCCAAATTACAAGTCCCATAAATAGTGCCCATAGACCCATAAAAAAAAAAACGCAGCCGCACTAATAGCGCAAAATGCGCTATTCAAACTCACACTAAATGACCAGTTTGCAAAGTAAATTTGTTATCCATGTTCAATATCTGTTGGTCCAATATAGTATCACAGCCTTCTCATGCACATCGTACGTATCCAAACAAGTTACACATAACAAAAGTGTGTTATAGTGCAATGACCACAAGTAGTAATCAGAGAGTACCAAGTGATGCAACTGATCAAACAGCATGTCTCGAATATCACCCAAGCAAGAAAACATAAAATACCAAAATACACCAATCTACAAAAAAATAAATAGGGAAAGGCATAAAGCAAACGGAATACACAATGTCACAATAAACACCATATATTAGCTTAACTGACCAAGTTAACAACCCAGAAGTCAACATTTTACAGTGACAAAAGGAAAATTTGATCAATTCAAACCAAGTCAAGCTTAAAAGCTTAAGTAAGCCACCATGAAAGCTTGGTAGTTTAGTGAAACATTTCTTGCACCCACCACCTGTTATTGCAAATTACTTTACTATTATATACTCCAATAATATTGATCTTTAGCACCAAGAGATATATTATATAAGTTTATAAACTAAAGGTTCACAAGGCTTGGAGCAGACTGAGGAGGATTTGTGAGCATGTGAACAACTTCTCTCATGGTGGGTCTGGCAGAGCTTTCATCTTCAACACACAGCATAGCTATCTTAAACAAATGTATCACACCTGTGAGAGGGTACCCACTGAGCCTAGGGTCCACAACTGCAAGGACTGAAGCTGCATCAGATGGCTGAGAGAGTTCTGATGCTGTTTTCCTGACCCATCTCACAATGTCTACCCCATCACCAAACTCCCCCACTGGTTTCCTCCCTGCTATCAGTTCCAGTAGCACAACACCAAAACTGTACACATCGCTTTTCTTGTCCACTTTTAGCGTGTAAGCGTACTCTGTTGCACAGCGAAAATTAATGAGATTTCAGATGCTTAGCTCACGTTCAAAGTAAAATGTTGGTAAGGTTGAATTCAAAACATTGAACGTGGCTAAATGAGACAAAAAGCAAACATAATCGCTTACTATTATATAATTATTACTAGTATATTTTTAATACTAGTTTACACAAAAGGGCAAAGCTTCGATTCAATGTTAAGTTGCACTAGATCTATTGAGGATGACGGCATATATGTGTCCACTTTTAATCATGTGTTATCATTCTAATGCATTCAACAAACTAGATGCACTAAACCCAAGCCAGACTATTACAAAATATGTTATTATAAAGTGGTCAAATTTTAGTCCAGCTCTCGATCTACTAGAATCAAATTTTTTTTTTTTTTTTTTTTTTTTTTGAGCTTTGACGCGACAGTGAACAAAACATATGACATTAAGCATAAACACAATAAAATCATTTGTTATGGCTTCATTTTTAAATCTCAGTCAGCTTATTTTATGGGTTCTGTTTTTTCAAAACATTATTTTTTTCTTAGGTACAACTTATTTTATTTTATTTTATTTTTAATAGTAGGGAAGAAAATATTTGAATCTTGAAAGTATATAGAAGTGACAATTGAGCAATAAGACTCGTATACCATTTGACAACCTCAAATTATAACTTAACGAAAGTATACTAACAAGTAACACCAACTATATATAGACAAATTTTCACATTTTGAGGGAGGTGATCTACTCAATAAAGGTATGCTAACAATGAATACATACACAAATTTTCACAACAATTTTTAACTATATTGATGAAACTTCTTGTCATTGGTACATATTAAAGGTAATATCAATCATGAGATGCATGTCAAAGTCATATTCAAATCAAAAGCTACCATGCATGTTAACAACTTATAAAGTAATAAGTCACTACAGCACATGTACTAGCACTAGAGGTTGAAGAACAAGATGACAAACCTGGGGCAATGTAACCATACGATCCAGCAATGGCGGACATGCACTCCGAGGCCCCAGCATCCTGAAGAAACTTGGCGAGCCCAAAATCAGCAACATGAGCCTCAAAGTCTGAGTCCAGCAATATATTATTAGACTTCACATCCCTATGAATAATCATAGGCGAACAATCATGGTGAAGATAACACAACCCCGTAGCAGCCTCCACAGCTATTTTGTACCTCATATCCCATTGCAAATGCCCACCCTTCGATCCATGCAACATTTCCCCCAAACTCCCGTTCGGCATGTACTCGTACAACAACAAGTTCGTGTCCTTGTTCGACACGTAACCCAACAGCTTCACTATAAACCGGTGTCGAATTCGACCCAACGTTTGAATCTCAGCCGTGAAACCATGGTCACTGTGTCCACTCCCTCGACCCACCAACCGTTTGATCGCTACGTCAATGCCGAACGGCATGGACCCACGGTACACAATCCCGGACCCACCTTTGCCTATGATGTTCTCTTCTTTCAAACACTCTAGAACGTCTTCAGCTTTGAAGTCGAGCTTTTGAAACGCGGTGAGTTTCCAGGCTCGAGAATTCTGGACTTTCCTCTTGTGGATCGTGTAACCCGTAACCACACCCAGTAAGAGAGCCGTTACGAGTGCAATCACGCTCACAATTATCTTCCAAGTACCCGGGTTGGTACTCCTCCGACCCGAACCGCGACCCGAATTGATCAAAGACGGGCAAGGAACATGACGTGGCAAGCAGAGATTGGGGTTTCCAGCGAAGGAACTTTCATTGAAAACAGAAAACTGGTCTCCAGTGGGAATTCTGCCCTCCAAATTGTTGTAAGAAAGATCGAGCGTTGTGAGGGACGTCATGTTTCGAATTTCATCAGGAATTTGACCGCTAAGTTGATTTCTCGAGCAATTGAGAACGCTGAGAACATTCAGTTCGGTAATCCCTTTAGGAATTTCCCCAAACAGACTGTTTCCGCTAAAATCGACCGTAGTTAAAGAAGCACACTCAGAAATCGAACCCGGAATTTCGCCGCTGACATTGTTATCGCTTATATTGAACTTCGCGAGCATCTTTAGGTTGAACAATTCCTTCGGAATCTCTCCGGAAAACGAGTTCATTTCCAGGGACAGAGTCTGCAAATTCTTGAGATTTTGAATTCCCTTGGGAATTTTCCCGGTAATTTTATTAGCGGAAAGTGAGAGAATCCCGAGACTTTCACCTGAAAAATCCGTCGGAAGATCACCGGATAAGTTATTATCGTCGAGCTCCACCACCTGCGCTAATGGCAAGTTGAAAAGACCCGCCGGAACCGTACCGTTGAGTTGGTTCTTCTTGATTCTGACTTTGAGAAGCGATTTACACTCTCCGAGTTCCTCAGGGATCGGACCGACAAAGAAATTCTGAATGAGAATCAGCGTCTTCAACATCCCTCCTTTGCACAAATCTCGAGGAATCAAACCGGTGAGGTGGTTGGACGTCACGTCGAGGTCTTTCAACTTTCCATTTCTCCCCAGATTCTCAGGTAGTTGCAAGGTGAAATTGTTTTCCCATATCTGAAAAACTTCGAGATTCGGCAACTCGCCAATAAATTCCGGGATTGGACCTTCTAGCTTGTTCTTAAACAGATTGAGTAGCTTAACATTCTCAAGCCTTGAAAAATTATCTGGTATATTACCGGTAAGTTGGTTGATTGAAAGATCCAAAGAAAGCAAGTTTTGTAAGTTAGAGAGTTCAGGAGGTATAAAACCTGTGAGACGGTTTATTTGGAGAAACAATGAGTCCAAGTTCTTCAAAAGGCCTAAACTCTGAGGAATTTCACCAGTAAGGGCACAGCTAGCCATGTCTAATCGTTGAAGCGAAGTGAGCGAACCCAACTCATCTGGAATACCACCTTCGAAAGCGTTGAAGTACCCAACGAACATTTTTTGGAGATTCTTTAACCGACCCAAACTCGCCGGAATCTTGCCTGTGAGTGAGTTACCATTCAAGCCCAAGAACTCGAGGCTTTGAATCTCGGAGTAGGAGTCTGGGATTGACCCAGAGAAGTAGTTCCCGCCGAGACAAAGATGCTTGAGGTTTTTCAAGTTCACGATCTCTGTAGGAAGCGGGCCAGAGAAATTGTTGTTGTAAATGTCGAGAACTTCGAGGTTTGCCATTCTGAGAGTGATTTCGCCGGGGAATTTGCCGATGAAGACGTTGTTGGAGATGTTGACGAACTTGAGTGACGTGAGGTTCCCCGTTTCTAATGGAAGACTTCCGGTGAGATTGGTGCCGGCGAGTGTTAGGTTCACTAGCTTGTCCAGTAAGCCAATCTCCGGTGGAAGAAAACCGAAGAGTTTTATATCAGTCACGTTGAGAGAAACAACTCGTAAATCGTCGTCACATGAAACCCCGGGGAAAGAGCAATGCGCCGCTGGAGAAGAAGAGACCTCCCAGTCTTTCAAGTCTGCACCTTTGGGTCCTTTCATGGCGGACTTAAGCTTCAACAGAACTTCAAGATCACTGTACGAAGAAGAACATGCTGAGAAGAGAAGGAAAAGTATGGCAATGTGAAGTAGGAAGCTAGTAGTGGCACAGCTCCTCATCTCTCTGTCTCTCTGTGTGTTTTCACTGTCACGGGTTCTTTCTTCTACGCAAATGCGTGAGGAAGAATGAATGAATGCAGGTTCGATCAAATCGCACTGTGAAGCTTAGTTTATAGGAGCCTCGTAATGGGAGAATCAGAAGACTTCCACCGAGTATCAAACTTGAGTGAATAATAAACAATTGGTGAAACTGCAAATGGCAAAAGAAAGAAAGAAGAGAATAGGGTTGTAATTGCATGAAGACTTGTGTGTCCTTACTCTTTTAGGCCCTATTACCCTTAGCTGGGCATAGCTGGGTCCTACAGTACATTACGGATTTGATGGACGTTAACAGAAAGGTAACGTTGTGAGACGATGGATTTTAGAAAAAAATTAAACGTTTTCCTTAAAAATGTATATATAATTTTAAAAAAAAATTGCCCATTAATCAAATAAATTGGGTTTTAACTTAGAAGTTGAGCCAATTTTTTATTTTTTTTATATAATTAAGTAATAGAATAAAAGATATTTGAACCTGGAATTTATCATTAGAAATATTAAAAAATGTTAGTTACATTACAATGGATAAAAATGAAACTTTGAATATTTTCATTAGAAATATTAGTATGTGTTAATTGAGTTACAAAACTCTTCATAATAAATTTGAAATTAATTGAAATTTTTTTATTTATCTTTTTAGATATTTGCTTTACCTTAAAATCTCAAGAATTTATATACCACTTTTAAAAACTTAAAGTTATGTATAATAATTATAAATAAACTGCATAATTGAAAATATTTATAATAATAATTTGAATTTTTTTGTCACCCGTATATGAGGGTAATTTTCTTTGAATTGATTTTAAGAAAAATTATATACAGCACTTGTTTGTTCCAATGCAAATATTTTTTTAAAATAAATAAATAACTTGTGTAAGGAACAAATATTAATGGAGGAAGTCACTACTCACAAGTGAGATCTCAACTAGGTTTGCAAGAAAAGAGAGAACCTATTTATTATACGAAATGAATAATTTTTAGGTACTTTTGGAGTATAAAAAATAGTATTTTTTTCTCTCACATTTATAGTGGGGTCCACTCATTAAATTCATTGTAAAGTTCACTATGAATGTGATAGGAATGAGCACCATTTATCTGTATTCTGAGAGTACCTAAGAATTTTCTATACGAATGACTAACTAGAGTAATTGGTCAAACGTCCTTCAAAGGTTAAGACAATAAAGACTGAATAGTTTTGTAGAGTATATGTGTTTTGAATTTTTTTCATACTTTTGCTAGAATTAAACTTGGGTATCTATAGGGTTGTTTAAGTGTGTGTGTGTGTGTGTATATATATATATTTTTTAAAGCCAACCATTTAAAATAATTAAACATATTAATTTATCTATATAATCTGAACGGTTTTAGACCCCTTAACACACAACCAGATTGAGTAGCCTAATTAATTAGCCAAGTTGTTACTTAGTCAAATTAAGCAATTCTAGGTTAAAACAATCAAACAATCATATCATGAAAATATATAGCAGCGGAATAATAAATAACACAAGATATGATCACCCAGGAAAACCAAACCGGTAAATAACCTAGGGAGGATTTTACCCACCGATCCTCAAGGCAAAACTGAATTCACTATGAAAGAATTGAAGTTCATACAAAAGGACTTACAAGCTCCCCGCTCGACTTCCTAATGCTACCTACCAGTAGAACTTACTGACACGACCCCGTGCAAGCTCCGAATCCACGGACTCCTTCTTTCTTGAATTCTTCAATCAGCTACAAGCACCCACGCTTGATATTCTTTAAGCTTCAAAGGCAGCAACCAAGTTGATCATCAAGATGTTGAAGTAATCTCCGTCTAGAAAACCCTAAGCTTTGTGTAAAGGAAAGCTCCTCTAGATCTCACAAGAGATTTACACAAAACAGCAATGTATGAGTAACAATACAACTGGAGCAACTCTAAAAACGTGGCTAGGGTTTTGCCTTATATACCTTGGGCAAAAACATAAAACCCTAAACGTTTAATGAGTTAGGGCTGAGTTGGAAAACTGCAGAAAAACGCAATCTGATCGATTTTCGATCGATCGAATCTATTCTTCGATCGATCGAGCCAGACCGAAATGCCCCAATGCATCTACAGTCTCTCGATTCCAACTTTACAATAATTAATCAACTTTGAGCATACTTTAACAAGTCTAAACATGTTGTTTTGATCATGGTTTGCCAATATTACAAATTAGAGTTCTAAATACATAAATTCCTAAACCTTTAGAACCTAACAAACTCCCCCTTTGGCAATCCGTGACAAAATCCTAATTAAAAACTCAAAGTTTACAAGTAAAAAGCCCTTTACAAAAATAATGCTCATAAACTCAAATTCAACCCTAACTACTATCCATCGGTTGCAAGTGTAGACAGCAGTTTTGTTGAATCAACCTGTATATTCCTGAAATACTCAACAAACGCATAAACGCATGTGTGACAGAAAAGAGTAAAACAACAGGTATAACATTCTTGTAAGATTCATACAACACAAAATAAAGACATATATGAATGAACAACTCATAAATATAAATCAATAAGCAGTGAATCACAAAGCAACAAGAATCAATGAATATAACATGTATATCAATCAATGTTACTCCCCCTAACATGAATATCCCCAAAAATGATATACAAAGTGAAGCACCTAGATACAATCTAAAAACTCCACAAGCTCCTCAACAACAAAAAGTATCAAAAAGTCTCCCCCTAACTACAAAAACTCCTCTACAAGTCAAAAACACCACTCCCCCTTTTTGTGACGGAATGCCAAAGGGCAATCACAAGACGCCATCAAAAGGAGGTGGTGAGGGTGAATGAAGATGCGCAAAGTCGGCTCGCAGAGCACGAATCTCATCTAGCAAGTCCACCAAAATCTGACCATGAGCCGCCTGAACGGTCATGACAGTCACCAGGGTACGACGAACATCAAAGTCGGTCGAAGGAGGTGGAGGAACATCAGCAGCAGCAGCATCATCACCAACTGGATCAGGAACATCCTCACCAGCAAGACCTGTAGAAGAAGAAGGAGGAGGTGCGCTACTAGACGGCTCAGACCTAGGGTGTTTAGAACCAGCTCGAAGATGAGCGGCCCTCTGTCTAAGAAAAGACGCACCTATGGGAGCAATCACATGAACGGGCTCAGAGGAAGGAAAGCCACTAAGATCAAGATAAAGCAAAATCCTATGAATGAAAATAGGATGTACAAGAGCATGAGCAGAAGACTAACTCCTATAAACATCGTTCAAAGAACGAAGAAAAAGATGAGGAAAACTAATAGGAGCATCAGTAACCAAGGTGTACAAAAATACACACCTCTCAAGAGGAATGGTGTGAACATGAGAGATGAGCCAGATAGAATGACAGGCTATCCTAAAGAACAAATAGTGCAACCCGGAGAGCTCAACAGAAGTGATCCGAGGATCAGAACCCCACTAGACAGAAGTCCTAGTGATGTAAGACAAGACATCACTCAACTCGAGAGACTCATCATAAGGATAGACAGGATTCTGGACCAAAGGTACCCCTAGAGCATCAGCCACTATCTTGGGAGTAATGGTGTACTCTACGCCTCGTATCCAACTCTTTACCAAAGTGTTGGAATCATAGATGCGGATAGAGATGTTCGAAAAGAACTCTCTAATCAAGGCAGAAGGTGGAGGAGGATCAGAAACATCCACCAAGGGTAACCAGCTCCGACGCTCAAAGTTTGCCCTAATGGCAGGATCAAGTTCATCTAATAGAACAGAACGCTCAGCCCAAATCTTTCTCCTAATGTTTAGCTTCTCATAAATCTCTTGGTTTTTCTCACTCGAAAACTTCTCACGGTCAAAGGAGGGAGGAGGTGAAGGAGAAGGTGAGGAAACATTCCTACGGGCTCTAGTCTTCCTAGGCATAGTGCTAAGGAAAGGACAGAGACACAAAATGAAAACCAAAAGAACAAGAAAACAAAACCAATGGCAGACTGCAAGTTAGCACAAAAAAATATAGAACAAAAATCTATATGATGCATGAACAATAACAATGTTGTGATGCATGAACTAATGCAGTAAACACAGTTCAAATTAAGTTCAATTACACAAAATTGGCTCGAACATAGAGTTTCTAACAAAAACCCTAAAAATTTGAAAACCACTTGAAAATTTTTGCAACAAATTGATGAATTGATCACTACACAAGGTTGAAAACAGATTAGAATAACCAATTTCATCAATACAACAAGCCAATTTCATCAATTAAACCTTAATTGAACAAAATCCCCAATTCGGATCAATTAGAAACCCTAGAATTTTCAATTTCACACAAAACCCAAAATTGATCAAATTAAACCATGAAGAACATGTTTATAGTGTGTCCCCACAAAAACCCATTGATCAATTACACAAAATTGGGCCTAAATCAACAACAAACCCAAAAAGAAAAGGGTCCGAAATTTTGAGCCTAAATGCATGAAAAATGCATGAAATATGTAAATAAACTCAAAAAGGAAGGGTAAGATAGACATACCGGCTTGAGGAAAGAGATTTCTTGCAAAAAATCCGGAGGAAAACGACAAAAATTTGAACAGTTGAGCTTGCCAAGTCGGAGAGAGAAAAAAGACTTTGAAAAACTTTTGAAAAAGTCAAGAACAGTGTTTTTAAAAACCTGATTCGCGACTTTCGATTGATCGAACAATACATTCGATCGATCGAATGAGACAGTCATTTTTAAACAAATTAAAGCACTTTTTCGATCGATCGAAAATCAGAATGGATCGATCGAATTTGGCAGAGGCTCACAAAAATTTTGAGAAAAATCACAGTTTTGAAAAACACAAATCCCATTTTGAAAACAACTCCTCAAAGTATTAAATAATGAAAACAAAATGCATGAGTATGAGATGGAATGATTTTTCAAAAACCCAATTTGAATCCCAGTTTCTCCAAAGAAAATTTCAACCATTCTTTTTTTAAGTTCTCAAGCAAAAAAAATGTTTTGCATAATTCTCAAAGTATTTTCAAACTTGGTTGGTCATACCAAAAACACACACAATAACATGTACAAAGTTTAGCAAAGAGTAACTTGTGTAGTGTGTGCAACTAGCAAAAAACTTTGAGAAACATGTGAGGTGATATGTGAATAGTAATCAATCACAAAATCTACACAATCCATCACATAAAATTTAAAAGAGACTATCACCTAAAGAGTTACATCCTATAACTCCCACATCTCCTAGAACAAAAGCTTGCAATCATGTAAGTTTCTTGTATTTTGCTCCATTATAATGTGAAATGTATTATGTGAAATGGCATCAAGCCTAATGGTACACACCATTTATAATTATGTGAGATGGCATCAAGCCTAATAGTACACACCAATTTTAAGCATTAAGCAATTAAGCCGAGGCATCACCTTATGTTCTTTTTGTGCATATGTAACAAGTACACAAAATCTTATGATATGCACTAAGGTGTTCATGATTGACTAGTGAACAGTGGTGAGATGGTTATTTATGCCTTTCTCAAAAGGACCAAGTCCATCAGTTAAATAACATGTGACATCAAGATTAAGACAAAGTGATAAACACCATAAACATCTTTCCCACACAACATGCACTACAAAGCTTCATCTAGTCAAGTGCAATAAATAAGCTCATCAAAGCTAAACAAGGTACATAGGACATGATATGTGTAAATAAATTGACCAACCTTGTTTTCAAAAACCAAGAAACATCTGTTTGGATAGCACTTATTGTTGCTGAAAGTTGCTAAAAACTGATTGTTGCTGAAAACACTGTAGCAAAATAATTTTTAAATGTGTGAATAGTATCGTGGGATCCACTTTTAATATTAAATATTGCGTGAACAGTGCACGCACAGTACACGCACAGTGTTTTTTGTCTCCTAAAAGTCAATAAGTCCGGCTGCTAAAAAAAAAAAAAAAAAAAAAAACTGAAAACGCAACTTTACTTTGAGTGAAAAGTAGTGCTATCCAAACCGGGTCATAATGTCAAACAAATTTTTACTTTCTCTTTTTTTCTTTTTTTTTTATTTAAGAGAAAACAAATAAATCCTAGAATGAAATGCATGAATGTAATGCAATGCAAATCCTAGAAACAAAACAAAAGAAACACAAAAAAAACCAAAGAACAATGGTCACAGAGGAATGAGCAATGAAGCACAAGGACCATGTCAGAAAGACTCAATTAGGTCGAGTCTTTTGCATCCAAAGCCTTTTAGATGCACTCCGAGCATTGGAGTTCCTATTCACATTCGAGTGATTTTCAACTCCAGGATTGGAATAAAGGTTCAAAACCTTTACCAATTCACCAATAAGTGCCATAGGATCTTGTGCTTGAGGCACAGACACATTTGGTTTAGTTGCTCTCTTAGCAGCTTGAAGCTTGTAACAGTTAGGACGAATGTGTCCAGACTTTCCACAATAATGACAAACCCAAACAGGTTTACCATGCATCTTGTCCTTAGAAAGGGTAGGTTTAGTTTCTCTCAGATCAACCCTAATCTTCTTAGGAGGTGAAACTTCTACAGGTTTGACAACCTCACTCACAGGTGGTTTGACAGTTTCACTCACAACCTCACTCACAGAAGGTTCAGAAGAAGATGAAGAAACAAAGTTCGTGGTATGTGGAGTAGACACAGAGATGCTTTCAACATATCCTATCCCAGATTTATCAGAAGGATACTTTTGAACATTCAGCATGTGATCAAGTTTAGAACTAACAGTTCTAGCAACAGATAAATCATGTTCTAAAGTTTTAACTTTATCAAGTAAAAGCATGTTCTCAGATTTCACATGGTTCAAAAGATCATTAGCATCAAATAATTTAACAAGCAAATTTTTCTTTTCAAGCTCAAGAGAATCAATTTTCTTCAGGCCAAGTTCAACATTCATAGCATCCTTTGCAGCAACTTTGCAAAGTTTATTATAGGCCTCTTGAAGATCTGCATCCTCAGAGAGTTCCCCATCAGAAGGGTTCTCCTCAACAGATATGCTTTCGTTGACTACTGCAGTAGCAGTGAAAGCAATGAAGTTTCCATCCTCGTCACATTCAGACTCATCATCAGAAACCTCATTATCACTAAGGGTTACAGCCATAGCTTTACCCTTATTTTTTAAGAATGTAGGACATTCAGATTTAACATGACCATACCCTTGACAACCAAAACACTGAGCACCCAAAGAATTATTTGAAGATTGACCTACTTTTTCTCTAGGTTTTTCAAAGTTATTAACCTTAGTGGGATCATTCTTCCTAAAGTTTCTAGGTTCAACAGTGTTTGTACCTCTTGCCCTTCTATTTGTATTTCTCAGAAAATTTCTAAAATTCTTGGCAAGGTAAGCTATCTCTGTAGCAGAGAGCTCATCATCAAATCCACCGGCCTCAACATCATTAACAGACTTAAGAGCCATTGATTTGGATTTGTTTGTTTTGGATAAGTCAGACTCATAGGACTGAAGAGATCCTACAAGCTCATCAACAGGGATGGAGTCCACATCCTTGCTTTCAGTGATGGCAGTCACTTTGGGTCTAAAGTCTTCAGTTAAAGATCTAAGAATCTTCCTAACAATTTTAGGTTGATCATAGATTTCACCCAAGTTAAAAGCAGAATTAACAATATCATTCAGTTTGGCATAAAATTCATCAAATGATTCATCATCAGACATCCTAATGCTCTCAAACCTAGAAGTTAATTGCTGCAGTTTGTTTATCTTAACTGCCTTTGTGCCTTCATGCACAGTTTGGAGGATTTTCCAAGCAGTATGAGCAACCTCAACATTAGAGATCCTCTTAAATTCCTCCATAGAAACAGCATTGAAGATGGCATTCATAACTTTGCTATTGAAGCCTGCTGCTTCTTTTTCAGAAGTTTGCCACTCACTCACAGGAGTAGTGGGCTTCTGCCATCCGTACTCAACGGAATTCCAAACTCTCTCATCAATGGATTTCAGGAATGCTTTCATCCTTACTTTCTAATAAGCATAGTTATTCTTATCAAAGTGAGGAGGAACAACAAGAGAGTGTCCATGCTCCATGACAACAGGGGTCAAGGATTAGCTCAGAGATCAAAAAATCTCAGACAAAAGAGCTACCTGCTCTGATACCACTTGAACGGTTTTAGACCCCTTAACACACAACCAGATTGAGTAGCCTAGTTAATTAGCCAAGTTGTTACTTAATCAAATTAAGCAATTTTAGGTTAAAACAATCAAACAATCATATCATGAAAATATATAGCAGCGGAATAATAAATAACACAAGATATGATCACTCAGGAAAACCAAACCGGTAAAAAACCTGGGGAGGATTTTACCCACCGATCCTCAAGGCAAAACTGAATTCACTATGAAAGAATTGAAGTTCATACAAAAGGACTTACAAGCTCCCCGCTCGACTTCCTAATGCTACCTACCAGTAGAACTTACTGACACGACCCCGTGCAAGCTCCGAATCCACGGACTCCTTCTTTCTTGAATTCTTCAATCAGCTACAAGCACCCACGCTTGATATTCTTTAAGCTTCAAAGGCAGCAACCAAGTTGATCATCAAGATGTTGAAGTAATCTCCATCTAGAAAACCCTAAGCTTTGTGTAAAGGAAAGCTCATCTAGATCTCACAAGAGATTTACACAAAACAGCAATGTATGAGCAACAATACAACTGGAGCAACTCTAAAAACGTGGCTAGGGTTTTGCCTTATATACCTAGGGCAAAAACATAAAACCCTAAACGTTTAATGAGTTAGGGCTGAGTTGGAAAACTGCAGAAAAACGCAATCTGATCGAATTTCGATCGATCGAATCTATTCTTCGATCGATCGAGCCAGACCAAAATGCCCCAATGCATCTACAGTCTCTCGATTCCAACTTTACAATAATTAATCAACTTTGAGCATACTTTAACAAGTCTAAACATGTTATTTTGATCATGGTTTGCCAATATTACAAATTAGAGTTTTAAATACATAAATTCCTAAACCTTTAGAACCTAACATAATCTTCTTTTGTTTTTAATTAAACATAAGTTTTATTTTTTTGTGTTTTATAATTCGATTGTTATAAATTAGGTTTCTATTAACAAGTGAGTGGATACATGTTAAAGAGGAATTTATTGAATCTCATTACATTAAGAAATAACAAAAGAAAATAAACAAATATTTAGTTAATTGAGTGATGTGCGACTCTAAAAGAAAACTAATCAATCTCAACCTTATCTAACGTATTGAGACACTTATTTATTAAGAATTTTTTTAAAATATTCTCAAAGTATCATGAAACTGTGCTTCTTCTTCTCATATTCATGATGAATTTTATCATAAATTTAATTAATGAGCCTTATCATGAATGTAAAATGACAAAATATAATCTTTTGTACTTCAAAAATACTTAAAAATTATTTCAAATTAATTAATCCGGAAGAAATGTTAGTTTTTTTCAAAAATAATAAAAAGATATGGAAAAGTAAGTCGTTAATGTAAACGGAAGATTGAGGTCGGAGTTGATGAGTGAATGGTGATAGTACACCATTGAAAGGTGTGTTTTTGACGGCGTGATCTGTAAGTTTGAATGACAGGGCCACAGGGGGCGTGATAATGTTGCTGTCTCTTCTGCTCTTCAGGGTCAGGTCCTCCAGGCACCAGTTGTATCTATTCTACGTATGACGTGGTTATACTTCAAATTTCACTTTTTTTTTCTTTTGATAGGAAAAGATCTACATTATAGGATAGTGTAAAATAAAAAACGATGTCGTTTTTATCTGGCTTTGGAAGTTATCAAAATCAATGTAGATGCTGTCCTTTTTCGTTTTTAGAATAGAACTGAGAAAAACGAATGGAGATTTGTGGTCTTTTTTGCTTGGTCCCAGTTGCAAAGTCTGGCTGTGTCTTTTCCCATACGGACATCTTTCCCCTCTGAACTCAACTTTGGCTTTGAGCTGAAAGTCCACTCCTTTTGTTCCTTTTCTATAACTCTCTGACCAATCCTGATCGTTCCAGTTGTGGCCCCCATAATCAAACGGCTTATACGACCAGTCCAGTCTGATTACTTGCCCCACCAGTTTCCTATCCACTGGTGCCCTGGTCCAATTTTTTTTTGCTAAGCAAAAATGGGCTCTTTATGGTTGTATTATACCACTCGGGTTGTCAGAGAAGGCTTATACACCCAAGACCTTCTAACCACGTATTAGTGTGACACTGGTAACAACACTAGCTATTTTCACACCAAATTTTACAACTTGTTAATTTGTGTGATTGTAAATCATTAGTAAAAAAGGTTAGGTTCAAATAATCGAAAGTGTCCAAAACTAATAATCACACAAAAAAGCAAATTGTGAAATTAGATACTTATTTATTAGATTAGAATTATCCCTAGATTGTGTGTTTAAAGAACAATTCTTGAGAATGAAGACTCCAATGAGTCTGCTCGTGGACTTTGCTTTTAAAATAGTATTCCTTTGCATCTTTGTAAGAAAGTGGCTTTTAAGTTTTATGGTCCTCTTTTATGCAAGAGTTGAAAGAGGTTAAGTGGAGGGGAAATGCTACATTGTTCTTAAGTATATTACTGAGGATAATTTGAGAGCCGCATAAGTTTGGGTACAAAGACACAAGCATCTATTCGATGTCGATCCCACTAGAGTAGAGAACAAATTCATATTCTTGCGGAAAGTATTAGTGGCTATTTGAGATTTATGAGAATCTAAGTGAGTGATTTGAAGAATAAAGATAGCTACTTTTGCAGCAACAAAAACCTATTTGGATAGTTGAGATTTGGAATGCTCTCTAGCTCTCCAGTCTCCATATCCAGAGAAAGCAGGAGATCCATTGATTCATAATGCTTTTAAGTGTACTTGGGAGGCTGAAATTTGCATTTTGTAGTGCTAGGTGGTAAACAAATAGTAAACAATAAGCATTCATTGGCATTGCCTCTTAAAGTACAATGTTAATGCTTCCTGCATCTCAGACATTGATTGTGTATGGAGACTATTTTAATCAGTCGGGCTCACTGAAATTTATATTCCGCTACTTGTTGATTATAATACTGGAATTAAAAATTATAGCAGATTGTCCAATATCAGTCAATTATTTAGACAATAATGCAAGTAGCCAACTCCACCACATAATTACTATATATCAAGTCAACTTCACAACTCTTTCAATCGGAATATGAATATCTTGTATACTCTTCACAAGTATACAAGCCATATGCATTATGTTGGGTTGATGAAACCGGCTTAAATTTCATCTTTTGTAAAGAAATTGAACCATTTTATCTTTTAACAGCTTTGACTAATTTAGAGAAAAAGGAAAGAGGGGGGGTTTCAACTAACAATTGAATGTCCAATGATAATGATATTGTTCGTATCTCATATTTGTGGTTCAAATTTTGATCCTCACTCCACTTTCCTTCACTATTGACCTATCAAATATTTGTGGTTCGAATTCATGGCTTGATTTCTTTACAAGTGATGAAATTTAGGTTTATTCCATCAACCCAACCTAAAGCATATGACTTGTATACTTGTGAAGAGTTGGGTTCAGTTTAGAATTTCTCAATCTAATAAGACAGGGTCAATTGAAAAAATCCTTGACCCAATCCAACAATGCGCATTATTGACATTAGATTGAGATTTGCTATTACACCATACAATAATTATTTAAATATTTTTTTTATAACGAATGACTTTAGAGTATTTATTAATAAACTTTTTTATAAAAAAATGAAAAAGTAGTTGATTTTTTTGACAATTTTTTCAATTTTTATAAAATGTTTTTTAAAATGGATGACTAATAGATGCACTAAGAGCACCCGTTAACCGTATTCATTATTTAATTGTTGAGATCGAGAGTTAGCAAATTTATTTTTATTTCCAAAATTGAGTTGAATATTTTTGAAATATATTAACAAATATCCTAAAGATATTGGTTTAAAAATTATTTTTAAAAACAATTTATGTAAAGATGATAAAGTAATTAATTTTATTGACAAATTTTTATATTTTTCATAAAAATAATATTCTTCAACTTCTCCACAGTAAAGGTTATTGCATGCTGCAGTAAATGCAGGGTATCTAAATCCATTGACATCACCTTGGTGCCCTGCTCAAGCTGTAGTCTCGCACTGCAAAGCCCTCTTAGGCTTTGGGAACCAGAGCTGGAGTATTGAGGCTACGGCACAGAGAAAGCTACATAGAAACCGCAATAATGGTCTGCTTTACTGGATTAAGTAAAGCCCAGGAGCCAATACCCAATAGGCTCAATAATCTTTTGGGAATCGAGAAACGTTGATGAATGATTGACCAAGACAATTGCAAGTTCGACTTTCAATGTCCAAATGTGTAAGTCTCACAATGATGACGAGGGTGATGGATTATTCTCGCCTGTCTTTAGCCAAAAAATAGAGTGCAAGGCTGGGAAAGGTCACATCTTTGTTGGGGGGGGGCCTTTTTTCTTGGCATCTATGAGAAATTGGGCCTTTTCTTCTCGTGATTTGGGGAATTTTGGGCTACTTATTGTGAGCATGACTTCCACTTGTCAAATGCAAGGACAATTCTTAAGGCTTGGGTTGAAAGAGTTAGTGGGTGGGAGGAGAGCTACTTCTGTGTGTTATGTGGTACAATTGAAAAAACAAGAAAGAACAACAGTTTCTTACAAATATATTCTCCAATATATTACATGATGATACATATCATCATCCAAGAAAATTAAATCACATATAAGTCATTGAATCATTAAACAAATTATGACTATAATATTAGTCATGTCAATAAAAGTACACATAATGGCCTTATGAACCGCAAAGAGTTGGAGAAAATTTTAATTTATGTCCAAAAATTGTGGCTGGGAAGGGGTGAATTCTTCATTGGAATTTTCAAGGCCGTTAACGAACTGAAATTTTCAAAATTTAAATTGGCCAACATCATCAGAGCATTCGCATCCACAACTTCTATTTTATTCTATTTTACCATCTCAAAAAATTACTTTATCAATTATATCATACTATTTTACAACACAATCAACATCCTAACTTTTATTTTTCTATTCTACACATTAAAATAATATATATTACCCACTAAAATAATATAATATATTCCAATACAACTCTCTCTCTTTCTTCTCCTCTATCAATTAAAATATATTATAATTTTTCTATTTAGGATGGCATTGTAGCACAATTGCAAAAAAATTTGCAATTGTAAGATTTTACAAGTCCGGCTGTTGAGCTCTTTTTGTGCATTTATGCTAAATTTTCCCTACATATATCATTTACAATTACCAATGGGAATGCTCTTATGTAATAATATAGTAGTGATGTAATATCATTCATCAAGTGAGGTTATTCGACTAATTTTATGTGTGAGAGTACACTATATTATGGCATGATCACTCATCACAACCATACACAAACATATGAGAGGCTTCTCATGGGGTCTTTTGGCTGAATATTGCAAAAAATTAAGTTTATTTGTGATATAGGTACTGTTCAAAGTTATTTGAAAAAATGAGGAAAGATAGTGAATTTCGGTAACGTCGTTGCAGAAATTCTAACAAAAAGTATGAGAGAGGAAAGATAAATGATGTGATGGGAGGAGGGTGAAAAAATTTGAATTTCGGTAATGAGATTACCGAAATTCTTGCTGCTTGAAATTCCTACCCAGGTGAAGTGCCCGAAAGGGAAAAAACCAATTATGACAACCAAGTTGCTGAAATTGTAGGGGAGTGAGGAGAGAGAAAATAGGAATTGCAGCAACCAAGTTGCCGAAAATGGGAGGAAAAAAAAAAAAAGAATTGCGGCAACCAAGTTGCCGAAATCTTGGGGAGGAATTTAATAGTAATTTTGGCAATGAAGTTGCCAAAAATGAGGGGAAAAAAAATTTTGTGGCAACCAAGTTCCGAAATTGGAGAAAAGAAGATTTAGGCCAAAAATTGGAGGGGAAAAAAAAAAGAATTGTGGCAATGGAGTTGCCAAAAATTGGAGAGAGAGAGAGAGAGAGAGAATTGTCCGAATAAAAAAATATATATTTTGGATTCTTATTCTAAAAAGTACACATATTCTTATTCTTTCCGTGTGTTAGTAGTTTTTTTTTTTACCGAAGCAGCTTGGTTTGTGTATGTCATGTTCTTTCATTTCGTATTGTAAAAGTATTCTTTGCATGATTTGCCTTATGAAACAAATAATTACAGATTCAAGTACATTGATTCTTATTCTGTGCTAGATTCCTATCCATGCATGAGAGAAAATTATGGAAGAAAAAGATGATTGATGTGCACACTATAAAAAAAAAAAAATTAAAAAGAAACAGACATTCTTTGCAGTGAATATATGTTTATAGTTAAGTAATTTGTTTGTATCAAAGTGTCCCATCTTGGTCTGTGTTGTGTTGTATTTGGTCAATTGGTGTATCTAGTTATACAGTTTAAAATTTAAGAATTTAACTTATATGAAACTTGCATCTTATTTAAACAGCACTAATGTTACTGAAGTTTCCACGGTTCTTATTCTCAACTCTTTTTCTCCTAAAAATTCTATCAACCTTCTTCTCCACTCTTATTCCCCTCATAATTCAATCAACCATTTTCAATTCATGTGTGCCATAGATTCTACAAACAACTATAAGGAACAACACTTGCAAATATTTATCCGTTCTTTATCTCTTACAATGTCTCTTAAGTAGTTACTTTTCTTTTTATAATATTCACGTTGATATATTTTAAGCTAAGCATGAAAATCTTGTTTTTGTTAAATTATTTGTTCATGAAAATCTTGTTTTTGTATTATGTGTTTTGCAACATGAACTGATTTGTATGATATGTTTTAAATTATTTGTCCATGAGTTCTTGCCTAAAATTTCATATAGCAAAAATATATTTCAAAATTGGCATAAATTTTCCTTAAAGAAATACTTACTTTGTTAGCCTATAATATACACGTATGCTATAAGAAAACCAAAAAAAAAAGGGGTTAGTATATGTTCATAAACCTTAAAATCTAAGTTTTAGGTATAATAATAATAAAGAAAATTGTACGATAGTAGAAATATTTACCTATTATCGTATGGATACATGAGAACATTATATAATCTGTTTGTTTTAGAAGAAGCAAAATGAAGAGTTACACAAAATAATTAACGTAACCATAACAGATTCTTCTAAATGTTAATGTATGCTAAGTTACTTAAGAAAAGGGAAACAAAAAATAATTTTAACTACTATGATGGACAGTAATAAATTATCAGTGAACTAATCCTCTTTAATAGAATTCTCTTAGCTCTATCTATTTAAATATTGAATATTTTTAATAGATTACTTTCTTGTATTGCATTTTAATGGTTGTGTAGTGTTAATATATTAATACTACTGTTATGTTTTAGTGTGAATGGCAGAAAACTTGTTCATTTTTCTCATCCATTCCAGTGGAATAATTAAGCATGGCAAAAATGGGATTTATTACAAAGGGCCACCTCCTTCTATGCTTCCATTAAGTGGGGGTGTTACATTTGAAGATCTGTGTGATGAAGTAGCATTCACGCTTCATATAAATAGAGAAGATTCAAAACTTACTATTTGGTATAGATTTCCTTTTCAATGTCATCCACATCCTGTGATTTACCAGCAAGTTTTGGGAGAAGATGATAATGTTGTCAATGCAATATTCGATATGTTAGGCTACCAATATAGATTTGTAGGTGCAGAGTTGTACATAGGTGTAGAGCCCATAAGAAGCCACCGAGATGTTTTTCCCATTCGATATGCCAACGAAGGACCGAGTGCATCGTTTAGTTATTCACATGGTAGACACTTTCATGATTCATATGCCACTCATACTGGTCATTATTCTGAAGATGCGGCTTGTTCCCCAATCAACATTGGTGGTGCTGACTATCATACTCCATATACTCATGTTGCAACTGAGGACCCACATGTTCCTTAACGGCCAATAAACGCCAATGATGCTGACTATGATAACCCAACTGAGCATGTCGCACCAAAAACTACTTGTTTTGAGTTTGAAGCTCAGTATTGTTGGTGTGGGTGTGTGTTCCAAACACTTTTATTCTTATTGATTTTCTAGCTATTGGAAATTTATGAGTAAAATAGCCGTTGGGCAATTATGAGAAAAATAGCCGTTGGGCAATTATGAGAAAAATAGACGTTGAGCAATTATTGATAATATAGTCGTTTGGGCTTTTAAGGGTTATTAGTAACCAATAACTATAGACTATTATCTTCCCAAGTAGCCTATATAATACTCATTATAACATATTTTTCAAAAGGGGTCTTTTTACTACATTATGTTTTAGATATACACAATTCTACTATCTTTCTCTCCCACATATTTTTCTACAAGAATATTTGTTCTAAGGAAAGGCAATAGAGGGTTGTTCTTAAACCTTTTGTGAGTGGAAGTGCGTACATCACAAAGGTCGACACTATAGTCTAATCATGGGGGGTTGTTTGGCCAAGAGAACCAATCGCACCAAGTTTTACTTTTGGTGGCACGAATCAACCTTTAAGGACAACGCTTTCGCAGCGTGATTCTATAGCACTGTGAGATTGTTCCTAATTTTACTTAAATTTATATTATCATTGCTTATTTACATTCTTGCTAATTATTTGGGATATTGTTTGTTGTATCAAACTTGTTTATTCACTATTATTTTTCCAACAAGTATGACCAAACCGCCACTCATATTGGTCATTATTCTGAAGATGCGGCTTGTTCCCCAATCAACATTGGTGGTGCTGACTATCATGCTCCATATACTCATGTTGCAACTGAGGACCCACATGTTCCTTAACGGCCAATAAACACCAATGATGCTGACTATGATAACCCAACTGAGCATGTCGCACCAGAAACTACTTGTTTTGAGTTTGAAGCTCAGTATGACCAAACCGCCACTCAGAGAGCTGCTAATGATCCCAATGATACACACCGCATAGCTACTACTACTCAAAATGTGGTCCATACATTATGAAGCAAATTTTTTAATAATAATAATAATAGTTTTAGCAAAAATAATCATACACACAATAATTAGTATTAACTATAATATAACCATATGTAATATATACAATATATTAGCATATAATATTTATAAAGCATATAATTAATTTTCATTTCCCAACCTATACCAACTAAACTTTAAAGAAAAAGAAACACAAATGTACGATTTATTGTACTAAATAAAAATAATAATAATAATACACATACATATCTTTATTATAAACCAACAAACATATTACGCAATATATTTTGTCCAAGTAATAGATGTAATAATTGATAATAACAAAGTAAAATTGATTATAAAAAGATCACAATAATACAATTTATTACAATTTTTGTGGTCATATAATAATAATAATAACAATAAATAATATTAAATAATTTCAAAATTAACAAAACACATACATAAATTTAATTAGAGAGTCGAGATCCTTACCACAATTGTGATACCAACTGAAAGAGTGAGAATTATAGAGTGATACTTGCAACAACAACAACAACAACGACACAATCAGATAATAATAAATAAACACAAAATAACAACAATACTAAAAAGTTTATGTGAATCAGTTTGACCCTTAAAAGAGTTCAAGATATTGTATTTATAATTATATCAACAAGATACTTGAGATTTGCTATATAATGCAATATTCTGCAATGAGTGAAAATAAAGTATTCTTAGCATAAAAGCATAATCTCTCTTCTTTTTTTTTTTTTTTTTTTTTAAAGAAGCACCTAAGTGATAGGCTGATTATATGTTATCAACTACAAAATAATCAAATTCATATTTGGTGACTATTACAATTTATTATGGTAAATTTCAAATATAACTAAAAATGCTTGTAGTCTTAACCATAAAAAATTCATTAATCTAAAATTTGAATAATAACAACAACAACAACAATAATCATAATCATAATCATAGTCATACAAACAATATTAACTACAACAATACATAATATTTTACAATGTATTAGCTTCTAATATTTACAAAGCATATATTTATACTGATAGGATTGACGATCTCTCTCTCATAGACGAGAAAACCAAATATCTCTGTCAGTATATCCACGTCACTAACGAAGGTAGGGAAGCTATTCAATGCAGTCAATGACGCCTCGAACGGTTACAAAAACCAGCTGTGTAGACCATTGGAAGCCCATTAAGGCCCACATTACTGAGCATGAAGCGTTACCAAGAGAGGCATTAAAACCACAATAATAGCCACAACAGCTAAGGTCTGTGGAAACATATATAAAGCCCTCACAAGCACCAACACAAGGTACATAGACACACCTAAAATCACTCATAGTTACTTTGATATTCCGTGTTTTTCTCTAAAGGCTTCCTTATACTAACTTTGGCATCGGAGACGTTGTGGCAGGCACCACACCGGTGACCACCTTGAGGGAGCCATCTTACCATATTTGCAGAGACACAAACAAGGACTCAGCTCCATCTGGACGCACTTACAAAAACTGACGATTTGCACTTCTTCAGTTTGGCACCATCTGTAGGGACGACATTTTCGTACTTAGGTATGAAAGCGTAGTTTCTAATTAACTTATACATTCAGATGGAGTCCAACCAAGATTCTGCAGCATTAGCTCTGCAAATCCAGGCTCTTGCGGCTAGCGTTGAAGAGCTCACTAGACAAAATCAAGAAATAAGGCTACAGCTTCAGCAGGAGGAGAACCGGTCTAAAGCCAATCAAGAGGATGAGAGAGATAGCCATAGAAGGAGCGACCGTCAAAGGTCGACTACTCCAAATGAACAAAACTCAGATCTTCTCTAAGAAATGAGAAAGGAGATGGACAACCTGAGGAACACCATTAGGGGGAAAACAGACCAAAGCCTGGATAAAATGGTCAGGGCAACAGATTCGCCCTTCACCACAGCAGTTTTGGAATGCCCTGTGCCGTCGAAATTTTGCTTGCCTCAGCTTGAGCCATTTGACAGACTTAAGGACCCTCAGGTTCACCTCAACACCTTCAAGAAGACATTAGGCCTTCAACAGCCTCTTAACGAAATACTGTGTCGTTCCTTCCCCACCACTCTGAAATGAGCTGTAAGGGAGTGCTTCACGAAGTTACCAACATCGTCCATCGACAACTTTAAGCAGTTGAGCAATGCCTTTTTGCGCCACTTCATTGGGGGACAACGCCCGAAGAGGCCTGTAGACCATTTACTCACCATTAGACAAGGGGAGAAAGAAACCCTGAGGTCGTACATGAAACGCTTTACTCGGGAGACTTTGGAGGTGGACGAAGTTAACGACAATGTGCAGTTGACAACGTTTAAAGCGGGATTGAAGTCCAGAGAGTTCATGGTTTCATTCGCAAAGAATCCTTCTAAGACGATGGTAGAGATACTCCTGAAGGCACAGAAGTACATGAATGCTAAAGATGCATTAGCCGCCATCAAGGACGTGGAAAGGCCAGGAGACAAGGTTAGGAAGGAGGACGATCGTAGAGGGCGAAAAAGGGAGCGCCCAGATCGTTAGACTAGTGACGAGAGTAAAAGGAAAGACGAAAAAACTCCTTGAATGGTAAAATTCACTCCTTTAGTTATGCCTGTTGACAAAATTTTGGCGCAGATTAAGGATGAGCACTACCTCAAATGGCCAAGGCCATTACATTCGCCGCCCAACGTGCGTGACAAAAAGAAGTACTGCCAATTCCACAAGGATCACAACCACTACACAAAGGATTGCAGGGACCTAAAGGAGTAGATAGAGGAGCTTATACGGAAAGGGAAATTGCAGAAGTATGTGAAAAAGGGGGAATCTAGTAGGTTCAGAGACGACCCAAAAAACCAGCACGAATCTTCACCCAAGGATGAGGATCACACGTCCCAGCGCCCGCCAAGTGTGATCGAGGAGATAAAGACGATCACAGGTAGCCCATCCACAAGTGGGTCGTTCAGATCCTTCAGAAAAGCATGTCAGAGGCAGGTGAACAATGTCCACAGAATGCCCCTATTTAAGCAAAGACAAACAGACCGTGACATGTTTTTCTTGGAAGAGGATGCTAGAGGAGTGAAGCAGCCTCATGACGACCCTCTGGTCATAATGCTCACGATAGAAGGATTCAATACTAGGAGAATCCTCGTGGACAATGGCAGCTCTGTGGACATCATCTACCTCTCTGCTTTTCAGTAGTTGAAGCTAGATCCAGGAAGGCTTTGACCATTCGACTCCCTCCTCATCAGCTTCAGTAGAGACAAGGTGTATCCCAAGGGCATAGTAACACTGGCGATTACAGTAAGGACTCACCCTAGGCAACTGACTCGTCAATTGGACTTCTTGGTGGTAGACTGTCCTTCATCTTACAATGTGATCATCTAGAGACCCATGCTCAACTGTTGGAAAATAGTCATGTCTACCTATTACTTGAAGTTAAAGTTTCCAACAGAGAACGGTGTGGGCGAGGTAAAAGGAGATCAAGTACTGGCTAGGGAATGCTACTAGGCCATGCTAGCTGCCAAAGAAAACCATACATGGATGATCAAGGAGAAGGAAGAAGATAAAGTGGAAGTCCTGGAAACAGTGGAGCTGGTTGAAGGAGAAACAGCAAGGACGACAAGAATAGGGACGACATTGAGTCCCGAGATGAGGACGAGACTCGTCCAGTTTCTTAAAGAGAACCTAGATGTCTTCGCATGGAGTCACGAGGACATGCCAGGTATATCCACGAAGGTCATCCAACACAGGCTAAACGTGGACCCTAAGAAGAAGCCAGTCCAGCAGAGACGAAGGGTCTTCGCTCTAGAATGGAATCAAGCAATCACGAACGAAGTTAGCAAGTTGTTTTCAGCATGCTTTATTCGAGAATTTTACTACCCAGATTGGCTCGCCAATGTCGTCCTAGTAAAGAAAGCAAATGGGAAATGGAGAATGTGCATGAACTTTACGGACTTGAACAAAACTTGCCCAAAAGACAGCTTCCCTTTGCCAATGATAGACTAGCTAGTGGATTCTATAGCAGGGCATAAGCTACTAATGTTCATGGATGCATTCTCGGGCTATAATAAGATAAAAATGGCAGAAGAAGACCATGAGAAAATTGCCTTCATCTCAAGCCAAGCACTCTATTGCTATAAGGTAATGCTTTTCGGACTGAAAAATGCAGGAACAACATACTAGAGGTTAGTAAGTAAAATGTTCAGCAAGCAGATCGGGAGAAATATGGAGGTATATGTGGATGACATGCTCGTCAAGAGTAAAGAAGAGCTTGCTCATCTAGACGACCTCAAGAAAACATTTGCCACACTCAGACAGTACCAGATGAAATTAAACCCCATTAAGTGTGCCTTTGGAGTAGCCTCGAGGAAGTTCTTAGGGTTCATGGTGTCCCAAAGGGGGATAGAGGCAAACCCGGAGAAAGTGTGAGCCATACTCGACATGACGTCGCCAAAGTCCATCAAAGAAGTCCAGAAGCTTACAGGAAGGATAGCCGCACTCAACAAGTTCATCTCTAAAGCGATGGACAAATGCTTACCCTTCTTCAAGAAGTTGAAGCAAGCCTTTGCCTGGACCAACGAATGTGAGGTGGCATTTCAAGAACTCAAGCGTTACCTGAGCAATCCACCCCTTCTAAGTTCCTCCAAGGAAGGGAAAAACTTGTACCTGTATCTATATCTGGCAGTATTAGCCACAGTCGTGAGCGTAGCCTTAATTTGAGAAAAAGACAGGAAACAACTCCCAGTTTACTACGTCAGTTAAGCTTTCCAAGGGGCAGAAGCCAAGTACCCAAGGATTGAGAAGATTGCATTCGCATTGATAGTAGCTTCACGCAAGCTGAGACCTTATTTTCAGGCGAACCCCATCTTGGTAATGACGGACCAACCCATCAAGAAGTCCATAAACAAGCCTGAGGCAGCAGGGAGAATGGTCCAATGGGCAATCGAGCTTAGCCAGTTTGACATCGAGTATCACCCCAGGACAGCCATTAAGGCATAGGCTTTGACGGACTTCATCGCTGAGTTCACTCATCCAAACGAGGATAGCCCCACCAACGAGACAGAACGGTAGATGATACAGACCGATGGTTCGTCAACCTAGAGGAGGGGAGGAGTAGGGGTGGTCATCATCACCCCAGACGGAGAAATGCTTAAATATGGAGTTCAGCTAAAATTCCTGGCCACCAATAATGAAGCCGAGTACGAAGGAATATTGATGGGGCTAAGAGTCGGAAAAGCACTAAGAGCTAAAAATTTGCTCCTCTAGAGTGATTCTAAGCTAGTAATAGGACAGATAAAGGAGGAGTACAAAGCAAAAGAGGAAAGAATGCAAAAATACCTCAGGCTGACGAAGCATTTGACACAGGAGTTTGATAGGGTGGAATTCGTGTAGATCCCCAGGAGCCAGAACATGATAGCAGACGAAATCGCGAAGCTAGCATCGTCAAAAGAAGGATCAACGAGTATGGGCTCAGAGATGGAAGTCCAGAAACGCCCTAGCATTGAAGAAATCTCTACATTTGCAATCTAGAGCACAGGTAGCAGGATGACCCCGATTATATCATTCCTCTAAGACGGCCACCTCCCATAAGACACCAAGGAGGCCAAGAAGGTCAGGAAGAGAGCAACCAGATTCACGATCCTGAACAACACCCTATACAAGAGAGGCTTTTCCATGCCCTACCTGAAGTACGTAGATGAAGAGGAAGCCAAGTATATTTTGGAAGAGATTCATGAAGGGGTTTGCAGAGACCATGCAGGCCCCAGATCCCTGGTGAGTAAAGTTGTCAGAACAGGTTACTTCTGGCCTACTATGCAGGTAGACGCGAGGGAGCTTGTCAAGAAGTGCGACAAGTGCCAGAGGTTTGGGAATGTCCAACGCCTTCCAGCTGAAAGACTGACGACGATAGCCTCCCCTTGGCCATTTGCACAATGGGGAATCGACATCATCGGCTCATTACCCCAAGGTAAAGGACAGGTAAAGTTCCTACTAGTCGCTATTGATTACTTCACAAAATGGGTTGAAGCGGAGGCATTAGCAACTATCACCGAAGCAAGAATCCAAAGCTTCGTATGGAAAAACATAATTTGCAAGTTTGGAATTCCATGGACGATCATCTCAGATAATGGGCGGCAATTCGACAGTCAAGGCTTCAGGGATTTTTGTTCAAGTCTAGGAATCAAGAACCAGTTCTCATCCTCGTGACATCCACAGGCAAACGGACAGACGAAGGTGACTAATCAAACACTACTCAAGATTATCAAAGCCAGGTTGGACGACGCTAAGAGGGCTTGGCCAGAAGAATTGCCCAATGTCTTGTGAGCTTACAGGACAATAGCAAGAACCCCAACAGGAGAAACCCCCTTCAGACTCACTTACGGCACTGAGGCAGTAATCCCGGTTAAAGTGGGAATGAGCAGTATCAGATGAGAGATGTTCCACGAGGACAACAATGACAATTAACTAAGAGTCAACTTGGACTGCCTGGACGAAGTTAGAGACGAAGCCTCTAATAAAATGACGAAGTACTAGCAGAAGATCACCAACTACTACAACAAGAGAGTGAAGCTTCGATGACTTGACATAGGGGACCTCGTCCTACACAAGGTCACCTCGGCAACCAAAGACCCTGCCCAAGGAAAACTCAGCCCAACCTGGGAAGGACCCTACCGAGTCGTCCATTATTCCAAACAAGGCAGTTATCACCTGATAACCTTGGACATGTGGAGACTTCCACGACCATGGAATATTGAGCACTTGAAGATGTACCACCAATAGATGTAACAGGAAATTGTATTCATTTTCAAAAGTAATAAAAGAGCTATTCAGCCAATGACTCAATACTAGCAAACCCAGCAGCTTAAAATCCAAAAAAATTGGCTAAGTAACAAGATTATGCCTAGACGGATGTAAGTTACTGACGAAACCAAAGAATGACAAAATCCCTTAAGAGGGTGTAAGTCATAAAAAGAAATACAGCTAAGTAACAAGATTCCGCCTAGACGGATGTAAGTTACTGACGAAGCTAAAAGATGACAAAATCCCTTAAGAGGGTGTAAGTCATAATAAGAAAAATAGCTAAGTAACAAGATTCCGCCTATAGACGGATGTAAGTTACTAACGAGGCAAAGAATAACAAAATCCCTTAAAGGTCACAACAGAAAATTTGGCTAAGTACAAGGTACTGACATTGAAAGAGTAACTAAAGGAACGAGGCAAATAGGAATCACACAGAAACAGGAGTACAAGCAAGTAAGTATGCAATCACGAATATAATTAAAAGCCTAAAAACAACGGGTAGTTACCATTGTTTTCACATTAAAATTAAAAGCCCATAAACACTGGGCTAAAAACATTTTTCTTAAGTTAGAAATATTGTTCTGAAAGTAGAATCTAAAAGCCCAAAACACACTGGGCAAAAAAAAAATATAAAGAAAAGAAAAACAAATGAACATAAGGCAGGGTCAGGCAGCAGTAGCATCGTCACCATCTGGAGGAGGCATAGGAGTATCCTCGGGAGTAGCTTCAGTAGGAGCAGTGGATTGGGAAGCCTTGTCCGCTGCCATCTCTTGGTCAACCACTTCCATGTCGAGATTCTCGAGGTCTACTCCAGAAGGATGTTTGACCAGGTACCGACGAAGGAGCTCGAAGCCCTTGAAGTACCAGCTGAAGAGCACAGTGTTGTACTCATCAGTTTGCTGGAAAGCCTCGACGGCCTTGGCAACAATGGTCTTCAGCTTTTCCCTAGCAGCCAAGAGCTGTTCATCCTTCTCCAACGTGAGCTGCCTCTCCACCCTGAAGTCATCTCCTAAAGACTTGACCTTCTCCTTGATGGAGTTGGCCTCGTCCATAGCAGTAATTAAATCCTTCTTCAACTTGGAATTTTCTGCCCCTAGAGCCTCCACCTTGGACATTGCCGAAGTAATTTTTGCTTCCTGAGTAAGGTACTCGGAAGTGATGTGAAGACTCTCCCCCAGCACCTGAAAATTGAATTCAACATTAAGGACGACACAAAACGAAAGAAAAAGAAAAAGGTAAAATCACATAAGTATAATACCTGGATGAGCTTGTGGAGATGACGACCCACAACCTCATTGGCAGACACCCCCGAGAACACTTTCATATCCTCGGCAGTAAAGGTATCTTGCGCTCGAGCCAGCGCAACCCCAGCATCGTCCCAGACATTGGAAGATCAGGAATTAACTTTCTCTTTCTGCTTATCCCCGGTTCGTTGCCTTTTATTCTATTGAGGAGGAATCTCCTCAACTGAGGTGGCCGGGGAAGCAGTCCTCACCGACTCGATGCCAGGAGTAGATAGAATCGCTGTAGTGACGAGAGTCCCCTTCTCCATCACTCATACAGCCCTGGTCCCAAGATTGGATAGGGGCTCGTTCTTCTTAGCCCTCATCCGAGCGTACATTCCTTGGTTAAATTTGGTCGTCATTCCTGCAAAAGGAAAACACTTGTAAAAAAATAAAAATAAATAAAAAAAAGGAGAGAGAGAGGGAGCCTAACACTTACTCTTTTTTTCCTCAATCTCAATATTTCGCAGGACAAAGGCAGATGGTTCTGGACCAAGACAATAGAAGGCAAGAGTTTATGGATCCACCAGATCGTCGAAATCCTCGATCGTCCTCGCGTACTCTATGGCCTTCTCAACGCATCCCTTGTACCTGCTTTTAAGCTTAGGCCGTCTCTTAACTGCACAAGACAATGGGCAAAGGAGTTAGTGACGATAAATAAACATGATGAAAATTAAGGGACTAGGAGAAATAATGACGCACCTAAGTTTGGGGTACTCCACCGATGGAGCAGCTTTGGGAGATCACCTCAAACTTCGTTAGAGGGAGTCTCCCAGTCATCCCTGAACACAAAAAAGAACTGGGACTTCCAGTATTTAAAGGACGAAGGCAGATCCCAGACAATCCTAGTCCTCCTCTCCCATGGCACCAGCTCATAATACCCATGCTCCTTAGACTCCTTTAAACAGTACAGGTAGATGAGCTCGTCACTCTGATCATGTCTCCGTCCGTAGCAGCTAGCCATATCCTCATACAGCTGACCACTATTCTCCACAAATTGGGCATAAATTGCCCGGGAGCAATACCAAAGTGGCCTAACAGCTCCATAATAAATGGGTGGACGGAGAATCTAAACCCACACAGGAAGGTAGCCTCGTAGAAGCATACCTCCCCAAGGAAGAAGTGGCAAGCCCGTTCCTCCTCACGGGGTAGACGAACCCTAACCCTATCTGGGAACTGAAATCTGTCATTAAACCTAGAAAGTGTCTCGCCGTCCAAATCGCACACCTCCTCAAGGGCATGAAAAGCCCTAACCTCTCGAGGGACAGAGACGGCGGTATCCCCCTCCAAGGGTTTGTCACTGGACAATAACCCGGTCTCTAGCTCACTTGACCCCACCTCTGACATCACTCCTTGCTCCCTTATTAAACCCTCAAACCAATCAATTGACTGACAGAGCAATGGTAGCAAGTCACCCAATGCAACGCTCAAGCCACTACCCTCTAATATGAAATTCTCAAGGTACGGGAAAGCACCTAAGGATCCCCCTAAACTTGCGAAAAGGAAAATGACAGAGGGACAAAAGGCCCTAACCTCAGAACTACTAAGCATAGGACTCAAAAAAAGAAGAAGGGTAAAATCCTAGAAAGACCAAAAACACAGAAAAGAAAAGAAAAATCAGAAATTTCTACAAAGTTATCTACTTAAAAAAGAAAAAGAAAAGTAGCAGGAGGAAGAGGCCATACCTCAAAAGCGCTAGAGAGAGAAAGCAAAACGCAGAAGATTCACAAAAACAATGGCAGCACAAGAACAGCAATGGCAACTCAGAAAGTACAGAGCAAAAGGGAAAGTGAAAAGTGAGGAAGAAAGAGGAGGTAGGAAGTTTAAAAAGCTAAGCACAAAAAACTGAAAAAACAGCGGGAAAACCGAGAGTCACACGGAGTGGAGCATTAAAATCACCCCTCAGGTTAAGCCACGTGGCCACAACACACCCAGCGCCACCACTGCGCATTGAATACGGAGGGAAATCCCCAGAGACATGTCAAAAAAAAAAAAAAAAAAAACCTTTCGCCTCTAAGTGATTGTCACTACACGGACGACCACAGAGCCTGGGGGGCAACTAATAGGATCGACGATCTCTCTCTCACAGACGAGAAAACCAAATATCTCCGTCAGTATATCCACGTCACTGACAAAGGTAGGGAACCTATTCAATGCAATCAATGACGCCTTGGATGGTTAAAAAAACCAGTTGTGTAGACTGTTGGAAGCCCATCAAAGCCCACATTACTGAGCATGAAGCGTTACCAAGAGAGGCATTAAAACCACAATAATAGCCACAATAGCTAGGGTCTGTGGAAACATATATAAAGCCCTCATAAGCACCAACACAAGGTACATAGATACCTAGAATCACTTATAGTTACTCTGATATTCTGTGTTTTTCTCTAAAGGCTTCCTTATACTAACTTTGACATCGAAGATATTGTAGCAAACACCACACCAGATGAGGACTCGGCTCCATCTGGATGCACTTACAAAAACTGACGATTTGCACTTCATCATATACAATAATAATAATTTTGTTAATTTCTAGAGCTGTAAGTTAATAAGAAAAGCAAAAAAACTCATATTAACCCAAAACTTACAATCCTTAGTTATGCACACTGAAGCAAAACAGAAGAGTAATATAGCACTGAACAATCGAAGGTAAGTGAAGCAATATGAAAAATGTAACTTTCTGTAAGGAGATGCAATGTTTAGTATGATGCATGCTACCTTTTATAACGAGGAGAATGAAAAGACAAAAAAGAATCCATGATATAGATCTTATGTGTGATATCAGTAGGTTAGGTTTTATTGGGAATGAATAAAGAATGTATTCCAAGTACTTTGGAGAATAAAAATCAGGAAGAAGAGGTTAGATGATTGACTCCTCCAATTTTTGGTGCCACAAAATTTTTTTTTTTTTTTTTGGGCATACCAAAATTCCTATTAAATATTTTCTCTCTCCTCCAATTTTTGGCAACTCCTTTGCCACAATTTTTTTTCCCTTCCATTTCGGCAACAACATTGCCATAAATCAATTGCCGCAATTTTTTTTCCTTCCATTGCCATAAATCAATTGCCACAATTCTTTTTTTTTTTCCTTCCATTTCGGCAATTCCATTGCCACAAATCAATTGCCACCATTCTTTTTTTTTTTCCCCTCCAATCCATTGCCAAAATTACTATTATATTCCTTCCCAAGATTTCGGCAACTTGGTTGCCACAATTCTTTTTTTTTTTTTTTCCTCCCATTTTCAGCAACTTGGTTGCCGCAATTCCTATTTTCTCTCTCCTCACTCCCCTACAATTTCGGCAACTTGGTTGCCACAATTACAATTGGTTTTTTCCCTTTCGAGCACTTCACCTAGCAATTCGAGCACTTCACCTAGCACTTCACCTAGGCAAGAATTTTGGGCAGCAAGAATTTCAGTAATCTCAGTACCGAAATTCAAATTTTTTCTCTCTCCTCCCATCACATCATTTATCTTTCCTCTCTCATACTTTTTGTAAGAATTTCGGCAACGGTGTTGCCGAAGTTCACTCTCTTTCCTCATTTTCCCAAATAACTCTGAACAGTACCCATATCACAAATAAACTCAATTTTTTGCAATATTCAGCCAAAAGACTCGTTTATCATGGGTTTGTATTTGTGAGAGTAACTGAGTGTGGCTTGTGAGCTTTTGGTTAAATGTAGATGTAATCTATGCTATATTGATATTGGATTTTGATTAATGTTGCTTGTGGACGGAGATATGATGGTAGAAAAAATTTGAACCCCCCCCCCCCCCCCCCCTCCCCCCTAAACAGAAAACAAAAAATGCATTAACAAGACCAAAAAAGAAAAGAAAAAAAGACTTGTTAAAAAAGGATCGTTTTAAATATTATTGTGTCATGTGCATGTTTTTTAATTTATTGTTCGGCAAAAATTCGCTTCCGTCAATGCCAAATTGCAACAAACTGGTATTAAAATTTATGCTTCCATATTATTCTTCTTTTTCCAAAATTATTTCTTTAGCTAAAATAAAATGTTGGTTTCTAAAATTTACACATTCAGCACTTTAATCCTTGTTGTTTCAAATAAGCAATTTTAAAGTTTAAACAACGACCTCTATTTGTCATTCAATATAATTCCGTTGATTTTCATGTATATATAACTAATGAATCAATATGTTAAAACTTAATTCTCTTTCCCTTGTGTGCGTTTCTCATAATTTAAATTATTTAAAAAATAAAAATAAAAAAATAACTAACGGATCAATAAGACTAACCTATTTTTAACGATGTAGTAATGTAGAATTTTTTTTTTTTTTTTATCATAAATAAATTAAAAAAATTAATTTAAAAAAAAAATTACCTACCCCTAAACCGAATTTGGGCCCAGATTTCACATTCCCCAAATGAGCCCTAAGCAACTACAGTTTGATATCTCAAATAACACCAATGAAGAAGTTTTGTGATGTCCACAGATTGAGGCTGAGATACAGACCTGGTCAGCCCTACAAGAAGATATAATCAAGCCAATTGGAAACAACCTGGTTTGCCTATGAGAGCATAGTAACTTCAGGGAAGAAGATCTCTCTTCAATGATCGAGAACTCGAGCTCTTGGAACTGCCATCTAATTGTTGGAACAATACGTTATTCGATAGCCTTGTGTCCTATGCAATGAACTGCTTGTTTATCAGTCAAGCAAAAGAGTTACAGATAGACGATCTTGACTTGTCCTATGCAAGAATGAATACCGACGGTGTGCTGTTATTGAAGCTTATGCTAGGCATTACGTATTTACTTCTTATGCTCCTTAAAGATGCCACAGATGAGTACTCAATAGTTGCAAATTCTTTCATGGATTTGCAACTATTGTATGATCGTTCATGGCGGTATATACAAGATGTCTCTGATAGAAAAAAATTAATGCCAAGTTTATATCACTTGTTAAGTTTCTGATGCAGCCTGAGGCAATGAATATATTTAGCCCTTGTATGAACGTTCTGCTAGAGATTTCAGACCCTAGCTGCTTAGGGCTCAAATTGAGGGATGTCAAATTTGGGTTCAATAAAGCCATTATCACTTCATTAAAAATTGGCCTTGTATCAACTAAAATTGCTCATTTAAGCCGGTAAACTTTAGGGCTAACAATATATTTTGGCCTATTTCTTTTAAATAAATAAGCACGTCCAAGACTAGTTCATGAAAACAGGAAATGGGGAATTCAGATTAGCATCATTGTGGTTTTTATATCTTTGTTCTCAAAATTGAACAAAATCCAAACATTGAATCAGCTATCAAACTAGTCACAGCTGACCCGACACTGAATCAGCTATTACACTAGTAGTAAAAACACAGAGTAGGTCTTGGCAATCTTGAATCTAGGATTTATTGTTTCTAGTTCTTCAGGTTATATACAAAGTCAGTTTTTGAAGCATATATCAACCTTACTGTGAATATAAGAACAAACACTTCGTTTGAAACTAAGAAACCCGTGGAATTGCTACCCTGGTCACAAAGCATTACCATCAAGATGAAGTTCTCCATTGCAGCTCAATTTGAATCCGTCCGTTCTTTGAGTCAATGAGATTGTACTTCTCATTAATTCTTTTGTTGCTAACAACATCAGATAGATAAATATCCACATAACCCAGAGTTTCCTGATGGGAAAGGAAAGAACACAAATATAAGAAGAAGAAAAAAAACCTGAACTACAAAAATTGCAATTATGAGTGAACTTTTTCTTCACTAATCATTATTCCAAGGAAAATTCTATTTTTTCATTTCGTTTTATTATAATTTTCCACTCAATATTTCTGTGAGCAAATTTTTCTTGCACTTGTTATAATCAAAATCACTAACATTATAATTTTCTAAAAATAGCTCATATTTGCATGGCAAGGAAAATGCAAAAACTCATTTTAGTGCTATAAACAACATTATTTCAATTTATGTATTGTACCCCCAAGAAAGCAGACTTTACTTGCCATCTTAAAACTGGTACTAAGATGATGTATAATGGATACAATGTGTACCTTGGGATGCAGGATGCCCATCCTCGAGGAGGCACTAACTACTTCCAAATGAAGCCTGTCATTGGTGGGTGGTTCCTCCAACATAAACTGGAACTCCTCTTCCCATCTAGGATCTCTATTTTTCTTCACATGCTGTGTCAATAACGTGCAGTTGTCAATAGCTATTGGGAGGTATAAGAAAAAAAGACCAAACGCATGAAAAAGCTAGGAAAGGACTTGGGTAAGGACTAAATGTAAAAACAACGGCATCTAGGCATTTTCAGACTTGGCTGGAGGCAACCCATAGCAAATGAACAGGATGCCATATCTTAAAAAGAGATAACCTCATTGCTTTGAACAGGCTAACAGACAATGAGAGCTCCTGCTACCTAATTAACATTCCATAGAAATCTTATATGAAGACCGACTGCACGGTCTGATCTTCCAGATGACATTATAGTGGACTGATATACACAAAAAATTTTAAATCATCCACTGAACAGCATCAACAGATATTTTTTTCACATAAAAGTATTCACAAAAATGATTCAGTTTTTTTTTTTTTTGGGGGGGGGGGGGGGGAAGGGGGGTGCATGTGGGGTTTGAGTTTAAGATAGAGCTGCTTCAAAGAGATGGCGATCTATCTATACAAAAACAACCTATGCTTTCTTTTTGGCACTATGCTCAGACAAGCTCAAAAAGTAAGAACATACCACCCCACCTATGTCCAAAAACAATAAAAACAAAAAGAATAGTAATAATCAAACTAATAACAACAATCTACCTTGGTTTTTTTCTCCTCCCCCCTGAAAAGTAACCGGACATATGGGTTCGTATGGTGCTTTCCTTCCACGTCCTGAGCTTCATGAATGATAACCACAAGCAAACCGCCACCAGAAGGTGTTCCTTCAGGAGCCTTTTGCAGCTCATTTGAATCTTGAACATCAACTGGTATTTCATCTCCCTTAAAAGGTTTATACAACACTTCCACAACAATCTGCCCACGAGACTTTTCATTTTGAACATCATTTGGGTCCATGTTTTTTAGAAGATCAAGAGTCATAACTTTAGGCTCCTCCGGTGTAAGCTCTTTCAGTGGAATGACATTCATACCCATCTTGTCGTGCTTTCCCATCTATGTAGAAAGAAGCACAATTGAACACATTGAAAAATATAAGAAATACAACTAACGGTCATGAGTTGGGTAACATGGAGACCTATATAAGTCAACCAAGGGCTGGTTTCCTAGTTTTATTATGCTGATGGTGGAAAGTGAAAACCAGAAGTTGTCAACAAAGATGGGGCCTAGAGAATAATGAATGCACAATTTTCTGCATATCCAAGTAGGGAGTTTCTACAGGTGAGGGTGACCTTGAATTCCGGGATTTGACCAAACACAAACCCAAAGAAAAATACCTGTTCCCAATCATAAACCATTAGCTCTAAGGCTTGAGATTCTGGGTCTTTAACAGCCACATTAAATTCCTCATTCCATTCAGGGTTCAAGTGGTTATGTTTGACAGTTGTTTTCTTCGAAGGAAGCTTGTCCTCAGTGAGCTTCAATTTCACATAAGGATCTGATGACCCCAGTAGATCTTTCCTTTTAAGCTTCATGGCCCTTAGGATCTTCACGTGGAGAATCCCGACAGGTCTTATCATGGCTCTGCCAAAATTAAGTAACATTAGCAAGTCCTAACAAAACGCTTGACATTATTACTTGAACAACAGACTTAGTTCAAGGCATGGCACTATTACTTAAAGATAGGTAGAATAGAATGACAGACTTACTTTGTTGGATCCAATATTGGTACTTCTAGGGCTTTGGGCCATAGATACATTTTTGCAACTTGATCTTTAATAAGCTCCTGGAAGTAAAAGGTATATTCAGGAATGAAACAGGATAATACCAAAATATAACTAAGTATAGTGGAGCAAACACAATTAGATGTTCCTTGAAAATTCAGTCATTTCATTCTGCTCTTAATTAGTGTTACCTGGACAAACCTATAAAGGCCAGGAATGGCCATAGCATCAGCTCCAAGCAGTTTTAGTCCAAAGTCAACATGTGGCTGAAGAAATCAGAAAAAAATGAATAAAGTAAAAAAAGTATATATATAAATATTAAGATAATAAAATTAAATTTAAAAAAAAAAGTATTATAGCTACTTTAATGGTCAGTTGGATTGAGGGGGGAGGAGGGCGAGTAGAGGAGAGTAGAGTTGGTCCGAAATTAGCCTAATTTCCAACCAATTCCCCTCTACTCCCCCTACTTCCCCCTCAATCCGAACTAGGTCTAACTGCATATTGACTGGGGATTCTGCCCCAAATAAAGAATAAAGAAAATTTGAGTTTTTGAAACAAAGAAAGGAGATATAAAAATTTTCTAAGCCAGAAATCTTCTCATGAGGATTTGAACATAATCAGCATTGAAGTGTAGGCACCAGCCAAAGTGAAGCATATGTAGCAACAAAGACAATTTTTCTGCAAAACTATCATTGAGATATTAAAAAATTACAACACACCTTCTCCATGAGAGACACATATATTTTGGCAAAACACGGAAAGGTTGGAACCAAAGGCTTCAGGGTGATACGGGGACAAGCAAACACTTGCAGATCAACAACCTAAAACATTCTCAAGAAATCAGAAATCTATTAGGAAACACGAGTTCAGAAACAATCTTATAATATGTGTGTGTGGAGAGAGAGAGACCATGTAGCGAACTTTGAAAAATAATAGTTTCTTTCTCTGCACCAACAGTTGTTCAACCAAATACCTGAACTATGGCTTTCAACCCAAATGCCTTAACCGCAATAGTGATGTTAGGATTCCCTGCCCACTTGACCACTGGTTCCATTATCAATTCCTTATCATCAGTGGTATAAACTTTCATTCCTGGCATATAACAGAACCAAGGATGAGAATTCTATCTATAAGCACGTATAATAAGAAGGGGGGGTGGGGGGGAGAATAAGAAGGTTCACTACAACAAAGACAAGAATAATGATACTAATAACTGTACACGTATGATTTTCACATCGTACCTAACTTGATAAAAAAAATAAAAATAAATGTCTGAAAACATACTATAGAATCAAGGAAATGATAGTCCTCAGATAATATTACATATATTGTACAAAATCTGTGAGTCATTTGTGCATGCGCGTGTATGAGAGAGAGAGAGAGCAGTTCAACCTGAAAAGGTCGGTGGTAGGGAGCCCAAGGTCAGAGTCTCAAATTCAACAGAGTCAATTTTGTATTTTGGAATTTGCTCAGCAATAATAGGCTTTGCTATACTTCTCGCAGTCTTGCATATTGCCTAGAAATGTTGAATCATCAATAGTCAAAGCAAAAAGGAAAAATTAGCCAAAATAATATATCAAAAGAGGAATAAATTTAAATCATTAGAGGTATTCATACCTTGTCCAGATAAGGCCACATCTTTTCGATAAATCTGTTAAGCCAATCAACCTTCACCCACAAGAAAAGGTAATTCAAAGCTGCATATTGCACTTAGCCAGCCAAAATAAAGAACTGAATGAAAAGGGGGTACTAAAGAATAACATACACGATCATAGTCTGGATTTTTAACCCACAGGGGAATCTCTGGAAGCAAACGCTGCAAGCCTTTTGTGTCTTGCTCAACCAAAGGACGAATCACAAGATCCTGAACGTGCACGACAAATGAAAATTTTCCATCAACTTAAGTAGGTTTAACAGGCAAATCAAATTCCTCTTGCTTCTTCTTTCTGACTATCGTGTTTAGTGAGTAACATTTCCATTGTGTGAAAAAGAGAGTACAAAATTATTTATACTAAAATTTGTCATAGCAACTAAAATTACAAAGCTAGATCCTCATTATGATAAACTGAATTTGATACGTTATATACCGTGAGAGAATCTAAGGATGTTCAATTTGAATTATACAGTACTCCAAACTATTGTAAAACACAACACGTTGAAATGTAACATGAATATGCATACACTGCACAGTCTTCCCGACCAGATTAAGATTATTCAGTTCCTGAATGGTCAATAGGTACTAATTTGTAAAGCAAGCACACCACTATCTTACAAAAGTAACCACAGCATATTCTTGTTTTTTCAAAAAAAACTATTGACAAGGTACACAAGCATCCTTAAGCAAGCACACCACTATCTTACAAAAGTAGCCGCAGCATATTCTTGTTTTTTCAAAAAAACAATTATCCTATAATTGTTGGAAAAAGAAGTGCCAAATGAGCTAGAGCTCATTGGCACCACCGCATATTCTTCTTGTTTATGACTTATTTACTCAAATTTTTTTGGGTAAATGACACTATCATGGACCAAAACTATACAAACTTTTCTCAACCAAATCTGCAAAACGTTCATTGTAATTCAAACATGGAAATATACAAAGAAGACAATTCAGACAAACAGAACCAAAAATAACCAATGGAAAGCCAAAATTTGAAATCAAAATCAAATTACAAGATATAACAAGAGAGAGAGAGAGGGACTGACCTTGACATCAGAGGGCTGGAAGTAGATGAACATGTAGTAACCAATCACAACCCCAATTGAAGTTCCCACTCCAAAACCCCAAACACCCAATATGGTACTCAAAATACCCATCTCAATCCCACTCTCACACCACCCCAAATCTGAACAATTCACTCTTTCCCAAACTTGAACAAGATACAACAAAAAAGAACCCAAAAAAGAGAGTAAAAAGAGACTCTGCTCTGTTTACTTAGCTATATGTATATCACAACACTAAAAACAAAACCCAGATGGCATTAAAAAGAAAATTGAAGAATGACTAAAAATATCTTTCTTATGCTTTGTTCAAATCACATTGTGGAGTTGGGTGCAAAAAGAGAAGGAAAAAGAAAAAAAACATGTGTGTAGTTGGAAAAAAATTTAAGTGTATCTAGTAAAATCTTATCAGAAACTGCAATAATAATTATAATGGAGAGAGAGCATTTATTCTTGTGGCCAATATTTATTCTTTAGCGTTCAACGATCGTTGGATTCACTCACAACACAACGACTTTTAAAAGGAATTTTTTGCAGCAAAGCAAAGCACAGCGTGATGGCCGTGTCCTGTCGGTAACGTTTTTAAGTGGCTGAACCGTGGCCAGTGCGTGTGTGACAATAGAAAGAATAGCATGTTTCGGTAATATTATTATAGTATCTGTTTTGGTATTTTGTACCCAATAAATGAGTGATTACTTGTTTTAAAAAATTACATCAGACTATTTTAATAAATTAATCACAATCTTTTATATTATCGGGAAGATAAATTAATCATTTATTAGAGTAGTTTGATGTAATTTTTTAAAATAAGTGTCACTTATTTATTGAGTAGAAAATATCAAAACAAATATTGAGTTGGTATTACCGAAATATAATATACTTTCTCGTGTGACTCGTCACTGAAAGTCGAGTCTCATTTATTTTACAGTTCCCACTCCAGCTAAGCTATACCGTTAAAGACTAGGATGTAATGTTTTTTTTTTTAATAATAAATTAAAGGGGATGTTTTAGAAAAATTTTATTGAGAGAATAATAAAATAATAAATGTTATTGATAACTTTTTATATTTCTCATGAAAGTGGTGTCAAAACTTTATTATTATAGTTTATTGACAATTGTCCTAAAGACATCCGTTAATATGACTCTAAATTAAAAAACAGAATATTTTTTTTTAATATGTTGTCTTCACTCTATTTATAATGATATTTTTTTTTTCAAGATATTATTAAGTTTTTTTTCTTTCATAAAAAAAATCATTTTTATTTTTATTTTATACTTCATACAATTTTTTTGTTGAAATTTTGTTTTTTTGTTTTTTTTTTAGAATTTCAACTTATGACGTCCACTTTTATCATCATACTAAGATATCAATCAGTTTTCGGTATAAGCGAAGATTGAACCTCAAATCTCTTATACAACTATTAGAGACTTTACCAGTAACCAGTTGAGCTAATTGAAACCATAAGTTGACATTTTGTCTTAGGTTATAGAAGTATGATTCGTGAAATATCACCTTTATGTGGGCTTCTCTTGACTTTTTATAATATGTGTTTAATCAATACATGATATTAGTAATTATGAAAAGTTTTGATTAAAAAAAGAAAAAGAAAAAGTTATCCTTGGGAACATTCAGAAGGTAATTTTGTGGCCTACGACATTATTAAACATGCAAAACATGTTAGTAGTTTATTTGTGTGGATTGTGGATAAATAATATTCTTTCACATCTCAATAATATACTCTTAGCCAATTATAACTGATTTTTCTTTTTAATAATATTTCAAGTTTTCTTCTAAAAAATTGGTAAATTTAATAGACTTAAATGACATGCTATAAATCAAAATGTCTGTTTTATGGATATAGAGTATATAGTCTAGTCTAGCCAAAGATTAAGACATATTTTATAATAAAAAAAAGTAATTATGAAATGTTTGAGAGATTTTGAATTTTGTGTTGGAACTTTTGGTTGTTGCGCTCTCCAATAGGCCGCTTTCCTTTTCCTTTGTTTCCCTTCTTTTGTCTGGTTTATAAAGGATTTGCCATCAGCCATGTGCCATGTGCCATGTGCCATGTGACAAGTCTACCGACATATTGATAGCAGTGTATTATCCTCTTGTCTCTGAGGGAAGAAGGGTTAAATTTGTTAGTTTTATTGTTCATTTAAAAAATAATAATTGTTCATTTTATTGGGTTTATCGTCTTATTTGGAAGAGGTAGACTATGCCAGCCCTTGCAAAGAGTATAATATAAGCAAGAAAAAGCAAGTTGGGAATTGGGATATTATTCTTCCTTTAACTAAACTTTCTAAATTATTTGATCTGAATCTAATTTGGAAAGTTGAGCTTCAAAAAGTACATTGGAATGTAAGCAGTCATGTAGAGGATAGCTCGGATTTGATTTGAAGGGTCCAATTGAAATAGTTTATTTAGTTGAAATTGAAATTTTTTTTCTAAAAATATAGAAAAAAAAGTTGAAAAATAAACTAAATAGTACAATAAGTCTTATGAATAGTATTGAGATGCGCAGTGAAACTCATAAATAGTAACAAAAATAAATTAAAATTACAAATAAGCTGAAAATTTTAGTCCATCCCAAACCAACACAAAGTTTTGAACTACTGGGGACAAATCATTGTAAAGAAAACAAAAAAGGGTATTATGTTGCCAGTATTGAGTGTCACTGCTTAAAAAAAAAATAGCTTTTTACAAATTTAATTGCATAATATGCACTTTTTTTTTTTTTGAAGTTGATAATAATATGTTACAAATTATGAATAGCTCGACAGAAACCATGTGTAGTTGTGTACATCACATGGTTTTAATGGATAATATTACTCGAAAATTTGATTTGTCACAAACCTAATGTAGGAGTAGAATGGCAATTGGTCAGATTTTGGATTAAAAAAATGGTTTTTCTAAAACTCAAACCTTCTTAAATTTTAAAGAATTTCATTCGATACTCATCCCATTTATATTTGAAAAATTCAAACTCATCCCAAAGGATCCAAACACTCTCATTTACCATGAGTTGAGTTGTGCAAGTCTAATCAAGTCAAGTTAAACTAATTTGGACATCTATAAAACAAGTTTTATGTAAATTTAAGCTGTAGGGGAGAAATTTGTTTCAGCCCCTTGCAAGCTCATTGTCCTCTTTACATGAGTAGTGGTACACTAGTGCAAGCTCCAGAAGCATATAAAGCACTAGTGGGGCGCTTCTCTAACCGATGTGGGACTCGACGAGTACAAGTCCAAGCTAGGCGCTTGCTTGCTCGTGCCTGCACTCGGGGACGAGGACAAAACCTTGCGGGCCTGGCTACCCAAAGAGGACAATGAGCTTGCAAGGGGCTGAAACAAATTTCTCCCCTACAAAAAGCGCTTTTTGGGGTTGGGATGAGCCTTAGCTGCCTCCGCCCCATCTAATTGTTGTCCGTCCGCGGTGCCAGGCGCGATGCGGTTTTTGCCCTCTTCGACCGAGTGCAGGCAAGCCAAGGGGGGTTTCATAGTCTCAGCCCCAAGTCCTGGAGTCCCACATCGGAAGGAGGAGCGCCCCACCCATGCTTTATATGCCTCTGGGGCTTGCATGAGTGTACCACTACTCACATGTGAGTAGTGGTACACTAGTGCAAGCTCCAGAAGCATATAAAGCACTAGTGGGGCGCTTCTCTAACCGATGTGGGACTCGACGAGTACAAGTCCAAGCTAGGCACTTGCTTGCTCGTGCTTGCACTCGGGGCCGAGGACAAAACCTTGCGGGCCTGGCTACCCAAAGAGGACAATGAGCTTGCAAGGGGCTGAAACAAATTTCTCCCCTACAAAAAGCGCTTTTTGGGGTTGGGATGAGCCTTAGCTGCCTCCGCCCCATCTAATTGTTGTCCGTCCACGGTGCCAGGTGCGATGCGGTTTTTGCCCTCTTCGACTGAGTGCAGGCAAGCCAAAGGGGGTTTCATAGTCTCAGCCCCAAGTCCTGGAGTCCCACATCAGAAGGAGGAGCGCTCCACCCATGCTTTATATGCCTCTGGGGCTTGCATGAGTGTACCACTACTCACATGTGAGTAGTGGTACACTAGTGCAAGCTCCAGAAGCATATAAAACACTAGTGGGGCGCTTCTCTAACCGATGTGGGACTCGACGAGTACAAGTCCAAGCTAGGCGCTTGCTTGCTTGTGCCTACACTCGGGGCCGAGGACAAAACCTTGCGGGCCTGATTACCCAAAGAGGACAATGAGCTTGCAAGGGGCTGAAACAAATTTCTCCCCTGCATAAGCATTAACTAACACTTTTACACTTTTATCTAAATTTAATTTTAAATTAAAAAAAATAAAGAAAAGAAACACACTTATTTTAAAGTAACAGAAACGTGGGTTTTTTTTTTTTAGCGATGATTTAGTAATTTAAATACAAAATTGAGTCAGATTTAATTAGCAAATAAGTACTTAAGGTGTGAACCTTAAATCCTATCAAATTTAAAATTTGAACCTAAACCCTTTTTTTTTTTTTAAATCCCAAATTCATACTACTAACATCAGGTTAGATCTCCAAAAAAGAAAAAAAAAAAAAAAAAAGGTTAGATCAATAAATCTACTTATCAAAAAACCTGTTCATATCAAACGTCCAAGTATTAAGACTTACTTCAACTTCAACCTTAGGAAAACACCCCCCACCCTCCCAAAAAAAAGGAGTACTATTTTGACATTGAATTATATATTCACTAATTAGGTGGATTTGCGATCTTTGTGATTCAACTTACACGTTTCAATGTCTCAATGATTCATTTCCTTTTTGGCTTATGAAGGGTCACCACTCACCAATCACTATCCCTCATCTCTTTAATTATATCTTTAATTATAGAAACTGAGAACAATATAATAAAACCACTTGCATTTTAAAATAAAAAGATTAACCTTAAAAAATTGGAATACCTATAGACTATAGACTATAGTGTTTCATTATATAAAAAATGTACTTAACATTTTGTTTCTCATTCTCAAAAAAAAAAAAACATTTTGTTTCTAAAAGCTCATACTAATTCTAAAATTTAATTAAATAGCATCACCGATGTTCAGTGAGCAACTTATAATTAGATAAATAAACGAAATTGGAATATCAGAATATGTTTATATTTTATAAATAAAAATAAATGAGTTTAAGATAAAATTCTAAAAATTTATATAAAATATCTAAAGAATTTTGGTTTATAAGAACCTGTTTACTTTCCAAATCAAATCTGGTTCTAGGAAAAAAAAAAAAAAGGTTTTCCAAATCAAATCGTTGCGATTTCTATACAAATCTTCCACTCAACATTATCTGGTCGTTTCTCCAAAAAAAAAACATTATCTGGTCAGTCACGATCGTGGCGCAGACTCCAACTCTCACTATTCATGTGTAAGTGTAACAGACTCACCCAAAAATATATATATATATATATATATCATGTGTAACAGATAGAGCTGGATCCTTTTCATTTTGTGGTCTCAATTGATGTATCAAAAAGCCTATTGAAAGCAACACCTGGTCTGATCTTCAACATTGTCATCTTCCGGTCAAGTATACAACGTATACACTATACAATAGGTTCTTTTTTTTGGATTTTAATTACAAGAAGGTTAGGAAAAGTTCAAAATTAATTAATTTAATTTTAATTTGAATATGAATGTATAATTTCTGTTTGAATTTAAAATATTTAATAGTTGAGTTGAAACTTATGATTAAGCATGGGTCATTTACAAAAATAAATAAACATAAATATTTTGTTTTCCAGACGGAGCCAAAATTATTCATGAATTGCTGCTTCATTTACAATCCTAACTATACGTTGACAACAAATTTATAATTCAACCATAAAATAAGACCACTAATTTATAAAATAAAATAATTTTATAAAAAAAATATTCTCAAATATATTAACTTGAATTGTTAACTTCATTATTAGTAGCTAACCATTTAAATTAACTATCACTTTTGATGGCAACCCCTGGTTATATCAGCTTCCACTAAGGAGACATGATTTAATTGTATCATGCTGATGGTAGGACACGAGACTATACGAAACTGATCTGTCTAGGACCACTGGACCAGTTTTGGCTTTAAGCTTCACACCAACCTGACCATCAACTAATTGCAAGTTACAATGGACTTCTTTTTTTTTTCTTTTTTCTTTTTTGATAAAAAAGTTACCATGTACTTTGTTGCCTGTTTGTTTGGCTACCATATATTTTGATACCATATTTGCTTAGGTGATCAAAGCAAATTTGGCTTTGCAGTGTATATCACACGATACCAGGATAGGAATCTTGCGGTGATGTCTGGAATTAACATCACATTCAGTAGTAAAACACTTTTTTATTTTTTTGAGAAACTTCAGTAGTAAAACACTAAAACTAAAACGTACCAGCCCTTTTGAGAGACAAGAAGAGGGCCCCTCTTTTGATAGGATACTGTTTAGGTCCAGTGTATTCAACACGATATGATATGGACACGTATTCAAAGTGTATATTGCATTGGACCCGATAAGATATGGACATGTGTCCAAAGCACTAATACATTGATTTTAAGCTTAAGACTTAACCCCCTATCATGGCAATAAAAAGTTAGCCCTTAAACAGTAAACATTGTTAGGCCCATTAGTCATTTTTCTCTCCTCTCTCAGGAGACTAAATTGATCAGTTTTGAAACATCTTGGACCTGTTAGCCCAAACCTTAATTTAGGTTAATGGAAATAAAGTTTAAAATCAAAACAAGTTAAAAAGTTAATCCACCTTATCCAGATCCTTGATTATTATGATAATCCCTCTAACAATAAAAAGGAGATGACAACAAAAATTGAGACTAGAATATGTCGGCCACTCCATTACTGTTTACAATTGCATTTCCTTAGAATTGCTTCTTTTCACCAATCATGTTGCGCAATTTCATGATGCTGCCTCCAAAGCACTGCTAGAAGTACCAATAATTAACCAAACGTCTTTTGGCTAAAGAAAGAAAGGATATTCTATAACAAACGTCTTCTTAGTCTTTAGCAACTGTGGCAGCACTATTTCTCATTGCAGATATTCTGTGTGCAATTGACTCACTCTTAAAAAGAATAATCACCCCTTTGTTAACTTAAAACACTAATGGAAGTGATAAAGAAACACCTAGACTCACTAGTTCAAGAGGCATTCTAAGAAATTCACAAGGTGAATGGATATTAGGATTTTCTTTTATCTTAGTATTACCTATAGCCAGTGATGGAGTCAAGATTTGACTTGAGAGAAAACACAAATTTATATAGATGATGCACATATTTATGCATGTTTATAAGTATTTGAGACCAATTTGAAAAATAAAAAGCCATTCATTTGATCATGGTTTTTTTTTTTTCTTTCACACTTGTGATTTTTTTCAAAATTGGAATTCCATTTAGGAATAGAAAGGTTTTTTTATTAATTATATAACTACCGGGAGAAATTTACATAAATTGTTGTTTTGGTAAATATAGACTCATAAAATGTTAAAATTGTAATAGTTGCAACCACACTGCCAAGTGAGCAACAAATTATCTTTATCACACATGTCCAATGTTGAGTGTTGAATGTGCAACCCTCATAGTATATGGACAGAACTTTGGGTCATTTGGTTCGGCCTCCAAATATTCTGGCAAAGGAGTTTTCGTTTAATTACAATTGGGCCAAAAAGCAAAAAGTAAGAAAACGAAGGAAAATCTTTTTCTTTGGGTCATGAAACTTGGGGAAACTAGGAGATCTTAAATACCATTACTCATATTTAGGCCCGATTGTGATTTCTCAATCTTTTAAGCCTAGTCAATAAACGGCTAATATCTTGGCCATGTGACGAATTATGAAATTAAAACTTTAATGTGGTGTCTGGTACAGAATAATGTTTTAGGATTCCTAGAAATGTTTAAAGATTTCCATATTTGGTTACAAATCATGTTAGGGAATCAGATGCCAGGGGAATCTGGATTCCCCCCTTAAACCCCTCTCAGTAGGAATGTGGATTCCCTTTAAAACAGGTGGGAATCCAGATTCCCAAGCTTAAAGGAAATTGTATTTTTTATAAATTGACAATTTTAACCATTTTTTTTAAATGACTTGGTAGTTCACATTCAAATCTAAGGATAGAATGAGAAAAATAAATAATTCATTTAAGATTCATGGGAATAAACCAAACATAAGAATAGCTATATTCTTAGGAATGTGATTCATAGGAATCACATTCCTAGGAATCTGGATGTCAGGAGTAATGTGGATTCTCACGTACCAAACGCCACATAAGGGGATGAATTAGAACTTAGAAGCTAATTTCATGGCCCATGAGGAAAACAAGAAAAGAGACTAATATTTCTGTGATAATGGATTATTTTTTCCCAAAACTATGGTTAGTTCGTATTTGTGTCGTGTTGAGATAAATGTATTCGACTTAATAGGTCAAATCTAACTTGATCCATTTAATAATTGAGTGTGAAAACCTCCAAATCTTAACATGACTCATTTATTAATATGACTGACACGACACAATCCACATAAGATACTTAGTATACGTTTGGATTGGGCTGATGCGTCTTGCGTTTCTGCATTTTTGGCTTTTTTTTTTTTTTTTTACCAACGCCTCTTGCACTGTTCAGGGGACATGAACAGTGCATTAAGACAAATGAACAGTATCCCACGTGTGAACAATAACTTTTTTATTATTTTTTTATTGTTTTCAGTTTTCAGTTTTTAGCAAAATTAAAGGTATCCAAACGCACCCTTAATTAATAAATTAGTTGTGTTGAGTTAACACAAACATAATCCATTTAATAATTATGTTATATTCTAAAAAAATTATGTCATGTTGGGTTTATATGGAATTTGAATTCATTTAAGTAATATGATAAAAAATGAGTAATTTTTATTTTGTAGGAACATAGGTTAAAATAATTATAATAGATAAATTATACACATTCTATATATATATATATATATTTTTTTTTTTTTTTTGTTGAGAATCTTCTTGTTGTACCAATTAAAGTACTAGTAGCATACAATCTAAAAGTTTTTATTTCAACTTAATAAATTTCCAACCAAATTTAGAAATACACTATCTAAGAAAATAAAATAAGAATTCTAAGGTTTCATTAAAGAATTTATCAATATAACTATTAAAATTCTTTTAATAGCTCAATTTAATAACAAGATATTCATATCTATATTGATTAAAAATGACCTTTACTTCTATGAGTTAAATGGATTTGTGTCAAAATATGTGTGTTTGGAAAAAATTAAAAAGTCAACTTATTTTACTATTCAGCTTATTTTTGCTACTATTCATGGATCCTACTGCACTTTTTGGTACTATTCATAAGTCTCACTATACTATTTCAATTAACTTTTACCTTTATCTACAGTACTTTCAACAACAAAATTTCAGTTTCAGCAAAATGATCGTACCTATTTGACAAGAACCTATACATATTTTATTATTATTATTATAATAAAGATATTTACTGAAGAGTAGAATAAAAGGATCACAGTGGCACCTGGCCATCTCTTACAAAAGGGGGAGGGGAGATGGGTTCGGCCCAATGGGAGTTACAAAAGCATCGAACCAGGCTGCTACAGAAATGGGCTAAAGCATTTGAGCCTCTATCAACATAACAAAAAGTCCAAAAATCAAAAAGGTAAAGGGAATCCTCTCCTCTCTCTAACTAGTTTTTGACTTTTATGAGTTTATCTATATATAAATATATATACAAGATTTTAATGGAGGTTTGAAATAGAATAGAACTTGACAAGATTTAAAGAGATAGTTTATATGTAGAATATAAATTAAAATTAATTTTAAAACATATATTAAAATTGTGACGAATAAAATTGTAAGGTCTCAAAAACTATAAAAAAAAATTAAAAGATCGACAAAAATTAAAAGTCTTCAGAATATGTATAAATCTTCGGAAGGTATTTGGTATCACGATTGTAGATCAAATCTCTCTTTAACGTGGAATATGATATATAATATCAAAGTGCCATAAAATAAAGTCTACTAGTTCTCCAAAACTTTGCACAACCTATTTATCAATCACCCCAAATTGCCCAAATCCAATAGATATTATGGAAACGTAAAATCTAAAGTCGTTACGTTGGTGCAAGGACGGACCCAGGTGGAGGCCTGGGTCCCCCCTGTGTCCAATTTTTTATTATTATATTTATTATATGTTTAATTTTTGTAGTTGGTCTTCCTTCCAAAACCTTAGGTCCCCTTTCTCCTCAATAAGTTTAGCTAGTCTCATCCAAATAGCAACTATCCAACTAAAAAACTTAACAAAAACAATAAACACATTCAAAATGGTGATTGTATTTTAGCAAAAAAAAAAAAAAAAACTATTTTACCACCAAAGAACAAAAAAATCATGTGTTATTAGAGAAGCTAAAGTTAAATTTTTTGCAATTATAGTAAACTACTATAAATACCAGTTGACTGTAACAAGTTTTTTTTTTTTTTGAGAAATAGGTAAGTCAATTTTATTAAGGCAAATCAGCCTGAAAAACATCAAACAAATCCTGTGGTAGCTCTTCTAACCACAAATCTGTATCAGCAGTTAAAACTGCTCTTCTAGCAAGGGAGTGAGCTAAACTATTGCCCCCCCTACTTACATGACAGAAACTACAAACTTGGAAGCAAGAGCTGGCTTTCTTAATATCTTCTACAACATGGCCCCACTGTGTCCTATTCTGCTTTGGGCTATTAATAGCAGTGATGACCTTCAGTGAATCACCCTCCACCACCACGTGAGCAAGACTAATCTCCTGAGCAAAAATGATGGCTCTTCGAGCAGCTAAGGCTTCAACCAGGTCCACTGAGCTAGGGAGTTGGATGTTTTGGCTAAGTGCAGCAATCATCATACCTTCAGCATCCCTCACTACCACCCCCAAACCTGCTCTCGTTGAACCTTCGAAGATGGCGTTGTCGAAGTTGAGCTTGTAAACTCCGAAACCCGGGCGACACCACTTTTGCCTCGTGCGCTGAACGAGAGACCGAGGTGGGCGAACCTGGACATCTCAGAACTCCTGCAACAGCTCACGAGCTCGTTGCACCGTCTCCCCTACATCCCAAACGGGTTGCTTCTCTCTCAATTTGTTCTGTCTAATCCAAATGCACCACGCCACCATTGAAAACAGAGCAGCAAAGTCTGGGCTTGTCTCGGTCAACAAAGCTGAAACTATATCACCAAAACTTCTAAAAACTTTTGATCGAGGGAGACTAAAAATAGAGTCTGATAGCCAAATGCATTTGACCTGATCACACAGCCATAAACAGTGGATAGTGTCTTCAGAATGTTCTTCACAGAGGCTGCATAACTTATTAGGTATTATATGCCGTGTAAACAGGTTAAGTTTGGCGGGTAATGACTCATTTGAAGCTTTCCACAAGAAATGCTTCACTTTGTTTGGTACCTGCAACTTCCAAATCCCATTCCAAAAAGACTTGCAACCCTCTGTAGCAGACGAACTGGGCAGAGCAACTCTGATCTTAGCGGATAGCAACTGATAAGCACTCTTGACCGAATAACTCCCATCTGTGGTGTGTGGCCAAATAAGCAAATCCTCCATTGGAAAGTGACTAACCGGGATACTTAGAATGCGCTCAACTTCCCATGGTAAAAAATACTGTACAATAAGCTCCTTGTTCCATACTTTTGTGTCTGGGATGAAGAGGTCCTTTACTGTGATCAGTGAAGGATTAATATTGGGAGATATAACCTGACACCCCCTGGGAAATCCAGCCATCTATGCTTCCATATGTTGATGGATTAACCATCTCCTACTCTCCACCTTGCACCCTTGCAAATGACCTCCCTTACCTGTAGAATACTTCTCCACGCAAAGGAACTTCGCGGATTGAAATCTGCTTCCAAAATACTACCCGATGGGAAATATTTTGGTCTAAATACTTTGTACAGCAACGTATCCTTCTCATGGAAGAGTCTCCACACTTGTTTTCTAAGGAGTGCATCATTAAACTGTCTAAGATCGCGAAACCCCATACCTCCTAAAGACTTAGGTGAACATAAGGTATTCCACTTCACCCACTGCATTCTCCTTTTGTTATCTTGGTTGCCCCACCAAAACTTTCGGATCATCGCCTCAATATCCTTAATTAAGCCCAAAGGTAACCGAAACACACTCATCGAGTAGGTAGGAATAGATTGAACTACCACCTTAATCATGACTTCCTTCCCTGCTTGAGAAAGTAGCTTTTCCTTCCATCCTTGCATTTTTGCCCAAATTCGCTCTTTAATTTGATTGAAGCAAGCTTTTTTCTGTCTCCCTACAAATGATGGCAAGCCAAGATATTTTTCATAATGCTTGATAGCCGGCACACCTAGCAAGACCTTGATTTCTTGTTGGACCTCCTCCGGTGTATTTCGGCTAAAGAAGAGAGTGGTTTTGTTCTTGTTCACCAATTGGCCAGAAGCAGCCTCATACCTATCAAGTAATTGCTAGATTTTTTGACATTCTGCTCTGTTAGTCCTGCAAAATAGAAGGCAATCATCTGCAAAAAAGAGGTGAGTAATCTTTGGACCTTGGCGACATAAAGATAAACCCCTAATTTCCCCATTATCTACTGCTTTTTTGAGAAGAGCATTTAGTCCTTCCGCACAAAACAAGAAGAGGAAAGGGGAAAGGGGATCACCTTGCCTCAAACCTCTAGATGGTCGAATAAACCCTTTTGGTTCACCATTTAAAAGTATGGAATAAGTCACTGTGGAGACACACTGCATGATCATAGCCACCCAAGAATCTTGGAACCCCATCTTCAACATGATTTTTTCAAGGAAACTCCACTCCACTCTGTCATATGCCTTGCTCATATCGAGCTTCAAGGCCTGTAAAGCCCTCCTTGCCCAAGCTTCGAGTTTTCATATAGTGCAAAGACTCAAAAGCAATCAAAATATTATTCGTGATAAGTCTATCAGCTATAAAAGCACTTTGGGCTTCTGAAACTATAGAATTTAGCAAAGGTTTTAGACGGTTGGCTATAACTTTGCTAATAATTTTATAAATCACATTACACAAACTGATAGGTCTAAATTCTAAAACATTTTCAGGATTACTCATTTTTGGAATCAGAGTAATGAAAGTATGATTTATGGATTTAAGGAGAGTACCAGAGTTTAGGCAAGAAAGGACAGCTTCTGACACTTCTGGACCGATATGTTGCCAAAAGGTTTGATAAAAAAGAGGAGGCATTCCATCTAGGCCTGGAGCTTTCAAATGAGCCATTTGCTTAATGGTTGTATCAATTTCTTCCAAAGTGTACGGCTTTACCAACTCAACATTCATGTCTACTGTAACAACCCTCTTAACTCCTTCAAGGATACGTTAAGATCATGAGGTTGTGATTGGGTGAACAATCTAGTATAGTACTCCACAAAAACGCTCGAAACAGCACCCTCATCAGTCTGCCAAGCTCCTTCAGCATCTTTAATTCCCTTAATGAAGTTCCTTCTTTTCCTTTGAGTAGCCACTCCATGAAAATATCTAGTGTTTTTATCTCCCTTTGCCACCCACTGTGTTCTAGCTCTTTGCCGCCACATTCTACTCTCTTTGTCAAGCAAAATATTAAGTTCCCTTCTAAGTTGGATAACAGTACCATAATTTCCACCTTTGGCTGCTTCCTCTTCAGCTTTCCAAAGCCGCTCCTTTGTCTTGGTAATCTGTCTCTTTATACTACCAAAGTGGTCCTTGCTCCATGACTAAAGCATCTTTTTACACTTTTTGAGTTTCTTAGACACCTTAAACATGGGAGTGCCTTCTTGTTGAATTTCCCAAGCTCTTAAAACCGTATCACTGCATCCCCTATCTGCCAACCACATCTCTTTGAAACGGAAAGGTCGCCGAAACCATCTTTGTGACTCACTGTTGGGATCAAAAACTAGCTTTATGGGGCAAGGATCTGATGAGAAACAATGAAGATGGCGAACCGAAGCAGTTGGGAATTTTGCTAGCCAATCATAGTTGGCCACCCCTCTATCTAGCCGTTCCCATATCAAGTGACCATATCTTCTACTATGCCAAGTAAACTCAGGTCCAGTAAAGCCAAGATCCACAAAGCCGCACTCATCCAACACATTACGGAAAGCTTGCATCTGGTCATGCGATTTGATTCTACCACCTCTCTTCTCCTCAGTCCATAGTATTTCATTGAAGTCGCCCATACAACACCACGGCAAATGTGGTTTGGATCGCAACATCCGTAACATACTCCAAGCTTCCTCCCTGTAGTTATTATTTGGTTCTCCATAAAAACCGGTAAAGCGCCAAGGTTCCGACGTCATTCCGTTAACCACAGCGTCTATGTGATACTTTGAGAAACTGTCCACCCATACCGTAACTTCTGACTTCCACAAGAGAGCCAATCCTCCGCCCCTACCTTGACTAGGAACGGTAAACACACCAGCATATTTGATCTTGCACCGTATCTTTTCTAGTTGTTTCCTACTAGACCAGGTCTCTGACAAGAAAACAATCAAGGTATCTTGTGCTCGAATAAAGGCTTCGAGCTCGTCCTCTGCCAGTGGGTTCCCAAGCCCACGGCAGTTCCAAGCGAGGCAACTCATTGCTCTTGGCAGGGCTGTCCCATAGCCTCCGCCGTTTGCTTATATATGGTGTCCATTGCGAAGAACTTCTTTCCCATATATCTCTTCCCTCAATTAAAAAACTCAAATTATCTCTCTTCCTTTATTATTTTAATGAGTTGTTTATATTATTTTAGATGAAGTGATAAAAAAAAAAAATAGAACATTTGATATTGGATGTATTGTAAAGTGAGCTGGTAAAATAGATAAAGTAGTTTTTTGAGGTGCTAAAAGCTAAAATTTTTAACATCACCATTGTGAATGCTCTAACTTCAACCAACAACCAAAAAAAAAAAAAAAATCCTAACCAGCCTAGTATTAAAAAAAACATTATTTTGTTTTTGGTTTTATCTTTATTGGTAAATGATTGTATCTTAATGTATTTAGAAACAACGATTTTGAGTATTTATAATTTTTTAATATTATATGGATGCCTATTTGGATTTTTTTCCCCCTTTTATACTCCGGCCCCTGCTAACTTAAAATCCTAAATCCGTCTCTGCGTCGATGGATCCAAATATTATTATACCTACATCCCATCATACTTTGACAAATTACAATTTAGGCTTCGATCAATCGTAATTCGTATGTGTGTTTTGATCGTAATTCGTATGTGTGTTTATGGTAATGAGTAACAAAGAGTAATGACTAAAATTTATTTTTCTTTTTTGGGTGAGAATGGGTAACGGCTAAACTTTAAAAGAAGAGGTGATGTGCACGTCATTATTGTATATGGCAAATTGACGCAGTGCTTGGTTGGACTTGAGAGTCGAGACACACACTTTTTCATCATTTGACCATTCCTTCAACAAACCGACCTTCCGTTTCTTTATTGATGGCCCTTTATTTATTTATTTATTTATTTATTTTTGAGAACATATATTTTTACTTCTTCTTCTTCTTCTTTTATTATTTTTATTTTTTCTTTATTTAGAATTTCTCTGCCTTCTCTTTATTTCAATGATAAAATCAAAGTAACACCCAAAGAGCATTTTCATCCTGAGAGGCATATCTTATCAAAATGGAAAATAGAAGATATTGTTCACCAATAAGTACAAACATATTCTCTTAAAAAAAAACTCAAAAACAAGCCTACATCTGGTTTGGCATTTTACAAAAAATATTGCATGTATGTTTACTGTAGCAATATGTAAAAAAAATTTAATTCCATTTTTTGTCTCTCTCCTCTCTATTGTTTGATTCTCTTTCTCTTCTATGGTCACCCACTCATTCTCTCTCTCCTCTACTGCTAGGCCCTAGGGGGCATTGATTGCGGAAGTTGGCAACAAGATTGGAGGGGAGATGATGACATTGAGAGGTCAATGAGGTGAGAGGGGCCAATCTAGCCGTGGGTGGGGTTATGGGGGTTGTGGGTTGCACGGCGGAGTTAGGTACGTGCATGGGTTTGGGCCGTGATGGGATTGCATTTGGTTTTAGCGTGGCGATGGGACTGGGTGTGCGGGTTTGGATTTATTTGCGTTATTTATTTATTGTTGTTGTTGTGTGTGTAAAGTATAATATTATTTTAATGAGATGAATTGCGAAATAAAAGACACGATGTAGATTGTGTTGTTAAAATGATTACGTAAATAGACAAAGTAACATTTTAGTGGCATAAAATGTTTTTTTTTTTATTTTTGGTGTGTGAACGCTCTAAGAACATGTAACCTTAATTAATTAGGAATATTATCGGTTGATAGTATGAATTTTTTTAAAATGTTCTTTTTTTTTTTGGAAAAACAAACTAGCTGTTAAACAACACACATACACTTTAATTATACTCTCTCACCAAGCTCAACAACATTACTTATCACTTGAAAACACTTCATTATTCTTTCAAATTAGGGTGTAACTTTTATTTTATTTTATTTATAGGAATCGTTTGAGAGTAATCTCAATATGTTGACTAGGAGTTTTTATTGCCGACGGGGATGCAACAACCACAAGATTAATTAAAGAAAGCCCAATCATAATCTTTGGGTTGCCAACGCATACACTTAAGTATCTTAAAAGTTATAAAGATCAAATACTATATTATATTTTGGCTTCTATTATTTTATGGTAACATTAGTTATCAACTCAAGGGAAAAAAAATAATCATTTCAACGTGTGATTATAACAAATCAAAATTGCAAATTGCAATATAGTAAGAATATGAAATTTTTTGAATATGGTCGGTTAGCAAGTTGGTGGTAACAATTAATCAATGTTGTCAATTTTAAAAGGTTGGTCTAATAGTTCTCAAGACCTCATGAGATTTATGAATTCTTGAATTTGAAACATTTATTCAAGTATCTTGGGACTACTCCCAAATAATTATTCCTTGCAATTATCTGATGTATAAGATATACAATACACACATCAAAATATAATCAAGTGTTTAAAGAATTCTGGAAACTCCCTTAAAAATAAAAAATTTAACAACTCTCTTCTTTATGCAATAGGAACCCGTGAGACACGCTTCCTATACAAAGTTTAAGGAATTTTTTATGCCAAATTAATTAACTCGGTGCTATCATTTTTTCCTAAAAAGCTAAATGGTAAAGAACCTTGCAAAAATGCTTTTAAAAAGTTAAGACTAATTTTGTGTAGGAAATATCGCTGGAATTTTATTTTATTTTTTAGGCCAAAACAGATCAACGTTATTCAATCAGAAAACAAAGACTCAAATCCAATAACATTTGGACTGAACGAGAGACTGGCCAACAAATGGGCTACTCTTTGGCTTCGTGTTTAACACAAGACAGTTCAGCATAATCAAACCTTATCTCTTCAACTAAATTCCCCAGCCACGATTTGTCCATCGTCTGATAAGTCAAAGCATTCTTATCTCTGGAAGTTTTAATATTATATATTTATATATGTGAAATTAAAAAAGAAAAAAAAATTATGACTACATTGTAATTTGGACCTTTACATTTTGGGATAATTTTGATTTTTTCTATTAAAGTTTTCAAAATTTGTATTCATACCCTTATTGTTACATATCGTTTGAATTTAGTCATTCTGTGATTATGTCCATACATGTGATTATGTTTTATTAAGTGCCACCTCGATTCAAAAGAATATAAATTCAACGATTAGTCCAAACATTTTTGAACTCTATTTTTAGAATCTTGGCCCCTTCTTAAATCTTAATCCGATTATTTGGGTTGCTTCAAAATTTGGGTTTGTTGTATCATGTACTGAAACCACCTCTTGATTTTTATTCTTGACATGGTGAAAATTGTTGCAATTCCGTGGATGTAGGGACATTGCCAAATCAATGAACTACAAGATTGAATTTAAATTCTATTGAGTTGAGGTGACACTTAATAGACACATAATCATTGTACATAGACAAAATGACTTAAATTCAAACGATCGATATGTAATATTAAGAGTATGAATACAAATTTTGAAACTTTAATTGGCCAACCACGTTATGACAAGACTCTAATAGTGAGTTTAAAAATACAATAGAATTTAAATTCAATCAATATATTATATTGGTTGAATATGTATGTAAAGCTATCAAAACTTATTTGAGAAAATATTATGAAGTCAACCTAAAGTTCTTGCAAAAAAAAAAAAAACCCTAAAGTTAAGGTTCTTTGATTTTATATACATTATAGATGGAAATATGTTTCATTAGAAAAAAAAAATTAAATAAAAAAATTAAATAGCTAAAATCTTTACCACAAACTTTCGGTTGTTTGTTAACCAAAAAAAAAGAAATCGTTGACAGGTTCAAGACATCAAGTGATAGCTTAAAAATAGTGGCGTTTTTTGTGATATCTTATGTTTATGATCCCAACCTCACATCCTCCTCTCCTATTATTAACTTATTTAAAAAATTAAAAAAAAAAAAAAAACTTTCGGTTGCTGAGACATCTGTCTCCAGAAAAAATTAAGATCCCAAGTCATTATCAATTTCTAGCAACTAAACATAGATTAGGACTCAACAATAGAGCACATAGTATAGTAGCTAGTCAGATCAGCTTTTTTTTAAGTGCGAATTAAGGGGGGCCCGATTGCCTTAGGAGGTTAAAATGTCTTTAATTTTGTCTGCCTGGCCCTGAATGATTGCTATTGGTGCGAATCATTGCATGCATTATCCAGCTATAGCTCTCGTTCCCTGTTCAGATTTCATGTCGTCAAAACCATGTAAACCCATCACCATTATCCTTCAGAGATAAGCTATAATTGCAACCACAATTTTGACACACCAATTCAATTAGCAAAATTTTAGCTCAAAATTCTACCAAGATATTAATCCATTTCGTTGAATAGATGATTTTCTCTTTTCTCACATGGCCGACCAAGCTAACAAACTCTATAAGTAAGATTTTCTCACTTTTGACAATCATTTATTTGTTTTTTTGTAATTATTTGAAATTCATTCATTTTCTTGAACTCTAAGGGTTAAAAATACTATTATCCCACTTCTCAATCATTTGTTCTAGCGGTATAAAAGAGTTTTGTGAATTATCTAAAATTGTCACTATCTATATAATTACAAAGTTTGTTGAATCTTGGGGGAAACTTGGCAATAACTACTGGCAAACTCTCTTAAAATAGGACAACAACATCAATTTGAAGACAACCAATACTAGTCATTTTCTTGTACTATAATAATAATAATAATAATAATAATAATAAAAAGCCACCATATTTAGATTAGAGCATACAGTAAAGTGTGCTAAGAGCATCTCCAACCGTAACTCTAAATTTTTGTACTGTTTGAAAAATGAATAGTGACTTTTTCCTTTTACCTACTCACTTTTTCAAATATATTTTCCAACAGATTCTTTATCTTTTTCTCTATTCCATTAAAATATTATTTCTTTATTCTTTTTTTAATATTTCTTAATTCATCTATATTTTTCAAATTCCAAACAACATTAACAGTTATATTTTTTTTAATGAGAAATATTGTGTCTATAACATTTTTTCGCAATACTTTCACAACAAATCTTATATGGTAAATTGTTGCTAGTTCTAATTTGAATCCGCCATTTAAATTATTTTTTTTACTCACCAATATTAACTAATAATAATCTGTCACTTAAAATTTATTGTGAAAATATCGTAGTCATGTTACTCAATTTTGATTTCTTGTTCCTTGTATTATTTTTCCTTTCTTTCTTTATTTTTTTTTTCATCCATACGTTTTTTCTTTCTTTTTTTCTCTTGTTTTTTCTCCTCCACACACGTCCACCTACGTACCCATATATCTATCTTCACTCTTTCTTTTTTTACTTTTTGTTTTTCTAGTTCTTGATCTCCAGACTCCAGAATATATCTCCACTTCTCCCTCTCTCTTTCTTTCTCTTTCTCTTACACACACACACACTCACAAATTTCTCTCCCTCTTTCTCTCACAAACAAATTCTCTCTCATACACACATAGATCACCGGCAGAGAAATGGAGATCGGCGTTCTACATTTTTTTTTTGTTCTGGTTTGATTAGTTTTATTTTATTGTTCAGATTTCATTAGGCTTATGAGAAAGATTCTTTTTGTGTTTCAAATCTTTCGATTGGGTTTTGTGTTTTTGTTTTGATTGTGGTATGTTTTAGTTTGTAACCGTTGAGATAGAGAAGCACGAGAGAGTGAAGAACAAAAGAGAAAAGGAATGAGAGAGAAAGAATTATTTTTTTATTCAACCGGGTATTATTTTAAGGGAGAATATTGTTTAGATGTGCTACAGTAATCGCTACAGTGTTCTCTACTTGTAGAAAAGCACTGTAGCAATTCTAATCTAAAAAATGGAGATGAAGAAGCTGTTGGAGTGGGTTTTGGGGTGTTTTCTCTCTAAAATTAGCTTTAAAGAGCCATTGGAGATGCTCTAAGGAAATTCTAGACATATTAGTATATTAATCTAGGACATAAGTACATAAGAGAGTTGATTCTTGATGAGAACATAGCCATTGTTCATGTATAGTCAAGTAATAAAGTAGAAGATCCTTTTATCAAAGGTTTGTCTTGAGAATTGGTAAGAGTAAAACTATTGATACAAGACTAGCTAAAACCCCTTTTCTTTAAAGAATCACCAATAATGAAAACCCAGCCTCACTTTGAAAAAAAAAAAAAAAAACTAAAATTATATATATAGCTAAATTTTAAGTGAAAATTTGGGGAGTATATCACGTGAATATTTAGGGTCCGTTTGGTAAGTGTATTTAAATAACAGTTTTCAATTTTTTTGAAAATACGTGTTGGTGAAAAAATGTGTGAAAATGCATGTAATATTGTTTAAATACTAAAAATATATGTTTAAAATGATGTACCAAACAACTTCTTAATATATAAGAGGTAATTCAATAAAAATTAGACAGCATTTTAAAATATCAAATAGACAATTCAACCAACTCAATAATTACAAACTATTGAAGATGCTATCAATATTGTAAAGATAATAATTTTTTTTAAATGCTACGTTCACATTATTTTCACAACACTTTTAAAAATAAATCATAAATGGTAAGTTTTTATTGATTCTAATTTAAATCTACTTTTGAATTTTTTTTTTCCACTAATAATAGCCAGTAATAACCTATCATTTAAAATTTATTATGAAAATATTGTGAAAATAATACCGACATAAATTTTTTTTTTTTTTGGCATGGAAATTGTGAAAATGATTTTTTCCTACTAGCTAGCATTCTCTCACGTATAAAATGATATGAAACCTACGGTGCAGAACTCATCATGACACACTACTATTCCTGACTGATGTTATGCAAAAATACTTGGGATTTAAGAATGCCTAATCATTAAGAAAGGAATGAAAAGAAAAATACAAACAAAGGTCCTATGCAAAATATGGATGCATTGCGTCCAATCCATGCCACGTTAGTAAAATCCAAATTTAAAATATACTACAAAACTTTTTATTATAGCACACATGGGGCCTCCAATGATTCATTACAAAAATCTAATCAACGCTACGTAAGACGTGGCTCAAATTCCGCGACGTGTAGCAAAACGATTCGCTCTGAAAAGTAATAGTGTATTATTGCAGAAAGCAAGCAAAACCACTCCATTTGATTTTCTCTCTCTTCCACAAAATATCTTAATTTAAAAAATAATAATAAAAATAATAAAAAATGTGTTGCCCTCCCTCGTTCCTTGCACGTGAGGTCACAAGGACGAAAACAATGCATGAAAAGCACGTGGGTCCCATCATGTTAAAACATTACGTGTATGGCTAGGATTTTTTCGTGGTCTTTATATAAAGTGTAAACTTCGAGGAACCCGAGGACTGAAATCTACGGTCACAATCACCCCAACGGCTATTTCTATAAACAAGATCCAACGGTCGAAATTGAATAGGCGGTAGCCGCCCTACAGTGTATGCCAATGGCTTTAGACCTTAAGGGAGTAACCCACCGCAACGGTTGTCGGTAAAATAGGAGTAATTGTGACATTAATATTATTCATATACTATATGCAATAAATTAATAATGATGAATATTAAAGTAGCCGTTGGAGCCTTGTTTCTATATAAAGAGGTTCTGAGTTTGACACAAAGACACATAGAGGTAGAAAAACAATATAGAAAAACAAATCTGACCGTCCTTATATGCGCTAGTTCTTGTATCCATTTCTGGGTCAGAGAAAAAAAAAACTGACTTATATCTAACTTATGTTATTAGATTTTTCATTTTGGTTTTTGTTTCTTGTTTCTTATACCAAAGATCTACTAATTTAAAAGTTTCTTTTTAATTTTGTCTATACTTTCATGAAATTTTCTCATACTTCTTGATCTATATTTTGATAGATTTTCAACTGGTAACAGCTTTTTTTTAATAAAAACAGGTTTCAGGCTGTTGATCTAGTTATTATAAGATCAACGCCTCCCCTTTTTGTTTATTATCTTTGTTGAAATTTTAAGATCTTTTGTTTAGCTTCTGTAAATCAAAATCAGTGTAACTATGGAGGCAGTTCTGGTACCATATTCACCAGACCAACCAATCTCTCCCTTCAAGTATAACAAGCAAATCAAAACCTCACCAAAGAAAAGTCCTCGAGCTTTCATTTCCAAGCCCTCAGAAATCCATGGTGGTCTCTTACACCACCCTTCTCTCTCGTTTTCTTATCCATCCTCAGCTCCACTCTTTAACCAATCATATCTGCAACAACAACAACAACAACCACCTCTTCTTCCTCTACCAAACCCCATAACACACCAATCTCTCCCTTCTCGAACTCGAGGCCTCTCTTCTCCTCCTACACGAAAGCCCAACAAACCCAGAGACCAGTCTCTCACACCAAAGAAATCAAAACCCACAAAGAGAGAAGATCCAAAGCAAGATTTGAAAACAACTACACATGCTCTTTCTCAGTGTTTGATCATAGCTTCCACCAAGCGCTTAGGTCCAGACCCGAATGATCTGCCAAAGGATGTGTCTCGGGTTTTATCATCAGCGCCTGGAGGAGGTAAGAGTTTTGGTAAGGTGGTGGGTGCAGAAGAGTTCGAAAAATTTTCAGGTTCAGTATTTAGTCTAGCTCCACCTCCGAGTAGCTTGCCACTGCCAAGGTTTTCTTTGAGGCCAAAGCTTAGTTGCAACGTTGAGGCATCTGCCGGAATAGATGCCGGAGCCACTGACAATCTCCGGCGACTGTTAAGGCTCCATTGAAGTTGGAAACTTTTTGTTACGATTGTGTGATTGGTGATGATAATATTATATTATGGTATTTGATGTAATTTGTGTAAATAAAAGGCATCAGCAATGGGTAGCTTTGCTGTTTGTGGTGTAATCTTATTTTTTATCTTGTTTAGATTCGATTTGTGATCACCACCTGTGTTTTTGAATTGGGGTGCACAAATATAGAACTATTAATTAGTACTGGGTCCTTGGGAAGTACGTACGGGTTATCTCTTTGTAGTTGTTTTTCTTTTGGATTCTGTTTTCTTTTCTTTTCTTTTCTTTTCTTTTGTTTGGTTGATTCTCCACATGATAAACGTTATGTACTTTTTGTTTCTTGGCCTGAAATAAAATTCTGTATTTCTTCATATAGATCAAGTTGTTTTTTTTGGGGTGGTTCAAGCATTGGCATCTTCTTCCACACTTAATATTTAATTTGAAAAAAAAAAAATCGATTCAATTTAGGCACAACTTTCATGTACAAAACTAATGAAATGAATTTTATTTTTATTTTGAGAATCAAACGAATTAAAAGGACTACATATTGAGGGATTTAACCAGTAAGAATGAATTTGGGGTTCATAATTTGTGGTACCTCGTGTGTGTGGTTTGAATTTCCCCTTACATCTAAAAAGAATGAATTTTGGGGTTCATAATTTTTCTTTCTTTTTAAAGGGAAGAAAGATCTCTCCTAGAAACCAAAAACATGTCTAATATAACAAAAAATGGTCATCTACAAATTTTATCACTCATGGACATGTCCAAAAAAAGGCTTGTCTACTTTTTGACCTACGCTTTCAATTTCAAAGCTACAAACAAGCACTTGCATTACAAAGAATAGGACAAAGTAGATAAGCTCATGTCATCCGCCGATCTCATCTGTAGAGAGAAAATTATAAAGAAAATGTGCTTCTTAAGATTCTTAGATGACCTTAAGAAAAAGGACAGCTTGCATTGAGTGGTAACTCAGCCTCATCATTATCGCATTTTTCACATTTCTTGTTCACCTGTAAAGTCTAAATCAATATTAGAAAAATTGAGAGCACTAAGCAGATTCCTCAGAAAACACCCATGCCTGTAAATCAATATTGTAATGCAACTAGCTACCATTGATGATTGCACTTCCTGGTCAAGAATCAATGATAATACCCAGCTCCCTTCTGATATCCTGCAACAATTACATTATTAAAAAACTTTGTGCCATGATAATATAATTGAACTTTGAACCAAGAGAGGATCAATATTTTGGCGTGTAAATCTGAACTAACTATAATTCCATTGCTGATGCTGCTATAAGGTCCTGAACAAAGTTAACAATTTTGATAGCCATGATATATTATGTTTAGAAGTTCTACCTTAACTCATAGTCAAAATGTGAATACCATTTTAAGTGTAATCTGGCAACCAGACAGGTTGATTGGTAAAAGACATAACCGCCCCCCCGGCAGCATCCTTTACTGCCACACAAATGCAAAACCCCAAAAAAATGTACATTTAACATCTGTTTACACATCCAGACAGATCATATATGATGAGTACACGTTGTGTTACCACTTGATTATTAATCAAGCCTCAGCCATTATGAAAGACTAATAACTAATTAACAAAACAAATGCAACAGCAAATCAGTTTGAGGCATACCTCAGCTGTGACTATGTAAGATATTTCACTTTCAGAAATCTCTGAAGATAACAGCAACCAATTAGGAATGTACAAAATCAAAAGAAAAAATAGCAGTAATTTAAGAAATATATATATTTTGTGAGCGTATAAGATTGTAAAACCACTGCAGTCAGACAGGAGATAAAACATTGGATACAATTATGTGATTCTAAAGCTACTGCATTGGAGTATAACACCAAAATGGGGATAGGAAGCCACTATGGAATACACACAGAAGTTACAGTACATAATAGGATGCCACTATGGAAATACACTGAGAAGCTACAGTACATACTTTCGTAGGTACTGCAGTACATATGCAATTGAGTATATATATATATATATATGTCATGATTAATCAAGTAAAACATGCTCACAGGAAAAAATTATCGTTGTGCACATCAATGATCCTACACATAGGATAAATTCAGCTTAGATAAATATCTAGCAAAAATAAATTGCATTTTATCAGATATAGTAAGAATCTTTCCCTCCAAAAAAAAAAAAGGATATAGTAAGAATCTCAATAAGGAACTTTAATGCAAAGTAACATTTTTTTGGTAAGACAACCTAGAGATTAAAACTAGACATTTATTGGGTTGATAAATGAAGATGTAGACCTTTTTTTTGGAATATTAAACATAAAAAGAAGAAAGACAAATAACAGAATCTTTTTCAAAGACTACTACTAAGTTAAAACAAAGATTTAACCAACACACAAAAATTTTACAGTAAGGAATTTTTCTATCCTTAAACCATTTATTGAAAAAAGCTTTAAAATTCTGATTCATAAGCTGCCGTCTTACTTTTAAGAGGTAATTTCGTTGCTAAAATCCATGGACCACAAATCAACTCAATTCAACTAAGCATTAATTTAACTTAGACTAAATTTGAAGAAACTTTTTTCATTTTTTTCTTTTTTCTTTTTAAACTGTGGATAACTCGAATTGCAAGTTGGATGCCAACTCAACTGGTTTCATGAGTACCTAAAAGACTATAGAACCATGCACCACACTAGAGGGAGTCTGTCAGCATTTACCCCATTGTGGAAGAAACAATATAAAAGAAAAACTGCAAACATATTTAGATTATAAAGAAGTAGAAAAAAGTTTTCAATGTGTTCTTTAATAGAAAGTGGGAATCGAATTATAAAAATTCATCAGCATTTCCCCAAAACCCTGATTCTTCTATGATTCATTCTACACAATTGTTGCAGTTAGTAATTACCTGGCAATAACAGCAGAAAAAACAATAGGCTGGTGGGTGCTAGTTTCTTTGCAGAAGCCATCTGTTAATTTTATGGGAAATGCTTTATCAACAAATTGGCAATTGCAGCTATCCTATTAAAAAACTGATGATCCAACTCAAGATCAATGAGATTTGACTTATCTTTTAAGATATACAAGTAAAAGATAAGAGCATAAAGTTTTTGGTAATTTATATCATTTAGGAGCATGTATGTTTAAAATGAGATGAACACATAAGACTATCATTAACTCAACAAATCAAAAAATGTGACTACAATAATCACTCAAGTTAAAGTGACGGCTATACCTTTCACACTGCACTTAAGGCCTGTTTGAATTGAGGGGGGAGCGGAAGAGAGTAAAGTAGAGTTGATTAAAAATAGATTAATTTTGGGTCAATTCCACTCTACTCCTCCTCCCTCTCCCTCAATTCAAACGGACCATTAAAGCTACACAAATAATTGATCTCAAAGATAGCATTGTCCCACATAAGTTCACTAATATGCCATGAAATGCACCTTCAGTAACCTGTCTACTGCAGCAATTCTACACAGATATTACGAGAAGCTGTAATGATTTAAGTTGTATTGGCAATGGGAAAATTTCCAATATATTTGTTGTGTTAAGACATGATGCAATTTTTACTCCAAAGATGGTTAAACTTGAAAACTCTATCCTTCCACATATCCAAAACTAAATGCCCACAAACATATAGACAACATAGATTCCCAGCTCAGTTAAAATGGCTAACTAAACCTATGATAACCTTGCCCTATCAAGCTAAGATTAATACCAGGCAACAAATTGAAAGGGACTCTTATAAGAGTTGTATTTTAGTATGCATTGATGATTGGTTATTAAATAGAATCTTCCATTTGTTTAGAAACATATAACTACTCAAATGAATTTTGAGCAAAAGCAGTCTATTCTGCAACGAAATTCTTTTTACTCCTCTTTCTACTCAAGGTAATGAGATTCAGATGATTTTATTTTTTATTTTATTTTTGAGAAAGTAGATTCAAATGAAAAAGTCCAAAACCCCGAACATTGTATTGTGCCGAGACGAAAAAATAATACTTAAAAACAGGTTTGGGGTTTGGGCGCTTGATTATGATTTGGGACTTCTATAGCCCAACGTGATCAGTGCATTGGGCTGGATCCCATTGAAAAAAATAATAATTGGGCTGGGAGTCCAGTCTAAGTTTGTGAACTATTGCTAACACACAATTCGAGGCCCCCTTTTGTTAGATTGGATAAAAAAACTAATTCGGTTTTTTTTTTTTTTTTTTGAAAATAATAATAATAATAAAACCAATTTAAACCCAAAATTTTGGATTTCCGATGAATAAAACTAAATCTAGCTTTCGGCTTATAAGAAAATTGAAAATATTATGTTTCTATTTATATGAAAATTGTGGAAGTTCTTAAAGACATTAGTTGAACTCTCGCATTTAAATCTAAAATCATAAATTTAACTCTCACAATTTTATTTAAAATTATGAATTGAAGTCGCAATTTCAAATTGCAAGTTACTTACGATTTCATATCTTGAAAGCCTAATTTCAACTCAACTTTTAAAAGTGCTATAATTTTCATATTAGTTTTTTTAAATAAAAAAAATACAGGATTCTATTTTCAATAATTTTAAATATATATATATATATATATATATATATAATTTTATGTTTAATGACTCCAAATAATTTGATCCATAACTAAACCTATCCAAATTCCAGACCCAAAATTTTAAGGTTATTTTTTGGTTCAGTGACTGTTATCTTATGTGATTTTAATGCCATAATTACCCTTCAAACAACAAAGGAAAAGGAAGGTTTACATATTTATGCTCTTATAGAATAAAAGCAAATCAATCTAAAGAAGTTTGCTGCAACAACAACTTAAAAAGAAGCCACACACCAAAATTTATAAAATAGTATTATGTTAAAGGGAATGGTGTATAAGAACTAAGAAGACTAATACCAAAAAAAAAAAAAAAATGAAACCAAGAGAATAAGAGAAGAGTTCTAAATCTTAAACCCATAACTACCAGCCATACACCAATAAAAGAATGGAAAGTTTAGTTACTAATGCCCCTAAAAAAGAACATTATGTAAAATGGTTGAATAAGAGATTTAGGATTCAATCTTCACCTACACAAAAAAATTGATTAGTGTCTTGGTTAAGCTTCATCAAGAGCGGACATCATAAGTTGAAATTTTCTAAAAAAATTATATATATATATATATATATATATATATATATATATATATAGAAATTCTACTCTAGCCTAATCTAAGTGTATATGTGTGTGAAGCTCCTTCTTGAAAACTTAAACTCGGGTCCACAATAACTTTGTACTTGTGAAGTGACCATCACGCCAATAGATTATATAATATTTTTAAGATTCATTTAGTGTTTTATTAAATAATATTTTTATACATTTTAAAAAAATAAAATCAAAGTGTGGACATATATCCAAAAAAGTACACACAATAAAAATAAAATTGTATATGTGTGTGTGTGTTAATAAATGGTTGGGTTAAAGTTACACCAATTTTTTAATTAGATGTGTGTGGGGGGTGAAAAGTTCAACCTAACGTATTGGACCCAATGCCCTATTTGAAGACCATTGTTTGTCCGAAGAGATGAAAACACTCGAGTAGAAGCCCATGTAAAAGAAGCATGTCTGGAGAGGAGCATGGTCATAATCCGAGGAGACATTCAATTGTTCAAGTAATCCATTATCCTCGGATCCGAAGAAGCTTGGTCCGACAAGCGTCTGGGAAGCTCAAATGATCCCCCTGACAAGTGTAATGATGAAGATGAACCTCAGGCACGCATGAGGATAGCAGGAACGGAGAAATATCTAGGAGACAAACTTCAACCACCACATTAAATGCACTGCACCTACTTTCCTGGCCGCATTAATGTGGAGAAGACCCCTGAACAGTGCACTCTCAGCTGCCACCACTCACACAAAGCTAAAAAGGATACATGATGGGACATGTACTCAAGTGGACGTCTAGATGATGAACAAGTGGACGATGAAGATGAAGGGAGGGGGTACTATATAAGAGGGAGAGGCCTCTGATAGATGGGGATCGAAAAAAGAAAGTTAGAAAGGAGAAAACTCCATTACTGTAGCTCTAAGAATTGTAACCCAAGTCCATTCAATACAAATTCCTTTTCGGACGTCTATGTTTGCATTTGTCCGAGCACGATTGAATGCTAACTTATTCACAAGCACTGCAGTCCAATACTGTTTAATTCATTACTAGCCTAACTCTTTCACCCACTCTCTACAAATTTATTGTCTTGGGTTCATTGGGCTCACAATCCATACCTTTTTGGACTTGGGCTACAAAAATTGACCCTACAATGTGAATTTTGATAAATCCACCACTGGATTACATTATCTTCTTTATATTTTCCATGCTTACAAAATTTAAAGATGATCAAAGATTAATAAACATGTCATCAATCAATTGTTTAAATTCAAGTTTTTGTAGTTTAAAATAATGCATAAAATATGAGTTTATGGATCGAATGGTAAATTACATCCAATTGACATAAAAATTAGCATGCATGTTAAAAACATATAGAACATGTAATTCAACGGATAAATTTTCAAAATATGAATTTAATAGCAAGTTATTAGGTGATATAACACTGCTTAGAGTTACACTAAATGTAACTTGAACTCAACATGTTAATAAATTATTAACAAATGTATCTTTTATATATATATATATATATATATATATTTTAAATGTACATTAGATATTAAAAAAGAAGACGCTTTGGTAAAGTCGAGTACCATTTGGCCGACTAGTATAAAATATAAATACCCACCCTCATATTTATTTTCTTTACTCCTTCTCAAAAAAAAAAAAAAAAAAAATTCTTTATTCTTTTGAAGCTTTACTAGGTAGTAGTATCACCCGATAGTCTCAACCTGCACAAAAAAAATAAAAAATAATAATAATAATAATAATTACATAATTTGATTTGATAATTAGAACTACTAAGTACTAACTAGACATATATACTTATCAAAAAAAAAAAAAAAAAAACCTAGACAAATATAATATGTTAAAAAATAGAAATAAAACGAATGCTTTGAAAATAAAAAAGAACAAAAAATATTTAACAAAAACTAAACCAAACCCTAGCTGTGATTTGACTTTCCTTGACTTTATTTTAAAATGATAATTTTTTTCAATTAAAAAAAGAATGAATGAAAAAAGATGAGTCTAATGGACCAAACAAGACTGATATTGACCAAATAGACTGAACTGGCCAAATATACCGAACAAGACCAAAATGGACCAAAGTGGACCGAAAAGTAAGAAAGCAAGATTTTAGAACAAATTATTAAATTAATTAAAATAGTAGGTTAAAATTTTTATAATTTACTAATTAAAATAAAAAAATTATAAAAAAATAATTAATTTCGAACATATTGGAAGCTTATAATAAAAAGCCTGAAGAAAAAATTAATTCAAAAATGTTAATCAATATAAGTAAAAGTTAATTAATTAAACAAAAAATTGTAGAGATAAGGGCCCAAAATTATATATTGGGCCTTAGATCTTGTCCGAGAACGTTGACTTGCCCAAAGAGGGACAATTAGTTATGAATGATTCCAGTTTATAGTCTCATAAGTAAGAAAGAAGTAGAAAGCGGTACGAGGAGGAATTCCTCCTCGGCCATGACAAATATAGCTCAGATACATATTCCAGCAACAAAAATGACATCCATAGAAGCTCCAGTGTTAGAAGCGTTCCTCATGAACACACGAGAAGGAAGGGAGCCCCAAAAATATATAAGGAAAAGCTGCTACCTCCGCATTAAATGCACTGCAACTACTTTTCTGGCCGCATTTATGTGGAGAAGACCCCTGAACAATGCTTCCTTGGCTACCGCAACTCACAGAGAGCCAGAAGGGGTGTCTGATGGGACGGACACTCGAGTAGTGGCTTGGACGATTGACAAATGGAGAGCCAAGATAACCAAGAAGGAGATATATAATGTAAGAGACCCTTGAAGGAAGGGGGATCAGAAAAAAAAAAAGAGAAAAAATACTGTAGCAATCAAAGTTGCATTTGTAATCCGTTTGATTGATTTATACTAAGGTTTGTCTCATCAGATAGTGAATTCATTCAGTTCTATGTGTCTTGTTCTTACTTGATCATCTTTTAAATCTATACTAGCCGTTGTTAAATTCATTAGGGCCTAATTCTTTGACCCATTCTCTACAATTTATTGTACTGGGCTCACTAGGCCAATATCTCACACATCTTGGGTTTGGGCTACAAATCGTGTCCTTACAAAAATATAATGTAAATATAAGTTATAATTTATATTTTCATGCCTAGTGTCAATTTATTTATTTGTTTGTATAGTAGAACTATGCACAAGCCGGGTTGAGATTAAGGTTGTGTTTGGTTCATGTAAAATATTTTCCGGAAAATAAATATTTTTCGAAAATTCTATTTTCGGGAAAGGAAAATGTATTCAAGTGTTTGGTTGCATTCCAAAAAATGCTTTGGAAAATATTTTTTAGTGTTTGGTTGTGTTGTTGAAAATGCTCTAGAAAACCCATTTTCTACTTGTTGCTCACATTTTCTCAGCTTCCAAACAAATATATAATATCATTTCTCAGTCCACAAACACAAAAGAAACAAAACCCAAAGAAAAAAAAATCATCAACTCCAATCAAATTGAGGGAAGAAGGAAGAGAGAGAGGCAACTGGGTTTGAAGGCGAAGGCATGTGGGTCAACGCGGTGCTGCGATCTTAGCTTGAGGCGAAGGCGTGTGGGTTCAAAGGAGAAGGCGAAGGCAAAGGTGCTTGAGGTGACTGGGTTCGATCTTTGCTTGATCGGCGTGGTGCTGGGATCGACGAGACCGGTGCGATCTGGTGCGATCGGCGCGGTGCTGCGATCGACGACGAGACGATCTTGGCGGGATGATCTCGCCGGCGCAATCTTGAAGGTGCAATCTCGCCGGCGCGTCTGGGGGTTGGGGCGCAATCTCCACTCCCTATTCTTGCTCTTTCTCTCTCTCTCTTTGGGTGTATGTAATCCGGAAATGATTTGAAGTGAAAATGAAAACTGAAATGATTTTACGCCTTGGGTCCCTTATTTTACGGTCAATAATGAAAATATTTTCAGTTTGACCCTATTTTCCATAACAACCAAACACATCATTTTACGGAAAAACATTTCTGAAATTGGTTTGCAGTCAAAACAAACGGACCCTAAAGTTCTTAACTAGACCACTTTTGATGGGTTGGACCAAAACAATAGAACTTTAACTTATAACGTCTACTTAATAATGATTATTTTTTATTATCAGATCAAGACACAGCCCATGAATGTGTCCTTTTTCTAGGGACACACCTAGCTCAGCTCATGGATGTACTGAGTTCCAATCATAAGCAAAGTATAGTAGTATTAAAGAATTACAGAAATATGTACGACATGAAAGATGTGCATACTGCATCACTGCTACTAATAGGTAATAACTCATGGTCTATAGATTCGTATACCCACCCAATACGAATTTTGTGGTGCATCAAAACAGTTTGGAAGTTAGGATCATCCAAGAAGTCGGGTCTTGTCTACTACTGATTTATTATATTTGTGTAGCACGTTTGGTTCTGCAAATTAGTACCTTCTTTGGAGGCAGACCCTACTCGACATTATGTAAAATGATTTAGCTAGTAGTGGTCCTAAGTTTTACAGCCACGAGGTCCATGACCAATCTGGGCCCAAACAATAAATTTTTTCCCAATTATTGAGCTAATATTTTTGGAATAAGGTGGCAAAAGAGGTTCCTATAATAAGTACAAGTACAACAACAAAGGCGGCAAAAGAAGCTGGTGATTAATTGCCGAGCTATTAGCATATTATACCGACTCATGCGGCCACCACAACATTTTCATAATATTCTCGTAATAAATCATAAGTTGTAAATTGTTATTAGTTCTAATTTGAATTCAAAACTTAAATTATTTTTAGTGAAAACACCATTTTGGTCCCTACATTTTGAAGTAATAGTCAATTTGGTCACTACATTTTTGTAGCAATCAATTTGGTCCATGTTATTTTCAACTTGTAATCAATTTGATCATTGCCGTTAACTCACTAACGGAAAATGTCTACATGGCAAATGGTGTGAACAGTTGGTATACTTGATGTTGACGTAGCATTAAAATAATAATAAAAAATGCACTTTGAATAAACAAAAATTAATTTATCAATTTTAATGAAAAAAAAAAGTAAAATTAAAAACCAAAAGCTAAAAACATGGTCCCAGATGATTTTGAATGTGAACTGTAGGGGTGTCAGGCCTAGGAGCCCATATTTATGTATATATTGGGTCGGAGGCCCAATCCAAGGACGTTAAACAATCCGAGGATGGGTAAACACTTTTATGAGGAACCATGTTAGTAAGTAAAGAGGTGAAATCCGGTTAAGGTCTTCTAGAAGGGTGGTCCGAGGAAGAATCCCTCCTCAGCTGAGCAGAGCCAAGGTCAGAGGGTGTGGTTTGCCATCAAGAGTAACATTCTGGATCATTCCATGAATGAGGATAAGTATTAGGAAGGAACAGGACAGAGAAATGTCATGAAATATCTCAAGGGAAAACTACTACCACCGCATTAAATGCTCTGCAGCTAATTCTCTGTCTTCACTGATGAGGAAGTGATACATGAACAGTAACTTTCAACATTACTACTACTACCTAAAGACTTTAGGAAGATGCTGATGGGACAAGAATCAACACCTACAATTTGATCTGCACGTGGAAGGTAGGGATGAAATGGGAAGATAGTATAAAATGAAAGAGAGACTCTGAGAGAAAGGGATTGAAAAACTAAGAGAGAAACACTATAGCCATCAAGAACTAGATCTGTAAACCAACTTAAGAGAAATATATAAGAACCGATATCCTCGGACTTTGTCAAGGACAATTTTCCTTAGTTTAAATCAGTTTATATTTCTTTTCTTGTCACCTAAATTCATTCTATCTGTTTGTCCAACTCATTAAAGCCCAGTTTTCCAACTCATTTTCTACAAATTCATTATATTGGGTTTTTTGGGCCTAAATTTATTCATCACTTGGGTTAGAAACCCAAATTGTGTCCTTACATGAACCTAGATATAGAACCTATTCAAATCTCAATCATCTACAAATCCCCTCTGAAATTTAGCAAAAACAGTTCAAATACATAGAACCTTTGAGATTTTCTCACGACACTGACGGAAAAACAAAATTCAACAAAAAATTGCCAAAAGGATTTTTTCTCAATGTGTAAATGATTCCAGGGACAAAGTTAGGAACATGAAAAGGAAAGTGATAGAAAATATTGAAGGGATTTTTTTTTGCGTTCTTTTGTTTATGAAATTTTCGGTAATGAACTGAAGTTGATGAACAGTTTCGCACTAGCGTTGAGAAAGTGAGTGGAGATATTGTGAGTTTGGGTTTTTGGCTTTGTGGCTATGGTTTTGGGCTTCGTGGAATGGAACGAAAGTTGTGAGGGAACGAATAGAGATATTGTGAGTTTGATTTTTTTGTTGTGGTTAAGATATGGGTTTAGTTTATGGAGAAGTGTGTTTCCAGATCTAGGTTCACGTTCAAAATCATCTGGGTTCATGTTTTTAGTTTTTGGTTTTTTTTTTTTCCTTTTTTATTTCATTAAAATTGATAAATTAATTTTTGTTTATTCAAATGCTGATAGGGCAATTTTTTATTACTATTTTAATGCCACGTTAGCATTAAGTATGCTAATTATTCACACCATTTGCTATGTAGGCATTTTCTGTTAGTGAGTTAACAGAAAATGTAAAGACTAAAATGGTGTTTTTGCCATTATTTTTTTATCCACTTGTAACTTTCAATAACAACATAACACTTAAGATTTGTTATAAAAATATTGTTGACATAACATTTCTTTTAATTAATCACCACCTTATATGGAAAATCTTATTACTCACTTCCTATTGCATTCTTTGTACCCACCGTCTTTTGAATCAATGTTTTTAAATTTAAAATTAAAAAAAAAAAAAAAAAAAAAAAGATTTCGCAAATTTCACTTGAAACTGTGAAATTGTGTTTTAAAAGTACAATTTCAGTCATGTGATGATGTGTACAGTAAGTGTGACTATCAATAATAAAAGTTCAAAAGACAGCTAAGGAGGAGCCGAGTTTTCTGTTGGCTGGCCAACTAGTTATAACTTTACATTAATTGGCGCGAAGAAATGGATGTTGCCATCATTTTCAAGCTTTTTCATGAAAAGAAAGAGCGTTACGTGCTTTATTTCCAATTTCTGTTATCACTCTTAACTGTCTCTGCAACTTTTAGTCTACATATTTCCATGGAAGAAGTGGAGCTTGCCTCCAGTTCCAACCCAGTTGTAAAAATGGAAGATACATCTAATGCAAGCAAAAAGAAGAGTGTTTCATTACTTGGCCTATTTGCTGCTGCTGATAAAATTGATTGTGTCTTGATGTTTTTCGGAAGTGTCGGGGCTTGCATCCATGGTGCTGCACTTCCTGTGTTCTTTATTTTGTTCGGTCGTATGATTGATTCTTTAGGACATCTATCCAAGAATCCTCACAAATTGTCTTCAGAGGTTTCCGAGGTACGAGGAACTTTGATACCTTCATTTTGAATTTTGGATTACCTTTTAGTACTATTTTTTTTTGGAATTCATTTAAAAATTAGAATGAAGACAGACTACTACTAATGGGTCAAAATGGATAAATTCTCGGGGTAAAACTTAGTTACATAAATTAGTCGCATTACATTAAGTTTCCCAATTGAATTAATGGTCCTTGGAAAAGACAACATAGTTTGTGTTTTACCAGGTGTTCGAATTCAATTGAGGAACCTAATGTGTCTAACAAGTTTAGCAAGATGTTTACCCATAGTTGATACTTTGCATGTGAGGTACAGAATGCCCATGTTCACCTCTTCTATATAAAGAAATAAGGAAGTCTTATACTATTTTAGAAAGTTGTTATGAAATTTACCAAATGATATAGAAGGATGAGAAGCAGTTTTGGAGTTAAAAGGGTATTTAACCAAGATGAATTCAAGTTGATATCTTCCCAGCTCTTCCAACTACTATAATTAAAGAGTGATTCAAGTAGGGCTGTTTTTTGTGTATGTTAGAAACTAGAATAATGATTAAAAGATTAAATTCATAATTTCCTAAAAGTTTAAGCTTTTGAAACAATTGGTAATTTTATCACTTTCCTTTAGAATTCATTATTATAAAGGTTTTTGAAAAACAGTCTGCACTAGAAATTTTGAGTTTTGCCCAACCATTGTTATATAATGTATATCAGTTTGGAAAGTAGCACTCAATGTTAGAATATACATAATGATTCAGGATTAATATCCTTTTTATATATGCACTTGTACTGCAATTGTATCTGAACTTTTGTGTTTTTGCAGTATTCTCTGTACTTAGTTTATCTTGGAGTCATTGTTTTGGCATCAGCATGGATAGGTATGTCTGATGATACTAAGTCTACTCTGGCTGGCATTGTTATCCTTTCCTGCCAACTGCTTTGGTTTTTTCACCTAGTTGAGTGTAAGCATCCTTGTTTACTTGATGTTTTCAGGTGTTGCATTATGGATGCAAACTGGAGAGAGGCAAACTGCTCGTTTGAGAACGAAGTATCTTCAATCAGTTTTAAACAAGGATATCAATTTCTTTGACACTGATGCCAGAGATTCAAATATTATTTACCACATTTCCAGTGATGCAATACTAGTGCAGGATGCAATAGGTGACAAGGTATATCATAATACAAATGGCTATGCTTGATGATATACTGAACAAATTTGGCATTGGATTTTAAAAATGAATAAGATTATATTGTACGTTAATGCAGACAGGTCATGCTCTGCGTTACATTTCTCAGTTCATTGTTGGATTTGCCGTTGGATTTGCATCGGTATGGCAGCTTACACTTCTCACCTTGGCTGTTGTTCCATTGATAGCTTTCGCAGGGGGGGCTTATACTATTATCATGTCTACCTTATCAGAAAAAGGTGAGGCTGCTTATGCTGAAGCTGGAAAAGTTGCAGAAGAGGTAAACAATTGCCTTTAAAACATCTCCTGCTACCCCCATTGAATTGTTGCAAATACTAATGAGGATATTTGATAGTTGTTTCCTCTGTGCTGAAGCTGGATTTTAACATGGCAGTTATCTTCAAATAACATAAAGCATATCAGCATAGATTTGATTGTTTATCTAATTGCACCTTAGCTGATTATTGAGTTGATTCTCATGTGTTCTGGCTTTAACACTTTTTTCTTTTCTTTTCCTCTCCCCTTTTGCATGGCTCAGGTTATTTCACAGGTTCGTACAGTGTACTCATTTGTAGGAGAGGACAAAGCAATTGATGCATACTCCAAATCACTTAATAGAGCCCTTAAACTAGGGAAGAGGAGTGGCTTGGCAAAAGGAGTTGGTGTAGGATTTACATATGGCCTTTTATTTTGTGCGTGGGCATTGCTTCTCTGGTATGCCGGCATACTTGTCAGACATCGGGACACAAATGGAGCAAAAGCGTTCACGACAATTATCAATGTCATCTTCAGTGGATTGTAAGTCCATTTTTTAAAGATGTTTGCAGGTATAACTGTTCCATTATATTTTTGTTTAGACTAAAAACAAACTTCTTTTTTTGTAGTGCTCTCGGTCAAGCAATGCCAAACCTTGCTGCCATTGCGAAAGGCCAGGCAGCTGCTGCCAATATCATAAGCATGATTGAAACAGATTCCAAGTCTTCTAAAACATCAGATGCTGGAGTAGTGTTGTCAAAAGTAGCTGGTCAAATTGACTTTTTCGAGGTCTGTTTTGCTTATCCTTCACGATCCAGTTTGGTTTTTGAAAATTTGAGCTTCTCAATTACTGCTGGGAAGACCTTTGCAGTAGTTGGTCCAAGTGGCTCAGGAAAGAGCACTATTATTTCCATGGTTCAACGTTTCTATGAACCCACTTCAGGTATGTAATGCCCACCTTAGCAGAGACTATTTATTTTTAGAGTCCAAATTGTGATTGTAGGAAAATTCACTAGTTGACTTTTGAATGTAAATTATTAAATTTTGAAAGCTCATGTGGCTTATGCCTGAAAATGTATAAGGTAACATACTGTTGGATGGACATGATCTCAAGAGCCTTGAATTGAAATGGCTGAGGGAACAAATGGGATTGGTTAGCCAGGAACCAGCATTATTTGCAACAACCATATTAGGAAATATTCTGTTTGGTAAACAAGATGCAGACATGCATCAGATTATACTAGCTGCCAAAGCTGCAAATGCACATTCTTTCATTGAAGGATTACCTGATGGTTATGATACTCAGGTGTGTCCTATTGCAAGCCCTTGTCAAGTGTACCGCTCATTGTCCATTTTTCATATAATGAAACTTAGTGCTCGTTCAGTAAAACAGTTTTAAACTGCACATTTTGAAAGTTTTTTTTTTTTCGTTTCTTTTTTAACTTCACTTTTTTCCTAGGTAAAGCTTTTTCAAACCACCTCATTTTCAATAAACTGAAAACAATGAAGTTTTATTATGTTGAACATGTCCTATAATGCACAAACATACTGATGGTATACTACATTTAGAGGACAATCTTGGAACATGATCATAACCTCATTATTTTTGGCAAATATGTTGTCCTATCCTCAAGTTTGATGGTTGTTGAATTCAGGTTGGGGAGGGAGGAACACAGCTTTCAGGAGGGCAAAAACAAAGAATTGCAATTGCAAGAGCAGTGCTGAGAAACCCCAAGATTTTACTTCTAGATGAGGCCACCAGTGCTCTTGATGCAGAATCAGAACTCATAGTGCAGCAAGCACTAGATAAAATAATGTCAAATCGGACAACAATCATAGTTGCACATAGGCTATCCACTGTACGAGATGTTGATACAATCATAGTGCTAAAGAATGGTCAGGTTGTTGAAAGTGGGACGCACATGGAATTAATATCCAAGAACGGTGAGTATGCAACTCTGGTGAACTTGCAGGTTACAGAAAATGTTAAAGATCCTAGCTCAATATCTCGCTCTGGAAGTTCAAGGCATTCCAGCTTTAGAGATTATTCTGCAAGTTCAAGGCATTCCAGTTTTCGAGAATATCAGAACCATCCCCTGGAGTTTAACTCAAATACTACAAGTGAAATGCAGCCAAGTGATCAAAACTCATCCCCATCAAAGCACACTCCATCGATTTGGGAACTACTAAAACTAAATGCTCCAGAGTGGCCTTATGCAGTACTTGGCTCAGTGGGTGCAGTTCTTGCTGGCATGGAAGCTCCTATGTTTGCCTTTGGAATCACACATATCTTGACTGCATTTTATTCTCCTGATCTTTCTCAAATGAGAGATGAAATCCAGCGGGTAGCTCTTATATTTGTTGGAGTGGCAGTTATTACTATTCCTATATATCTATTGCAACACTATTTCTATACATTGATGGGAGAGCGTCTCACCACTCGTATTCGATTATTAATGTTCTCAGGTTATTGTCTCTTCACCATACAACTACAATTATCAAAATTAATAATCTTCTTGACTCAGGATAACAGCTACAAGCATGTTCAAAATATAATCATTCATTCTAATTAAGAACTCTATGTCTTTCTTCAACTGCAGCTATCCTTTCCAATGAAGTCGGCTGGTTTGATTTCAATGAGAATAATACAGGCTCACTGACATCAATTTTAGCAGCAGATGCAACATTAGTAAGAAGTGCTCTTGCTGACCGTCTATCCACAATTGTGCAGAATGTAGCACTGACTGTGACTGCATTTGTAATTGCATTCATGTTAAGTTGGCGAATAGCAGCTGTTGTTGTTGCCTCTCTCCCCCTGCTTATTGGAGCTTCGATTACTGAGGTAAATTTTGGAAACCATTGTACAGTTATCAATGAGGATTATTCAAGCACATGTACTTGTTGTCATTGCCAACTAGTATTCTTGATCACCTCATGAAACTTTGTACACACTGATTTTTTTTTTCTTTATTGGTTTCTCATGAACAACATTTCAATTAATTAATTGGTTTATGTCCTTATATCCCTTCTATATTTGCTTTTCTTTATATCTGCAGCAACTATTTCTCAAGGGATTTGGAGGAGACTACAGTCGTGCCTATTCTAGAGCAACTGCTGTGGCACGTGAAGCAATTGCAAACATACGTACAGTTGCTGCATTTGGTGCTGAAGACCGAATTGTAATGCAGTTTGCCTCTGAACTAAACAAACCAAACAAACAAGCAGTTGTACGAGGCCATATATCAGGTTTTGGCTATGCTGTATCTCAGTTCTTTGCATACTGTTCCTATGCACTTGGCCTTTGGTATGCATCAGTATTACTCAAGCATAGAGAATCAAATTTCGGAGACATCATGAAATCCTTTATGGTTTTGATAATCACAGCATTGTCAATAGCAGAAACACTTGCTCTTACCCCTGACATTGTAAAAGGGTCACAAGCACTTGGGTCAGTTTTCAGTATTCTCCAAAGAAAACCAGTTATCCACCCCAATAATCCTACCTCAAAGGTAGTAACAGATGTCAAAGGTGATATAGAATTTAGGAATGTGTGTTTCAAGTATCCAGCGAGGCCAGATATCTCCATTTTTGAGGATTTGAACTTGAAAGTCTCAGCAGGAAAGAGTCTTGCTGTAGTAGGCCAAAGTGGATCGGGGAAAAGTACTGTGATAGCGCTAGTAATGAGATTTTATGACCCCACTTTTGGGAAAGTTTTGATTGACGGATGTGATATTAAAAGCCTAAACTTGAGATCATTAAGGCTGAAAATAGGTTTGGTTCAGCAAGAGCCAGCATTGTTCTCTACTACAATTTATGAAAACATCAAGTATGGAAAGAAGGAGGCATCAGAAATTGAGGTGATGAAGGCTGCAGCAGCAGCAAATGCTCATGGCTTCATTAGTAGAATGCCTGAAGGGTACAAAACTCAGGTTGGTGAGAAGGGAGTGCAGTTATCAGGTGGGCAAAAGCAAAGGGTGGCAATTGCTAGAGCAATGTTGAAAGACCCTTCTATTCTTCTTTTGGATGAAGCAACTAGTGCACTAGACACAGCATCTGAGAAGCAAGTTCAAGAGGCTCTTGACAAGCTTATGAAGGGCAGAACAACAATTCTAGTAGCACACAGATTGTCAACTATTCGTGAAGCGGACAAAATTGCCGTGTTGCAATTTGGGAGGGTGGCTGAAATTGGTAGCCATGAGCAACTCACTAGAAATCCAAACAGTATATATAAGCAACTAGTCAATCTACAAGAGGAAAAGAAGGCACAAGTACTTGGTTAATTGATTTGTAATAGCCAAACATGATACTTTGGTAGCAAGAATTTCCCAGATAACAAACTGTGCATAATCTTAAAGCATAAAGTATTTAATATGAAATACTATAGAAGATGTACACCTGCATATCAGCATATGTTGTTTTTCAGAGCTTTTCCAAGAAGCGGTTGATAATACAATTATTGCATGTTTAATATGCTAGAATTTTTGTTTTACATTATTAGATGAGATGGATAAAACTTTGAAATCTGAATAAATACAGCTTTTATAGTCCTTATGTGATTTTATTTATTCCTTATGTGATTTGACCACTTGAGCTTGACATCATCTACACTTACGAGATCATACTTTCTTTCTTTTTTAAAACCGCAATTTCATTAAGAATAAAAGGTAATACAACAATCGCACCTACATGCTTCCAGAGTCCAGACCCACAGAAGGTAGATTGCAATTATTACAAGAGAAACTAGCTTTAAGAGCAACAGAAAGTTTAGCAACAAAATGAGCTCTTGAGTTAAGAGATCTCTTGTTCCAGCAAAATTCACAACTAACAAAATTCAAACTTAAATCAAAAGCATTACTAAGTTAAGAATGTCAGGTCTCATTTTATGCTGATTAACCTAGGGTTTTTTTTTTTCCCTTAAGAAACTTAACCTAGGTTTTAGAGCATAAAGCATAGGGGAAACCGTATGTGGACATCTAAAGCAGAGTATTTGTGAGGAGCACACATAGGTTGGCCCTTCAATTAGTTATAAAAGTTGTTGGAGGGTTGTTGAGAAGTAAGAACTGAGAAATAGGCCATAGCACATGAAACTGGTACTAGTCTACTAGCCTATTCCCATGTGCAATGTGCATCCTCCAAATGCTGGGCTGTGCATAATTGCGCAATTACAGGAATTATTATTATTATTTTTTTATAAAAAAATCTGAAAATAATTAAAGTATCATGAAAGCCAAGCTTTTTCAAGTTTTATAATTCCAGGAGATTTTTTATTATTATTTATTTTTATTGTTTCCAATGATTGCAGAGAAAATGAAAATAATTCGCTCTCCTGAGTTAAAATTTCCAAGGCACTTTGGTTCGTTTGGATTAGCCTTTTTTTTGTTATCTTATAATTATTATTTTATTTTCTTCTCAAAAAAAAAAAATTAGTATTAGTTTATTTACTTATGTACAACTTCTTTTTAATTAAATATGTAATGTATGCTTTTTTTTCAAAACAAAACAAAATAAATATATATATATATATATAATTGTATTTACTTTGAAGAGTAAAGCTACATTTACAATATTTTCAAAACAAATTCATAAGTGACAAGTTTTTTTTTGTTCTAATACAAGTTCACCATAAAAATGACTTAGATTAAGTTAGAGTAAAATTTCTATCTTATATAAAAAAAATTAAAAAAAAAAAACCAATAACAATTTGTCACCTAATATTTTTTATATATATATATATTTTTAATTTATGGCATCCGCTTTTGATTATTGTTCTCTTTATTATTATGTGAGTGGCATTGTTATGAACGCAACATTTCTCTTACTTTCAAGTTTTAAATAATGAACAAATTAACAAATAATATTTTCAGCAAATAATTAATTAATTTGAAATTAGGCTAACGTCTTTCTTTCTCTCTTTCTTCCAACCCCCCGCGTCTCTTTTAAACAACGTTATATTGCATGAGGCAGATTCATAGCCATAGGTATGGGAACATACAATTTGGCACGTCTCTATGACTCCACAGAAGAAGACAAATATAATATAGAATGAGAAAACAATGCTGCTGCCCATGTTGTCAGAGTCCCATGCTTCTTCATCAAATGTGCCTTTTTTTTACTTGAGGTCATGTTCTTATTGTTTTTAATATTCACTGAAAATTTTCAGGTAGCAAAACGATGAAGAAGTCAGAATATAAATGTTACTTAAATTAAAAAAAAAAAAAAAAATTGGGCCTGTTTGATAGAGGAGTTTGAGTAATGTTGTTTGTATTTTTTTGAAATACGTGTGAGTAAAAACGTGTGTGAAAATGCATGTAATATTATTTAAAAACTGAAAACATGTGCTTAAGATGCCCTACCAATGTTGCTTAACATGTGTTTAAAGTACTCTTAGTATTTGTGTCCTTTTCTCAAAAAAAAAAAAAAAAAAGTATTTGTGTCCTTATCTTTTTAAGAAAGAACAATAAGTGTCAGAGTCTTAAACCATGTTAAACAATTTCATTTTCTGCCTCTTCGGGATCTTGAGGGAAGTCTCAAACCTTACCAATATCTTATTTCTGTTTCACTTCTTTTCTTGTGATGAAAAAAAAAATGGAAAATATCATTGCTAAGATATTTATATTAAAAAATATTGTAGATTATCGGGAGTCAATTACATAACAGAATGTTAACACTTTCTTATCAGATAAAATTTTAATGTGATACTGAATTCATGCACTTTTAATAATTTGGTGGGACTTTTTTTTGGAAAATGTTAAAACTGTCATTTTATTAAATTAACATGACAATGAATATGATTAGTATTAATTCAATAACATAATAAATCAATATCTTTTTTTTTTTTTTTAAGATCAATAACACGAGTTTATAAGATTTATGTAGTAACCCTTCGAAAATGGGAGGGTGGGAAATGTCAACAATTTGTGAAGCTCTTAAGTCTTAACAATGTCAGTAGAGTTTATCAAAAGAATTAGTATATGATATCTTTTCTTTTGGGGGGAATTGGAGAATTATATTTTTCTAGCATAAACTTTCATCCCATTTACAACGTTATCATATCATCAATTTTTGGCACCCCAATTTGAGAGAATTATTTCATTGTGCTCCATGCCATCTATATTGAACATTAAAATGAGTCAAAAATGGATTCATGTGTGAGCCACACATACCACCCAACATTCTCATCCATGTGCAACGATGAAATTACTCTTATTATTGCTATTTAACATCGAATTACACAACAAGAGGTATATTGATACAATTCTCTCAATTTAGGGTGCCAATAGAACAATTTGATAGTTTCAAGGGACAATGGAAATGAGGCAAAATTTTCCAGTGGAGAATAGTAATTTTCTTCTTCTTTTTTTGCAATTTTCCCTTTAAATTACAAGGTGAAGTTCCATCGTCCAATTAACTATAAAATTGAACAATCAGCCTATTATTGAATTGATAATAGGCAAAATGACTCCTGTTGTTAACAATTTCCATCAATTGCAAAATTTTAATTAGAGTCAAAACGAGAGAAATTCGCAATGTGGACATTGATCTATTTCAAAAAATTTCATTTTAATTTTGAAACTAATGGAAATTGTTAATTAAATGGGCATTTTGTCTATGATCAATGAAGGGGGGAATTTGATCCTATGTTTCTTATTTGAACAATATATATGTTAATTTTAATGATAGGACATTGACCATAAAATTTCCTCTTTCACTATCATCATATTAGAAAACTGATAGCAAAAAATTTAATGGGACTCACGTTTTTGTTCTAAGGCAATATTGGAGGTCAAAGTGAAGGACCCCATGAAGAGTACAGCAAATTATGATTGTCAAGGAGGTTGCTCAGTCTTGTAATTACTGGTTTATTAGTACTTTTTGTATAGTGATGACGATGATGACGATGATGATTATTATTATTATTATTATTGTGGGAGGACTTTTGTCTCGGCTTCCAATCAGGTATTGTTCGCTTTGGAAATGGCGTTGAGCCTTAGTCCTCACGAATTAGCCTGATTGGGGGCCGAGACGAAAGTCCTCCCACAAAAAGGCGCCTTTTGGGGTTTAAGAGGAAACCCCCACCTTCCCCCTTCGTCGGCTCATGTGTGGCCCGAAGGAGTGCACTACCATAGTATGCGCTAGCAGGTTTTGAGACTTGCTCTAGTACACATGTGTAGTAGTAATAGTGGTACACTCATCCTTAGGCCAAAGACTTATAAGACATGAGTGGGAGGCGTCTCTCCTCGATGTGGGATTGAGCAAACCCTTGAGGACTAAGGCTCAACGCCATTTCCGAAGAGGACAATACCTGATTGGGGGCCGAGACGAAAGTCCTCCCACAATTATTATTATTATTTTTGCTGAATTAACTACAAGATTTGGTTGTAAGTTTTAACAAAAAATTTCATGAGACTGTGTTTGTTCTAAGGTCAGAGTGGATGACTCCTTGGTCAGTACTGAAAATTAGCCTATCAAGGAGGGCGTTCATTGTTGTATTGATTTTTAAAAAATATATATTTTTTGAAAGTTGGGGTGAGAGATTTTGAATATTTGATGTATTAGTTGAAAATACCAAAAAATATCAATTGAATTATAATGCTCATAACATTATAGTTACTACTTGTGGTAATATTGGATCAATTTTTTTTTTTTATAGCTGAATTAACTACTATATTTGATTGTATTTGAATTTCTACTTTTTTAAATAAATTTACTTGTTCTTCCAAAAGAAAAATTATGCCATCAAGTGTAAGGCAAGGGCCCTAATCTAATATTACTACTCATGTCCCACGCGGGTTTCTTTTAATTACCAATGGCGATTTTAAGAAAAATTATAAATTCCAATTATTGTATTAGTCACTATTAGCCATTAGTGAGTGGCTTCATCTCATGAGTCATGTGAGGTCCAATGCTTGATGTAACTAATTTGCTTAAAATTAATCATGATAAAATTCAAAACCATTACATTACAATTCATAAAATTATTTGTGTATTAAATTATACGATTAATTAAATTATTTAAATAAACAAGATAATATATATATATATATATATATATATATATATATATATAAACTAGGTAATATACTAAAAGTACACAAATATAGTGTGGGGAGTGGAAAGATCCCCGTCCAGATTAAAGCCCACAAATGAAATGGGCCATGGGAATAAGATTGGCCAGGTTTGGCTACAAGAGGAAAGTCCAAAAAGGGAATAGGATGTAAGAAAAAGGAAGTTAAACCTCACGCCTGAGAAGGGGAATGTCGCGGTATAGTGACTCCCGTGAAGAGAATGGAAGGATAACCATGTGTTCTGACAACTACACGGATGATCCATATGTTGCCACTAGAAGGCGCTAGGAACCGCGGGAAACTTCCAGAACACGCAAGAAGATTGAAGATTTTTATCTCTACCTAAATTTGGGAGCCCTCACCTAACCTTTGCCGCATTAAATGCATGTAAGACAGCCTAAATAGTAAAAATATCTCACTGAAGGAAGAGTTCGGGGATAAGGAAGGGGAAGAAACCAATAAAGTAAGAAAAATATCTCTAAAAACTAGGCCGGCAGTGTAACAGCTGTAAAAGTAGGAGCAGAAGTGAGACTTATAAATAAGAGGAAAGTTCAATGGAGAATGAGGCAATTTTCTTTTTGGAAGAAGAAGAAAAGTCTATCTAGAGAGAGTAATAGAAGTAGAAGGAGAGAGAAACACTAAGGGTGTCACCACAGGAACAAGAAAGTTTCCTATAGCAACATCTATAACTGTAATTGTAACACGAATGGTCAAAGAAATCCACTGCTTGTGTTTCCCATTATGGAGTATTTATTTGTATTTAAGTTGTATGAATTGTTATAGTAGAATTCCGAGACGAGTATGTTGGGGGACAAATTCGGTGTCCCTACAATTGACGCCGTCTGTGGGAAATACTCTACCAAGTAGAAAACTCAAAAGTTGGGTTGTTTGGGACAATGGCCAACTGAACATGGAGCGGTCCCGCTAATCTGGAACGACCTAGTATGTCGAAAGAATCTGTCCATGCAGATCAACGTGTGAGGTCTGAAGTTCAGAAGGAGACTCAACAACCACCTAGCCCTCCTCCACAAAGAGAAGGGTCAGCTACCAATATGGAGGGCCTCTCCTATGCAAATAGGGACGTGGAGGTGGAAAGGTTAAGAAAGCGACCCTGTTGCAAAGGAATGCAGAGAAGGACAAAGAGTTGCTTTGCCATAAAGACAAGGAGCTACATCCTTAGAGAAGACTGAGTCCAACACCTAGTCACTCCCGAGGAGATAAGTGCGGAGTAGGTGATAGGTATCGGAAAAGGGATAGGAGATCACCTCATCCTCATGGGGAATGAGAGAAAACTACCCACAGGAAGAGAACGGTTTCTCCACCTCCTCATAAATGCAAAAGGGAGGAGCAGGATGGGGAGAGGCTTAAAAGGCTAGTTCATCATTCCCGAGTCCTTACGACGCCCTATGTTACTAGTGAGGATGCCATGAGCAAGGCTCTGCGTCAAATATCTCAATCTCCATTCTCGGAAGAGATAGAGAAAATGGACTTACCGAAGAGATTTACTAGGCCGACCTTTGCAATTTATGATGGCAAGACAGATCCCGTGGAGCACGTCAGTCATTATAATCAAAGCATGGTTATATACTCTAAAAATGAGGCCTTAATGTGTAAAAATTTTCCTTCTAGCTTGGGTCCGATAGCTATGAGATGGTTTGATGTGTTAGAAAAAGGGGCTATTCGAGGTTATGACGAGCTTATCAAAGCGTTCGGGGCTAGGTTTGTGACATGTAGTAGGACCCCGAAGCCATTTGCCTCACTCCTCTCGTTAGCAATGAAAGAGGGCGAGATCCTTAGACCTTATTCGGATCGTTATTGGGAGCTGTATAATGAGATCGGGAGAGATAATGGGGGAATTGCGACAAGTACTTTCAAGGCGGGCCTTTCCATTGATTCTAATTTGAGGGCTTCACTAGCCTTAAAGCCAGTCACGAATATGAACCAACTGATGGAACGAGTAGAGGAGTACAAGAGATTGGAAGATGATCAGTTGCAAGAGAAGGCTAAAGCAAAAGCACCCATAGAAGAAAAGAAAGAAGTCAAGGCAGATCAGGCCCTTCGATCTCGAAGGGATTTTTTTCTCCCAAGCTCAGAAGCAAAGGATGGAAATGTTTAGCTCATTGTATAAAGAGCCTGTCTACCGAATTGTGGAAAAGATAAAGAATGAGCCATATTTTCGTTGACCGAACAAGATGCGTAGGGATATTACCAAAAGGAATCAGAGCCTTTACTGTTCGTACCACCGAGATCATGGACATACAACTGAGGATTGCCGAACTCTGAAAGACCATTTTGTGAGAGACCTCGACGAAAAGCGTCCCTTAAAAAAGAGATTCGGGTACCTTTTAGGGAACCTCTCTTTTAAGGTAAGTGGTATGGAGTCGCCACTTATTTTTTTTATAAAAAAATAAGAAAAAATAAATACATGATTGAAGTATTCTCTTCATTGATTGAATAAAAAATTTTCATATCTTGAAAAACTTGAAAATTACATAACTTTGGGTCCTAGTTACAATCTACCAAAATACATGACTTTTTGTCCTAGTTACATTCTACCCAAAACAAATAAAGACAAGGCTAGATCTACTTAACCAAAGACCTAAATCCGGAGGCTAGGTTACGGAATGGGAAGGTGTTAGGCACCCATTCCGCCCAGACAAAGTCTGGTCTTCTAGACTCTTGTGACCAATGTACTTTCTTATGCATGTCATGAATGATATGTTGAACATGTGAAACAAAAATTAAATCACACAAATTTATTTATGAATGAAGTCTCTTCTTTGGTTTTTTTATTTTTTATTTTTCATTTTTTATTAAAAAAATGATTTTGATTTGTCAAAATATCAGATCTGTTTTGTAGTATTAAAAAAAAGTGATTTTTGATGACAAAAATTCAAATCTGTTTTGTTATATTTAAAAAAATGATTTTTGATGACAAAAATTCAGATATGTTTTATTATATGTTTTACAAAGAATGAAAAAGATTTTTTAAGAAGAGAGTTTCACTCATAATCCAAATTTATGCAATCATGAATTAAAATAAACACAAACACAATAATACACAATCTCTTTCTTTATTTCAACAATTTGCATGTATTAAGAAAATCATATTTGCATCTTAAGAAAGATGCAAATCAGTTTTGATTTGAGAAAAATTTAGATTTGCATCTCATAAAGATGCAGATCTCTTTTTGTTTGAGAAAACTCAGATCTACATCTAAGGAAGATGTAGATCTGTTTTTATATTGAGAAAAACTCAGATCTACATCTTATAAAGATGCAGATCTTTTTTTTTTTTTTTTTATTGAGAAAAATCTAGATCTACATCTTATAAGGATACATATATGTTTTTTTATATTGAGAAAAATTCAGATCTACATCTTATAAAGATGCATATTTGTTTTATTTTAAGAAAAATTCAGATCTACATCTTATAAAAATGCAGATCTGTTTTGTTTTAAGAAAAATTCAGATCCACATCTTATAAAGATGCAGATCTTTTTTGTATTGAGAGAAATTCAGATCTACATCTTATAAAGATGCAGATCTATTTTTGATATTGAGAAAAATTCAGATCTACATCTTATAAAGATGCAGATCTGTTTTTGTATTGAGAAAAATTCAGATCTACATCTTATAAAGATGCAGATCTGTTTTGTTTTAAGAAAAATAATTGTTCACATGCAGATTTATTGACATTCAAGAAAAAGATTATAACAATCACATAAAAAACAATCATGCTTTAACAAAACAACAATTTACAATTCATGTTATGGATATTTGAAAAAGAAAGAGATATAACATGCATCATCACATCACAAGAAAAAGGGTGAAGGAAACAACCTCTTGCATGAGCACTCTTTATTCTTGAGAGGATGTTTTAGGGTTCAAAGAAATTTATTCAATTCTCTTTGAAACCTAAAAACCCTAATTGAAGTAGTAAAACTCAGAAAGGAGATCAGAAAATATGGGTGATTTGAGAGCCTAAAACATATGCCTCTCAGAGTGTAGAAAAAAATGTGCTGAATTATGAGGTTCAGTCTCTATTTATAGAGGCCAGAAGACTCTAAAAAATAGGTACAGACGATTAGGGTTTGAATCCGGACACATCCTTTTGCGAAAAGATCGAAAAGGGTATGCATAATCGTCACCCGAAGGCCGTTGGGCCAAAGCCCACATCAGGGAAATTCGGCCCTTTTAGAGTGCCGTTCAGCACTCCAAAAGTGCCGAATTGGCCCTATGGCTCCGAATGCACTTTCATGTTCGGGTGCCATTTGGACTCCTCTTCTAGGGTTTTTTGGCCGGTCCTTGTACCTAGACGCGTTTTCATCCTCCGCCTATGATTTTTCATCTCTTTTTTGGATAATTCAGGATATTTAAGGACAATTATCTTGTAGATAAATACCCTAAAATAAATCTTGATAAAGTTCAGATTATCCACAGTTTTATTGTTATCCAATCATCCCTTTTATTCCCATGCATGCATCCCTATTTTAAACACTAATTATCAACCAATCACAAAATTATTTAATTAATTTTAATTTTTTAACTAATTAGAATTAATTTAAATTGATCATGTGTGGTCGATTCTACCTAGACACAATGCATGTTGACCATGCAAACTTGATCATGCGATATCTTTCGATCCGATAGTCCGATTTGATAACCGAAAACACCGTTGTGACCGTTAGAATCTCAAGATCATTTTTATGATATGCAATAAATGAATTAATGCATGTAATGCAAAGACAAAATGATGCATGTAATGCAAGAACAAATTGATGCATGTAATACAATTATGATTTTTGGGGTACATGGATTGGTCATTCAAGTCATTCTCCTTGATTAAATCATGGGTGCAAAATTGAGTGTCTACACATTTGCATCAGCTTGAGAAAGTAGGTCATCTGGTAGAATTCCTAGTTTGGGAAAATTCACGCCCGCAGGACTTAAAAGGGGGAACCACTGCAAGAACTTCGACACCAGCTCAGGGGCTCATATGGGTAATACCTGTAGCTAGGAAACGAGTGGAGACTATGAAAACACCACCTAGGGTGTTGACTGTGAATTCAACTTCTAACACAGAATTGGAAGGACCCATACACAAAAAGAGTCAATGGGAGGATGTCGACTTTACGGGGAAGGACCTTAGAGATACTATTCAGCCCCATAAAGATGCCCTGGTAGTTACACTGCGAATTGGGGTCTTCGATGTTAAAAGAGTTATGATAGATCATGGAAGTGGGGCAGAGATCATGTACCCAGACTTGTATGAGGGGTTAGGACTTACTTCTGAGGATCTGACAATGTATGATAGTCCATTGGTGGCCTTTGATGGGAGCATTGTTATGCCAGCGGGGCAGGTAGCCCTTTTCCGTGGAGGTGGAAGGACAAAAGGAAATTGTCCACTTTATAGTGGTACATTTATACTCCCCATACACAGCGATCCTTGGATGCCCTTGGATTCATTCCATGGGTGCAGTACCCTTTTCCTTGCATCAGAAGGTGAAATTTCCAACTGAGCAGGGTATTGTGGAAGTACGCAGAGACCAATGTATGGCTCGAAAATGCCAGATTGCTGCTATTGGGCATAAGCAGGAGGCCGAGTCTAGGTCCATAAATCCCTTGTAGCAACTACAGTCCCTACCCGAGGATATCTGTGAACACCTGGAGAAAATACGCATTGACCTTGAGGAAAAATATTTCCAAGTAGAAGCGAACCTTCCTATTTCAGAAAAAGTAGAGTTAATCTTGTTTTTAGTAGGTAATTTAGATGTGTTTGCATGGAATCCATATGAAGCACCCGAGTTGGATCCAGACTTTATTTGTCATCAACTTAATGTGGACCCTCAGTATTCCCTAAAGAAGCAAAGGCCTCATAAGTCCTCAGATATACATACTAAGGCGGTGAGGGAAGAAGTAGATAAGCTCAAAGAAGCTGGGGCAATTAAAGAAGTTTATTGTCCTGAATGGCTAGCTAATACGGTGGTTGTAAAGAAGAAAAATGGAAAGTGGAGAGTATGTGTAGACTTTACAAATTTAAATAAGGCATGTCCTAAGGACCCTTTTCCGGTGCCAAAGATAGACCAACTTGTTTATGCAACGTTTGGCACCCCAGGGTGAGTTTTCTTAACGCTTTCCAAGGATAACACCAAATAGCTTTGGCCCCGGAGGACTAGGAGAAAACTTCTTTCATTACTCTTATGGGTAATTTTCATTATAAGGTTATGCCATTTGGGTTGAAGAATGCGGGATCTACCTACCAGAGAATGGTAACCAAAATGTTCAAGGAGTAGTTGGGCAGGAATATGGAAGCATACATTAATGACATGGTAGTAAAGAGTAAGGCCATGAAGGATCACCTTACTGATCTCGCTAAAACCTTTGAAACATTACAAAAGCACTGTTTGAAGTTGAATGCCTCAAAATGTGCCTTTAGGGTAAGCTTGGGGAATTTTTTAGGCTACTTGGTGACCCACCGAGGTATAGAAGTTAATCCGGATCAGATTGTAGCTCTACAAAGTCTAAAATCTCCTCGGAGCCCTAAAAAGGTCCAACGACTTACTAGGATGACCGCAGCTCTTATCAGTTTATTTCGTGGTCCGCGGATAGATGTCGACCCTTTTTCCAGTTATTGAAGAAGTGGAAAGGCTTTCAGTGGACAGATGAGCGCCAACAAACATTTGAGGAGCTGAAGTTGTACCTAGCCTAGGCTCCCATTTTGTCGAGACTAGTGCCCGGAGAAATGCTGTATATGTATCTGGCTGTGACTAATCATGCAATGAGTGTTGTTCTGTTGAGGTTGGATCAAGGAGTTCAAAAGCCAATCTTCTATGTCAGCAAGACTCTTGTGGAAGAAAAAACGCGGTATTTCCCTTTAGAAAAAGCCGCGCTTGCAGTAATTCATGATGTACGGAGACTACCCCACTATTTTTAGGCCCATACGGTAATTATGCTGATTAAGCATCCCTTACAAGCGCTGCTCAGAAGATCGGATTTCACAAGGAAGATAGCCAAGTGGGAAGATTCTTTGGGAGCTTTTGACATTCAGTATAGGCCCCGAACCTCTATCAAAGGGTAGGTCCTCGTAGACTTCGTTGCGAAATTCACACCTAAGCAACTTGAAGTTTTGCAAGTAAAGGGAAGCAGGATAGTGGGACCTCAGGAAGATATATGGCAAGTATATGTGGATGGTGCGTCAAACTGCCAAGGAGTAAGGGTTGGAATTATACTTATCTCTCCAAAAGGAATCAAAGTGGAAAAGTCATTCAGACTAGGTTTCCCTGCATCTAACAATGAGGTAGAGTATGAAGCTTTCCTTGTGGGGATCAGAATGTCTAGGCAAGTGGGGGCAGACAAAGTGAAGTTGTATTGTGATTCGCGGTTAGTTGTTAGTCAGATCACAGACGAGTTCAAAGCCAAGGACCAAAGAATGATGAGCTACTTGAGGGAGGGCGGGATGCTAAAATGTCGGTTTAAGAGGTTATAGATATCGCATATCTCAAGGGGTAATAACAGTCATGCAGACTTTTTGGCTACTCTAGCTTCTTCAGTGGAAGATCCCCTTTCGAGGATGGTGACGGGTGAACTTTTGCCATTCTCCAGCCTAACTCCTTCCGACAAGAACTTAGTTTTGAGCATATATCCGTCTGTAAGTTGGATAGATCCAATTATAGCTTATCTTCGATATGAGATTTTGCCCGAGGGCAAGAAAAAGTCTGAGTGGATCAAATGTAGGTCTCCACGGTATTGGGTATCCGAGGAAGGGAAATTATATAAGAGATTGTATTCAGGACCCAATCTATTATGCGTGCATCCCGAGGCAGTTGAAACACTTCTGGAAGAGTTGCATGAGGGAATATGTGGAGGTAACATGGGAGGCAGATCGTTGGCTTACTGAGCCCTTACTCAAGGGTATTGGTGGTCAAACATGCAGAGACAATCATTGGAGTACTCCAGAAAGTGCAATCAATGCCAAAAGTTTGCACCAAGCAATCATCAGCCTGGGGGTCAGTGGAAAGATCCTCGTCCAGATTAAAGCCCACGAATGAAATGGGCCACCGGAATGAGATTGGGCTAGGTTTGGCTGCAAGGGGGAAGTCCAAGAAGGGAATAGGCTGTAAGAAAAAGGAAGTTAAACCTCACGCCTAAGAAGGGGAATGCTGCGGAATAGTGACTCCCGTGAAGAGAATGGAAGGATAACCATGTGTTCAGACAGTTGCACGAATAATCCACATGCTGCCACCAGATGGCGCTAGGAATTGTAGGAAACTTCTAGAACACGCAAGAAGATTGAAGATTTTTATCTCTACCTCAATTTGGGAGCCCTCACCTAACCTTTGCCGCATTAAATGCATGTAAGACAGCCTGAACAGTAAAAATATCTCACTGAAGGTAGAGTTCAAGGATAAGGAAGGGGAAGAAACCAATAAAGTAAGAAAAAATCTCTCAAGATTAGGTCGGCAGTGTAACAGCTGTAAAAGTAGAAGCAGAAGTGAGGCTTATAAATAAGAGGAAAGTTCAGTGGAGAAGGAGGCGATTTTCTTTTTGGAAGAAGAAGAAAAGTCTATCTAGGGAGAGTAATAGAAGTAGAAAGAGAGAGAAACACTAAGGGTGTCACCATGGGAACAAGAAAGTTTCCTATATCAACATCTATAACTATAATTGTAACACGAATGGTCAAAGAAATCCATTGCTTGTGTTTCCCATTGTGGAGTGTTTATTCCTTATTATTTATTTGTATTTAAGTTGTGTGAACTGTTATAGTAGAATTCCGAGGCGAGTACCTCGGGGACAAATTCTGTGTCCTTGCATATGGTTTTTTGAGTTAATAAGCATAAGTTACTAAATTAGAGGAGCTTTCCTCCGAATTAGTTTAGAAAAAAAAATTCTATCTTATTTATTATTCTCAACCAATAAGATGTTGTGTTTTCTGCAGTTTTAATTAGCTTTATTGGTAGTGTGGTGAAACTTACACATCAACAAGTCCATATATAATATAACCCAAAAAAGAGGTTTACAATTCATCATTAAATTTTGCATGAGTATCAATTTGGTTTTTGAGCTTTTAATTTGAACAATTGACCCAAACCTACATATTCAATTTATAACAAATCAAACATTTTGTTCTTATAGTTATGTTATATTAAGAGGAATGATTATACACAAATTTTCTACCATATTATCAATAAATTTTAAACGTTATCATATCCACACAAAAAAATCCTAATAGAAAGGGTTTTTTTTTTGTCATAAATCAAATATGTATTGATAGGAATGGCAAAGTAACTCGTGTGTACATATATATATATATAAACTAAGTTAGGATAAAGTTATATTTGGTGTAATTTTAAGTATTATTACACCACCAAATAACTTTTTATTCATTCTAAAAAAAATAACTTTTTATTGAATTAATTTTTTTTTATTGAAAATCTCATTGCCTGGATTATATGATCTCTATGTTCTTAACACGCATGCTAAATGTTGTGCCAATATGATATTATTTACTATTTGATCCATAAAATCATATAGTTATTGATCTTAATCTATCTTAAAATTTTGCAAGCATGAAGGATATAAGAAAAAAGTCTAATTTAATGGCAAATTTGTCAAAATTTATATCCAATAAAAAAATGTCGAGTGGTAAAACATTGTTTAAAGTTGCACTATGTGTAACTTAAACCCAACTCAAAACAATCTTTTTTCTATTTTTACTATTCTCATCACTGCTCTCTTATTTGTCTCAAACGAATGTTAGAATCACCTTATGAAAAAAGTATTTTCTGTGTTTTAAGTATATGCTGCGACCTGTGAGTATCTCACTCCACACACCCGATACATATGATACCGTCTTGTCACTTTATTAGAAATAACAAAAAAATTTCACCTTCCCTCGTTTCAAAAACTAAATAAGATAAGGATGAATTCCCATGTAGATAATTCTCTTATTTATCACCATTTCTACTCTTTTTCCCGTGTAGATAATTCAATAATTACATTGGGAGGAGAAATATTTAAATTGTGGATAATTTGATAATTACATTAAAATGAGAAATATTTAAATTATAGACATCTTAATTGGAAACATTAAGAAGTACTTTTATAAAATAAAAAATAAAAAAGTCAATATGAGAGAAAAAATAAAAGATATAGTCAACATTTATTTGCACCTTTATGGTCTCAATTATTATTATTTTTTTTTTTTTTGAGAAATATATGGTCTCAAATTTTTTTTTCATTCTCAAAATTTTTTTTTTTTTTCCTAATTTTTAATTTTCAATTATCAATTATATAAAGAAAAGGGAAAGAAAAGTGGAAAAAAAATAAATAAATGAGAGTGGTATTTATAAATTTTAAATAGGATGAGCGGTATATGATAAGGAGGAGCTGTAATGCAGTAAGGTGTAAGCCTGTAAGAAAAAGAGAAAAGCTGGCAAAGAGGTTGTCTAGGTCAGCGATCGCTTCAACCGCTATTGTATTTTGGATTTTGGATTTCTATTTTCCATCGTGAAATTGTTTTCCTTTTCCCCTTTTTCCCTTTTCCCCTCTCTCGTCTCGTCTCTTCTCAAAACCTCAGGTCCCACCCACTTCACCCATCGTCCTGTCCCTCTCTCCCTCTCTCTCTCTCTCTCTCTCTCTCTTTCAATTTCAATTTCAATTCCATTTCCTTTTCCGAGCAATTAGGGCTAAAGCTAAAAGCGACACACTCTGTGGGAATTTCAATTTCAAAGAATTCCGATTCTTTCTCTCTTGAAAGCTCTTCCCCAAGAAATGGAGTCTAGGAGATGATCTCTCTCTGAAGAAAGAAAGAAAAACTGAGGTGAAGTGAAATAGGCATTATCATTGTCGGATTAGAATTAGCTTTTAGGGGTGGAGGAGAGATCCAGTGCTTCGCTGCTGGAAAAATGAGTGCGTCCAGGTTCATCAAGTGCGTCACCGTCGGCGACGGCGCTGTCGGCAAAACCTGCATGTTGATTTCCTACACCAGCAACACTTTCCCTACGGTCAGTTTAGAGTTCCTCTTTTCGTAATTTCTGCCTTCAATTTGGTCCTTTTTGTATGCTCATTTTCTTTCATGGATCTTTCTGGAACAAAAGAAAGAAGAAAAGAAACGAAAATTTGAGTTTTTTTTTTTTTTTTTCCTTTCTCTTTGGACGATTTTATTATTCTTGGAAATGGCTGATAGTATGTTAATTGTATTTGGGGTTTGGAATGATACAAAGTAAACCTGGTTTCGGCTAATTTAAGATAACAATAATTGATCAATTATGATTTTACTTTAAATTTCGTATTTTTGAGTAACATAGGAACTTATGCACACAGAGAATTGTATCTTTTTTGGAAATTTGAGTAGAGCACTTCCACTATTTGTTGGTTGATTCTTGGTTTTGTGTGGTAGGAAATATTCGTCACTTTATCGCTTTTATTGTTCGAAAAATATTCAGTCTGCTGTTTATTTTGCTAATAATTTTCCTGTAAGATTATATATTTTCAATTTTATTGTAACAATTCTCCAACAACAACAACAACAACAACTAAACCTTAGTCCCAAATTTTTTTTTGGGTTTGTCGCAAATCCTCAACAGTCTAGTCAGGGTCGGCCAAATGTATTCTTAGGAGGCGCCCCAATATGTATCTGTAGTGTGGATCCATTCATAATAGAGTGACTAAATTTTGTGTTGGCCACAAACCCCCTCATTTTTCTGGACTTGGGACCAGCTTAGAACAAAATATACTAATCTAAGCATAGACACATGTGGAGTTTATCGTGACATTTTTTGCTTTCTGTAAATGTACTTTGGGTTAGAACTTAGAAGTTATTGGTTGTTAACTATTTTGTCATTTTTCATTGATAATAGGACTATGTGCCAACGGTTTTTGACAACTTCAGTGCAAATGTGGTTGTGGATGGAAGTACCGTTAACCTTGGGCTATGGGATACTGCTGGTAATTATACAACCATCATTTTCAGATTTCCTGGATTTGCTTATCTTCTTCTTCTTCTCCTCCTTTTTTTCCCCTTCTTAATTGTAGGTTTCTAATGAATGATTTGTTGGACAGGTCAGGAGGATTACAATAGGTTAAGACCCTTGAGCTATCGAGGTGCAGATGTGTTTATTCTTGCTTTCTCTCTCATAAGCAAGGCCAGCTATGAAAATGTTGCAAAAAAGGTTTCAAAATCTTGACTAGTCTTTTTTTTTATTTTTAAATATATTCATTTTTATGTTGGATGTTTGCATTTGCGTGGGCTGAGATTTTTTTTTTTATTTTTTTTTCTGTTTCAGTGGATTCCTGAATTGAGGCATTATGCACCTGGAGTTCCAATAATCCTCGTTGGAACAAAGCTCGGTACGATTTATTCTCAACATTCCATTTACATGCATTCTTGATTGATACTGTTTGTAATCAGCTGTGTTTGTGGAATGTGGATGGAAGGTTGTTTGGGTACTTAATGACCAATTTTGGTTTAATTGTCTCTAGTTTTTCAATATTCAAATCCTAGATTAGTTGGGTTTTTGCTCAAAGTCAAAGCCTTGATCAGATATTTTGGTAGTGTCTTTCTTAGGTCTTAGAATTGATTAGGTGGGACTGTTTACTCTCTTTTTTTTCCTATGCTTTTCATAAATTACTATGGCTTCTTGTGGGTAAGTTTAATTTAGGAGGTCATCTTTGTTAGTAGGATGCTTGCTTATCATCACCTATAAAAAAAAAAGGATGCTTGCTTATCATCCTGGTAGGTTTTTTTTCCAGCAATTGTATTACTCAGTTATGTTCTGCTGCTGGAAATAGAATTTTGTTGTTGTTGTTTGCTACCTAGTTTGACACACGGCAGCATGGATTGATCGCCACCTTTTCTGGTCAGTGACTCTTGTCAAGAAGTTAGGCATACTTCGTTTCATACTTCTTTGTTTCTAGTAGCTATTGATGTAATGGCAGCAAGTGATACTACTAAGGCACATATAATTTTCATGGCAGTTATGGTATTAAAGGTTGCACTTGTTTGTTCATAAAGTCCAAACAAACCCCCTTCTCAATGTTAACAAACTTCAATCTGTTAACAAATTAAAGATCCTTTTGACTCTTAGGAGCTTGAACTCAAGCAAATATCTGGTTCATCTGGAGGATCCTGAAATGATCTGGAACTATGTTCTTGCAGTTGTGGCCTTCAGTGATAAAGCGGGCCCACATATTAGGGTAGGGGTATGGATGCTGGTGTGGGAAGAAGGAAAGGGTATTCACATCACTGAAGTTATAACGGTAGAACAATTATTGAAAAGACAGATATAAGGAATATGTTATTTGGCATTCCTATATAAGTGTTGATTTATGAGTCTTCTCAGGTTCATGCTTCTGTCTTTGGGCTTGAGCATGACATGTTACTTGGCAAATGAGGCTAGTTCTGATGCAACATAAACTCCAGGGAGCTTAAATTTTAAATATTGTGCCTGTCAAACAGCTGGCAAGTTGAGTTATGTACTTGTGGATTGAGATAAGGGAATAGAGATTTTCAAGCAGAAGATGGTTTGTGATGGACCAAAACTAGGGAGCAGGTGAACAAAACCTAGAGTCTTCAAGAAGTTATACAAAGTACTAAACCTAATACTGCTGCATAGTTGGGACTTGAAAACTTGATAAGTAACTTCTATGGGAAGAACATAAATGTGATTTTGACTTGTGAAACAAGCAATGCACGACTTCCTATGAATTCAAAATTGTCTTTAAAATCTATTTTGATCAAGCAAGTCATTATCGTACAACCTAGTTTAAGCCATGCACAACACTACCCTTCAAATCTTGAGGTCCTGTTATCTTTGTTTGCACTAACTTGATAGCCTTGAATTTCCATACTCCAACCAGAAAAGATTGACCATGAACAATACATCTATTTTGGGAGTGTAGTTATATTGATATGGCTATATGTTAAGTTCATGTCAATTTTCTGATCATAATCCATATTGGAGTCAGCAAGAATTACATGTAATAATTTAGCATAAGATGGAATAAGCAGGTTTCAATTTATCTTTCAATGTAGATAGTTTTGTAGATTCTTGATCACTCATTCCCATGTTACTAAATATGGTGTAACTGTCTTTTTTCTTTTAAAAAAAAATTCTCTATTTGTAATATTAAGTTTAAATTAATAATCACTCAATCATCCTCAGTTTTGTAAAAGCACTTGAAAGTTGTGTTATTGGAGATTTATATTTTCAATTATTCAAAGTTATATTTTCATCAGAATCATTTTTGTCCACTTGATTCTAATCTGCCATTACGTTCTCATCATACTCACTTTTTTTTATCTGTGCTGATATATAATTTCGCTTCACTAATCTGGAAAGTTCACTGTTATCATTTGAAATTATACGATGCCAATTACAGGCTTTAAACTAATTTCTTTTCTTTCCATGCATCATTTTGATCTTATATAACCTGCTTTTCTAAAAAAAAAAATCACGATCTTGTATAACCGGAATTTGATCTGGTCATCAGATTTGTTATGAAAAACCTACCAATTTTTTCTTTTCCTATTGATGCATTCTGGACACTAACTAGAATGCTTACATAACCAACCCCCCCCCCCCCCCCCCCCCCCCCCCCCACACACACACACACACCTATCCCCCCTCTCAAAAAAATTGTAATTAAAAAAAACATGTCAATTATGGAACTAGCATAGAGTATGACTTTAGATAGAATAGAATGGAAGAAAAGAATACATGTGGTCAACCCTAACCAATCTGTTTGAGAATCAATACTTGACTCCAAAATTTTGGGAATAAGGCTTTGTTGTTGTTGTCATTATTGTTTCCTTCTTACTCATAGTGCCACTACATATGTGTTAATATTTGGTTCTTGCAAAAAGACTGCAACTTTTGTACTCAGTCTATGTCTAACTGGCCTTCACATCTGTAATGATCATAAGTAGCTTGAGAGTTTACACTGTTTTTGTGTGTATACATGTTCTATTTTCTTGTTTTTATTTGGTTTTGGATTTTCTTTTGGGGATTATCTCTTGTGAGTGTATTTGCTTGAATATAATTGCTTCTGGTTATTCAAAGTATGTTTAAGAACTCTCTGATTTGACTTTGTTTGTTAATACATAATCTGGAGTTTTGTTTTATCGTTGCTATTTAAATTTTTATTCCTTATTCATGAAAGATGTACTTGTTTTCATAATTAGTTCCATCTATCTGCAGATCTTAGGGATGATAAGCAGTTCTTTATCGATCATCCAGGTGCAGTGCCCATCACTACGGCTCAGGTAAAATCTTCTGCACCCTGAATGTTTCTCTTTTATTTTCTACACATCTGTTTTAGTTGATCTATGACCTTCTTAACATGTGGTTTTATATTCCCTTTTTGCTGAAGGGAGAAGAGCTTAGGAAACTGATTGGTTCTCCTGCCTACATTGAGTGTAGCTCAAAAACACAGCAGGTTTACACAATTCTCTTCATTTATTTGTGCTTAATAATATTGGAAAATTGCCTTTACGCCCTTGTTACTTATTGGACTCATGTCATATTGTAATTGCAGAATGTTAAGGCAGTTTTTGATGCAGCCATTAAGGTTGTGCTACAGCCACCAAAGCAAAAGAAGAAAAAGAAAAAGGCACAAAAGGGTTGTTCCATATTGTGATTCAGAGGAGGGATTGTATTTGACGTAGGAGACAATGACCCACCAGCCTATTTTACATCTCTATATCAGTCAGTCAAGTCAGTCCTTGTGTCTGTGTTCTTTTTTCTATATCCATGATGTCCTCTTTTAAGGAAGCAGCAACCTGTGGTGTATATTCTTTGACTGACATGCTAGGGATCAAATGTGAAAGCATGAAATTATTAGTTTCTGGCTTTACCTTTGTTTTCATGATCTGTAACTCCGGTGAACTAGCATATTCCTTGTTGACCCCATGTACACGTATCCGTGTTTAAAAATTTGTCTCCTGTATTAACCAGATGCGAGGAAGTGAACTTGGTTATATCATTCGTAATTTGTGTTCTTAATCTTCTACTGTTTCTGTGTGGTACTGCAAGTTTTGGATGCTTTTAAAAAGTATGTTTATATTCTTTTGACAAAATACAGTCTAGTCTGTGATCGCGCAAATAAGGAAACCTGAGTTGGCTGTGCACGTCTTAACGTGATTAACTATACATATGGTAGATGTGTTATCATTGAATCTTTTTTTTTGAATCATGAATCACGTTATCATTGAATGTTGGGGTTCATACAAAGGTGCTATAAAATATGCATGGGCGTTTATGATTGCCACGTCTAAACATTTTTGAAAGATGAATTAGCCATTGCCGTCTGTGGTAGACCCTAATAAATTTCTTAATATAAATAATTATGAATCTTTGAGGAAGTAATTTGATTCGGAGGTCTACAATTCGTTCTTTCTTCTTTTCATGATACCCAGACTTTGGTTATTTGTAGGACTGGCTTATTTTAAAATTTCAATTTGACAAGTAGTCTGGCAGCCCAACGAATAACCTAAGGAGCGCTTTCCCACCACACCACACCCCCCCCCCCCCCCCCCCCCCCCCCCAAAAAAAAAAAAAAAAAAACATTTGATCGGTCTAATTTCTAAATTTGGAATTTTTTTTTGCCGAAAAAAAAAAATCTTTATATGGCCTTATGGGCCTCTAATGTGTATATAAAAAAAGCTCATTTGGATATTTTTTTTTTTTTTTTTGAGAAACTCATTTGGAAGTATAAAGCTTTAAAAATTTGTATATAAATCAAATAAAAGGAAAATAAACTATGGTTAACTTGTCCAATCTGTCTTTACCCTACACGGGCTTTCCCTCCCTCGAAGAGGTGATAGAGCAGGAGCATGTTTTACTCATTCCATCCCGCCATATATATATATATATATATACATAGAGAGAGAGCAATGGCGGCTCCAGGATTTTCTTTTAGGGAGGTCAATAGTGTCTTGAGTTAGAATTTTGTTGTTGGAGAGTAGAACATAAAATGAATTTTTTTTTTTTTTTTTTTTTTTTTTTTTTGTCTATACAATTGTCATATTACATACAATAATCTAACATAGTATTCTAAATAGTATACAATACAACCATATTGTAAAATAGTCTAAAAAAATTATTAATAGTTTAAAGATCGGTAAGAAAACAACGATAGAATGCATATAAATAAATAACTAATCATAATATTTGTCAAATTAATAATATTTTTTTATAATCATATGTAATATCAATTAAATAAAAATATATGATAAAAAAGAATAGTAACACACCTAAGAGTAGGTTTGAGAGTAAACGTTAAACTAAGGAAAATAAATAGTAACTTATATAAGATTTTGCTTTTAAAGTGTATGGATTTTTAACCACACATGTGGTCATTCTCTTGGAATTGGAGTAAGCACTAAAAGACTTTTTGGACTTGAAAAATTGTAGAACACTTATCAAACTACTTGATTAGATAGAAAAAAAATATAGAAGGGAGAAAGAGAGAATGAGAAAATAATCATAGATTTCAATACAGATCAGTTGGTTGTACAACTGGTGTAATTTTTTGTTGATGAAGAAGAAAAGTGCAAGAAAAAAAAGTTTCATTCTACCATTAACAGTAAAATAAGCCACAGTCCAGAGAGAAGGTTTTTTTTTTTTAATAAAGGATCAATTTTAAGAGTAGTGTTACTGACAAAATATTTACGCAATAAAATCTAGATGGCAAGTTGTTAGCAGTATGTAAAAAAGTGATGTTAGTTATGAGTTTAGATAAAAAGTCAGTTACAACTTGTCACTTAACCTTTATTGAAAAAATATTGTGAAAATAACACTAATATGATTATATTTCAAGTTTATTTCAATTGGGTTTAAACAAAATTTAGGGTCAGGGTGTTCAAAATTTAAGTTATATTTGGTGTAATTTCACATGAATTATACATTTTTTAAACCTTAAATTTGCATAAGATCCAACAATAAAAATATCATTATTTGCCACTTTACTTTATATCTTTATTTTAAGAAATTTCACCATTGTCTCTAATCCTGTATTAAATTCTTCCTTTGGCTTAGTTGCCCAATTAGCATTCCTTCCAATGAAGTTTTGGGTTCAATGGGTTTTATCCTTGATACTACAAGTTCCTTATGTGATTCGGCTACTAAATCTCCAATCCACATACTCTGTGACTGTGTGGTAGACTAGGACTTCTGGAATAAGCTTGGAAGTCCTCACACCATGCAGTCTTCTTTCTGTCTTTTCATATATGGTTTGAAGAGAATGCCTTAGCTCACAATATCCCCATGAAGTTGAGTATCCCTCGGAACATCCTTTTTCCCTTTGGCATATGACAGCATATAAATAATTACATCTTCAGGTCTGGAGTTATTGATCAAAATATCTATGAAAATTGCTTAAAACAAAGTGCATAAGTTTAAATTGAACACAAATGGTGCCTCCCATGGCAACCCTGGGATTGCAGGTGGGGGAGGGCTTATTAGAAACCATAATGGGCAATAGATCAAAGGTTTCGCAAGATACATGGGTAACACCAACAATATCATGGTTGAAATCTAGGCTCTACATGATGGGCTATTATTGGCTAAAGACCTTGAAATTTCGGGCCCGTTTGGTAGTGTTATTCTAATAACGTTGTTTGTATTTTTAAAAATACGTATGGGTGAAAAAGTATTTGAAAATACGTGTAATGTTGTTTAAAAACTAAAAACATGTATTTAAACACATGTACCAAACGGGCCCGTCATATCTTATTGGTAGAACTTGACTCTAGTGCTATGGTCAAGTTGATGCTTAATTTCTCTACAAATGCTCTTATGGGACCGCTTTTGACTAATTGCAAAAACATGATCCATGCTATACCCAACAAGCAAATTAGGCATGCCTTCCAGAAGCTAACAAGTGTACCACCGGATGTGGTGGAGCATTAGCTGGCCCTTGATATAGCTAAGCATGCATGTAACAAACTTATCAATAACTAATCTATCATATATCCTTTATTTAACAAAAAAAAAAAAAAAAAACCCGAAACCACCTCATTATTCTTTTGGTATTGCAATGATTATCCATTTCCTTTCTCTTTCATTTATGCCTTATTTAATATTGAAAATTTAAACAACCTCATTATTCTTTAAAAAAAAAAAACCCCTTATAATCCATACCACTCGCCCACTCAAGTCCTGAGAAAAATACACCATATTTCGGGTAAGGATGGCAATGGGGCGGGGCCGGGCTGGGCCGAAGAATGGGGTCTTCGCCCCCGCCCTACATGATTTTGTCTTATCCCATCTCCGCCCCATCCCGCATGACGGGAAAAATTTTCTTGCCCCATCCCTTCCCTTTAGGGCCCTGCGAAACCCCGTCCACCCTGTAAAACTCTACTTCTTGTTGATTTGCCCATAATTATTACAATTTTTTTTTAATAAAACATATTTCATTAATAAAAATATACTTGAAATTACAAATAAATTTATCCCATCAAATCAAACTATTTTTTAGCAAAAATTGAATAATATTATCCAAATGTTTTACAAGACAATATCACAATAAAAACAAAAATCTTTTACTACAAAATTAATGATTCAATAGTATATAAATTTGTTTCTAATAAAGACAAAAGAAAACGTTAAAATTGTTACCTTATTTTCAACATTGCTAGAGAGAAAAAAGAGGCGGAAAACCATGTTAGGTAGAATAAAATAAATTGATAATATGTTTGTTTAAATAGTAGGGTTTTAAAGTGTGAAAAATTTACAATTTAACCCTTATCAATGTAAGACAGAGCGGGATAGGGCGGGGATGGGGTGGGACGGGGAAGGGGCGAGGTGGGTTTAAACCCATCCCGCCCCACCCCATAGTGTGGAGCTAAAATCTTGTCCTATCTCTGCCCTACCACCTTTGTTGAGTGAGAAAAACTCGCGCAAAGCGAAGCAAGAAAGGACAGGTTAATCGAGGTGGAGCAAAATTGCCAAGTATCGGGTGTATGCTTTCTCCCAATCACAGCCGAACGTGGTAGTTTAATTCATTTCCAAAAAACTACTATTATATTTACAACTACAAATCAATCACAACTGTGGTGAGTCCACTTTAATACTTCCCTACCAAACGTTCAACTCTCGTTAGTCGTTAACGTTCCTGTTTTTATTTTTTTCGATAGGATTTGTTCGTTTACGTTCTTCTACCTTCATTACATTCATTGGCATCATTGCCTCATCGCTCCTTACTTTCCAAACCAGTTTAGGGAACACACAGAGAGAGAGATGATGATAAACGGAATTGAGGACGAAGATAAATGGCTGGCCGAAGGGATCGCCGCCATTCAACACAACGCCTTCTACATGCACCGCGCTCTCGTAATCTCATTCTCCTTTCTCTTTACTTTTCCCCATTTTTTAACCTAATCTATTTCATAAACCCTAGTTTCCACAATTTCTTTTAATTTTAATTTGATTTTTTTTTCTTTTTTTCTTTTTGATCGTCTCAGGACGCCAATAATCTCCGAGAAGCCCTAAAGTACTCGGCTCAGATGCTATCGGAGCTTCGAACTTCGAAACTCTCACCTCACAAATACTACGAACTCTGTAAATTTCTTTTTTCTCTCTTTCTAAATTTGCCAATCAATATGATTAGTTTGGGTTTAATTTGTGAAGTATATTTTGAATTTTGGATTATTAAGATATGCGAGCGTTCGATGAATTGAGGAAGCTGGAGATGTTCTTCAAAGACGAAAGCAGGCACGGGGTTTCGATTGTGGATCTCTATGAACTTGTTCAGCACGCTGGCAACATTTTGCCTAGAATGTAAGCTTCTTTTGATCAGGCTTCAATTGTTGTCATTTCAATTGCATATGGAATATTTTGATCACCTTTTGCAAATGTGGCATTTATGAATCTGCAATTGATAGGGATCAACAAGTTATCAAAAACTGTTTTGTCTCTTTGAGAGAGGAGAGGTTTTTTTTTTGGCTGATTCTTATTCAGTTGTATACAAATAGTAAAGGAAAAATGATATTTCTCACATATACAAGTTGAAGCTAGAGCAAAAATAAAGTATTTCTTTGCAAGCATAAGAGAAATAGAATTAATAGAAAAATAACTGTGAAAGAATCCTTGATCGTGTTAGGTGGCATTAACTTAATACCAGAACTGATAGTTGAATTAGAAAGGCTACTCATTCATGGGTAGGTGGTTGTACCTTACGAGAAGACGATAAATTTTGAAAATAGTCATTTTTATACATAATTTTTTGTTTTGACAGGTCCAGAAGGCAGTTCTCGTTTTTGCTTAATTTCAACTTTATTTTCCATAACCTTGTCTCTTGTCTTTCTTAGATAATATTTGGCTACAAAAATCTTCATTGATTTATTTATTTGCATGATTGTGTATTAACTTCAAATATTTACTGATTTCAACATGGGTATGCTCTAATATAATTTAATTTGTAATTTTGTCCACATTTCGGGGCTACAAGTTGATATAAGCAAAAGAAAATAGAAGGTCATATTTTTTTAATTTAAGGTGGAAAATTTATCCTCTTCTTCATGAGGAGGGAAGTATTATATACTTCAATCAGAAATTATTATGATGTGTTGGAATCAGCTAAGGGTTTAATAGGTCAGATATGATTTGAAAATTTCAATTACGTTTCGGAAAAAAAAAAAAAAAAGGTGAGATGCTTTTCATTGTTACCTGCCCATTCCAATTAAATTTGAATTTCTTTCAGATGGGCTTATTCATGTTTGGTTATTTCAGATATCACATTTTTGTCAGTGCATGTGAAGTCCATTTTGTTGATTTACCAGGTATCTCCTATGTACAGTAGGATCTGTGTACATCAAATCTAAGGAGGCTCCTGCTAAGGATGTCCTTAAAGATCTTGTGGAAATGTGTCGTGGTGTTCAACATCCAATCCGTGGGCTCTTTTTAAGAAGTTATCTTGCTCAAATCAGTAGAGATAAATTACCTGATATTGGTTCAGAATATGAAGGGTAAGGTGGTTGCTTGATTACATATATTTCCATTTTCAAAATGAAGTCATCTGTTCCAGCAGTTGATTGCTCCGCGTTTTAATCTGTTCAATATTCATGGAATTGTGCCATTATCTTTCTGCAGAGATGCTGACTCTGTCATGGATGCTGTAGAATTTGTGCTCCAGAATTTCACTGAGATGAATAAGCTTTGGGTACGACTGCAGCATCAGGTTCGTTGGACTTCTACAAATCCTTATCTGCTTTCATGCTTGAACATGCATAGAACCACTGAACTTGCACGCCACAGAGGTAAAAATGAGCCATGATGGCATGATTTTGGCCATGCAGATGTTTTGGTGCTTGTGAATCATTCATACTCTTTGGCGATCCTGAGTTGAGGACTTCAATTGGGCTTTCTGGTCTGCAGGGACCTGGTCGGGTGAGAGAGAAGCTGGAAAAGGAAAGGAGCGAGCTCCGTGATCTGGTAATATCTAAACTACCACCAGATGAAATTGTGTAATAGATTTGGTAGAGTAATAAAATTTCTGTTTTTCTTATTTGATTTACTAGGTTGGGAAAAATCTCCATGTGCTCGGTCAAATAGAGGGCGTGGACCTTGGAATGTACAAAGATGCTGTTCTTCCCAGAGTCTTAGAGCAGGTCTATTAATCTATTCTTTTCTCAGGTTTTATTTATTTATTTATTAAATTTTCTTCTAAATTTCCACCCGAGAAGCCCTCTCTGATCAACTTTCTAATAGTAACGAAATTGGGTTGTGCAGATTGTCAACTGCAGTGATGACCTTGCTCAATATTATCTGATGGATTGCATAATTCAGGTCTTTCCTGATGAGTACCATTTGCAGACCCTTGAGACATTATTGGGTGCTTGCCCCCAGCTTCAGGTGAGTGTCATGACATATTGGATATTATTTTCTTTTTCAGGGTTGCATAAGTTCTTACATTTGGCTTTGTTCTGCTATTTTGTTTTTGTTTCGTGTGGGGGGTGCAGAAGAGATAGTTCAATAATTCCAATCTGGAGACACATTGCACACCCCTTGCACTAGGTAGTTGCCATGCTGCCCATGATATCGTGTCCTTAGGAGGACTATTCAAGTCTAGTGTGGGAGGGCAGGAGCATTTTAAAAGCTGTAGCTTTTATGGGAAGCTTCAGCTTTTTAGGAAGCAAGTCCTAGGTGGCTTCTCAAAAACAGCCTAAAATGCCTAAGCATCTTGACACAATCAGTAAAAAGCTGAAGCACCCTAGTTGACATAGCATCTTTTTTTTTTGAAGGGGGAGGGGGGTGCCATTTGAGCACGACCTAATTGGCTGAGGTTACCTAACATCCTACAAGTAACTTCAGCTTTTTAATATTTTAAACACCCTTGTAAAAGCATTCTACAAATGCATCCTTTAAGTGGTTTACAAATGCATACTTTGGAACATGAACATTGTCTAGGAACTAACCATGGTGCAAGAATTATTATTAAATGCCTCTGAAGTGAACATGTGAAAATTGTCTCCTTATATGATAAACATACAACACTAGGTTGGGAAAACACATTCATGTCTACCCTTTTGCATAATACATATGTGAAGGATCTTTGATATCAAAATTTTCAGTGTCTTGCATTTCTTCTTAATTCTGATTAAAGCAATAAACTCAATAAAGATAGCCTTTTGCCTTTCTTCTTTTCCCTTAACCACTATCTGAATATGTTTCTTTTTGCAGCCAACAGTTGACGTCAAGACAGTGTTATCTCAATTAATGGAGAGATTATCAAATTATGCTGCTTCAAGTACAGATGTTAGTTATCTATATGCTGTCTTTGTGATATATGCTTTCTCATTTTTTTGATCATGGTTTTCTTGTGCCAGGTGTTACCTGAATTTCTGCAAGTGGAAGCTTTTGCAAAATTGAGCAGTGCTATTGGGAGGGTAAGATTTCCTTAAGTTTGTAAATTTATGTTGACTGTTATTCAAATTTGGAAGCGCTATACAAACTCAACCATTACATTACATTTTTTTTTTGGGCGTGGAGAGAGAAAGGGGGGGGGGGGGGGGAGTCTCTGGTTTTAATCTTGGCAGTACCTTTGTTGCAATTTCTTATCTTATAAAAACAGTTGACCTATAGCTACTGCTTTCTTGAAATTTTCATACAAAACTAGAACTGATATCCCAGATATCCAATGTACTGAATTAACATGGCATAGCACAAAACTTAATTAGATATCATGGGACTGCCTTCATATTTCATGCTCTGTGCACTGTTTCTTCAACGGAAATGGGAGATGTTCTTTCATGCTGGGAAAAAAAAAGCAGCATTTAGTTCAAAATCAGAAAGGAATGACCTAAAACAATTTAAGGAGGTACCTAATATTATAACTTCCAATTGGAGCATGCACTCCATTTGATATATTAGCAATGGGGACATATAACCTGAAAAGAGCATGCACTCCATATTATATATCTGCAATGGGAGAATAGGGTACATATATCCCGAAATATATATTAAAAAGGAGTTTTTTGATAGGTAATTGCAATTATTTAAAAATCAAAAAGTGTATACAGGGAGTATACAAATCAAAGAAAAACAGTAAAGCAAAACAAGACTAGAAAATAACATACACAGAACCAGCCGTATAATTAATGGCACAAAAGTAGAGTATCTAGGAAATCCATTAGAGAAAACGTGGACAGAGTGGAGGACTTCAATCCCCATTCATAAAGAGTCTTCAGAAATAAAACTTGAGGTTTGGTACAGTGGACTCTGTGTAAAATGCGGCAATTCCTTTCACCCCAAATGCACCACATCAAACATACCAGGCCGCCCCCTTACAGTCCCATATCTACGAGAACCCAACTTACCATTCCAGGATTTCAGCATTGAAGCAACAGAGTTTGGCATTACCCAAGAAATCCCAACTAGGCAGAAGAGAAAATACCACAGATTAGAGGCAATTGGGCAATGCAGCAACAAGTGCCTACTGATTGTGAAAGAGATGCAGAGTCAGAGCTGTGGGTGTCAACATGGTGAATGTGGGTAAAGAAATTTAATTAGGGGCTTTGGTTTTTTCATAAAACCACAGTTGGGGTATTCATATTTGAAGGGAAAAGATAGCCTTACTTTTTTTTGCTCAACTGACTCCTTGTGTTGGGCTTGGGCATGCAAATGCATTTATTATCCTTTCTTTAATTTAACAGAAGCCTTTCTTCAATTTTTTCCATGCTATGCATATGTTTAATTTAAATGTGGAATTGTACTTTGTATATGTTGATCAACTACATGCAATGGCAGGTGATAGAAGCACAGGTCAACATGCCTATTGTTGGAGCCATAACTTTATATGTCTCTCTTCTTACGTTTACTCTCCGTGTTCATCCTGATCGACTTGATTATGTGGATCAAGTACTGGTATGTTGTCTCTTGAAGCTCATTTATAACAATGATTAGAGCACCTATTGGTTCCACCTAACTATTGCATGAAATTTTATATGGAAGGCGTTCTGGTCAGAGTAGATATATAACATGGATGGAAATTATTTGAGGTTCTGTTTAGAAATGGATTTTTCTGACAAGGTTATGCTGACTTGGTTGTTCTTTATTTGAATTTTTATTACAGGGAGCATGTGTTAAGAAGCTCTCTGGCAAACCAAAACTTGAAGACCAAAGAGCAAAAAAACAAGTCGTTGCGCTTCTGAGTGCTCCACTGGAGAAATACAATGATGCTGTCATGGCCCTGACACTTTCTAATTACCCCCGTGTGATGGATCACCTTGATAATGAAACAAATAAAGTCATGGCAATGGTTATTATTGAAAGCATCACGAAGAATTACACTTGCATCTCTACTGCTCATCAGGTGGGCTTCTTCTCTGTTTTTTCTACAATCTTAACTTTTTCTTATTGGAGGAGTGTGGTTAATAACTTAATATGCTGTTTGTAGGTTGAGGTGTTGTTCGAATTAATTAAAGGGCTCATCAAGGACTTGGATGGAACTGCTGCGGATGAGGTGCATATAAAAAGTTCTTTTGCAAACAGAATTTCATCTTATAAGATAGAGATTTGAATATTAAAATTCACTTGGTAGCCTGCTATCAACACCTTTTGATCCACATGATTTTTTATTTCTTTCTTTATTTGGGATATTTAATCTTTATTTTACTGTTAGAAACATATAATGATTTTTCTTCTTTACATCTCTCTCCTTGGTTTGTTCCTGCTATATCCTACCAATAGCTTGATGAGGAGGATTTTAACGAAGAACAAAATTCTGTTGCTCGGCTCATTCACATGCTTTATAATGATGACCCAGAGGAATTGTTAAAGGTAAGTAATTGATGTCTTGAAAGTTTTCTGCATCAGCATTGTTTCTTTTGATGCTAATGTTACTTGAATCTTCTTAAATCCATTAACATCTTATAAAATACCTTGGATGCTCTTTTTTTTAAAGATATTATTGTTGGTGGTCATTAAATGGGTATGCTATGAGCTGATAGAAATAAAAGAGATAGAATCTAAAGTCAGCTTGTTATGTACAATGGAGAGTACAAAAATCCTAGGCTTTGGACTGTCAATCAAAGTTCGCACACACCTTGTGAAATGCAAATAAAAATACTGGGTGCCAACAATAAATTAATATTATTTAAGATATTGTAATGCTACATATAAAATAATTGTAATTTTAAGCCTCAAGAATCAGAACCCTCAACTTATTTTCAGCCTTTTATTATTATTATATACTAATGCGAATATTTATCTTGTCTTGGAGATATCCCATGAAGCAATAGTGCCTTGGTCCAACTCTTTTTTAGGTTAATTTGGTCTACAGTTTGTAGGAAAACTCTTACAGATGTTGGGGTGTTTCAACTTTTTTGATGGCAGGGTTTGTTTAAACCTCTGTCTGACATTTGTTCAGACATATGTGAAAAATATTGAGCTGTGCTGAACATCCCATGTCTTTTTGAAACTACAGTACTTGTTTCCATTTCCATAAATCTTAGGTTCTGGTATATTTTTCACCTCATGTTTATGACTTAAGAATTGTTTTCTGATGTTCTCATTTTCCGATCTTCAGATCATATGTACTGTGAAGAAGAGTATAATGAATGGAGGACCAAGACGCCTGCCTTTTACTGTTCCTCCTCTTATATTTTCTGCACTCAGGGTATGTTTCTTCCTGGTTATGGCAGACTGTTGTTTCTTTTTTTCCATGCATGCAATTTCCATTGCAAGATATACATGAGTGAAAAAATTGCATTGAGTACTTTTTTCTTTTCGGTCTGGACTTGACTGTGAATGAAGAAAGAATTTCTGGGGTGGAAATTTGTCGTCAGATTCTTGTTGGCACCTTTATAATATTATGGATAGTCAACAAGATTGTGAATCTGACTTCTAGAATTTTTGCTGAGGACTTTAATGATTACTACTCCTTTGAACCAATCAGCTTAGAAGAGTTTGTGTACCCTATGCACATTTTATGAGTCTGTGCTCTCAGTCAACCCATTAAGGTGCATATAGGAGTATTTCTGAGAGCCTCTTATAAGTTACTGTTCTTAATCAATAAGTAAGCCATATAGTTGGGAATTTAGAACTCATAATCTTAAGGCTTAAACTCAAGATCTAAGGCATAATCCTTAAACTCAAGACTAATATCAGAAGCTTTTTTTTATTAAAAAAAAATAATTACATGTGCTCATAGAAACGAGAATTAGATAATATATGCAAATTGAAATTTCAATTTAACAGCTTCAAAGCATTAAGGCCGAGTAAATTACATAGCGTGCTAGTTAGGGGTGTAAATGGGTGCATTGCAGTTACAGGCAATTTTTTTCACTGCACCACCATGGTCAGCTTCCTGGTTTGCTCACCACACTGCATCTTAAAGGGGGTCAGTGACCGAATCGGCTCGGATTGGTGTGATTGGGTCGGTTGGCCAGTTAGTTCAATGCTATGAATTTTTTTTTAAAGTGAAATGATGAATACAGGAAATACTTTTCTCTCAAAAATTCTTTTACATTGATAACACCGCCGTTTGTATCACATATTTTACATATTTTTTTTAAAAAATTAGTCAAAAACAAAGAAAATAAACTATTTGAAAAAAAGAAAAAGAAAAAAAAAAGGAGATTCTAGGGTTTAGTTTACAAATTTTGGAAATTACATTTGGGATTTGGGATTATGGACAGGGTTTTTCTTCGGTGCAGTCTCAGTTTGTCCAGCTTGTTGTACACCCCTAATGGCTCAGAATCCTTGAAGCATCTATAAAAGATGACATATTATATGCAATAGAACTTTGAAAACATTAAATGAATCATAGTGTTCTGGAAAATGGACATACTCAACCCTTAGTGCACTTCAAGTTCCTGACTTCCTTTTATGAAGAAAGGAACTCTATATTTCTAGTTTATGGCATGGATCCAGTCATTAGATTCTCTAAGGACTTGGTTCAAAGGTGAGTTGAATCCCTACATGTAAGGTTTACATGTATCAAGAAGTCGTTATTTATGCTATCTTTGTAACTACCATTGCTATGAAAACTTCATCTGCCTTGGGGAAAAGAAAGGAAAGAAAAATAAAAGAACCAAAAATCTTAGAAGGCCCAAATTGTGCAGAAATATCACTGTTTTCTACTACATGTGATTGTGTAAAGTGAAAGAATACATATGAAAGAAATGTAATTTTGCTGGCAAGAACTTGAGCTGATGATAAAGAAGTGCACTTGAGAAAGTCAATTCTTTCTGACCACTGCACAGTATTTGTAGTTGGTAGTTTTTATTTGGATGTTATTTATATACAAAAAATAAGCATACATATCTTTTTCTCTTTTGAGTTTGATTTACTCAATTTTGGTGGAGTAATTACCTCTTGAATTTGTGTATAGGAGTTCACATTTGATAGTTTATTATAAATGAACCTTAATTTTGAAAGACTCTTTAGAAAGTTGTTTGTGGCTTGCAGTTGATAAGGCAACTACAAGGTCAGGATGGGGACGTAGCGGGAGAGGAAGTGCCTGCTACTCCAAAGAAAATTTTTCAGATATTAAATGAGGTAACTTTTGAACTGATGTGGAAGACAATGTCAAATTTTACATATTGATTCTTACAAGACTGAAACTTTTTAGACATGTCCTTGTAGACAAAAATACTTCCTTATAGGCTTTCTTGACAGGGTTGTCCATTTTGTTATGTCTGTTGGATGGTTCAATTTAATTACAAAAACTCGGTTTTAAAATTTCCTTTTCTGGTTTCCTATATATCTTCTTTCACTAAAGTAACTATGGATTTTTCTTAGTGTTTTCTATTTTTTATTTCCTTTTTTCTCCTCTCCTTATAAATTCATTTTCTATGTTGCATGCTTGTACTCTTAATATGACATTATAATTGTTTTGTTTCAGATGATCGAATCTCTTTCCGCTGTTCCATCTCCTGAACTGGCATTAAGGTTGTACCTGCAATGTGCTGAGGTATGCCTTGACTTTGTCTGGTACTGCAGAAAACAAGATCAGAAAATAATTTTTTGGGGGCTCCTAGAATTCTTATGGATCATGAATAATGATACTTTTTAAAAATAATATATAGTTTTCAAGATCCCCTCCTGCTTCATTGTAACTACCAAATTATCAAAAAAATAGTTTTCAAGATTGAGGGAGAAGGCTTCCTTTACTTTTTGTGGCAAAGTGGTAATAAAATTTCTATTACTTATTAAAATAGATTTGTGTGAAACATTTTACAATGGCATGACATGTGTGAACATTTCTATTACTTATTGTGTATGAAATTTTACAATGCCATTACCATAAATTTACTCACACTTCATTAAATAGAATCACTATGCATTTTATCTTGATTATATTTTCCATTGATAAAGAAAGCCTTAATGTCATGTCAGATATCTGTAGCTGGAGGACTAACTGTATGTTCTGAACTCTTTGTTTTTTTGTTCCTTGCTGATCAGGCTGCTAATGACTGTGGTCTTGAGCCTGTTGCTTATGAATTTTTCACTCAGGCATTTGTATTATATGAAGAAGAAATTGCGGTAATTGTCCATGAAATAATTTCTTTTGATTGAGTTTGCTTTGGATTACTGACAAGAAGTGGCCATTTGTCGTCAAATGTTTTAATCAATAAGCAGTGTCTCACATTTAGCCTAGCCATATTTGTTTTATTCACACGAGTATCTACCTTTCTTTTAGGACTCCAAAGCCCAGGTGACTGCAATACATCTGATAATCGGAACCCTTCAGAGGTTGAATGTATTTGGTGTTGAGAATAGAGATACTCTAACACACAAGGCCACAGGGGTAATGATGCTTGAATTGCTGTCTAATTAATGTGCTCTTGTTACCCATTCCTACTAAAACTCATAATGATGTTTTTTTTTTGTGTCAGTATTCAGCAAAGCTTCTAAAGAAACCTGATCAGTGCAGAGCGGTTTATGCATGTTCACATCTTTTTTGGGTTGATGATCAGGATGGAATTAAGGATGGAGAAAGGTACACTGCGAGATATTTTACATCCATATATCTGACTATATCGGTTGCCTGGTTTCATTTGTATTAATGTGTCAATTTGTTGGCATTTTATTTTGGCATTATTTTTTTCTGCTCGTTGAGTATTCTTGATAATGGAAGCAACATAGTAGTTCTTGATCTTTTATTATCATTGCTGTTAAGCAGTTTGCTTCCTAGGGTATTAAGCTTTCACTTCTAGGGGTAATCCATAGTTTACCTGAGTTGCCCCATATGCGGAAGAGGACATAACTACTGGTGCTATTTCTATTTACAGGGTCCTGCTTTGCTTAAAGCGTGCCTTGAGGATTGCAAATGCTGCTCAACAGATGGCCAATGTTACACGGGGTAACAGTGGGCCAGTCACACTCTTTGTTGAAATACTGAACAAGTCAGTGGTTTAGAGTCCTACCAATTTGAACTTTGCTGTTATACACGCATGGTTAATAGCTTTTATGTTTATTTTTTGATTCATGGGTCGTTATATGCATCAGGTACCTTTATTTTTTTGAGAAGGGAAACCCCCAAATTACAAGTGCTGCAATCCAGGGTCTAATAGAATTAATCACAACTGAGATGCAAAGCGAATCTACAGCCCCCAATGCTGCTTCAGATGCTTTCTTTGCTAGCACGCTGCGGTACATCCAGTTTCAGAAACAGAAAGGCGGTGCAATGGGTGAAAAATATGATTCTGTCAAGGTTTGACTTATAATGTGTTAAGTTATTCTACTGAAAAGTGTGGATATATAAACAAGCAAGTTTGGGGCTGAGAGGAAGGAAATGATGGGGAGAGGTGAGCAATGAGCACAATTGTATAAAATGCCTGCACCTTGACAGGAACTCATATATAGGTTTTTCTTCTGCCTCCCTTCTTTTTTCCCTTCTCCCCTTTGACCATTTTTTTTTTAAAGGTAATTAATAAATTATTTTTTATTGGTTTGAGGGTTTGTGTGAGTTTTCACTGTTTGTGGCTTGCCTTTTGATCCCTCTACTGTTCTATACTCGAACCTTTATTTCATCAAATAATATGCTGTTTTTGGGGCTAAGATTGGCATCTCTTAATTGTTATATTGTATGCTTTTAAATACTCAATCATTCACAGTAAAATGTGTGTGCCTACGTGCATGTGCATCTTGGGTTACAATCATGGGCAAAGTCGTTTGGTTTAAAACTTCATTGTTTTGGAGTTTAACTTGGAACCACGCTATGAATTTACTGTCAGAAAGGCAAAACAGTTGTAAAATTGCAGTGTTGCACCACTTGGTGACATTGACTGCGAAGCATGATAGTAGACTTTAGGAGAGAAGGTATCTCATATATCAAATATATACATATTCCTTCTCATAGTGTGGCAGTCTCACATGTCTTGAAATGAAACTTCTTCCGACCTATTTGCACCAATAAGCTAGGCAAATTTTGATTGGCCAAATCTAAGAAGGGAGAAAGTGTGGGGTTGGAAGATCAAAGTTTGAACAACCTCAATGTTTTGAATCACTCATGAGTCATGTCGTACTTAAATCGAATTGAATTGATTAGTTTGTTGATGTTCATTTATTAATTATTTGTGGCAAGGTGAAAAATTGGTTGCCTTTTAGGCTGCCACTTAGGGCAATCTTTAATAAAAATAAGGTCAGGGAATGGGATGTTCATCTGTGTGGTTGCCTGGTTGGGTTTCAAAGACATTTCAACATCGCATTGACACGGTTTTTCCAAAATAAGAATTGTCCCTATATCACAAGGTTTGAAAAGCTCAAAAGGCCGAGTTCGATGGTGGTGATTACAATTATTAAAAAAATAAGGAAAAAGTTAACGAATGCCCTAAGGACATATGTTAGTGATCATTTTAGGAATGTTTTTATGGAAAAACAAAAAAAAAAAACAATTAATGTTTTAACAGCATTTTCAATTTCTCATAAAAGTTGTTTAAAAACTTTTCTAAAATAGTCGATTAACAATTGTCTAGCACCCATTAACATGACCCAAAATACAAAAACAAAACAAATCACCGATTACCACTACCAATTCGAGTCATGGTGGTGGTAGTGTAGTTTTTATGAACATCCCTACCCATCTATATATAATAATAGATGAAATTGAGAGAAAATCAAATTAGAATTTCAAATTAGATTTCTAATTTTGTTCCATGTGTCCTAAATTATCTATTCTTAAAGAGTTTTATTTCTTAATTTTAGAATCAAATATGGGACCACATCATAAATATTCATTTAAGTGAGTTATTAAGTACAAAAACCAAAGAGTCTAGAATAAATGAATAGTAAAAAAAAAAAGTAAGTGTTTCACAATAATTTTTTTTTAAAAATTGACAATTTACATTTTATACCTAATAATATCCTTACAAAATTTTTTAAAGAGTTAACAAAATATAAAAATGACTATCAATAGTATTTAAATTATATATATAAGAATTATATTATGCATATGCATAAAGTTACAAGCTAGTTAAGAGTAATGATTGTCACACAATGTCTACCACATAGATTTCAATTAAAATTATGATATCATGTTTTCAAAACTCGTATTTTACTATTTCACAATTATAACTGAAATCGCGTTTTAAAACATGATTTCAAAGGCGGTAGGTAATTAGCTATATGCAACAATAATTATCCTTCCATAAATATCTTGATTACCTTAATTAGCTATATGCAACAATAATTATCCTTCCATAAATATCTTGATTACCTTTGCGCTTTGCCGCATGGTTACCAAACTATTGGCTTATAAAAAGTATGTCTGCCTCCGACTACTTGAATATCTTCTCACATAACAGTTTCTTCACGTTTCTTGACTCCATTTGTTAGCCATCTTGGAAGAACGTTGACTTCACCAAAATTAGTTGTACTCAAACGTCAGCTTGATGGCCACTCAATATTTAAAAAGAAAGTAATTTGGTGAGTTAGATAGAATTCCTCAGTCAAATATTCAAACTAAGGAAATAGACTGTACCAATTACCAAAGTTGAAAAACATTCAAACTAAGGAAACCAACATCCGTGTAGCCTACAATCTATCTTCCACATCGTTTTCTTCTTCTTCTTCTTCTTTTTTCTTCTTCTAAATGATATACAGAACTTTTTTGTGATTTGTTTATAATTTTGTACATGTCACTTCCAATTGCAACTTTTCTTCCTTGTATTATTTTCAAAGCGAATTCATGAATGGAACAGTAGAGGTAGGCGCTATAATCATATTGTTTTTGAATTGTGACATGCATAAATTTTAAGGCGTTACTTATCCCCCGTAGAATACTGTGAAGTCAACAAATTAATAAGGGTTTGATCAAAGTAGAAATGATGATAAAGAAGAAAAATAAAGCAAGAAAATGGGACAGAAAGAAGCAGTTCTTATGTGGAAATTTAATGAACAACCATGGTGTTGAATGTTTAAGCTCTGCACTAGTACAACCTGCAAAACTAGCACGCTATTTGGTTGTGAATTATGATCTTTTACCAGGTATTATTTGCATATCTATCTTACACCAAAAGCTTATTAACTGAGTAAGGTTTTTTTTTTTTTTTTTGAATTACTACAACTAACACTCTACTTTCTAGATCATCTGAAATTTTGCAAAGGCTTTCATATAGCTAAAAAGGTTTGGCTTTCTCATCAGTTTGTCATGCTTCTTCTTCTTCTTCTTTTTCTGAAAAGAAAAATACATATATATAAATTCAAACACTACTTGAATTTCAGATTAATTTCAATGGTGCAAGAACACGAAAAAGTTCATCTAAAAACGTTTTAAAGAGGGTGAGAAAGCACTCTGCGGCTAAGACAGTGATTTTGAGAACAAAACGAGAAAGTGCTTCCCTGTAAGTTGAGCTATAAACTCTCAAGCATTGAAGTATATTGTGAATTTTGTTCCTAAGTCCTAACTATGCGTTGTGTATTTAGGAGCTGGGTTTCGTATGCCAAATATTGCGCCAATCTGGCAGTCCACAGGGGAAAGACTATGTTTGAAAGGCCTTCTGTTGACCAACCAAGAGGTTTGAACTATATTCATATGAAAAACTCCTTAGATTGTATGAAAAAGAATCTGAACTCTCTCAGTTTTGCAGGTTTGGAGTCAGATTTGAGGCCTGAATTTTATTTCAGTGAAAGCCATGCTACCTTAAGACATGCAGGTGCACCAGCAATTGTAAAAGCTAAATCTCATGCATATCGGAAATCTGAATACGTAATAAGAGATGGTAACGGGGGCTTCAAAATCAGCAATTCTAGCCTTAATCATCATTACAAGAAGGAAGCTAATTTGAGCTTATCTCTTCTCCCAATGAAGTTACCAGAATCAACATTTGGTTGGCCACTTCTCAAGAAAATTGTACCCATGAGTCACAAAGCTCTGAGAAAATCTCAAGCTAGGAAGATGTCTGTAGTTCAATGGGCAATGAACCTACCTCATCGATCCATGCCTTTAAGTTTGCAGAACCAGGTTGGTTTGCATTTAAATAAAACCGATATGTCTTTTGATAGAAAGGCTGTCAAATATTCCTATAAGGAGAGAGAGAATGAGGAAGGAACTAGGCCCCAATTGATTCAGGCCTCTGAATTTGAAACAGTTCATGGTAGCAAAAGAACAGAAGAGAACTTTGGACTTGTTTGTGAAAACAAAATGGAAGTTCCTTCAAGTTCAACTTCTGTCCATATAAAAGATTCTCCACAATCAAAGCCTGGTTGGCCTCTTCTTCGGATTGCAGCTTCTGCAAATGTAAATTCTTCTAGAGATTTTAAAGCTAGAAAAATGTCTGTTGTTCAATGGGTAATGAGCCTGCCTAAACGATCAATTTCAGTATCTCCACAAAAAAAGAATAGTTTTGTTTCTAATAAAACAGAGAGTCCTATTGAAAGAGAGAGTAGTTATTCTGGGGATTTAAATAGTGAGAATGGTTCAACAGCATCAGGAAAGCTACTCAAGGAGTTGGAGCTTCTCATTAGAACAAACTTATCTGGCTATAGGTGGTTCAGCCACAAGGAGCTAAATAATGCAACTTCTTATTTCTCCTCAGGTTAAATCTTTTTTCCTCTTGGGCATATAAGGCTTTGTTGGTTGAGGCAAAATACTGTCAACATAGTTCTCTATCTAAATATTTTGTTTTTTGACAGAAAATCTTATTGGAGAGGGAGGGTGTAGCAATGTATACAAAGGATATCTTCCTAGTGGCAGAACAGTGGCAGTAAAGATACTAAAATCATATAAGGAAGCTGGGAATGACTTCTACTCAGAAATGGATATCATCTCCACATTAAAGCACAAGCACATTACATCTCTTATTGGTGTTTGTGTCAAAGATAGCTATCTTATCTCTGTCTATGACTTCTTTCCCTTAGGAAGTTTAGAGGAACACTTACATGGTAATCTTCTATGACTTGCAAGGTAATTTGCTTCACTTAAGAAGTTCCATTAAAGTCACTTATGTGCATTTTGAATCTGCAATGCAGGTCAAAGTAACAGATCTGTATTGTCATGGGAAGTGAGGTTTAAAGTGGCAGTTGCAGTTGCAGAGGCTCTAAATTACCTGCACAATGAATGTTCTCGGCCAGTTATTCACAGAGATATAAAATCTTCAAACATTCTCCTCTCCAATGAGTTTCAGCCACAGGTATGCTTTCATTTGTATTGTTCTTTAAAGTACAACAACAACCACAATCAAGTCTTGGTCCCAAAATTTTGAGATCAGCTATAGATCCTAAACAGACTTCTGGGTCGATCACCTTTATTAATTTCCATCATTCTTTTTTATGGAAGTAACTTCTATAAAAATTCCCTCTCTAAGCTGCAAGAATTAGATAGACTTTTCAGCTCTGTCCAAGTTCAGGAAGAAAAGATGTACTTCAAAATAGAAAGCTACTAGGAGCAATTTCACATTTTCACAAATTTTGATAAATGTAGAGATTAAAATACTTCAATCCAACTAACAAAGTTATAGGAATAGTTTTCTTAGTTGCCTTTGAGATGTCTATAAGTTCAACATTCTTGCTGATGCAGGTTTAATTTAATTTCTTGAATGCAGTTATCTGATTTCGGGCTTGCTGTATGGGGACCCACAGATTCAACTCATGTGATACATAGTGATGTGGTAGGGACTTTTGGATATATTGCTCCAGAATATTTCATGCGTGGAAGGGTCAGTGATAAGATAGATGTATACTCCTTTGGTGTGGTTCTTCTTGAGCTGTTATCAGGAAGAAAGCCAATTGGTTCTGAGACCCTGAAAGGACAAAAGAGTTTGGTCAAGTGGGTAAGAACTTCGTTCTTTACATACTTTTCTATTGCTGATATTTTTTCATCCATACTAGGGTCTTTTTTTCTTTTTTTTTCCTATTGCTTCTATAGCTGTGTAATCAAATTGCATTCATCTAGGCAAAACCATTACTAGAGAGTGAGGATCTTAAAGCACTGTTGGATCCAAAGTTAAATGGGAACTTCGATGTTGATCAGATGCATAGAATGTTCTTGGCAGCAAGCCTCTGTGTTCGCCAGTCAGGTCGGTGTCGTCCAAAAATAAGTCAGGTACTAAAATACAATTAAGGGTCAGAATGAAGTTACATGTAACTATTTCTTAATGTTACAACCCTATACGATTTCGTACTAATTTTGTCAAAATGAAGATGAGATGACAATCAGCACCATGTTGTTGACTTCAAATGGCTAATTGAATTTCATTACTTCTGCTGTTACTTCAAAGCTTTTGTCTCATTACTTTGGACATTAAGATTATTTTCCCTTAAAAGATTTCCTATAAGGTTGTTTTTCAAATGGACTTTTAAAGCTAGTAGCAAACATGTTGACCTTCAAGTTCTGTTTCAATTCGTTGAGGTTCTCTTTGATATTGATTGGCATTTAACTAGCTGACACTTGTGTGGTCCCTGGTCCAGATACTAAAGCTACTAACAGGAGAGAAGGATGCGTATAATTGTGTCAGTTCCAATGTTATTGATTTCAAAGAAATAGAAAACCAAGATGATGATGACATTTTTCCAGAATTTTATTGCAACCAACAATACATGGGCTCCACTTTGCTTAAAACACAAAGCAACAGCGGCTCACTAAGCAGTAGTGATATGTCTATACGTAGTGCAGAAAAAACCCGACACTTCATGTTGAAGGACTACTTGAAAGAACGGCAAGACTGATCATCATCATCATCAATGATTGATGCCATGTAACTTAGAAGTTCACAAATGGAGGAGAGCTCAGTACCATACATACTGTGTATAGAAAAGGAAGGTCCTATACTAAGCAATTATCATTGCTGGTTGAAGTTTAGTGTAAAGTGAAAGTGTTCTTAACATATTGTATTTTATTTGGCAAACTGAACGAGGGGTTAAGTATCACAGGGAAAGATGAGAGGGATTTTGCAGAATGCAGTGTTACGGGATACATGTACAGTCAAATTTATTATCACAAAGCTCTCCCTACATTTTGTTTTTTTGATGAATTCCCCACAATCAAGAGAGAGAGTGAGGAAGGCAAACAATTTCAGTTTTTTGTTTTTGAGAATCATTGAAGATTGCAATTAGAACAGTTATTATAATTTAAAACGTACATTCTTTAATCTGTTAATTTAAACATTGGTTTGGGTAGTCACTGAGGAGCTGAGCTGACGACAAAATTTGACATTTTGGATGCACGATACAAATGTACTCATGATTAAAGATTAATGGCTGTAACTGATTCATTCAAATTGAAAACTTTGATAAAATTTCCAATCCTCAACAATGGGGCTTACAAATTACAATGTGCTTTAGGTGCTCTTCGCAAAACTACTAAGCACCGTACATATTCTCAAAATTTTCTGGCTAGTGCTCACTGCTCAACACAACTTTATGTACAAACCGCTAGTGTCAAAAAAAAAAATTCAAAAAATCAAAATGGAACTGTGTAAGGTAACGCATGTATTTCAGCCTCGGGTAAGTAATGGGCATGTGGCCACGAAGTGGGACATCTGCAACTCGAGACATCATTCCCAGCTTTCAATCTTTTAGACCCATTTGTATCTGCCTGCTTCTTCCCAAGGAGCCAATCTTCATCACCAAAATCATCTCCCTGGTAATGAGGTGGAGGCAGAACCCAGTTCTCAAATAAAGTTTTATACGCTGATTCCTTCCTCTGAATCTTTTTTTCGTGTGATGTTAGTTCAATCCTCCTTGGCACTGTGCAGGGCACTTCTTTTTCTGGATTTGGTGTTCTTTCAATCTTCATTGGCACAGGGCCGGGCACTATTTTTTCTGGGTTTGGTGTTGTTTCAATCTTCCTTGGCACAACTTTTTCTGGTTTTGGTTTTGTTTCAATCTTCTTTGGTACAGGGCCGGGCACTACTTTTTGTGGGTTTGGTGTTGTTTCAATCTTCCTTAGCAATACTTTTTCTGGTTTTGGTTTTGGTTTTGTTTCAATCTTCATTGGCACAGGGCCGGGCACTACTTTTTCTGGGTTTGGTGTTGTTTCAATCTTCCTTATCACAGGGCCGGGCACTACCTTTTTTGGCCCATGAGTAAGCTCCTTGGCAAGTATATTTTTAGTTGAATTGATAGCACAGTCCTTTTCTTGACTCCGTACATCAACAATTCCATTCTTATGTTGAGCAGGGGTAGATCCATTCTTCTGTTGAGCAGGAGAATCTACCCTTCCAGAAGTAGAGCACAGCTGCTTGTTGCTTTGCGATGCATCAAGTTCTTTGTGCTTTTTCAATGGCAACCGTAACCGAAGAATGGTTCCTGTTTGAATCAAAAAATGAAATCATATTTTAGCGTTATGCAAAGAGCTAAAGACTTTTTTTGTGCAGAAGTTAGAGAAATCCAACTAACAGTTGCATCCCCAAATGACAGGTTAAACTTAAAACTCACCATGACTGGAGATGTCACTAGATGGTGAGGTTTCCCTCTTCCTCTTGTTGCTTTTCTGAGTACTGTCAGATAAGTAGCTAACATTTGGAGAACAGACTGCCTGCCCATGTTCTTCAGTAAGGCCACTTCTTTCCAGTTGCTCAGTCTCATCTTCAATTCGCTTTTGAAGATTTCCACCACATGACTCTGCTTTACTTTGCACCGATTGGTCATACTTCTTATCATTGAGCTTTATTGTTGTTTTGACATCACCAATATCAGAGAGTTTCTCATTCTCTTTCCGTGCTTTCCTTTTTTCCTTCTTTTCCTTCTTCTCCCTCTTCTTCTCTTTCTTAGATTCTGTTTTGTCCTTCTCCGTTTTATTTTGGAGCTATATACAGCACCAGAATAGCAATTTTAAAAACAGAGGGCTAGGAAGTAGGAACACCCAAAAGAGGCAAGCACAGCCAAGCTAATGAAATGGTTACATTTCAGTGCTAAATGAGATATTCTTCTTTTTTTAATTTTCAAAAACACACAAGCAAGGCACTAAATAAGTACCCATAGAGTACCATTCTTCAAGGTTACCATTCTCATTTGGAAAATGCAACACTTGGTAACAAGAAATCATATTTCTACTACTAGTGAACTCAACCATATTGTCAGGCAGTTGTTGACAAAAGACATATAATCAAAACCAAAGTCATGCAAACCTCCACTTCAAGACATGGTCAGAACCAATACAACATAAACTACACTATTTGGAATCGAATCATTAATCATACAGAAAATGCATTTACAACCCAAATAGTAAGGTCAAAAGATATAAAACCACTCTAAAGTTCAGTTAGTAACACAATCTCTCTCAGGTGTAAAGACGACATATAAACTACACATCACATCCTAACCAATCAAAAAATACCAGATCATTGTACATGTTAATTGCAGCTGTTCGGTATAATGTTTATCCAAAATCACAGGGTTTTCACAATGATCACCATCATCATCACTTGGCTACACAGGATGGTAACATGTGTATGAAGATACATGTGAAATGATTTAATGTGATTGGTTAAAAAGTAGACATGTTGACCTTATAACCTGAGAAGGTAGAGATTTGTGTTACAAACTAACTTCAGAGAGATTTTATGTTTTAAGAACCAACGACAATGAGAGTAAAATTTATTTTCCTCTTATAAAAACCCTATGACAATAACACCAAACACAAACAGGCATGAATAAATGTTCAAGACCGAAAAATATGCACATCAAGGCACTAATCAAATGGTAATAAGCCCAAACAAATGAATGGGTAAGCCAAATGCTAAAGTACACCCTCTTTTCTTAGGAACTAACTCATCTACCCGATGGGAACGAGTCCCTTTCCTCGTATTATCTCAAACTAACTCGCGAACAATCAACTTCACTTTCCATTGAGAACTCCAATTCCAACCATAATAAACTGCAATCAAATCTGACAATCCAAATCACTCCTCCATGCCGCAAATTACATCACAATGGTTGGTTCATTCATCGAACGACTTTCTCGTTTTCAATCCATACAAGGTAACCTTCATAGGACAACATATTTCCTTTCTCTCATTCCCACTTTCACCTTATAACACTCTCTCCTTAACCTTATTTGTATGGATATACATGGGTTCTGGTCTTGTCTCCTCTCCTCAAATTGAACTTTACAGGATACAACTATAAACTAAAAAATAGTAGACACCAAGATTTGTTTGTACAAACTCCAAAGATCCAGGTCAAAAGCATTGTTGTTCCTCAAATCCTCCAAACCCCACTTCTTGTAAGACCAAAAAAGCTCAGTTAAATCATAAACCTAATTTCTATTGTCTTAAGCAAAACCCTAACCCTAAAAGTTCCTAGTATCCAAACCAACAAATACACAACTTAGTTACTGTCATTCTCCAACAAAAAGACCTTACATTTATACCCAAACACTCTTTACAAAAATACTAAATTAAAGAACTATGAGCACAAATCTCATGATTCAAGATCAGATTTCGCAAAATCAAACATTCGTATACATCTATTTTTTTTTTAATTTATTTATTTCTAATTTTTCAAAAACAATCAGAGAGAGAGAGCAGTAGTTGAGCATAAACGCAAAACCAAGATTTTGCTCAACAAACCTTAATCGATTCGATCAACACCGCCTCGTTCCTCACAAACCCTGGTGGTGGGTAAGGGTAACACCGAGACATCTTATTCGAATTTTTCGCAACAATCAATCCCCAAAAAAGATTTGAGCGGTAAATCGATTCGATATTTTTCTCGATCTAAACGTTAATCGTGTTTAGATCGAAGGAGATCTGGAACCCTAAAAGGAAGAGGAAGCTTCTCTCTCTCTAGGCGGCTCACCCAAACAAGAGAAGAAGAAATAGACGATTTACGCGTAATGACCTTTCTAGGGTGAATAGAGGGGTCTTTATATAGAGCCAGATTCAGCGACTTCCAAGTCGGTTCCTATTTCCCATTATGCCCTTGGTGGAAATCACCTAGTTTTCTACTTTTTTGTGAGTTTGTTGCGGCCCTTTTTGGGTATTTTGATTCTTACTCCTAATTCTACACGCAATGTGATAACCGACCCACGCCCAATGAGTCGCGTTTTTCGCACGATCCAATGGGAATAGAGTGCTTAAATAAGTTGAAAATCAAGTGGGCCGCGGCCCAGTTGTTGTGAGATTTTCCCAAACGAAATGAGCCACACAAAAAAGTGGGACCTTCTATAACACGCGTCACTCATGCTTGCACTCCACCACTCGACCACCGTGGTTCTTAGACCACATATTGTTATATTTTGTTTGTGGAAATTTTGTTAATCAACTTTTTGTCACCAAATATAAATGATTAAGTTGCAATTTCTTGCTTGAAGTTTTAGGTCATTTTGATTTTATCCTTTTAAGTGCTTGCATAATATACAAATTATCACATTTTAACGACCAATTCTAAAATTCACTTACATCATATTATGTAAAATTGTATAAAAATACATATTTTTTTACTATAATCTTGCAATATGAATAGAGCTAGTGTAATTTTACTATTCATTTTGCATTTAACTTTTTATTCTTTCTTTACATATTTTGATAATGAAAAAAGAAAATGGATGATAATTATTATGTGTAAAAACAGAGAAACAATTACAAAAATCAAGAAAATTTTATATTTTAATGAAATATAGTGCAAGATATAAAATATGGCGTGGGGTATTCTGAAAAATAAGTATATAAAATATAAAAAATAAATTTGTATGCCACAATTGACATAAATTTTTATACGAGCTAATGCAAATGCTCTAGTATTGCATATCATTTAGATACAAGTTCTTCATCCATGCATTGTGATGAGGTGTCCATTTCATTTTACTATCATTATGAACAAATAGCATCCATATTACATAGCAGGCAGCTCAACCATTAGGACATTTAGGCAATGGCCTAAGGCTCTCAAACAAAACAAGGCCCCCTAAAATATAACATACTATATTTCATTGTCTTATAATATTGCACAAAAATAATAATAATAAAAAATTAGGGTCTTTCACTTAGGGAAAAAAAAAAACATATTTTATCGGCGGATAGAATGTTTTGTCTATCTATCTTACGATATAAAAATTTTAATTAAGGCCTAAAAATTAATAAATAAAAATCATTTTTTAAATATTACACTCTTTTCGAATGTTCAACATATCTCATTTTAAATTGTCGTCTTAGGCCACAAAATGTGTTAAGTCGGCCCGCTAGAATTCAAACCATTACTCTTCTTCTTCTTTTGTATCTTATTGATCCTTGTATCATTTCTTAGTTAATATTACAGTTGATTTGATAAGAGAAGTGAATACATTAGTAAGAGAATGAGTAGTTGTAAATCTTGTCAAAGGCAATGTTTGGATACTTCTTTGTCTTAATATAAGACTCAGGTCTGGTGCATCTTGACCAACCATTGCCGACTACGACTTTCCACTTTATTTAATAAGGGAAGGTCATAAAGCCCGCCATTTTGGATTGTCTAGTAGAAAAATCAGTATTCCTAACTTTTACGAAATGAGACTGGTAAAAAATATAGTTGTGTGAGATAAAATAAAGAGTTAAAGGCAAAAATTCCAATCCTCAACTAGTAAAGGATTGTGATGCATCACAAGACATACCCAAAACCAAAAATACTAAACAACAAAAAAAAATGAAGAAACATGAATAATGCATTAAAGTTAACCATTCTATGCAAAGTCAAGAGAAGTGGAGAGAAAAAGAGTTCTATTACGCTGTCATGTTCACCTAGGCCTTAATATACTACTACTATTAAACTTTTCAGTTATTACACAACTATTCACTTTTACTATGAATGAATCTTGTGTTAGATAAGTTTCAAATTTCCTTTAGCCTGAACAAAGAAAATAATTGTTTTAGTCATGGTTAAGGACATATGTTGACTAAACTTGATTTTTTTTTTTTTTTAAAGAGAGGACTAAACTTGATTGGTTGCACTTTCTCAACTATTTCGATCCTATGGAAGCGGCTTAACGTGGCATAATTCGTCAAAAACCAACCAATAAACAATAGTGCTTTTTTGGGGCTAAAAATGGTTAACCGAAACTTTAGCAATAAAGAGCAAAAGTTACAAGTCTCATGAAAAATGGCGCAAAATTTATTTCACGAATTCTCATATTTTGCAAGTGACCCAAACCCACATAATGAAATCCATATATCGGGTCCATGGAAAGCCTAAATAAACTCCATCATAAGTCATAACTTCTAAACCATGCTTTAAAGAGTACAATATATTACAAAATATGTATAGTGGGCACACAAATAACCAAGCTTTGTTTTGCATCGGACTTGTAGGATCCACAAAAATGGTTGTTTAACGACTTTAATGACTTTTCCTATTAGTTCCCCATACTCCACTTCTAAAACAATATGTTCACTTCCTAAAACATCTCATATACATAAGCAGGAATGGGAGTAGGGGTCAAATTTATCTGATAGTTTTTTTTTTTTTGAGAAAGAATCTTATAGTAATGAAAATGTAAATAACAATTTAGTAATAAAAAAAATGACATGCTTTACCAAGAGTTTGTAGACACTTCCTAACATTTTTAACAAATATATTTAGGGTCCAAATCCTCCCCAATTATCAAATTATATATATAATCCATACTAAAGAATATATTGCATTCCAACATATTGACCAAAGAAATTAAATCAAAACTTATGTTAAGGGTATGTTTTAGAGAACTGTAGGGTCAGATTCTGCAGCCCAAGCCCAAGGAGGTATGGGTTTGGAGCCCACTGAACCCAAAACAATAAATTTGTAGAGAGTGGGTGAAAGAGCTAGGCTAGTAATGGAAAATAACGGTATTAAACGGCATAGAAGATGGGGAAATTTGAATAAAAAGGTACTCGGACAGTGATCAATGTCTCGTCCGAGGAGGCGATTTTCATTGATGAACTTAAGTTACAAATGTTGGAGCTACAGTAAAATTATATGCTCTTTTCTCTCTCTTGATTCTCGATCCCCACTATCAGATACCTCTCTCTCTTATATAGTGCTGCCCTTCTCCATCTCCACCGTCCACTTGTTCACCATCTGTGCGCCCACTTGAGTGCATGTCCCATCATACTCCCCCTTTAGCCCTGTCTGAGTGGCGGTAGCTGAGGATGCACTGTTCAGGGGTCTTCTCCACATAAATGCGGCCAGGTGGGTAGGTGCAGAGCATTAAATGCGGTGGTTGAAGTCTGTCTCCTTGATATTTCTCTATTCCTGTCACCTTCTTACGTGTCCGAGGTCCCTTTTCTCCCCTGACACTTGTTAAACAGATCGCTTGACACGTGCCGGTCTCCTCGGACGTATGAGCATCTCCTCGGACGGTACACGTGCTCGTCTGCGGACATTCTCCTTTCACATGGGCCTCTGGCTGCGTCTTGGTCTCCTCGGGCGAACAGTGGTCCTCGGATAGGGCCTTTGGCCCAATAAGTTGGGCTGGGCTTTTCTCCCCCACAAGAACAAAATAGAAATTACCCCAAACTTTGAAATTATAATTTAGTTTATTTTCTTTGTGAAATTTTGTTAATTATTAATTTATTATATAATTTTGGTCTGTACTCTGAGTATATAGAGAAATAATTGTGAAAGTAAAGTAATTAAAGAATCGGGTATTAAACGCAGCTAAAAAGGCACAAAACCCTGAACCCTATAGTCAAGAACTCAAGCTCAAGCCTAACGACGCGACCAAACAAGGAGAGTCCCTCCTATTCCCACGTAACTAGAGAGTGAAAATGAGAAGGGTTAACGTTAACGGAGTCGCCGTCCTCGTTGGCCGAGCAATCGGCGGCCGAGCCACCGCGGCGCCAGCCAATCGGCACCGAGTCCTTCAAGCGGCGCTGTACGGCACGTGCTCAAATGGCAACTCCGAGCGCTTTAGCCTGTCGTCACGGTCAGCTCCTCCCTCTGTCACAAACGGTTGTGTCGCAGGGACAAAGTTCTTCTCTGCGGCGGCCACGTCTCTGGCTCAGGACCACGCGCACGCGCACAAGTTCTCACCCAAAGACGTGGTTCTTTACCAGTACGAAGCCTGCCCTTTCTGCAACAAAGTTAAAGGTATAAATCAAAATTCAATTTCCTGATTATACGGTGCGTTTTGATTACTCGTAGTAGTTTAATTTCACGTCGTTGTAGAAACAATCAATGTTGCTCTTTAAGTATTATTATTGATTAGCTGAGAAAATGAGTATTTGTTATTTGCTTTTTGGTGAAATGAACTTTGGTTTCAGTCTTTATACAATAAGTTTTATCCGGTATTTTACGGGAAACATTAGGAGGTGCCAATCGAGCTACGAGGATCGTGGCTAATTTTTAGGAGTAATTGAATCTTTTGATTTGTTAACAAGAACAATAAATATACATTTCCGTTCCATTTGCTTTGACAGAAAACATTTTCCGGAAAATAACTCGGTTTTTGATTGTGTGTGTGTGTGTGTGTTCAGTGGTGACCTTGAAAACAATGTAGAAAACATTTATAATGTGGATTTTATCTGTGTTAGTTTGTTGAGTATGTGACATTCTTCTAGAAACTGTTTTCAGCTATATTGGGCAATAGAAAATGTTTTCCGCTTACTTGTGCGGGGACAAACTACTAGAAAATGCAGAAAACATTCTGTTTGATAATGGAACCCTTAGCAAAAAAAAAAAAAATGGTATGGTAGTATGGTTTTTAGGAAATTGAGAATGGATGGACAAATGATTGACAATGTAATTTTGAAACAATGCACTTTGATATTTTTATACTTTTCATATGTTTATTTATTTGGAGTTTGGTATTCTTTCAGCGTTCTTGGATTATTACAAGATTCCATACGGAGTAGTGGAGGTTAATCCCATCAACAAAAAGGAGATCAAGTGGTCTGATTACAAGAAAGTGCCTATACTCAAGGTTGATGGTGAACAGATGGTTGATTCTTCAGGTCTTGCTTGATTTCATTTTTATATTGTTTGTGATTTAAGTGCAAATTTAAGGCTATCACCGAAGTTCCTTTCTTATATCTTGTGGTTGTTTTTGTTAATTTAGCTAGTTTTACTTGTGCAGACATAATTGATAAACTGTTCCAAAAACTTCATCCTGATAATCCTGTTGCAAGTGGTGATGAAGAAACAAAGTGGCGTGGGTATGGTGGTTTATCTTTTGATTGTTCTACTTTCTCAGCTTTTGAATTTCTTAGTTTCTTCTGTAAATTACTTTGTAATAGATTTCAGAGCTGAGGACCGATTTGTAGGTGCTATAAGAAAGAGTTTTGCGTAATTGAGTTCTTAATTCTTATATGAATCGTGTGCTATCTAAAGTCATATTTTTTTGTAGTGTAAATAGCCTTTGACATAGATGAATTGATGACATGCTGTTATTGAAAATGTTAGGTGGGTGGATAATCACTTGGTACATGTTTTATCTCCAAACATATATCGAACTACTTCTGAAGCTCTTGAATCATTTGACTATATCACCACTCACGGTACGTTATCAGATTAATCTCACATCTCACATTAATTCAATTTTTGGTTCCATCCCCCCCCCCCCCCCCACCCCCTTTTTTTCCCTCTTAATATATAATATGACACCAGAAAGCATGGTAGTTTGCTGCTTGTGATCCATCATAGATATTTTCTTTAAAACTTCTATTCTATCACATAGAAATCGTGTTAAATTAGTTTTATAGTTGTTAATTGCTTTGGACGTCAAAAGCAAACATCGACCATGATGTTTGGTTCCTTCTCTCTCTCTCTTTCCATTGTTCTTCCATGGAAATGTATTTGGGAGGTTAAGGCACCCCGGCATGTCTCTTTCTTTATTTGGATAGCCGCATGGGATAAGATTCTCACGGGAGATAACTTGCGGGTTAGGGGCTTTGATTTCATTGACTGGTGCATTATGTGTCGTTGTTGTGGGGAGACAATGGATCATTTGTTGTTACACTGTGGAAAGGCTTATTGGCTGTGGAGCTTTGTCTTTAGAACTTTTGGGATTTCGTGGGTTCCCTCAAGTTCGGTGACAAATTTTCTGTTTGGTTGGTGGAATTGGTTGGGGAAGCATTCATCTTACATTTGGAATTTAGTTTCATTGTGTTTGATGTGGTGTATTTGGAGGGAACGCAATCAGTTGACTTTTAAGGACTTGAATAGATCCGATGACCAGCTGCTTGCTCTCTTTTTTGGTTCCTTTTTTGATTGGTCTAGGGCTTGGGGACTCACATCTAGTGATTCTCTCCCTTTGTTCCTTAACTCTCTCTTTCTTTGTAATTAGTGCTTCTTTTATGTTTTTGCTTTTCTCTCTTTTTTTGTACTTTATTGATATGCTTTGCGCTACTTTGCATTTAGCAGTTTTTTGAATATACATCTTGCAATTCACTCGTTACTTGTTGGAATTTTTCACCTTAGTCCAATGTGGGAATTGTTTTGAATTTGTATAGACTTAAGTTGCTCACGGTAGTGAGGCAGTCTTTGTGCATGATTTTGATGTGTTTAACTACTGAATATGGTATTTTTCAGTGTCAGGACTGAATTTGTTACACTATGATTTAAACATTTACCTAGTTAGAGAAGGGTGACGCATCATTTGTAAGGGCCACCCAAAAGCAATTCATTATTCATATGAGAATTAGTTAAGTGTATGTACATCTTAATATTGGTAAATATAACAAGTGAGGAGACTAGAAATTGGTGTAATGATATTCTGATGTATCTTCTTAAATCATCTTTTGAAAGCACCCCTCTACTTAAACAAGTAAATTTTGGTTGCAATCAGCATTGCTTTATTCTCCAGGTTTTGCTAAGACTTTAGATCTTAGACCCATTTTAGGAATTTCAATACAATTCTATGCTTTTTCAATAACTCCACCCAGATAAGAAAAGGCACAAATCTCACTATAAATTGGAGAAACCTTTTTATTACGTGGCAGTAACATTTTTGCACTTTTTAGGGTTTCCTACATATGCTGCTCCAATCAAATATTTCTTTGCCTTGGTATGACCAAAACAGTATTGTGCTTGATTTACTCAGGCATGAAATTGCTATATAGAAAGGCCAGTTTCCAGAAGAAATGAATTTTCACATATTTATTTGAATTACTGAGCTTTTGAATAAGATAATAGCTCTGCACTTGTCTCTTATACCTTCTCCACCCATTTTTACCACAGCTCTTGACTCAGTTTTGCCCTAGTGACTTTCAATGTTCTATAGGATATCCTTACTCAAGCTTTGGCCAACACAATTACGCCCTCTGTAATTGAGCTCATACCTTCAACCCAATTTAACAGCGAAGGTCTATGGACTACTGCTACGCACATAGCTCAGGGGTTTATCGCTCTGTCATACATGATATTGGGCAGGTCTTGTGGCCCTTAAATCTGATTTAGACAATTATAAATAAATTAATTAAAAAGACTTGGCTTTAATAAGATTCAAACGAAGTAATTTTTTTAGCTTAATTGACACATTACTTAGCCAAAAAAAAAACTTCTGATTTAGACAAAGTCTATCATGGATTATCTCAATTCTCAAATTTTGCATCAAACTTCATAATCGTTAGAGGTTGTTTTCCTAATGACCTTGTTTATTTGGTCCTATTTTTGTCCAGTCCTATGTAAAGTTAAGTTATATGGTCATTTAAAACTCAAGGAGATATTAGGCAGAGAGATCCATTCACCCTATTAGACTAGAGAGAACATATGTAACCCATGAAATTTCTCTCCAAGGCTTGAAGTCTGGAAGAAGGGCACTCATATTAGTCATCTGACTAGCTGCTTTTTGCACATTTCTGTTCATCAGGCCAGGTTTACTCTCAATTGTTGGATAAATCTTTATCCATTCTGCTTGTCAATCCTTTCAAGACCATGCTGTAGAATGTATGAAGGAGTTTCAGTGTTCTTTGCTATATTTTGATTGTTGTCTTATATTTATATGTATGAGAGTCCGAGTTATTAACCTCACTGATAACCTCTGCAGATAAAACTTTCCAAATCCAATGTAGGACATGAATTAACCACTTTCAAGAAACCATAGATAAATCAATCAGGCTTTTATGCTGGAAGGCCCATTTGATGCAAGAAAAGTTACACTTGCATTCTCTAGAGAGAGAGGGAACTCGTAACTTAATCTAAACTCCAAGTCTAAAATTCTGAAATCTACTAAATCAATCTATTAATTACAATGCATGAGCATGGATATTTTAGCCTATGACTTCTTTAACTAAACCACATTTATCAAATGTTAGAATACATTTGTAACATATTAATCACATGCTAGATATAATAAAGCATGTGGGTTCTACTTCTATTTTCTAACTTCTTAAAATCTAGTTATGTGTATGTGCCTCTAATTAATTTTCCTTCCAATTTTCAAATACTACAGCCAACTTGGCGCATGTAGATTTAGCTACAATAGCCATATGGCACGTCAAATTTTGTCATGCCATGCAATTCCACATATTCCATGTGGCACATGCTGCCATGTCATTACTCTCCATATATGCATCACCATTGCCCTTCTCTTGCTGGTAACCACAGCAATTCAATTTGCGTTCTGTTGATTTTCTCAATCACAATCTCATTTGACATTTAGGACGTCTCTATGAATATCCCAAAACAAGGGTAGAGAGTGTATAAACCCAAATGGCATGGTGGACTTGGTTTAAAACTAGCATTGCTTTGTATGATTTGTCATTCCTCATCTAGAGCATTTATAATTTTGGAGGACCATCTACTTGATTTTTGTTCCAGTGCGCTTAATTTTTAACCAAAATTTGTTGAGTCATATCATCTTTCTTTAAACCCTAAAATTGATTAAGTTAATGTTAGACTGAAATCTAGCACTCAACCTAGTTGTCTTGTACTAGGGTTGGCTCCTCGCAGTTCTCCTTTGAACACCAATGGTAGATAGGATTTGAGAATTGAATTCTAAACACAACTTACATACCATATGAATCTGCAAACCTAGCCCCTGGGACCTTCTTCACCCAAAGATGTTATGAGTTGACATCAAGGTGCCAAACAACTCTGTTGGTAAGAGCTCTTGGTAGTTGTTAAACTGTTTTCCCTAGCGTACCTATGATCGATTGAGCAAGAGCCCTTCCACATGGGACTCCCAAATCGCCATGGCCTACTTTTGCCTCCGTTCAGCATGTGAAGAAAGTAACAAGCTAGAAAAGGCCTATACGTTTTCTTAGTAAAGGTTACTGAATCCTGATTGATTATAGTGACAGTTTCATTTTGATAGGAGTAGGTGCTTGCTGGGGCAGGGCACTCTTCATTCAGTTTTGACTTGCTGTTTGCTCCATTCTCTTGTTTAAGTTGGTGTCAAATTTAACCAATCAAAAAAAGAGTTGATGTTAATTTTAGCTAATGTCCATAATTCAAATGATTATGCAGGCAATTTCAGTTTCACTGAGAGGATAATAGCAAAGTATGCTGGAGCAGCAGCTATGTATTTTGTGGCAAAGAACTTAAAGAAGAAACACAACATCACAAATGAACGTGCAGCATTGTATGAAGCTGCTGAAACATGGGTGGATGCTCTGAAGGGCCGGAAATTTCTTGGTCTGTTTAACTGACATCATGATGTGGTTAAATTAACAGAATATGGTATTTGTTAGAATTAACTTTAATATTTCTTAACTTGAACAGGAGGGTCAAATCCTAATTTAGCTGATCTTGCTGTCTTTGGGGTTCTGAGGCCCATCCGACACCTCAAGTCTGGCAAAGATATGGTACAGCATACACGGATTGGTGACTGGTATACTGGAATGGAAAGCGTAGTAGGAGAATCTTCTAGAATCAAGGCATAAGTAGGAAAGAAAAGGTTTGTTAATTGGTTGGACTTTGCTATCTGCTTCAGCCATCGGGTTTGTAGAATAAATCTTAAGTTGATACGCAACTAATAAACTACTATTACAGGAAATTCGAAGTAAAATTCAAAATCTTTTTCAGTAGACAGGCAGAGGTTTAATATCTGGTGTTGTGAACAAGTTGTGGCCATATTGATACTTTCTGTTTTTGGTAGCTACAGTACATATTTACTTGAGAAAGATCTTCCTTATGTTTTAACTAGCGCTTTGAAAATGTGTACACAAAACAGATTGATAGTAGCCTAGTAGGTTGAAAGGCAGGTGTGCATGGCATATATGGCTAGGGTATCGGGATGAGTTCACAGAATTCTCAGGTTACTCAAACCGTTTCGGAGGGCAGTGATGCTGGTGCTGCCGCAAATATTACATTATATGTTTTACTGTCTTAACTCTTAAAGTAGGAGCAACATATATATGTTTCACATATCTTCTCATACAATTTTCTTTTACGAATGACTCCAGTTTATAGAACTCATGAAAATGTAGTTGTTCCAAAATCCTATCTAATGAACACCTACTAACAGGTAAATAATGTCTATATAATTAACTTAAAATAAGACAAGTTCGGTTCTCTTCCTTTCTCTCTTGAGGTCAAAGCTCACTTATTAAGGGGGGAAAAAAGATATAAAGACAAGTTCAAACAAAATGGAACCATCTCTATACAAATATGATGATAAAACTAATAGTTATTTTTCTGGTTCATTGGAGGTACACCCATGTAGGAGACGGTATCTCATTTGCATACAAGAGTTTTGCCCCAAGTAGAGTTAAATTTCTGAGATAACCTTTTCTTTTTCTTTTTCATTTTTTGCTGAGGACCTTATCTTTCCTTCTAAATACTACTCTTCTGCTAAAGAAAGAATTGATATTCGATTTTAATTTTAAAAAAATAGACAACTTTCACATCCTTGATCGTTCAATGTCATCGTACGGTGATCTCAAAAAAAAAACAAAAAAAAAGCATTTTTTCTTGAAATCTCTTTTTATCTTTTTAGGTAAGATTTTTAAAATAATTAATAATTTAATATAACTGATATCTCATTTTATGACTTTTTTAGGTAAGATCTAAAAAATAATCTAGAGAGAGAGAGAGTTGAGAAAAAATCTAATTAGGTTTCAAATTTGAATTCAATTAGAATCTAATTTTGCACCATATGTCTCATCTATTTTAAATTTTAAATTTTTGTTTAAGTAAGTTAATTTAGTGTAAAAATTGGATTTCAATTAAAGTTTAATTTTACGCCATGTGTCTCATCTAATTTAAGTTTTTTAATTTTTGTACCAAATGAGTTAATTTAGTGTAGAAAACGAGAAGTTCAATATAAATAAACCATAAAAAAAAAATCTAATCATGTAACTAAAAACAATTCAAATTTATAAGCCATCTATATATTTATTAATAGCCAAAACTAAGAGAAAATTCAATTAAATTCTAGATTTGAGTCTAATTTTGGTAATGTGTCTCATCTAATTTTTAAATTTGTGTATCAAATGAATTATTAGATGCAAAAATCAAAGATTCTAAATTGAATTTTAATTAAAGTTCAATTTTATGCCATATGTCCCATCTAATTTTTTAATTTTTGTGGCAAGTAAATTATTGGGTGCAAAAACCAAAAAGTCTAGATCCAATTAGATTCTAAATCATGTCTAATTTTGCGCCATGTGTCTCATCTAGTTTTTAAATTTACATGTCAAGTGAATTATTAACTGCAAAAATCAAAGAGTTCAAATTCAATTAGATTCTAAATTGAATTTTAATTGAAGTTCAATTTTGTGTCATGTGTCCCATCTAATTTTTAAATTTTTGTTACAAGTGAATTATTGAGTGCAAAAACCAAAGAGTCTAGATCCAATTAGATTCTAAATCACACATATATATATATATATATATATTAATAGGTAAAGTTTAGAAAAAATTCAATTAAAATTTGAATTAGAATTCAATTTTGCGTCATGTGTAAATTTATGTGGGGACCACACATAATTATCCACTTAAGTTTGTGTCATGTGTCTTAAGTTTTTAAATTTTTGTGCAAAGTGAGTTAATGAGTGCAAAATACTAAGAATCTAATATTAATGAACTATACAAATAATAATTATAAAAAACCAATCACATACACTCAATAAAAATCACCACACAACAAAGATCACCATACATCCTATCGTATTAAAAATTAGAAAAAAAAAATGATCATAATTAGTATTATATTTAGGTAAAAATTTTAATATGTGACTAATTACGTTTACTTCTTAAAAAATTAATTTGACTAAATATTTATATTTTTATGATAAAATTTTTATTTAATTTTAAATGTATATATAAGTGTGCATGTGTTATGTATGGGTAGGTTTTGGATCCTAAGCCCAAATGATGAATGGATTCAGGTCCAAAAAGCTCAACACAATGAATTTGTAGAAAGTGGCTTCAATGGGTCAGACAACACGCACAGTAAACCAAAGGTAATAAAACAAGCTCTATGCAAAGAAAACCTTCCTCGGCTAAATCCGAGGAGAGTGAGCCTTATATATCTTTCCTTTAAACCTCGATACAAGTTCAATTCTTCTTGCTACTGTGTTTTCTCTATCGAATTCCAATCCCCTCTCATTGGAAGGTCTCTTACATTATATAGCTCCCTTTAGATGATCTTGGCCCTCCATTTGTTGATCGTCCAAACCACTACTTGAGTGCTTGTCCCATCAGACACCTTCCTAAACCCCTTGTGAGTTGGGGCAACCAACGCAACACTGTTCAGGGGTGTTCTCCACATAAATGCAGCTAGAAGGTTTGGTGGGATGCATTAAATGTGGTAATAGCCACCATCCCTTCGGTCATGTCAGGGCTAACCCCCTCCCTGAGTGTGTAACCTCCTCGACGTGATAATGGCCTCCTCGGTCATGGGTATGACACGTGGCACAAATACCTTATTTAAATTATTATACCCCACATGTTATATTATATTTTTTTTAATAATTTGACTCATTATTTATATTTTTATAATAAAAAATTGTGTTTAATTTTAAATACATCCATGTGTTTGCATGAATTACATACTAGTTTATGATTCATTACTAATTAGGTTATATATATATATATACACACACACTAAAGTTCAGAAAAAATTCAATTATAATCAAAATTGGATTTTTCATTTGTTAGCTTTCCATACAAATTAAATTGTTTAGGTTTTTGCTGTTATTTTTTTCTCTAAACTAATGAGTATAACAAACTGTAATTGAGTTGAACGATCATATGCACATATCCACATTCAATTTAGGAGACACAATTTGATCAATTTATTATTTTATTTTGTGTTGTATTTAATAGAATTTCACAGACAATAATTATGAATTGATATTGTATATATAGTATCTAATAGTGATTTTCAAAATTATATACGCAGAAATGATAGGCCCAGTAGTATATATTGGGCCGTGAGCCCTGTCCGAGGACGGGTAAACGTTATCACGGAAATCCACATTAGTGAATGAGGAAAGGGGTCTGGTCATGAGAGTTTAAGAAGGTAGTCCGAGGAAGAATGCCTCCTCGGCTAAGTAAAGTAGAGGTCAGAAGGTGTGGTCTGCCATCAAGAGCAACACTCCAGAGGATTCTATTGATAATGATAAACGTCATGAAAACATAAGACAAAGGGAAGTTAAGAAATATCTAAGAGAAAGTTGCTACCACCGCATTGAATGCTCTGCAACTAACTCTCTGGCCACATTGATGTGGAAGTGATACCTGAACGGTGATTTTCAGCCTTACAGTTACTCCTAGAGACTTCAAGAAGGTGCTGATAAGACAAGGATCAAAGCCAGCAACTTGACCTACACGTGAAAGGTGGAGATGAAAGAAATAGGATAGTATAAAAGAGAAAGGAACCCCTAAGGGAGGGGGATCGAAGAATTGATAGAAAAACATTGTAGCAACAAGAATTGGAATTGTAATCGAATTCAAGAAAAATATATACAATAACTAATCTTCTCGGATTGTGCTGATGACGATTTTCTTTGGATAAAATCAGTTTATCTTTGCTTTTTGGTCATCTGGACCCACAATAATTGTTATCTAACTTATTAGAGTCTAGTTTTCTAACCTACTCGCTACAAATTCATTGTATTAGGCTTTTTGGGTCTACATCCTTCTAACTTTTGGGCTTAGGAACCAAATTGCGCCCCCTACACTATATGTAATAGTAATGTAACGAGAAACTTGGCGTAACCAATATCATGAAAATTGCAAGGAAAAACTATTTTAATGCCTCTAAATATCCTGGTCAAACTATGTCATATATGTTTAATAACTCAAGCTAACATTAATAGCACTATTACAATTCATCAATTCCGTGCGTGAACACGGGTTACATACTAGTTTTTTTTTTTTTTTAAGTTGATGTTGCTTACTAATCAGTTTTCCCAAACCACGTAAAAATGTGAACTTTACGTGCTAAGTACACCCTTTTTATTAAGAATGTTTTAAGGACATATAAACATTCTAAAACTATTTCAATTTTCATGGAAGATATCACCTATATACAGAATGTATAATTCCTACAATAGACCAATAATATAGTGTTAAAAAATTAAGAAGAACACATTCATATCAAGTCAACAAGTTGATGTGTCACTCAAAACATATGAGTCTTTCTATCGAAACAACAAAATCTCAAATTTTTGCAATAAACTGAAGTGTCTAGTTCATCACAAGTCAAAATAAAATAAAATAAAATAAAGATTACACTTTAACCCTCAAACTCAAATAAGGTTATTGTGAAAGTTTTATTAGATATTGTTGTGCTCATAAGTAAAAATTAAACTGGAATCTCTCTCGCTTGCTACAGGTTTAAACCTCCACAAACATTAGATTTGATGCCACTGAATCTTCGAACCTCAACCAAAGTTTTGACATAGATTTATAACCAATTATGATGCAAAGTTACAACCACATCAAATTTTTTTTTTTTGATAAACAGAGACTAAAACACACACGGGGGAGTGGAAATTTAGGCTTAAGAACACACAACTCACAATATACAAAAACCAGTAACTCTTGATGCGCAAAGAAAGAGCATTGTCACCATATGCAATAATTCTAACTCAACAAACCTTAAAAAAAAAAAAAAAAAGACTTTTTAGATTTTTATTATCGAAAGTTAGCTAAATCAGCTTGGAGTACATGAGAAATTTGTGGTGGAACATCTTTCATCCGCGCAGCAAAATCTGAGATATGTAAAGCATATCAAGTTAGAATGTGAGCTACCTTAAGAGAAGATTCTAAGGATTATCTTCTCTTATCTAATTAGTTTTTTTTTTTTTTTTTTTTTTTTTTTTTTTGCGGGGGGATATATAATTAGTATGAATGAATGATTGCCAACTTAATGCTTGAATTTAATTGGTCCACCAATGGTTTTGCCATCCAATGCATCTCTTGGTGTTTCTAATAGAGACATCAAAAGTTTAAATCTTTCATCTCTCAATTATTAATGTTTAAAAATATAAAAATAAATCTTTATAATTATATTTTATCAATAAATAATTAGATAGATAAATTGATAGTTACTTATTATTATTATTAGTAAACTAGTTCAAGCATTAGATACATCATTAACAGGTCATATCCAAGACCCCTTAGGTCATTCACAAAATTTTTTAAGCTCTAGATTTTTGTGGATCTAAGGCTGTGTTTGGTTCATGTAAAATATCTTCCGGGAAAAAAATATTTTTCGGAAATGCTATTTTCAGGAAAGAAAAATATTTTCAAGTGTTTGATTGCATTTCAAAAAATGCTTTGAAAAATATTTTATGGTGTTTGGCTGTACTCTTGAAAATACTATAGAAAACCCATTTTCTACTTGTTGCTCACATTTTCTCAGCTTCCAAACAAATATATAACATAATTTCTCAGTCCACAAATACAAAAGAAACAAAACCAAAGAAAAAAAAAATATCAAATCCGGTCAAATTGAAGGAAGAAGGAAGAGAGAGAGGCGACTGGGTTCGAAGGCGAAGGCATGTGGGTCGGCGCGGTGCTGCGATCTTTGCTTGAGGCGAAGGCGTGTGGGTTTGAAGGCGAAGGTGTGTGAGGCAACTGAGTTCGATCTTTGCTTGATCGTTGCGGTGCGACTCGCCGGTGGACAGATCGGCTCAAGGGTGGGTCAGCGAAGTGGGATGGGTTGCCGGAGTGGGATGGGTCGGTGAGGATAAGGGATGGGTCGATCAGTTCGTGGGTTTGTGGCGCGAGGGGACAAGGACGGCGATCTGATTTTCCAGCGCGATCTCGAACTCGACGGTGCGATCTCTCTCTCTCTCTCTCTCTCTCTCTCTGTGTTTGCGCGTCTGAGTCTTTTCTCTCTCTCTTTCTCTCTTTGCGCGTCTCCGGAAATGATTTGAAGGTAAAACAGAAGCTGAAAATATTTTTCGGGTCAAAGGGGCTATTTTACGGTCAAAGTAAATGATTTTCCGAAAAATTCTATTTTTCATGCGTAACCAAACACACGGTTTCATGTAAAAAGGTTTCCTGAAATCGTTTTCAGCCAAAACAAACGCAGCCTAAGAGTTTTTCTTTCTTCTGTCGCAAGGAAAACAATTTTTGTGGCTTTTGAAATCAAGTACACTCAACATTGTCTTTGATTTTAGTGATCTAAAAAAGGTTCTTACCCATAATTTTTCATTTTTTTTTAAATTATGGGAGGACAAATTTTAGGCCATTTTTCAGTATTGAGGGTCCGTTTGATAGAAGAGTTTAAGTAATGTTATTTGTATTTTTTTGAAATACGTGTAAATAAAAAAGAGTGTAAAAATATATGTAATACTATTTAAAAACTAAAAATATATTGCTAAAATGTATTGCCAAACGAAGTCTAAAATTACAAAATCAATTCTTTTTTGGGGTCATAAACGGTACAGTTTGAACGGATACTGACAAGAACAAGAAGACTACATTAGTACATCAGTCAATATGAAAAGGTGAAATATGTTTAATTTATTTATCTCAAAACAAAAAGATTAAAACTTAAGCTAAACTTTGAGCCTCTCCTACTTTATTATTCCCATGATGTGTGTCTCCAGAGTCCAGACTCTCTCCACTCTCCAGGTGTACTCAGCTTTGCATGTAGGAGCTGTGTTGGCAGAGCCATCAACCCACCCACCTACCCCAAGAATCCTTCCCTGACTTGTGCAACGCTTATCCTTACGAAGTATGAACACAACCCCCATTAATGGATCACAAAAGTCTCTATTATCAATGCCTATCATAGCACCTAGTGGTCCTAGTGAGCTAAGCTTAATTAAGCCTGATTTCTGAACCCACATATATATGTGGTTCCAGCTCCTCTACTGTCTGGACTCTAGAGCCCATCCCACTAATGACAGGACATGGACATGGACATGGACATGGGGGCTCTGATTAACTCATTGAGTTAACTATTAGCCCGTAGTAATATTGACCGACTTACTTAAAAAGTTTTTCGTTCACATAGTTATCGCAGCTAATTTGTAAATTTATATTGATTTTATTTATTTTGTATTTAATTATTTATTATTATTTTATTTATTTTGAGAATTAAAAAAGAAAGTGAGTGATAGTTATTGTGTGTGAAAAAAGAAAAATAATCTTCACCAAAAAAAAGTAAAAAGAAAAATAATTTAAAAAATTATGAAAAATTAATATTTTAAAGAAGTGCAATGTAAAATAAATATAATTTGATGTGAGATCAAAATGAGTGTATAAAATAAAAAAATATATTCTTATACTAAAATAAACATAAATTTTTATATGAATCGATACAAATGCATTTACGTGTAATAACTTAATGATTCTAATTTGATTCTAGGGATAATTATAGATTACTCACCTGTGGTTTAGCCTGAATTTAACTTACCTACCTGCGGTTTCATTTTTGACATTTTACTCACCTGAGGTTACTTCCATTTAGTCTCTGTTACCTACCTCTGTTAAAAAAGAAGGGTAAATAAGTCTTTTTACACATATTTTATGTCTCTCTCCTCCCATAACAAGAAAAACAAAAAAAAAAAAACCAAAAAAAACCAAAAAAACAAAAAGCAAAAGAAAAACAAGATTGAAATATGGTATTAGTTTTTCACAATTCACAAACATGAAGAACATACACCCAGAAAACTAATACAAATCAAATCAAATCAAGCAATACCATCAAAGTACAAACCACAGATCTATCAAAATATAACCCTAAAACCCAAGTCAAAGTACAAATGTCAACACACCCACACACATCCAAACCCACGGATCCATCAGTAACCATGCCTCAAATCTCATTTTTCAAACCCCAACAACCAAAAGAAACTCAATCCTTAAATCAAATAAACAAAGAAGAAGAAAAATATAGCACAACATTTGATCTCACGTTTTATACCAGATTGGCTTCAAAATTAAGCCCACAAAATGAGTCACAAATTGCTAGCAACACATTGAAAATTAACATGCAGAGAGAAAAAAATCACAGTTTCAACTTCTCTACTAAAAAAAAAAAAAAACAAAAACTTAGAGAACTTTAATGGAACTTAAGAACAAATGAATTCAAACCTAAGCATATATTTGAAACCCCAATTTCAAATCTAGACATATATTTCAGGGACTTCTCAAACCCAGAAAAGTTAAACTCAAATCAACCACTCCACAGATCTCATCCTCTCTCTATCTTCCCCCTCTCTCTCTTTTTCGTCCATCCATCCAATATATCATTGAAATCTCTGTAAATAGTGGAAAAATCTAACCATCAAATTCCAATTTACCATTAATACATATATTATTAGAGTGAGTTAGCATTGGGAGGTAGAGGTACTGGTGGGCAAAGAAGACGTCGCAGTGAAGGAAGACGTGGGCGCTGCGGGAGGTGAGAAGCTCGACGCGATTGATGAGGGAAGGGTCAAGCCTTTGGCAGCTAAACTTTTCAATGAGCTTGTCGTAGTTGATCTTACCTTCGTCTTTGTCCAACACTATGATCCTATCTCCACCGCTTTTCTATCCATCAATCCCAAGACCCACTGCGAGCTGCTACCCATGGCCCCATGAACCCAAGTCCACCCATAGCACCACGACCCCACACTGATCTGAAGCCCACCCAATAGAGAGAAACACAAATAGATTAAGATCGAAAGTGTTCCCAAACATTGGTAACGCTTAAAACCCAGAATCTGTAGGTCTCCTTCTTCCTTGGTTTCCTTGCACGATAAAAACCCAGATGATTCTCGAACTATTAAATCAAGCGGGTGTCATTGTAGCATCTAAGACTTCAGGTGGGTAAGTAAGCATGAGAGAGTGTGTGGGAGAGGAGTGTTTGTTCTGATTTCTTATTTGATTTTTTGATGAAACTTGTTAGAGTAACGGAAAAATTAGAAGTGGGTTACAGAGCATAAACAGAATGAACTATGGGTAGGTAAAGTGTCAAAAATGAAACCATGAGTGGGTAAGTTAAATTTGGGCTAAATCACATGTGGATAATCTGTAATTATCCCTTGATTCTAATATTATGAACATTTCTTGATTAGCATTTAAACAAAGAGGAATAATATATCTACAACATTTTATAATATTTTTACAACAAATCTTAAGTGATAGATTATTACTTTCAAGTAAAGGCTTAAAAACATCCACGTGGCACCGACAGAGGGAACACATATCAAATCCACTTGTACAATTTACAATGCAACAAATAGTAGAGTCTTACGTGAAAAGTTTTGTCGTTTTTTCAAACGGATACAAGGAAAATTTGTATTTATTGAGAGTTAACGTCGAAATAGGATTCAAACTTTTCTCAAAATAATAAAAACAAATTTGCTATTCTTCAGCCTTTCCCAATGACAAAAACTGACAACAATATTTCTCCATTCTCTGATTTTCGTCCCATAACGTCTGACCCCTATATTCAGTATTCACGCCTCATTTGAGTGAATTCCTCTTTCACCTACATTTCTTTAACTTTTACACACTCTCTCTCTCTCTCTCTGATCTGATCAAAAATCACTCTGACCCGAGAGTTCTGTGACTTCTGTCACAAAATCTGCATGTGTACGTCGTCGTTTTCGCGCCACCCTCTTATCTCCGTCTCATAAATGCTACTTCGTTGGTTATGAAGCCCTTTTGGGATTTCACAAAAATTAAGATAGAATGAAAAACAAAAACTCTAACCCCCCCTTTTTTTTTCTCACTGTTTTGTTGTACTCTTATTTTTTTAGTTTCCTAATTAAGCCGATGCAATCAAATTATTATTCATAAAATCTCATTTGTTATTTATAATTGCTTGTCATTAAGGTACAAGTCAGTTTTTTTTTTTTTGTCCACTATAAATAAACCAAACCACGGGTGTCTTTTTTATAAATTGGTCTTTTTCAGTTAAACCAGAAACCACAGCAACAAAGGAGGCAAAGTTTATGCTTATGCCCAATAAAGAGAGCTTAAAGAGAGAAAGAGAGAGAAAAGGTCATGCATTTTTTCTGATATAACAGGAACATGAACCCTCTTCTTGTTTCAAACCTACCTCATTTCGTTTCAGTTCTCGTTTCTTATTAATGTAGCCCATCAAATACGTGAAGGAGAAGGGAACGTTTTGGGTGTGTCAAAAAGCTTTTAAATTTCTGGTAGTGGTTAAACATGGCTGTTCAGGCACAGTTTTATTCAGAGAATATGGGTTTGCCTATGTGTGGCTTACAGGATCCTCCTTTTGGAGTTGTTGATGATCTTCGTTTTAGCTTTCAATATCCCCAACAAGCCACCACTCACTTTCATCTTCCTCAAAGCACTCAAAAGTTGGCGGTTGATTGCAACGAAGGGGTTTCGTTTTCATCTTCTTCCACTTGCAATAGCTTTCATCCCATGGCGTTTTTACAATCTTTGGATGCTCAGTGTGAGTTGCACCGCCATGAGATAAACTGCATTCTTCAATTACAGGTAAAAATCTTTAATATTATTGTATAATCTCGTATGGGTTTTCTTCAAATTAATTTTTTAGAGCTTGTGTTTTTGTCTTTTGGCGTAAAGGTTCAATATTTATGTGCTTTTATTTTTTGGGGGTCTCTCTCTTATTGCTTTTTTCTTTTTTCTTTTTTTTCTTGGCAGAATGAAAGGTTGAGAATAGCATTGCAAGAGCAAAGGAAGCAAGAGCTCGCAGTTCTATTGAGTAATGTAGAATCCAAAACGTTGAGTTTATTAAGGCAGAAAGAAGAAAAGTTGGCACGAGCATCAATGAGGACATTGGAGCTCCAAGAATGCTTGAAAAAAGCAGAGATAGAAAGGGAAACGTGGCAAAGACTAGCAAAATCCAACGAAGCCATGGTCATAGATCTAAACAACACGCTTGAGCAAGTCAAAGAGAGAGTGGTCTTAGCCAGCAATACAGCCGAAGATACAGCGTCGTTTTGTGGTTCATGTGAGAGAGATCATGATGATGATGATGAAAGTAACATTGCACGAGAAAAGGTGGTGATGAAAAGAAGTAGTAGCAATAAAAACAACATGACTTGTAAAAGCTGCTTCTCTCGGCGCTCTTGTGTTCTCTTTTTACCTTGCAGACACCTCTGTTCGTGCAATTACTGTGAAGCTTTTCTTGGTTCTTGTCCCGTATGCAATGCTGTAAAGGAACATAGCATGGAGGTTTTCTTGATCTAACAAGAAAAAGCACCAAACAATGAAAGAAAAAGAAAAAAAGCAAAGCAAGCAAAGGAAAGGTGGATTAGGCAAATTTTATTTTATTTTTTGGTTTTTTGAGAAGTACACAGTACACACATGCTGATGGAAACATGTACTGTCATGATGGTGTCTTTTGTTTGGTTTTGTTTTGCTTTTTCTGGGTCTATGGCATCGGATAATTTTTTTTTGTACTGCAACGTCCCATACATGATGAATCGAAATGATGACAGGGTATAGTAAAGAATCTTTTTTTTTTTTTTTTCCTTCTCTTTTTCTACTTGTGGCTTAAAATATTTTTCCTGATTTAGATTAATATCTTTTCAGAGACTAATATGGGGGGGTCCATTTGGTTTTTCTACAAGATATTGCCAGCTCTATCTCTCCTAGCTTAACGTAAAAGTGTACAGTTTTTAGCTGACAAAAAAAAGATTTGAAAGCAATGTTTTTGACATGTTTCAAGACTGCCACTGTCACGGTGTCACCGCCACTGAGAACTTTCATTTATTGTTCCAACAAGCCATAATACGAGTCAGGACTCAGGCCTGTGAAAGAGGCAAAAGCAAAAGCTGGATTCGTGCTACTCCTGTCGAAAATGTTGAAACAATCAAGGAAATACGTCTTGAGCAAACCTTCTGATATGCCTTCAATTTTCAACAACCCCCGCTCCTAGAAAAAAAAAATACATTAAAAATAGAATCCCATGATTCCAATCCCATATTCCTTGAAATCAAAAGCCTATAATCAGGTAAAATAAAACATATAGGTAAGGCAACATCTTAATTTGCCTATTAATAAGTCCAACGACTTTGTATCGATGTAATAATAGATTTATCAAAGGCTCCAATGTATATGTGTTATTATTTATTATTGTTGTGAAATGTGGGGTCAATAAATTTGCATTAAAAACTCGGATTCAGATCCTCTAGAGTTCCTAGGGTACTCTATCAAGTAGATTTCCTTAAATCTTAACCGTTCTTTAATGATTTAATGGTCTAGATTTTGTCATGTCAGCATTCCATTAATAATAATCTTAATTATTTTGTTTTCAACATTATTATATTATTTTAAGAGTATTGTTAGTGGAATGCTGACATGGCAAAATCTAGACCATTAAATCATTAAAGAACGGTTAGGGTTTAAGAAAATCTATTGGTAGAGTACCTTAAGAACTCTAGAGGATCTGAATCCGAATATATCAATGTTGACTTGTATAAAAATGATATTTATTTAACCACAACAAATCAATCTAACAAGTCGCCCAAAAAATTGTGCTTCTGAGCATGATATTGTAGCCAAAAAAATAAAAAAATACAATCGCATGCAGTGCTTTATTACTATTCAAATTTATACACATTATTATTGTATTATCTAGACATAGATGATCATTGTAACAACATGTAAAAATTAAAATGCATATTTTATTCAGTCTCATTCTTCGGTCTCTCTCCCATATTAGATTTCTCTAACTACTCAACCACCGCCAAGCACTGCCCATCTCATGTCACTCATATAAAAAAAGAACATCTCAAGATGACATCGGTTCCACCATTGTTCCTCCACCATTGGCCTTGTGGACTGGCCCTTGCATGCTGAATCTCTTAAAGATTGGTGGGCTGTCGATTTGGGTTAATTTGGGTCTTGAAGACCAGCGGCTATCGTGTTGCCACTGCAAGTCTCGTGGATTTGATTTGATTTTGAGTTTGGGTTGCAATTTGGATTTTGTGTTGATTAGTTGGTCTAATTTTGTGATGGGATGATCACAAAGGATGGTGGTGTTTGGTTGATTTTTTCCATAAGAAATGAAATAATTTTTTTAATCTAATGGATTGCAAAAAAGAAAAAGAAAAAAAGAGTTAGACAATTTTTTTTTAGGGAGAGATGTTAGACATGTTAAAGTAATTATTTTTTTTATAAAGAAAATAAATACAATGGAAATTTAACTTATGGATTCTGATTTTTTTTAGTTGAACTAATTGAAATTTATATTAAAATGATTTTATAAAAAAAATAAAACAAATATTTTTTTTTGGTAATGTAAATTGCATTTATTTTTTGGTATTTCTAAAGTGAATGCTAACAAATTTTTATATATAAATATTTTGAATGCATTATCTTTTTTCGAATTGAGCAAAATGCTTCTACCCTATATAAAACACGACTTTGAGTCTTGGTACTTGATATGGATCCAACGACCTGTTTAATGTCGATGGGACCCACAAAATGTATCAAATAACCGTTTCCTACGGATTATCTTTATTTATTGATTTTTTGTTTAAATAATTTTTTTATTAAAAAAAAACACTTTTGCATCAAAAAGCGTAAAATGTTGTGATATGCTTTGTGTGAGTTTATAAAAAGTAGCCAAAAAAGGCAGACACCAGGTTGTCCTTTTATTTCCTTTCGTATTCTTTGCTTTGCTGGGTCTCGGAGTCGGACTCTCGGACCAATATTTAAAACGCGTGGACTCATACGTGGATGATCCAAAAATGCTCGGTCACTTTTTCTCTAGTGCAATGATCTTCCTCTGCAACCATGTGGACCCCGCACGCATTTACTTTTGACGTAAAATCAGAGTCTCTCTGTCTCTGAGCAACTGTTTTCTTGGGGATGGATCAAAGTTTCCACTGATTTGGTTTGTTTCTGGTTTCTTTCTATGGTTTCATAATTAAAAAAAGTGTTGCAATTGCAAAAGTCTTGGGAATTGGTACCAAAGTTCCACACTTTTGGTTTGAATGGTTAGGCTTTTGCATGACGTCTTGCACAGCCCGTTTCTCTGGTTGCATAAGTCTGGTGATGGATCGATTGCATCTCTGTCTAAGCCCAGTCCAATATATGAGTGGTACTAGTAACTATAATTGGGTCTCATGCTCTCCAAATAAGCCCATGTCCAATTGGGCTCAAATACAGTTATCTTTTTAGTCCGAATAAAGATAAACACTTTTCCATTAAAATAACTAATAAATAAAAATTGGACTATTGAGAAATGCTATATTGCAATATTTTCATAATAAATCATAAATGATAAGTTGTTATGAATTGTTATTAGTGGTTAAAAAAGTAGTTTAAGTGACATGTTTTAAATTAAAACTAATAAACAATTTACCATCTATGATTTATTGTGAAAATGTTATGAAAATGATGTTGATGTAGCACTTCTCGAACATATAATATAGGCATGTTGGGGACTTTTGGCTGTTGAAACGTGCAAACGTTTTGATAAGTTGGTGGTTAAATCCTAGGTTTTTTTTTTGAGATAGTGGAACCCGATACTCATTCTAATGTATCGTCTGTTGGCTGCTACTACTAGTGTGTTTTTCATATACAATAAAACAATGTAATCAGTCTTCCTAATGTGTAAGTAAATTATACTGTACAATATTTAAGACTAAATTGTAAATTACAATTTATTAAAATTTGAGATAGTTTTGATTTTGCCTCTTAAAGTTTCAAAGTTTGATTTACTCTTCTAATTTTACCTATTGTTTTTTATTAGGAGCCCTTATGTTCTATCCATGCATGTGCTAATGTGTTCATTTAAGTAACACATCCTCTAAAATGATTTAGTTTTAACGCATTAAAACTACATCATTTTTGTTCATATTGGAAAGTATATAATTTTTTTTCTTTCTATTTTTTTTTTCACTTTTTATTTTCCCAAAAAAATCTAATCTTTTTTAGAAACAAACTTGTAAAAAGGAAAAAAAAATCAAATATAAAAAAACTGCTTGACAAACATTCAGTTCAAAGAAAATTATATCAACAATGATTCAATCTCATCCTAAAATAAAACTAAAATTTTTATCCCATGTGATATTTTCTTTGCACCACCAACCATGGCCACCACAAAGCACCCACAGCCACTAGTCAAATTGTTTGCAATGAACCCCGAAACATACTTGTACCAATAGAGCACGAAACTCAAGAACCACAAAAATGTACAAGAAACTCATCGCCAATTGGCCTACTAGCCCATAAAAAACCCACCACCACCAAAGCCATATCACAAATCAACTGCTGCCATGCTAAGCCTATGAGAAACCCACCCATAAAGCACAATTCGACTACAAAGCCAAATATAACCCGACCATGATTGAGTCATACACAACCCAAAATTGCTGAGCCATGCACAAACTCAATCCGTAATGGACTAGCCCCCAAACTCGAAACACTATGGTCAAAACAAAACCTCCATCCCCAAAGATAACCTAGTCCGTGACCAATGTGGAAACCTCACATTAGTAATGCTACCATTGCAACAAATGTGTTTCCGTCGAAACCCATATGTTATCTACCACAGATGCAAAAAAAAAAAAAAAAAAAGACTTCGTTGAAATAATTTTGACCATTTTTAGAGTGGAACTTGCATTAATGAGCTTGATTGGTAGCAGCTGCAAGCGAATGCTTGTTCTCCATCACTTTAGTGATGTAAAAGAGGAAAAATACACTGAAACTAATAAATATCAAATTACATAGGCTAAGTTTGGTTGGAGTAAAAATAGGAATGATGAAAAATGGAAGAGAGAAAATATGAGAGATTTTGGGGAGAGAAAATTGTGGAGTCCAATTATTTTCTTCCTGAGCCCATCATTTTTTAGCCCCCCAAATTGGAGAGAAAATGGGGAGGAGAGGGTTTGGATGGAAATAACTCATCCACCCTTCCTCTCCCCCCTCCAAATTTTTTAATAAAAAAAAAATAGGGGCATGAGAGTAAATTTATACAAACCCTATTTTCTATCCCTCTACTTTTCTACCCTCCATCCAAACACAAATGAAAAAAATGAAATTTTTTTTTATCTTCTCCCTTTTTCATCTCATCCAATTTTCTAATTTCTTACTTTTTTTTATACCCAAATAGACGGGGGACCCTTATTGTGAGATATAGGAAAATGGAAAGAGTTTGGTGAGAGAGTGAGAAAAATGGCACTTGAGGAGTGTTGCTAAATGAAGGAGAATAACTTTCGGATTGTTGAATTAGAGAAAAAAGAGAGGATTTTGTTTATTATGTTACTGCTCCCTTTTCTTTGTTGGATGTATTAGCTTTTGATTGCGCTAGTGACAGCACACCTAATGTATCTATCTGTAAATTCTGAAACTGCTGTATTTTTTGATACCCGTTCCCTTGCTGGTTAGTTTGCAATAGACTCTTGGTTTAATAAAAAAAAATAAAACGTTGGTGTTCCTGTACGGCTCTACTATAGGGGTTTCCTCTTTCAGCCCATTTGGGTTTCACAAGGACCCGTCTTGTGTAGCGTGTGACAGCTTGATTGGGCCATATTATTATTTTTTTTTCTAGAAACCAACTTGATTGGGCTTTGGGCAATGAAACTTGAATGGACTTAGAAACTATCACTCAGCCGTACAATCAGCTCCAGCCAAGTGGCCCAATGAAGATCTTAGGCACTATTACTCAAATCCAAAAAAAGAAAAAGAAAAAAGAAAAGTCTATAAGCACTGAAACTTCCGTGCAAGTATTACACACAAGAGAGTCACCCAAATCATTATTCCTTTCCTTCCTCCAACTGATTATTCCCCCGTTTCATCTTTCGGTCTCTCTATCGAAAAAGTAAAAACAATCATCAAACAAGAACAACAAAAAAACCTGTTCCTCTTTCCCTTCTTCCAATTTCCCAAAAACAAAAGAAAAAACCCTCTCTCTCTTTCCTTCCAATTAGCGATGCAACAAGGAGATTACGGCTCTGCTCCATATTACCAACAGTACTCTCACTTTCCAAACCCGAACCCGAATCCGAACCCGAACCCCTCCGATCCTCTCCCGAATCCTTACGCCTCCGCGCCGCCGTTCACCTCCACATACACCTCCTCCTCCTCCTCCTCCGCCGATTACTCCGCTTATCCCTCCACATACCCTCCCTTTTCTCAAAATCCCGATCCCATCCCTGCCCCAATTCCTACTCCCACAGCTCCTTCATATAATACCTCAGCTTCACTCCCCAATTTGAACTCGCCTTCCTTCAATTCTCCGCCACAACAATCGTCTTTCCCTCCTTTCGATTCTCACGTGCCGTATCAACCGCCAAATCAGCCTCAACCACAACCACCACCACCACCGGCGCCCTATTATCCACCGTTCGATCACCATCAGGCGCCTCCTCCCAGCTATGCACCTCCACAAAATCCAATTCCTAACCCTAACCCTAACCCCAATCCGATGTACTCGGCGGCTCCGTACGGTCAGGTGAACTCTTCGGTCCCACCTGTGTACGACAATCCGGTGAAATTCGACCACGCCGGTGGGTATTTCGACGACAGGTACGGAGGGTTTGGTCGGAGCCGGTCCGATTTGGGGTCCGATCCGTATGGGAAGCGATCGGAGGAGTCTCCGCGCTACGATCCGATTCGCGACGACGGTGCGTATGCGTATGAAGGTGGCAAGGTGGAGCCGTACGGGGCTCGGGGCACCGCGCCGAAGTCTTCGACGTGGGCGCCCACGTTCGACGACTATGGGAGGTCGATCGGTTTCGGTTCCGGGAAGGATTCGACGGTGACTTCGAATTCGAGCAAGATCGTGAGGGCTGTCCCCAAGGCCGAAACTCAACAAGACGTGAAGAGTGGGGTCCAGAAGTTTCGGGTCAAGTTGCTGCCGGAGAGTCTTGGTCAGAACACCATGGATGTTCTCTGCCAGGTATGACTTTGATTTGTCCACAAAAATGCGATTAGTCTTTTCTTGATTGTAAACTTTTATGCATAACTACAATATTAATCAATGTCATCGAGTTCGTTGGATTCAATGATAATTTCCCACTATTGATTAGCTGGTATCTTTGATTTGGATCAAGTATTAAGTTTTCCCCAATTACCCAATTAAATTCAATGGTATGGCTGCGTCGACCAATCTTTCCATTGGAGAATTGAATTCAATGCACCTATGTGTTTAAATCAAACGAGGAACCTAAGGAACTTTACCTCTAAGTTGTAAAGGGTTAGGTCATATATTGTAGACTGTCTTTAGTTTAAGAAAAATAATGGAAATGCATCTATGGCGGTTTTTTAGTTACAAGTCTTGTTCAGATAGTCCAAACCTCAAGGTTAAAGTTGAACGGTGTTAAGATTTTAGCTTGTCTGACTCTTTACATTTTATTTTCGGCTGACTATGTTGATGTTGAAAGTAAAAATTGATCATGATTTTCTCTTTCAGATTGGTTTGGATGGAATTCGCATGCTTGATCCCAGTACGAGTCGGACATTGAGAATATATCCTCTTGAGAACATTACAAGATGCGAGGTAAGTTGGTTGACTCTAGTTGAATTTCTTTGTCCGCTTCCAATCTTTGGCTATAGATTAAGTGTATGTTATCTTCTCACTTAGGTTTCGGATTCATCGACGCTTGCAATTTGGTCCAAGAGCTCTGTGGACATTGAGCCTAGACGAATCAGATTGCAATCAAATAGTTACACTACCAATACTCTTCTGGACACAGTGACTGCTGCAACTGTACAGGTTTGGGTCCTACTAGTAGTATTTCTTGTTTTTGTAATAGTAGTGATTTGTTTCTTTGTTGGCAAAATGCCTTAGGGCTGAGGTGTTTGCATTTAATTTTTGCTTTCATGGTCATCTTCCATTTACCGATTTACTTGCCACATATTCTTTGTACCTAATTGGTATTTCTAGAGGTTTGTCATTTGTTCGGATCAATAAATCCAGAAAAAGCAAGGCAGCGCACATTATTTTGGTAAACTCTTTAGTTTTTTGAGTTTGCCTTAATGGATTCATGCGCAAGGCATATGAAAGGAATTCTCTTTTTCTTTCTCTATATATCTCCTTCTTTGTTTACATCTTCCAATTCTTAATTTATACACAGACAAAGTGAGTTTGAATCCACAAGTCACAACTTTAACTTCCACTATATTTGTAGTTTAATTTTCATCAACTGTAAGTGTACTTGAGTTTTTGTTTCTATACTTTGCAATCTTGGCTATACTTTTCGATAATGTTGGTAAAGGCATCAAGCGGACAGACTTCCAAGAGCCCAGGTGGAAAGCAAAATCATGTACTTGATTGAGTTTAAGTGAACATTTTTCAAATGTTAAAATAAAAAAGTCTCTTATAGAAAAGTTCATAGCCTATGAATTAAGTTAACAAACTCAACTTAGTAATATATGTTGCCAATTAGCTGAAATGGATAGTGCAATTGCACAAAGTTTGGAAGTTAAAATTCTATGCGAGTTATTTCAATTCTTATTGGATGAAATTAGAATTGGAGTTAATTCCAAGTTAGAAATTTGGTGAGATGCTCTAGAATATAAGGGTTTTTAGATTAAGTAGGACTAAAACAGAGTACATGTGTAAGTTTAGTAAAAATGAAAACAATGAAAGGGGCAGCAAGAGTTGATGGTCAAGAGATATAGAAGAGCGAGAGCTTTCGATATCTTGGATCAATAATTCATAAAGATGGAGAGATTGAAGAGGATGTAAATTATAGGATAAGAGTAGGGTGGATTTACTTATAAAAAAAGAGAGTTGGGTGGATGAAGTGGAGAAGGCATTAGGAGTTCTATGTGATTATAGAATACGCATTAGTAAAAATTTCATAAGATTGCCATAAGACTAGCTATGCTTTATGTTATTAAATGTTGGGCTGTTAAGAAACGGCATATTTATAAAATGAGTGTAGCTAAAATGAGAATGTTAAAATGGATAAGTAGAAATAATGGAAAGACTATATTTTAAATGAGGAGAGCCACCTAAGGATAAGGGTGGTCAGATTGATGAAAAGATGAGGGAAAGTCTCTTGAGATGATTATCATAATTTTTTATAGAATTCTCTTGTGCTTTATTAAAATACATCACTTTTAGAGCTTGTGATAGCTATAATCAAAAGGAAGTACGTGGTTCAATCAAAATATTTCCAAAGGAAAAGACCAAAAAACATAAGAATAGTAAAATTTTCTTGTTTGTCTCTTTTGATATGCAAACAAAGAAAATTGTTTGTGTAGTACAGTATCTTAGGAAGTGTCTTTGTATGATACATCAATGGTCCATATAATTTCCTCCAAGGTCAATTTTAATGACAAAAAAAACTGTGGCTAAGTGTGCTTTGTGCTGCTTCATAAAGCACTAGAAATTCAATAAACTCTTTGTTTCGGCCAAACAATAGACCTTGGGGCTTTGATCTTTTAGGTTGAAGCACGCCTAAGCCTGCTTTTAACAACACTTAAATCTTTTAGGCATCTAGATGTTTTGTATTATGCTTGTTTTCTATATTCTGGATTTTCAGATCAAGGGTTTAAAGTGGCTTGTCCTTTTAATTTCACCTTTCTAGTTTATGGAGATTGGGTTATTTTTCTGAATTTGCAAAGCAGGATTATCTACTTCTTGAATGATGAAATACATTTGAACTTGAAGTACTGAATTTGCAAAACATCTTACATTTAAAATACATTATTGTTAATATTATTTTATTATTTGATAGTTATAAAGGAGAGCAGACAATGCTACTGAGCTACACTACTCTTGTCACATTATCATATATTTATACTTGAGCAAATACAAATAAAGAATTAAAATTTAGTCATTTGTAAATATGATTGAGTGAAAAGGTGGAATTTTGGGAAGTGAAAGAATGGACTCGTGTTTAGTTCATTGCTTCCCTATGTGTGTGGTGGGGTGGGGTGTACAAACTATTTTCGTAAATTGACCTTCCCAAATGGATGCTGCACATGAGATAGTTATGATGATAAATACCCTTGTACATAAACAAAATAAGCTAAAAGCTAAAAAAAAAAAAAAATCTCGTGGCAAAGGACACTTCATAAACCATATAAAGAAGCTCCTTTCCTTCAAGTTGAACTGTTTAGAATCAGTTTAATATTAGTGTTGGCCTATTCTTATGTGTGCACTTGCATTCATGCATGTGCAAATATTCATGTTAATGATGAGCTACAAAAAAAGACCCTTGCATTTGAATTCTCATGTTTGTATGTTTTTGTTCCAATTCTCAAAGGTTGTTCTTGTAAAACTTGATGATTGTTAGTGATTCATGATTTTCTCCTCTGTCAAAATGCAGATCAAGGAGATGGGTGGAAGAAGCAGGCCTGCTGATTCTTTCAAAACAAACGAACAGCCTACGGATAAGAAGAAAGGTTTTGGAGATTGGATGAACATAATAAAGCCTGGCAATGAGGAGAAAGATCATTGGGTAACATAAATACCAATAATAATTTTTTTTTCCCATGCATTGCGTTCGTTTCTGTATAAAACCTTATGACATCTGCGTATATACATTTTACACAGAATTTTTGTTGGTGGGTAATTAATTGCTCTTTTGTAAGAATATTTAGTATGTGTTTGTAAACCATGACCACAAGTAATAATTTGTTTCTCTCTACAATTTTTTTTTCTTTGGAAAAAAATTATGCCATAATTGACAGGGCCTAAAAGTTACTCTAAAGTATGTTACGTTAATTAAGAATATGTATGATGAAGCTGTAACTAGTGTGAGAAAGCTGTAACTAGTATGAGAACAAGTGAAGGCATCACACGTAGGTTTCTAGGTCTGCATCAACTATCATCATTAAGTCTATATCTCTTTGCACTAGTGATGGATAAATTCACTAAATTGATTCAAAAGGAAGTCCATTGGTTTTTTGTTTTTGTTGATGATATAGGTTTTAGTGGATGAAACAAGAACTGGAGTTAAAGTCCAATTAGAAATGTGGCGACATGATTTAGAATCTAAAGGCTTTCGGTTATGTTGGACTAAAACAAAGTATATGGAATGTAAGTTTAGTACAAGTAAAAATAGAGATGGTGGTAAGACTCTATAGTCGGGTGATAACAAAGAGCAAGAGGTTTGATACTTTGGATCAATAATTTATAAAAATTGAGAGATTGAAGAGGATGTGGAGCATAGGATAAGATGAGGAGAGTTTCTTAAGATGGTTTGGTCATGTTCAGAGGAGAGTGACTAATGCACTGGTAAGAAAGAGTGAGTTAATTCAAGTCAAGGAAATGAAAAAGGGTAGAGAAGACATAAAATGACATTAGTAGTACTGGAGTAGTAGTAAAAAAAACATGTCAATTAAGGAAGTGACAAAGATTATGAATTTGGATAGAATAGAATAGAGGAAAGGAATACATGTGGCCTATAATTTTTTGATGATCCATAGTTGACCTTAAAATTTTGGCACCAAGGCTTTGTTGTAGTAGTTATTGTTTCTTTTACATTCTTAGACCCAGGAGCCTTGTGCTCTCTCTCTCTCTCCGCCTATGGTTTCTTTTACATACTCATTGACCATGTTATGTGTATGTAGAAAGAAGTCATTCTATCAGTGCTATTTACTTTTTGGCATGCAAATTCATGGAGTTCTTAGTTATGTCCCTTTTATCAATTGTTTCCCATTAGGTCCCTGATGAAGCAGTTTCAAAGTGTACAGGATGTGGGACAGATTTTAGTGCTTTTGTGCGCAAGGTACATATTTTTCTTGATTTGTATAACAAATTTCTCCTTGTGCTTGTATCTTGGGTGGCCTTATGGTTTCCACTCGTTTTCAGCATCACTGCAGGAACTGTGGAGATATTTTCTGTGACAAGTGTACCCATGGTAGAATTGCTTTAACTGCTGATGAGAATGCTCAACCAGTAAGAGTTTGTGACCGATGCATGGTATGTGCTCTCAATTTATGTCTAGCAAAAGAGAGAAGTGCTATTTGTTAGTTTATGCATTTGTTTATTTTTTAAAATATTTTCTTATTCTTACATCCGCTTTTCTAATGATAGAAATTTGTTTAGACGTTCCTACTTTCATTGCCAATCAGGTAGTCCTAAAGCATTCCTAGGATGGTAGTATGGCCTACTAAAGAATCCAAAGTGATTATATTTATCACTTGTGTGAAGAAAATATCAGTATTAGCTGGGAATGATGTAGTTATTATTGTTTGCTAGTGTTTGTGATGTTCAGGACATACATTAATCAGCTTCTTTAAGGCTTTGTTTATAGAGAAGAGGGGGGAAAAAAAAGAATGGAGAAAAATAAATGAAGAGATTAATATTTTCTATCATAGTAAGTGTTGTAGGAGTGATTGAAAAGTGGGGAGAGAAAAGAAAGGGTCATTTTTTTGGCTGAAAGAAAAGAAAGGGTCTTGTATTAATTTCAATTATATCCTTGTATTGAATTATTATTGATAAATTTGAGGGGTAAAATTGTCAAATCACCTATGCAATACATTTTTCTTCTCTTTTCCTCTCATTTCAGGAAGATTAAAAATGATGGGTCTAGATTGAAAATTAAATAACACTCCTTTCCTTCTACTTTCTACTTTATCAACTAAGAGAAAATACCAACCTATACGCCATTTTTCTGTTCACCTTCTTCCATCTTCTATGCCAAATGCACTAAAAGTTATGTGGTAGAAGTACACCGTGTATGCCCAGCTTTTTATCAAAATAAGAGTGGTATATTATTAAAATAATTTAAAATAAATAATAAAATTTATTTTAAAATTCTCAAAAAATAGGTAATAGATTTGAACAAAGTTTCTCTCCAAACTAGTTTGGAGAGAAACTCTACAATCTCATATTTTTTTTTATATTGAGTGAATTTTGAAAATCTAACCGTTGGATTACATATTTTTATTTTATTCTTCATGCTTGCAAACTTTCAAAAAGATCAAAGATTAATTGCTGTGTCATTAAACAAAAGTTAAAATTTCAAATTTTTGTGATCTAAAATTGTGTATAAAAAATAAATTTATTGATCAAATAGTAAATAACATCCGATTTGAACGAACTTTGATATGCATGTTAAGAACATAAGGAACATGAAATTTAACTGTTAGATTTTCAAAATTCACACCAAAAAAAGAAATATACGAGAAACTTTGTTCAATAGATTTTTAGTTGTAGTAGTATTATAAATTTGTTGAAACTTTATTAATAGAGTTTCACATATAGTAAATTATTTTAATCATTTTAATATACTATAACGAACCACATGGTGAAAGCACATTATGTGTAACACTTGCATTGAATTACATGATGTAAGCATGACATGTAAGATCAAACTTTTATTATATTACTAATTTTTAGCAAAGTGCTTTTCTTACACTCTTTGAAATCTTACTTTATGATGTGGAGTGTTTATGGTTAATACTGATGTAACAGGCAGCCTCACCTTATCATATCATGAACAAACTTTTGTTTGTGGTTACAAACTTAGATATAAATTTAAAATTGGTTTAATACCTATGAAAACAAAATTATGAACAGACTTTTTGTATTTTTATTGTTGTGGAGTTCTATATATTTATTGTTGAAACAAGTGGAGTTCTAATATTCCATTAGTCCTCTGTAGGTTTAGGCTCGGACTCCCTTTCAATGAAGGGAGAGCCTAACATGGAATATTTAAGGCTCCGTTTGTTCTGATGAGAAACATTTTCTGTATCTGTATCATTTATCTATCTATCATCATGTAGGCATTGGTTAACATAAAGGGTGGTTGATACTTTTCTTTCTTAGTGTCTGTTTGGCAAATATTATTTTTGCTAGCTTATTTTACTATTTAGCTTATTTTTGCTACTATTCATGGGTCCTACTGCACTTTTGGGTATTTATTCATGGGTCTCACTGTACTATTTCAGCTAATTTTTACTTTTATTTACAGTATTTTCAGCAAAAAATTTTCAGTTTCAGCAAAATAAACAGATCCCAAATGGACCCTTAATAAAAAATAAATAGAGAAATTTTATGTGGGGTTCGAGTTTGCTGGTACAACCATTAAACAAGGACACTTTCTTGATACTGCCTCTTTAAATTCTTATATCTGGTGAAGCAAAGAAGTACAGAATAGGTTTACATTGCAGGGTCATGAAGTAATTGTTACTCATGGCGCTGCTGTTTGATTTAAATATTTGATTGAACTTGTTTTGCTTTGTCTGCATGGATAGTGGTTCTTTTAGTCACTCTTTTTTCAACAAATAAAATTTTAACCTAAGGAGGGACATATTAGGGACGAAACTTTATCTTATGAGACCGTTTCATTGAGTGCCACTCCCACAATGTGGGTCCAACTAAATATGAGAAGGGCGCTCCATGAGATGGTCTCAAGAGATACTTTCTTGCTAGGGACACAGTTGCACGTGTGTCTTTGTCTGGAGAATAAAAGAAACGTTTTTATTTTGGACACAATCTAAACATGGGGCAGGCTTGACGTTGAAAAGTTCAAAAGAGAAAAGAAAAGGCAAGTCTGAAATTGAGGAGTTTGATGCATGATGGCCTACAAGGTGATGTGGCAAAGTTCAGAGGACTGGATCTTTTACCCAGCCATCAATCCTAGAAGGTGGCAGAGGAGGCCCAACTTCCCCTGCTTCTCCCTCTCATTATGTTGTGAGTCTTGAGGAAGGGATTTTTGTTTTTGTGCTGCAGTGAGGAGAGTGAGATGGGGTTAAGGAATGGAGTAACAATGTAAGACTATTTAAAGAGTAATAGTGGACGGATCAGGCCAATTGGTTCCATAAATACTGGGCCTTTTTTTGTTTTTATTTTGTTTTGTTTTTAATCAAGGGCCTTTATTTTGAAGCACACAAAAATGCTGTGATATGGGCTCCCCCCCCCCCCCCCCCCCAAAAAAAAATCGGGATTTAAATGCATTTTAAACAAAATTTATCATAAGTTATACCCAAAGTATACAACATATATATTAATTGATTGCCATGTCCATGCTGTGTCCTAGTTCTTCAAGAATTGCCATTTCACCATGTCCATATCATATTGTGTCCTGTGTTCGTGTTTCTGCTTCTTTGGTTTTTCTAGTAGGCGGCCATTTTATGATGAGTTTGTGGCAATGACACACGTTCTAGTTATGAAAATTACAGTGGTCTTGTGCTTTAGTAAGATCGTTTGTTATCCTTTGCAGGCAGAAGTGACTCAGAGGCTGAGTAATGCAAAGGAAGCGGCTAGTAAACCTGCAGCGCTGCAGAGTCATGAGGATCTTGCCAAGAAGCTTCAGGTAAATAACGTTTTGCTATTATTTCCTTTGGTATTTTGTGCCTTGTTTTGTATTAAGTGGTCCTTAATAATTTATAATTATTTTAATCGAGTTAGATGATTTTGTTTTATTGGCTGTGCTTATATTATGAAGTCGGAGATGGATTTGTTTCTGTATGTTAATATGAATTCTCAAAAGTCAAGTAGATGCGGCATTAATTTTTATTTGTACGCATGTGGATCTGTGCATGTATTTGATTGCGATTGTTTTGATGTTAATTGTTTGTAACAGGAGGAGATGGAAAAGAATCGAAGGGCATCATCAGGTAATCTTCTGTTATAATCATTATCAATGTTATGATATTAGCATTGGCTGGGAAATCTTGGAAAAAAGTCTTGGGTATTTATTGGGATGTGGACCAACCTGTCTTGGGATTAAATTAATGAGTCCAGTGAAACTCCTATTATGGGATTTGGGATTTGACCTATAAAGTACGGACATTTCATTTGGGGTGTCGTACCCGACTGGGACACTTATGCATATGTGACCCAGCTGTGTCAAAAAAAAAAAAAAAAAAATGGAGGACATGACCAGTACACAAGAACAAGAGGAATCAAATGCCTTTTCACAAAACAAAAAGAGCATTCATGCTCTAAAAAGTAAGTGTATTTGAAAATTAATAAATATCTTATTCTTGGTTTGTATTCTAATTTTTAAACATCATTAATAATCATGGATTTGCTTTATTATCCATTATTACTTTTAATTTGATATATATTTAACATTATATGAAAAATAAATGCTTAATATATAGAAAATATAAATAAAAATATATTTAATAATTATTTAATAGACGTGTCCTGCCCTACCCGTGTCCTATTTTTTTCAAAAATTGCCGTATCGCTGTGTCGTACCAGTACCCGTACCCATACCCATACCCATACCCATTGCTTCTGATGGTGGAAGTGTATATCAATTTATCAAGTTTGATAAAAAAAAAAAAAAAAAAAAAAAATTTAAGTGCTCATTTGAATGGTCTGCTTTCAGTGTCCAAGTCTGATGGATCTGGGAGGCGGATGAAGGAAGTTGCCTGTCCTATATGCACTGTCCATTTGCAGGTCAGAATTCTTTCTTAACTAACCTTAGGAGAGTATCACACTTCATTATTATTAACTTTTTCTAATTCAGATTCCTGATATTAGCGTATGTTCTATGTGGATTGTTGCAGGTCCAAGTTCCCAGCTCGGGTTCTGAGACCATTGAGTGTGGGGTTTGCCAGCATCCATTCCTTGTGAGTGCCCACTGATAACATGTGTCGAGAAAGTGCTTAAATTTCTGGAAACGATTTGGATTAGAATTGTTAATTAATTTTACTAATTGAGCTATGTTAATAATTTGGATTAGCATTTGTGTATTGTTTATCCTTTGTTTGGTTTTACACTTTGTTGACCTGATGTCAGCTGTTTTTACTGCAGTAGTGTATATTCAGTTTTTTCTTGTAAGCTACATCAAGTGGGTCGTCCATGGCTTTGTGTATGAACGCAACGGTTAAATCTTCATATGAATACATGTATTATATTATGTGCTCTATTCAATTGCGGATTCCTTTACTATCCATCCCCTTGGCGTTGTTGCACTAGGCTCCACCTACATGTGATTAGATAAATTGTTATTGAACTCATATTTTGAAAATTTTACCGTTGGATTACATGTTCGATATGTTCTTAATATGTATATGTTAGCCAATATTCATGCAAATCGGATGGTATTTACCAATTTTATGTGGTTTACTTTTGTACTCACCAAAAGGAGATGTTCTTCATTTTTCTGCTACCATTGGCAATTTCACCTTAAGGGGACGAGAAAGACCTAGTTATATCTAGGTAGGATTGAAAACTTTAGCTGAAGGCTTGGACACCACCATTATTTTCATAACTTGTTAAGGCGGCAAGTTTTAATTGGAGCAATATTATTTTTTATCTGGGTTTATCACTTTTTATTAATACATTTAGGGGAGATTTGAACCTATAACAGAATGTGTTAGATAAGTAATAAGGCTCTTGACCATCTGGGTTTTACCACTATTAACAATTGTGAAATTAGTTTTAGAAAATGTTGTTCCTACGCTTATTAGTTCATTTTAACCGTAATTGCATTATAATTGAGTTTATTGGCGGGGTTGGTTTGGACAAAAAATATTGAGGCCAGGCAGTCCCAACTCCCAAGTAATTTTTAATTCGGTCCTGGCTTTCTGTTTGGCGTATGCTGTTTACAAAATTACAAATGCTTCCACAAAGGGTTAGAAACTTAGAATAGAACCTATTAACGAGACATGTCTAGCATTTGTGAGGGAAGAGTGATCTGGAGAGTGGAGACTCTAGGCATTGGACTTTGGAGGATTGCCCAAGGGCGGGCACTGAGAGCAAAGGGTTGTGTTACACTGTTATGGGGCGTTTAGTTTGCCGTGATGTTACATTACACTATAGTATTACATTATTCTAATGTTACATTAATATAATCTCAATACAAGAATACAACATTATATTGTTTAGGAAGGTGATGAGATTAAGGTAATGTGATATATTTTGTAATTTTAGATTATGGTAATGTTAAAAAAAAAAAAAAAACTAAAAACTTTAATATTACATCAAGGACACATTATAGCGAACTAAACGCCCTCTTAGTGTGTTCAACCATACAAAAAATTATATATGCTTTTTAAAATCTCGTAGAGATTGGTCTCTAGATTTCTAGAATTCAAGAGTGTTTTTTTTAAAAAAAAAAAAAAATTTAAAAATCAAGTGGCTCAATGCCTATATGTCTGTTTGGTTTGGTTTGGTTTGGAATGTAACAGGTTTCACATCTGTGGAGTTCACCTCTATGTAAGAGGAGGTACGCGATCCTTGGTTTGAGTTTCATCTCTCTTCATTTTTAGTTTATTTTTAAAAAACGTTATCATTTTTAGTAATGGCTATATCATATTCGTACTGGCCTATGATGGACTTTGTTAAGCAAAAAAACAAAAAAAGAACAGACTTTCGGGTTGACAGTATCACGTGTCCCATTAATTTCTGCATCCTTCTTTTTTTGGTTAACCAAGCTGATAACATAAAACTAAATAACAACCATTCTGTTACAAAAGAGCTTAGCTTTGTCAAAAGCTAGCAAATCGACCACCACAGGCGGTGGTTCATACAACAAAAGAAAATTAACAGCTTAAGTTGCTCCCATGTTAGCAAGCTTGTCAGCACATCTATTGGCTTCCCTAAAGATGTGAGCCACTGTACAACAAGGGAAGGTTTTGATTAGGTTCCTGCAGTCATTTAGAAGGGGTTCTAACATAAGATTATGAGAGGAGGGGTTGTTAAGTAAGTGTACAATCAAAACAGCATCAAGTTCTATATTAACATTAAGAATATCAAGTTGCCGAGCAAGTAAGAGGCCATCTTTGAGGGCCCAAAGCTTAGCCAAGACGCTGGACATACTCCCAAGCTTCCTCTCAAAACAATCCTTTGCTCTTGCTTAATAGGCAATAAGGTAACATTGATATCCTTTATTTTTAATAGATTATTAAATGGCCTAATATGCACAGTAAAATGGACTCTTAGTTTTAATTTATTATTGTCAAAAAGTCTCATAATTCAATTGACATATATCTTACTATTTATAATGAAGACATACATGATTCAAATATGAGAGGTCCCTTGAATCCACAAAGTGATAGAGTTCTAGAACCCACCAAAGAAAAATAGACAAAGTTTGTATTTTTATAAATCTGAAAACTGAATGGCCTTAGAGGCTACAATATGTTTAAATAGTGAATGAAGCCCTAGAATGGCTATGAGAATGCCCAGAAACCTTAGTCTGCGCTAATCATGTAATTAGGTGGCAAAATAGTTATTTTTGTCAAAAATAGCAAAATTTAGATAATTGTGGAAATTTGAAAATATTGTCTCTAAGAGAGATGTCCCAAATAGACGGGACCTTATTATGACTTTTAAACTAAAAGTTATTAAGGAAAAATAAATATTACTATAAATAGCAAAAACATTGTTTTCAGAGCCTTAACGAATGAATTTGCCAAAATTTAGGCGACATTCGACGAGTCTGGATCAGAATGCTATTTCCTTTTAACCTGCCAAATTTTATGCAATTCTGACATCCTCGCCCTGATAGCCTATTGGCACCCCCTTGATCTTGCGCTATGACTTCCGGCGCCCTTGCTGCTCCAAGAAAGTCTTTGCTGTCTGTTCTACATCAATTTTAGTTTCTTGTTTGGGAAAAGTTAACTGGTGCCTAAAGGCATTGGTTTAAGATATATTTTAAAAAACCTTTTATGGAAAAAATTAATTTTTTTGACGGCTTATTATACTTCCTGTAAAAACAGAGTCACAACTTTCCTATAATAATTTATCAACCATCACTCTAAATATACACTCCCCCCCCCCAAAAAAAACTCTATATAAAGTATACATACAATTATTTATTTATTTTTATACATGGTAATGAAGCTGAAAATTGATCTCGTCAGTATGCTCCTTGTCAATGTCGATGGACGAGCTCCGGTACCTGTTGTCAAGAAAAGAAAGGCAAGGGAGATTTCACTGGCGTGGTGCTAGTTGAGAATACTCTGATGCTAAAGTCAGCTAAACAACTCTCAAAGAATTCTCTCACAAGTGTATATCAAGTTTTTCATATATCTTTACCTGAGTTCCATTCCCTTTTTATAGTTTACTTCGAGTTGGTGTAGTTATGTCTGTTAATGCTCCTCTGAGTGTTTTTCTCCTGGAAGAAACGCAGCATTAATTGACAATGAAGATTCTATTTAAAGTGTACCGGATGACCGTTGGGCCATCATTGCCTTTGTAACCATTCCGGCGCACTTATTCCTTGTCAGCTGTCCTGATGGCATTCATTTATGCCTTTAATGAATGTGGGCCTGTCTCGTCTATATGGACGTGGTCTTGCCCCTATGCTCGTTCTCGACTTGGATGTGGCTGTGGTCGTTTTTAAGTTAGAAAACCTCTACTTGATACTCGTCAATTGCCCCCCCCCCCATTCCTTGGTCGTCAAGAATTTGGACGATCTTAGGAATGTGATCAGACGTGACGATTCGTATCTTCTCGGTTCCTGAAATCTGGCTCTTGTCTTAAATGCGAAACGACTACTCTGCCGAAAACGAACACGTGTTGGTCTTCTATTCATGGCGTGTGTGAGACTTCCTTGATTTTGGAGCGCCTTAATTCCAAGTTTTCCTTTTAGAGAAAACCGTTCCTCTTCCTTTGCCCTATTTGGCCTGAACTTTAGAGTGCCGAGAAATCTTCATACTTAAAAATTTCCCGGTAAGGCCTCTTTTCCCTATGCTTTAATGGTTGGTTTTGAATTCCTTAGTCAAGAGTGCCCCTTGATTTCCATTTTCTTTGCTAGGTTGGGGGTTTTCTTAGAATATTCTTCAGGTTGACGTCCCCAAGTAGGCTTGTTTATGTCTCATTTTTCTGCCCCTTAGGCCTATTTTGCTTTCTCTCTACCCTCTAATCCGTCAATCTTTGATAAAACACCATTCAGAGATGACCATTATTGAGTATATGGTAGATGATGTTAGGTCTAGTGAGTTGGAGACTGGGTTGTCCTCCAACGTGGAATCTTTGAGTAAGGCAGTTGATACTGTTGCTTCAAAATTGCCTTCATCTTCATCTTTACCCTCCTTGCATGCTCTTTCGGAGTCTTGTTCCTTGAAAGAGAGACATTTAAACGGTTTTAGGAAGAGGTTTCAATTTCCCAAGGGTACCTCTATTAGATCACCTTGCCTGGGTGAGAAAAATTGTAACTTTGCTCACGGAGAGGTGTGTTTTTACGAGGCTGACTTTCTGTGTGGCCTTCGTTTCCCCGTCCATCTGTTCATTATGCAACTTTTGAACAAATTATCGCCCCCGGTCAACTCGTCCTTAATGCTTGGAGGACGATCATAAGTTGTATGTCTATCTGAATGTCTGCTTGTGATGGGGAGATGATATCTTTGAATGAATTTATGTTTTTGTACCGTTTGAAAGCCTCTACCTACTATGGGTATTTTGAACTTTTACCCTGGGATAGGAAATCTAGGATTGTTAGGGGTTTTCCTTCGTCCTTTCGTGATTGGAAATCACGATACTTTTTCATTTCTGGAACGGGTTGTGAAACTTTGTCTGACGATTTCTGGGGTAAGTCCCAGCACTTGGTGCGTATTTCCATTGTCTTCTTTTGTTTTTATTTCATATCGTGATTGTTCGTCTAATGATGTTTTCCTTCTGATTTTTTGTTTTTGCAACTTTTGATCGTCCTGACCTAGAAGATAGACATCACCATCGGGTCCATTAGGGGTGTGTAAAAAACCGACGAACCGAAAAAACCGCTTTAAACCAACCAAACCGATGCAAAAATTTCGGTTTGGTTTCGGTTTTTTTATATAAAAATTGAAAATTTCGGTTCAGTTTTCGGTGGCAAATTCTAATAGATTGAACCGACCGAACTGAACCGAAATATATTAAATAATAATTTGTACAAATTATTTCAACAAAGTTCCTGGTATCCTAGCGGTAAGGACACACGCTTGTCTTCAGTCAGCCCAGGTTCGACCCTTGGTAATAGCCTTTTTATTTTTCCTCTCCTTATTACCAAAACTACGTCGTTTTGGGGTTTGCTTTATAACCCTATTAATCCTATTTTCAGCATTTGTCTTTCACTTGAAGTCTAATATATTTGGGGTTTTGTTCTTCGTGTTTGGGTTTCAAGGTTTCTGGGTGTTTGGGTTTTGTTCTCCCTCACTTCTGTTGGCAACATCAAGAGAGAAAACATCAAGAAGCAAGAAATGAAAAACCCAACAAACACCAATAAAAAGATTCAGAGAGAATCAAGAACAAGAATCAAGAAACCCACACAAAGATCTAGAGAGAAAACATCAACAAACCCTGTTGTCGCCGTCGCCTGGAGCATTCGCCACCTGGGTTCAATCGCCGCCGCCTCATTTGCTGTCGCTGCCTCTCTGGTTTGATTTTTCTGTCTTCGTGGTTTGAGTTTTGTTCTTTGTGGGTTTCTGTTTGGGTTTCAAGGTTTCTGGGTTCGTGCTTTGGGTTTTGTTCTTCGCGTTTGGGTTTCAAGGTTTCTGGGTGTTTGGGTTTTGTTCTTTATGATTTCTGGGTTTCAAGGTAGAAGGTTGTGAGTTTCGCTTTGCTGGTACGCTTCTTCGCCGTTCTTTCGTTTTTTTTTTTTTTTTTTTTTGGTTTTGTGTTTGCTACTTTGCTTGGTGCTTCGTGTTTGGGTGGTGAGAAAACGTGGTAAAGCAAAGGGATTTTCTGGGTTTGTTAATTTTCTTTTGGGTTTGTTAATATTTTTTGGGTTTGTTAATTTTTTTTCTTTGTTTGCTTTCTTAGAAAATAAATGATAAGGAAATTGAAAAAACCCACCGAAACTGATTGATTTCCAATTACTTCGGTCGGTTTCGGTTAAGAATTTTACAAATCGAAAATTTTGGTTTCGGTTGGCCAACATTTAGAAAACCGACCGAAACTGAACCGACACACCCCTAGGGTTCGTGCCGCCCTTGCCTACGCCAGTGAAATTGAGGATTTTGACGACCTTGTTGATCCTCGTCATCTGTTTGATTGCTGCTTGGGCCCCGAGCCTTCGATGTATGTTTTAGAAAAGATTCGCCGAGAGGAAAAGAGTAAGATCGTCTATCTATTAGCTTCGTCTTTATTAGCTTCGTCTGTACTTTGCCTAATTGCCTGCTTGAAAATTACTCCCTTATTTATTTATTTATTTTACTTAGCAGAAATGGCCACTGGATATAGTAAAGAGAAGTATGCTCGCATCAAGAATTTGAAAAATGAACCCTTGTCCAATCTGACTGTTGATTCGAAGAAAAGGAAGTTGAGCGATGAGAAAGCTGAGATTGCTGCTCTTCCGCTTGTTCATACTGCCCTTTCTTCTCCTACTCCATCTTTAGAAGTGATTGCCTTCACTCCTCCAACTACTCGTGCGAAAGGAAAAGGCAAGGTTGGGAGGAGCATTTGGGACGACCTTGCTACTGCTATGGGCTGTGCTCATAACATGATTACTGATGATGAACTCAAGGGTTTGTCATCCATTCCCTCCCACGAGCTAGTCAGTCGTCATATCCATAAGTTGGTACAGGTATGTGGTTTTCTTCCTTTTGCGTCCCTTTTGTATTTTTCTGTACGAGTAAGTGTGCATGGTCTTTCCTCTCATTTGCTTGTTGCTATCAGGTTCTTGGGGAGTCATTGCGCATCATGACTGACTATTTGAACACAGAAGAGAAGGTTGTGGTGGCTAACTCGAAGGTGGAGTCCGTCGAGGTGGAATGCTCCAAGTTGAGGAGAGATCTAATTATTGCTATGAACAAAAGGAACAACGCGAATGAGAAAATAAAGGAGCTTACTAAGGCCTTGCATGTAGAGAAAGCGATTGTCGTTTAGAAGGACGAAGAAATTCAAGTTGCCCCTCTAAATATTGACGCGGAGAGAGACAAAGTTGTCCAGAAGTTCAAGCAGTCAGATGAATTTTTAGATCTTCAGTTTATCCAGTACTTCAAGGGGTTTGAGCTCCTATGTCGGTGGACAATGAAGCACCACAGTTTGGCTTTGGACTTTTCTAGCTTGGATTTTGAGAAGATTGACACCGAGATCCTCGCGGACAAGGCTAAGGAGCTGGAAGAAACCGAAGTTGATGCCATGGAGAAAGACCCTTTTGGGAAAGAAGTCACTGAAGGAAAAGACGCTGACGAATCTGCTGTTCCCCATCATAGTTTTCTCTTTTCTCTTTCTTTTATTGATTTATTTGGAAAACAATGGTTGCCCATTTGTTTTGGGGTTTTATGAACAATAGTTGCCTCATTGTTTTGGGGCCTTAGTTTTTGCTTTACTGCTCTTGGTTTTGAGGCTTTTATTTTGGACAAACTTTTTGCTACTAACTTGTAGCTTTGCTCTCCAACTTATGCGAATTAAACTTGTAGTTTTTTATCGCTTAGATTGTGCTTTTTATCACTTAGTTTAGAAGCTGGACTTGTCAGGTTTTTTGGCTAAGTCTTCTATTTTCGTGATTTAAACTTAAAGTTTTTATCACTTGATTTGGATTCTAAGCTTCGTCATTCATATTGACGGAGTTTTTTTCCTAGTGATTTAAACTTGATGTTGTTATCACTTGATTTGGATTTTTAACTTCGTCATTCATATTGACGAAGCTTTTACCCTCATGATTTAAACTTAATGTTTTTATCACTTGATTTGGATTTTTAACTTCATCATTCATATTGACAAAACTTTTACCCTCGTGATTTAAACCTATTGTTTTTATCACTTGATTTGGATTTTTAACTTCGTCATTCATATTGACGAAGCTTTTACCCTCGTGATTTAAACTTAATGTTTTATCACTTGATTTGGATTTTTAACTTCTTCATTCATATTGACGAAGCTTTTATCCTTGTGATTTAAACTTAAAGTTTTTATCACTTAGTTATGACTTAAACTCATCTGTGATGTCGACGGAGTTTTTATCATAATTGTCGTGCTTTGAACTTTTCTTCTCGATTGAAGGAGATTTTCATCGTGGAGTGTTTGCCATCTAATCATTTGAAAAGAAATAGCTTTGTAGACGTTTTGTCTGTTTTATTCATCCTTATTTATAAAAAAGGGGGTTACAAGGATAATACTTCACGAAAACACAAAAAGTGCTAAAATAAAGCATTGAACATAAAAAAAAGTATAAAAACAATGAAATTGAAATACCGCTTATCTGTGGGTGAATAAACGATATGTTCCAAATTCTGGAACTTATTAGTGCTGAAGGTTTGTTCCCTCATTAATATTACTTTTTAAGGTGTTCTGCGTTCCAAGGACGAGACAAAGGTTTCCCATTTGCATCCTCCAGGTAGTAGCTCCCTCTTCTTGAATAACGGACGACCTTGTATGGACATTCCCAGTTGGGGCCTAGCTTCCCTTCGTTTGGATCTTTGGTCACTTGTGAAACCTTCCGTAGAACCATATCTCCAGGATTGAAACGCTTCAGCTTTACCATCTGATTATAGTAGCTCGTCATCCTCTCCTAATACAGGGCTATTCTCTGAGCCGCGTCATCTCTAACCTCGAGTAAGCAATACAGAGCTAGCTTGAGGCTCTCGTCATTGCTGGGTTCGTCATAACATGTTCTTTTGAGACTTGACACTCCAACTTGCAAAGGAATTACTGCTTCAGTTCCAAACGCTAGCTTGAAGGGTTCTTCGCCTGTTGGTTTCCTCACCGTCGTTTTGTAAGCCCATAAAACTCCTGGAAGCTTGTTAGGCCATACTCCTTTTGCTCCCTCAAGTCGGGTTTATTTGTAACTTCAGTCTGGTTGTTTGCTTGTGGATGTCTAGGGGAGGAATAGTGATTCCTTATCCCCAGCTCCTTGCAAAAATCTCTGAACTTGTGGCTGTCAAACTGTCGTCCATTGTCAGAGATGATGACTCGTGGAATCCTGAACCGACAGACGAGGTTTTTCCATATGAAGTGTTGTATTTTGGCCTCTGTTATAATTGCTAAAGGTTCTGCTTCCACCCACTTCGTGAAATAGTCAATATCGACGACCATAAACTTTACCTGCTTCTTACCAGGGGGTATGGGGCCCAATATATCAATTCCCCATGTAGAGAATGGCCATGGTGATGTGACTTTAGTCAAGTGCTCTACTGGGACATGTTGCACACTTCCAAACCGTTGGCACTTGTCGCATCTCTGAATGACCTGAGCTGCATCTTTTTGCATGGTTGGCCAGAAATATCCTGCACAAACAACTTGCCCAACGAGTGATCGTGGTCCAAAGTGATTTCTGTAGACTCCTTCATGGATCTCTCTTAGTACATACTTAGCATCTTCTGGATCGAGGCACTTTAAATAGGGCTGTGAAAATCCCCTCTTGCAGAGCTCGTCGTTCAGGATTGTGAATCTGGACGACCTTACTTTGATTTTTCTGGCTTCCGAGGGATCTGCAGGGAGGTTACCATCCTTGATGTACGTGATTATTGGGTCCATCTAGCTTCCTCCAGATTGGATGTAATTCACGTCAAACCCTTCAATGCTTAGGAGGTGATGCACTTCCATGTATAATCCAGGTTGTCCTTCATTTGTATCTGATGAAGCTAGCCTAGCAACTTCATCCGCTTTCGAGTTTTCCTCCCTTGGTACCTGAGTGATCTTAACATCATCAAAGTTAGAAACTAACTGATTAGTCAGTGTTAAGTACCTTTTCATCCTGTCCTTTTTGGCCTCGTACTCGTTGGTCATCTGCCCTACCACAAGCTTCGAATCAGAGTTCAGCTTTAAGTTTCTTACACCCAAGGCTTTTGCAATCCTTAAGCCCGTCAAGACAGCTTCATACTTTGCTTCGTTATTCGTTGCTGGGAACTGAAGTTGGACTCCATAAATGAGGAGGTCTTTCTTAGGGGATAAGAGAATCACTTCTACTCCACCCATGCTTGATGCTGACGACCCATCTGTATACACTGTCCAGTAATCTGATTCTGGATCTTGATTAGCCATAATAAATTCACCGACAAAGTCTGCCAATGCCTGGGCCTTAATCGCCGTTTTAGGCCTATAATCAATGTCAAATTGACTTAATTCCACCGCCCATTGGACCATTCTTCCTGCTACGTTTGGCCTACACCATCGCCTTTCGTAGAGGTTGGTCTGTCATGACTAATATCATGTGTGTCTGAAAATAGGACGAAGCTTTCTTAAGGCGACGATTAGCATAAATGCTAACTTTTCTATCCTTGGGTATCTTGCTTCTGCACCCTGGAAAGCCTGACTTGTATAATAAATTGGCTTCTAGATCTTGAGCTCTTCACGGATCAGTGTCGAGCTTACAGTCGTTTGGGAGACAACCATATACAGGAATAAATCTTCCCCTTCAACGGACGGACTTAGGAGCGGGGGCTTGGACAGGTAATCCTTGAGGGCCTAGAAAGCTTCTTCGCATTCCTCCGTTCATTGGAAAGTCTGCTTCAATGTTTTAAAAAACGGGTGGCATTTATCTGTGGCTCTAAAGACGAACCTGTTCAAAGCTGCTACTTGTCCTGTCAGCCTCTGTACCTCCTTCACACTTCTTGGTGAGGTCATGTCTAATATGGCTTTGACTTTCTCTGGGTTGGCCTTTATGCCCTGTTGCAAAACCATGAACCCCAGAAACTTGCCTGATGAGACTCCACATACACACTTCGCCGAGTTCAACCTCATCTGATACTTCCTCAATATATCGAAAGTTTCTCTGAGGTCGTCTAGATGTAACTCTATTTTCCTGCTTTTCACAAGCATGTTGTCCACATAGACTTCCATATTTCGTCCAATCTGTTTGCTAAACATTTAATTCACCAGCCTCTGATAAGTTACCCTTGCATTCTTCAGGCTAAACGGCATAACCCTGTAGCAGTACAACCCTTAGTTAGTAACAAAGGCTGTTTTCTCCTGGTCCTCTTCCTTCATGCGGATTTGGTTATATCCTGAAAATGCATCCATGAAGGTCAGTGGTTTATGGCTGGCTGTTGAAGCTACTAGCTGATTGATCCTGGGGAGTGGAAAGCTGTCCTTTGGGCAAGCACGGTTGAGATCTATAAAGTCAACGCACATGCACCATATCCCATTGGACTTCTTCACCATGATGACGTTGGCTAACCATTTAGGGTAGTAGACTTCGTTGATGAACCCAGCAGTCAAAAGCTTCTCTACTTCTTCCACAACAACTTTGTTCCTCTCGGGAGCAAAAACTTGTCGCTTCTGCTGGGCGGGCTTTCTGGTGGGATCGACATTCAACCTGTGTTCTATTACTTTGTTGTCTATACTCGGCATGTCCTCATGAGTCCAAGCAAAGATATCCAGATTCTGCTATAGGAACTCCATGATCTTGTCCTTTAGGTCTGAGTCATGTTCTACTCCAACCTTTGTGACCTTAGTAGTGTCTCCCTCCACTAGGTTCATATCTTCCAGCTCTTGAGCAGGCTTTTTTGGTTCTTTTACCACCCAGGCATGGTTTTCTCTGGAAGCTAACACCGCTTGGTAACACTCTTGAGCCAACAGCTAATCCCCGCGTATTTCCCTATCCTGTGTGGGGTTGGAAACTTCACCTTGAGGCAATAGGTTGAGGTTGTAGCCTTAAGTCGATTCAGTGTAGGTCATCCCAGGATGACATTATAAGACGATGGACAATCGATGATCAAAAAATCGACTTGTTTTGTTACCTGGGTTGGATGCGTTCCTGCTGTGACTGACAATGAAATGATACCCTTTGGATAAATACGATCTCCACTGAAACTGACCAACGGGGATTTGAAAGGTCTAAGCCGTTTTGGGTCCAACCTCAATTGTTGGTAGGCCTTCATGTACATTATATTCGCGGAGCTCTTGTTGTCAATCAATACTCTCCTTGTGTTAAAACCTTCAATTTTTAGCATAATGACGAGCGGGTCATCGTGGGGCTGCTTAATTCCACTTGCATCCCGCTCAGAGAATGTGATGTTGTCACTCTTTGATCGTCGATACTTTGGAGATGGATGCTTGATGTAAATGCTATTGATCTGCCTTTGATAAGTCTTCTTCAAAGACTTGTACGACCCTTCTGATACGGGTCCCCCTGTTATCTTTCGTATTTCACTTAGGGCCTGCTTTGGATGATCCTGTCCATCATCCTTGGCATCGTCATGAGACTTGTCGTCAGTCCTTGCCCGGGGATGGTGGTCCCTCTTAATGAACTTTTGGAGTTTTCCCCGTTGAATCAATTCTTCTATCTGTTCTTTCAGATCACGACATTCGTTAGTGTAATGGCCATGATCCTTGTGAAAACGACAGTACTTCTTTGGGCCATGCTTCCTGGAGGGCCATTTCAAGCTTGGCTCGTCCTTAATCTGCATCAGGATTTTGTCTGCGGGCATCACTAATGGGGTGAAGTTCATCTTCTTCTTCGGGGTGTCAAAACTGCTCTTGTTGGCCTTAGTCTTTGAATATGAGTCTTTACGATCCTTCTTCTTACCTTAAGAATCACTAGGTTCTTTCTTCTTTCATTTTCCTTTAGCCCCTTCGCAGTAAGGGCATCCTCTCCATTCATGTACTTCTGAGCTTTGAACAGGAGATCCGTCATAGAGGTCGGCGGCGTCTTCCCCAACGAAAAGACGAGATCGGGGTTGTTAAGTCCAGCCTGGAAGGTCGTTATTATCACTTGGTCATCAACTTTGTCAATTTCCAGCATAGCCTTGTTGAAATGTTTCACATAATCCCTTAGGCTTTCCCCTTCTTGCTGCCCCACTGTTAGCAAGTAAGAGGTTGGCCTTTTGTGACGCTGCCCCCCCATGAAATGGCAAACAAATGAGTCACTGAGTTGTTCAAAATTCACTATTGAAGACGTTGGCAGCTTACTAAACCATACCCTAGCAGCCCCTTTGAGAGTGGTAGGGAAAGATCTGCAGATAACTTCATCCGGGGTCTGTTGGAGGTTCAAGATAGTCTTGAAGGCCCCTATGTGGTCGAAGGGGTCCTTCGTGCCATCATAGAACTCCAGCTGCGGCAAACGAAACTTCGGAGGCAAGGGGCACTCCAAAACACTGGCTGTGAAAGGTGAATCCGTTCGTTTGAGCATGCCATCAAGGTTTATTGCCGTCTTCCCCTTCATGGGATTCTTCACTTTGTCAAGCTCCCTTTGTAAGCTCTTCATCATGTGATCTTTATCATGCATGGACTGCCCAATGTATTTTGTTGTATCCTTTCCCTTGCTGTTTTCAGGGTTGCTAGCCTCCTCGTCATGTTTGCTACGGCTACGTCGGTGATGCGAAGTGTTACTACCCTTTGGACGGGCTCGACGCTTCAACTCTTCGTTTTGCTTCATTAGCTCTTATACATTTGTTGTCAGAGCCTGGATCTGTTGAGCCATCACCACAGGATCTGGGGGTGGTGCTGGTGCGGAGTCCATCAAGCGACAAGAGCTTTATCGGTAGGAGCACGATGGTTTGAGAAAGAATCAACTCGTAAATAACAATGTTACTTCCCACAGATGGCGCCAAACTGATGAAGCCAAAAATTGACCTCATCAGTATGTTCTTCGTCAATGTTAATGGACGAGCTCCGGTACCTGTTGTCAAGAAAAGAAAGGCAAGGGAGGTTTCATTGGCGTGGTGCCAGTTAAGAATACTCCGATGCTAAAATCAGCTAAACGGCTCTCAAAGAATTCTCTCACAAGTGTATATCAAGTTTTTCATATATCTTTACCTGAGTTCCATTCCCTTTTTATAGTTTGCTTTGGCTTGGTGTAGTTATGTCTGTTAATGCTCCTCTGAGCGTTTTTTCTCCTGGAAGAAATGCAGCATTTATTGACAATGAAGATTCTATTTAAAGTGTACCAGATGATCGTTGGGCCATCATTGCCTTTGTAAGAGCATCCACAGCAGTGTAGCTAAAAATTTAGCTATTTGGCACCACAAAAAGTTACTTTATCTATTTTACCTGCTCACATGTTGCAGCAGTGAATCTATTTTAGCTTTCAACACAATAAAATAATATATCTACTACAATAAAATAATATATTCACTACAATAAAATAATATATCCACTACAATAAACAACAATCACAACCACCGTAATCACTACTGCTGCCACTACCGCCGCTACCACCGCCGCCACTACCGACTCTTCCACCGCCGCCCCCACCACTGCAATGATATTTTTTTACCACTTCAAATTTTTTTTTTATAGAAAATTAACCACTTCAATTAAATATCTCTTCTTTATTATTTTTTATTGTCTTTTTCTCTCTCTTCCTCTCTGTCTCTTTCTCTTTCTCTGAACCAATATGAACCAACAAATGATCAAACTTCCATTCTTTCTTCTCAACTCAGCAAACCCACTGCCACCTAAACCCCCACATCACAACCCAGCCATAGCCACCTCCAAATACCCACCTCCATATTGTCGAGACCCACATCTCGGCCGAGTCGCACTGCGCGGTCTGCAAGGATCAGTTCCAACTCGGATTCGAGGCTGTCAAAATGCCTTGCCCGGTTTGTTGGCACGAGTTGCCGAGTGAGTGAGAGCGAAGCCAAAACGAGAGCGAGGCTTAGATTGCGGTTGAGGCGAAGGAGACGGTGGGATTGACGATTTGGAGGTTACCAGGAGGTGGGTTTGTGGGTTGTGCCATGGGTTTGTGATCTTTCTCTCTACTCTAATTGATCTGCCATGGGTTTGTGTTTTGTGGTGGTTGTATGGAATTTGGACCGGCGTTGCTTTGATCTTTCTCTCTACTCTATCTCTGTGGGTTTGTGTTTTGTGTTTTGTGATGTGGGTTTGGTGAATCGGCGTTGCTGGTGGTCCGATCCGGTGTTTTTTTGGTGGTTGGGAGTCTGATTCGGTGGGTTTTATATGGATTTTATGAGCACCACCGCCAGCGAGTTGGCCGACGAAGCAGAGAGGAGATGAGGGATGCTGGAGAGAGAGAAAGAAAGAAAAAGAGAATATTATTTTAATGAGAGAAGAGAGAGAAGTTTAATAAAATATTATTATTGTTTTTAGTTTCTTGGTATAGTGCACAACCATAAATAGCTGTGCACTGTAGTAAGAAGCTAAATTTTTTTTACTTTTAGCTCCACTGCTGTAGTGTGGATTTTTGAGTTTTGATAGAGTTAAAATAAGTATATAGCTATTTAACTCTACTGTGAGTGCTCTAACCGTACTGGCGCACTTATTCCTTATCAGCTATCCTCATGACATTCATTTACACTTTCAATGAATGCAGGCCTATCTCATCTATACGGACGGGGTATACAGACGGGTCTTGCACCTAGGCCCGTTCTCGACTTAGATGTGACTGTGGCCGTCTTTAAGTTAGACGACCTCTACTTGATGCTCGGCACATGGCATAGAATTAAAAGAAGAGCGAGGCCGGAATTGGTAGATGAATAGCAGGGAAAGACCCTACGCCATCAAATAGCAGTTGTCTTCATCAAATAGCAGTTGTCTTTGTCAGCTTGAATGTGAACATTAATATATTGCTAAACTTTTAGGTGGGAGTTTGAAAGCAAAATAAATAGAGTTACGTACTATATATGAATCAATCAAACGGACAGGAAATGCTTTCATCGAAGCGTTGAGGTATGAGACAATTCAACTGCAAGTGACGTACTGCTCACTTAACTCATTCCGTTGCTTCTGTATATATCAGTATTATTGTGTACATTATCTCCAAAAAAAAAAAAAAATTATTGTATACAGTACACATAAATTTCACAATATTTTTAAATTAACATGTTAGTATAAAAAAAGAATTAAAAATTATTGTGTGTCTATGTGTGAGTTAACATATTAATATAAATTCTAATTTTTTTTATTGTATTCCCAACCTTACTATACATACACACACACATGTGCGATGTACAACATTAAAAAATATAATATAAAATAATTTTTGTTAATAGTATAAGGATAATAAAATACATAGTAAAATTAAAAGAACAAAGAAAGTTATTTTAAGTTACATGATGAATGAACATTATTGTGTAAATTGAATACAAATGATGGTCCACTAATCATGGTATGTGTAGGGTCGGTTTTTGTAGTCCAAGCCCAAAAGGTATGGATTATGAGCCCAATGAACCCAAGACAATGAATTTGTAGAGCGTGGGTGAAAGAGCCGAGCTGGACGTGAATTAGACAAGAGTTAATTATGGTATTTATGGGTGAACTAACATGCAATCATGCTTGAACAAATGTAAACGTGAACGTCCGAAGAGGTATTTTATTGAATGAAAGCTGGTTACAATTTTTAGAGTTACAGTAAAGTTATTTTCTTCTTCTCCCCCTTTTTTGTTCCGATCCCCCTTTATCAGAGGTCTCTTCTCCTTATATAGCACCCTCTCCCCTCATCTTCACCGTCCACTTGTTCATCATTTAAACATCCACTTGAGTACATGTCCCATCAGATATCTTCTTTAGCTCTCTGTGAGTGGTGGTAGTTGAGATTATACTGTTCAGGGGTTTTCTCCACATTAATGCGGCCAGAAAAGCTGTTGCAGTACATTTAATGTGGTGGTTGCAGCTTGTCTTCTAGATATTTTTCCGTTCCTATCATCTCCACACGTGCCTGAAGCTTGCCGGCGAAGGCTCTTTGTATCCGAGGATAATGGTCTCTTTGGACCATTGATGACCTCTTCGGACTACCCCCTCGTTCGCCTCCAGGTATATTTCTTAATCATAGACTCATTCTTGAACACTTTCCTCTCTTCGGGCATACAGTAGTCTTCAAATAGGGTCTTAGGCCCAATATATTAGGTTGGGCTTTCACCTCCCACAGTATGCTATGTGTTTGATTTTTTATTTTTTATTTTTCACTTCAAACTTTGGTTATTTTATATAAGGAATGTCAAATTAATACATGACAAATTGTAATTAGCTTAACATAAACTGAAACACAAAAAATGGGACAAAAGATTTATATTCATGTAGATTCAAGTTTTTATAGAAAACTAATGATTATGACATATTATTAACTATATATGTTAATCAAAGCTTTTTTTTTTTTTTTTTTATAATTATTTTATAAATTTTACTTTGCAATAGATTTTCATCTATAGTAAACTACATTAATATTTTTAATGTAATTATAATGAGTCATATGGTGAAATTATGTCTACCTTTTAATGCTTATATTGAATCAAATAGTGTAAGCATGACATGTACAACCCTATTTTTATTACTAAATAAAAATAAAAATACATTATTATTAATTTTTAAAAAAACTTTTGGTAGTAGAATTTTAATAGGAATATCATTTATTATTATTTTGAAAAGTTGGCTAATAAATTTTTTCTTAAAGCAATAATGTTAATTATTTTAATGTATTGTAGTGTTTTATATTATAGAATAAAGGAGAGGGGGGGGGGGGGGGGTGATTAATTAAAACAAAGGACTGGGCATGAGCTTATGTGATATATACGAATTAACCCTAAGAAGTTGGTCTAGTGGGTTCACATAAGCTAATCCACTAGACCAACTTCTAGCTGTCACCCTTTGCTAGGTAACTCAAGGGATGAATCATTAGACTCCTTCAACCTTTTTCCAGAAGCACTCTTGTCTACAGGAGCAATTTTATTCTCAGAGTTTGTGGCCCTAGTTTGTCTCCTTCGATTGCCCGCCTGGCTATGGGATTGATTGCTGCCATTGGTGATAGCTCGAGGGATAGAGAGAGTACAATTCCCATCTGAGTTTACGAGATGCACTAAATCTGCCAACTCAGCCACCTCTGAAATCTTGCCTGAGGAATTAACGCAATCAGAATTACCATGAGGCACGAAGTCAGTACTGTCAGGTGTCGAATCATATTTCCTGAGATCATGGTCAATCTCGTGTAGTTTGAAAAGAAATAGATTTTCCTTAAGCATCTCCCCCGAACTAGCTTAATTTGAACTCACTAGACCAACTTGAACCCAATTACACGAGATATTTAAGGATTAACTAAATTACACCTAATTAAGAATTAACCCTAAGAAGTTGGTCTAGTGGGTTCAAATTAAAACTTCTAGCTAACATTTTGAGGCCACCTTAAAGAGATTTGTAGTAATTTGTTTAGAACAATGGTGAGACTATATACACAATTAGGGGGCTACACACATAATCTGACCCTGCCCCATCTGCTTCCATATCCCTAGTGAGTGGTCATGTGGTCTTTTCGTGGTAATTCCTAATAAAGATTGTTGTCCTCTCACTTAATTATTTTGAATGGTGTGGTGATAAGATTTTTTGGCACGATGCCAAGATGATAACTATAAATGAAGGTTATCGTGGTTGAGCGACTTATGCTGCAAATATTGATGGCAACGCAACGCTAAATTAAAAAGCTGTAGAGATATATACGTGGACTGTGTTGTTATATCACCTGTATAAAAAAAGCTTCAATTTTCAAGTTCTTTCTTTTGGTATATACACACACTTCTACACACACATATATATATATATTCTTTGTCTTTCTGTCATAATTCCTTAAGTTCATAGGGCATGTAATTAATGATGTTTAACCGTTTGATTTGAAGTTAATTTAATAACTCGATCGTTTTGCTTAAATCAACCAAAAACATAAGCGACAATGCGTTATGACTTTTGGGGCTTCATGCTTATACAAACTTTACATTGTGGAAATAAAAAACTATGCCTTTTTTTATTTGTTGTCAAGTCATCCTACAATACTCAATACTATAATCTATCATATCATATGTTTGAAAAATACTATGCTTTTACACGCTTAAATAACACTGGTTTTTTTTTTTTTTTCAAAATATATGTAAATAAAATTGAAAATTCATGTCAAGAAAAAAAAAAAAATACATGCAGCATGAAACCAACTTAATATTGTGCCCAAATTCTCACTAGTCTTCCGAAGTTTCAACTTTAGAGTTCAGATTTATGGATAAATAACACACGCCCTATTACATACAAAGGGTAAAATATTTTTAAACCGAAATGAAATCGTGACACTACCCCCCTTGGACTTATTGTTCAATTATATATACGTCCTTTTACAGACGCGTGGACCCGTTTCTTATAATTTCTACAAGCGTCAAATAGTGCATAAAAGAGACAAGCTAGCTGGCTAGCATTCAGAATTACGAGCTGTTAACTTTCACAGGACAAAGTTTTGATCCACTTTCAATAATTGCTCAATAAATATATAGTACCAACTACGGTGGAGTGCTATAAGATTACCCCAAAAGTAAAACTCCTATATAGTAGCAACTAACAACTGTCGTGGCGTGCTAAGATTTGCCCAAAAGTGTGAATGAACACCGAAGCTGGTTCATCTTTTATTTATTTGAAAAGTTGCTCACCAAACATTCTACTTTTCCATCAAAAAAAAAATTCTACTTTTCTAGATCAATTTTTTTTTTTTTTGATAACCTTTCTAGAGCAATTCATGTAAATACATCTCTACCTGGTTTTTAATTTTTTATTACTTCCCAACAATATTTCATAATTTTATTTGAAAAAGTGTTACATCTACAATATTTTCACAACACTTACATAATATATTATAGAAGATAAATTATTATTGGTTATAATTTGAATCCATAATTTAAATTTATTTTTTACCTACTTGTAATAGATAATAACAACTTGCCATTCAATATTTATTGTAAAAATATTGTAGATGTATCTTTTCTTTTATTTATTTATTTATGATATTAAAGGTGGTAGCTTACTAAACTTGAATTGTCTTGTTCATTTCGTTTGGAGAAGGTTTAATGTGTTTGAAAAGCAGGCAAAAATTGGGGAGGTACTTTTCATATAACCAAAAAAAGAAAGGGTGTTTAATAGGCAACCGACGAATCTTATGAGCAAAAATTCAACAAACAAGAATTCTAATAAGCTTAAATAATAGTAACCAATACTCTTGCCTCTAACATATATTTGGTCAACATTATTTTAATTTAATGACCATTATGGTCCCCATTGCAACTCGATAATTTGGTATTATTAATTGTCAAGTAGATAGAGTTGCCACTATTGCATTAAATCCTCATAGAGGAGGATCCCTTGCCACTATTGCATTAAATCCTCATTTTTCAAATTTCAGCTAAGAATAGAAATTGAAAATAGATTATAGGTTCTTCTCAAAAAAAAAAAAAAAAGATTATAGGAGGTGCTACTGAGTACTGATTGCTAATTTTTATAAGATTTCCATTCATGACGAAACTAGTCCCATAATACATCAGCTAATATATATATATATATATATATATATATATACAGAAAGAGTGTTTCTCTAGAAGACTAGAACGGCCACGGGTACAAGACTTGTGACGTTATTATTATTTTTTGTTGTTGAGAAAAAAACTAAGCATATTGGTGCATGATATATATTGTAAGGACCGGGTTTGATCACTTTTGCTATTGAGAGAGTGGACTCAAGCCCAGTTAACCCAGTACAATGAATTTGTAGAGAGTGGATTAAAGAACTAGGCCCTAACAAGCGGGCAACGTCCAGTCGTTCCGTTTGGCGGATCCGGAGGCTGGTTCACCAAGGTTGTACTCCGAAGTCTGTCCTTGGCACCTGTCCGAGGAGCTTTGCGATGGCCTTTCTCCCGGGGATCCATCCCCCCCTTCTGATATTTCTTCCTTCTTATATATAGTCCTCTTTTTTAACCTCTATCTTCCACCTGTTGATCATCCATGCTTCTTCCTTCTAACCGCTCGTCCCGTCAGCCACTTTCCCAGCACCCCTGTGAGTTGCGGCAACCAAGGCAACCCTGTCCAGAAGTCACATCTCCATTAATGCGGCTGGGGGGTTAGGTGAGTGCATTTAGTGTGGAGGTGACAGTTTATCCTGGACGTGTTTCCCCGCCATGCTGCTATGGCTGACGTGTTGGCCTCGGCAGGATCATCCTCGGCAGGGTCCCTGGCCATTAAGGCCTTCACACTCCTTCCTCGGACTTTTCTTCCTCCTCGGCATGGGCCTTGGGCCGAATATAAGATGGGCCGAGGTTGCCAGATTATCAGGCCCCACAATAGCCCCTCGAAATCCTGCTGTCCAGCTCCTCGGGCGGGGAGGAGGATTTTGATGTCCTCGGGCCTTCGTCATAACTCGCCCCGCAGTGGCCTACGTCAGCGTTGGAGTCTTTCCGCCTGCCCAATGCACGTTTCTGGCGCCTCGATATACGGTGCGCACCAGCATTAAACGCCCGCATTAAATTCTGGCGGTTCCATACTCCCCACGTTCAACGGTGTGATGCTAATCGGTCGGTGGGGATTTCCTGCCTTGATGAGCGGGAAAACTCCGCCTGATTATCTTTAATTGAGAGTATAAATACTTGTTTGAATCGATTTGCCTCCTTATTTGTGTACTCGAGAACCCTGGCGCACATACTCTGAATCCGGTCAAACTTCCACATCAACCGGCGCTCTTTTTCAGCATAAAAAGCCTGTCCGATAAGCTTTTCCTCATTTCTGTAAGTTTTCTTCTCTCTGTAGCGCAAATTTTTCTCTGAGTCCTTTCTTTCCTTCGCTTTTTCTCGAGTCTTTTAGTTGTTGTAAGGGATGGGTAAATTTAAGAAGTTAGTCGAGTCCAAAGAGATGATGGAGAAGTTCATCGCTGATTACGGGATACCCCACAATGTGGGCTTGAGGTACTGCGAGGAAGGGGATTGGTATAGCCTTCTTAGAGGGAGGCATGAGAATCCCTATGGGGTTGGTGACGAGCGGCTACCTTAGGCACTTTCGGCTAACTCCCACCCAGTGCGCTGTCAATATGTTTAGGATACCAGGGTGCGTAGACGCCTTAAATGAGAAGATGGGGTTGAGGTTAACCCACCATGACGTAAACTGGTGCTATAACCTCCAACACCTGAAGGGTAAGACATACTATATGAAGACGAGGGACGATAGGGTTCGGCTTATCCAGTGTCTCCCTGATTCTAACAAGGGGCTGAATCTTGACTTTCTCATTGTGTCGGGGGAGTGGCATGATGGTCTCCATTGCCCGACAGCAGAGGGAGAGCCAGGTAGGGTACTTGGAGTAGGAGAGGGTCTAGCCTTTTTTCTTTTTTCTTTGTTGTGAATCTGCTTTGTTCGGCTGATGACAGGAGTTTGTTTTTCTTTCTGCAGATCCGCATGCCTTCGCGCGCCATTTTAACCTGGTCAACAAGGAGGACCTGCAATTCGTGCTTAGGGTAGAGGTTTTCGTGAACGAGGGCGACAATTAAGTCAGGGCTGCTCACAAGATCCTCGGGTGCGATCCGACCCAGAAGGTGTTTCCGGTCCTGAAGCACGTGATCAGGGCTCGTGACCCTCGACTTAGGCAAATCATTGTGGTGGAGCACGGGTTTTCGTTTTCTGAGGGATCATCCATTCCGGAGGGCATCCCATTGGCTGGTTCCTTCTCGTCCCATCAAGTTGCGGAGGCCGAGGGAGAGGGTTCGGAAAAAGAGGGAGAAGTAGTGGATCTGGGTTCGTCCGAGGACGAATTTGCTGCATTCGATCAAGCCTATCTGTCCGAGGATCCCTCCGGTGACTTGGGGGACCCCCAACTGTCTGAAGCCGATCTTCTGCCTCCGAGGGCTGGTACTTAGGCCAAAATGGGTTCCAAGAGACAACCCCAAACCAACCTATTTGACTTGCTTGAGGGCAAGACGGGGAAAAGCACGCCGAGGGAGTCACAACCCAAGCCTCCTTCATCCACACCCAAGCTTCCTCCTGCCCTGCCTAAGCCTTTACCTGCACAGACCAGGTCGTCTACCATTCCGCCTATCTCGGATCCTCGGCTCGAGTCCTCTGATCCGAAGAGGAAGAGGTCTTCCAAAGACAAAGACCCAGTGGATGGGGGGAAATCTCGTCCCTCCCAGGAAGAAGGTGAAGCCCGTCGACCCTTTAAACAGTTGAGGATTGGTGGTCAGGACAAAGGGAAAGAGGTTATCCAGGTGTCCGAGCCCCAGGCCTGGCTGCCCGCTGCCATGCTTCACGGGAAGCCTCTGATGGACGACGCCACTCTTAGGGACTTTCGAGGGGGCGAGGGGGCTCGCGTAGCCGATGCCCTGGAGAGGTCCCTCTTCCTCCCCGTTGACATGGCTGAGCTAGGGGGCATGAGGAGGCAAGAAGTGGCTCGCAACCTCAAGAGGTACCTGGGCATGGTAAGACTTCTGATACTTGTTCCACCGTTTGAATTTTATTGCTTAGTACTTATCTTACGGTGCTTTTGTTTCGATTTGCAGGCTATCCAGGCAGCCTTTAGGCTGGATGAGGAGGCCGACAACCAGGGTAAGGCTCTTGATCAGGAGTGCCATAAGTACTTGACTGCTGCGAGTACTCTCAAGAAATCTGAGGTGGATCTCAAGAAGGCAGTGGAGAGTTTGGAGGAGATGACGAGGGCTAGAGACAAGGCGGCATCCGACCTGGCCGGCGCCATGAAGCATGCCGAGGACCAGACAGGGCGCTTGCGGGATGTCGAGGGTCAGTTGCAGGTTGCCCAATGGGGTATTACCGACCTGAAGAAGGAGCTGGCCGAGGCCGTGGCGGCAAGAGGCATTGCCGAGTACGCCAGGGACGAGGCTGTGAAGGCTAAAGACGAGGCCGTGTTTGCGAGAGAAGATGCCGAGCACTCCGTAGAGCAAGCGGAGGAAGAGGCCTTTGCTGAGGGGGTGGCTAAGACTGAGGCTGCCCTCAAGGCTCAAATCCCTGAAGTGTACAGACGTTTCTGCTCCGAGACTTGGGAAGAGGCCCTCAACCAGGCGGGGGTCGAGGCCTCGTCTGACCTTAGGAGGGCCGAGAGGGTGTATTACCCTTATGCTATCCGAGAGGTCGCCTCCGTTGCTCCCGAGGCTGGCTCCGCCTTACAAGCGACAGATGAGGGCCAGACCAATGCCACCGAGGATTCTACTTCAGCTGATAAGCCTGTTGAGGGGGCCGAGCACCATGGAGCATTGGAGGGGGCAGGAGCTGGTAGTCAAGAGGTGCCCAAGGATGTGGTGAAGCCTCCTGCTGACTCCCAAGCCATACTCGTCGCCCCCCAGATTCCTCCTGTTGAGGAAGGGTCCTCAGAAGTAGCCCCTCCAAGCTAGAGTCCCGAGGTACCAGTAGAAACCCTCCAGCAGACTCCTCAGGACAAGCTGTCTACCGAGTTGGGGGAGTAGGCCACCTTGTCAGGCTATCCCATTCTGATGGCCTGGGCCACTCTGATTTTGTTGTTGTTTGTTGTTTGTTGTTGTTGTTGTTGTTTTTTTTTTATTTTTTTATTTTTTTATTGTTGTTGTTTTATTTATTTATTTATTATTTCGCCTTCTGTCTTGGCGACATTGTAACGAAACCATATATTTTCTTTTTATAATATATTCAGTTGTTTGTTTTTAGCTCCTCGGATGATGTTTCCTTTCATTTGTTATACTTTAATGTTTTGCTCGATACCTTAGTTGCGTTTGGGACTTAGTCTCGTGAAATAGTTGGCTTTTCCACAAGTTTGAGTCCAAGGGCCATGCCCCACCTTGGTTCTATCCGACACTTTTGTTCTTCTGTAAGTAGCTAGTTTTCCCGTAAGCTTGAGTCCGAGGACCATGCAAGGCCTTGGTTTAGTCTAGTACCCAGGTACTCCATGCAGTGGTTAGTTTTCCCATAGGCTTGAGTCTGAGGACCATGCAAGGCCTTGGTTCAGTCTAACGCTTGTTTTCTTCTGTAAGTAGCTAGTTTCCCTATAGGTTTGAGTCCTTGGACCATGCAAGACCTTGGTTCTGTCTAGTACCCAGGTACTCCTTGCTGTGGTTAGTTTTCCCAGAGGCTTGAGTCCGAGGACCATGCAAGGTCTTGGTTCAGTCTAACGCTTGTATTCTTCTGTAAGTAGCTAGTTTCCCCATAGGTTTGAGTCCTTGGACCATGCAAGACCTTGGTTCCGTCTAGTACCCAGGTTTTTCTGTAAGTAACTAGTTTTCCCATAGGCTTGAGTCCGAGGACTATACAAGACCTTGGTTTTGTCTAACACTTAAATCCCCCTGTAAGTAGCTAGTTTTCCCATAGGTTTGAGTCCGTGGACCATGCAAGACCTTGGTTCAGTCTAGTACCCAGGTTCGTCTTGAAGTGGTTAGTTTCCCCATAGGTTTGAGTCCGAGGATCATGCAAGACCTTGGTTCAGTCTAGTACCCAGGTTTTTCTTGAAATGACTCGGTTTAACATTTTAGGTGGTCGCCAAAACATAAGATGCATAATCATAATAGAACTACAATTCGAATCACAAGAAAAGGGATGCTTTTATTAATAATAATACCTCCTCAGGTTATTTACATTCCACGGACGAGGTACAGGTTTTTCATCTAGGTCTTCTAGGTAGTAAGCACCTATCCCCGCCACCGAGGTAATTCGATATGGCCTCTCCCAATTGGGCCCCAGCTTTCCCCAAGAAGGGTTCTTGGCAGCCCCTACGACTTTCCGCAGCACCAGGTCCCCCGGTGCTAGTGGTCTGAGCTTTACATTGACGTCATATCCCTGCTTGAGCTTTTGTTGGTAGTAGGCCAGCTGGATCATTGCTCGTTCCCTTCGTTCATCAACCAGATCTAGGCTCCTCCCCAGCATTTCATCATTGCTGCCTGGAGTGAAAGAGCTCGTCCTTAGCGTTGGGAAGTTTGTCTCTAGGGGGATCACAGCCTCGGCACCATAAGTCATGGTAAAAGGTGTTTCCCCCGTTGATCGCCATGGCGTAGTCCGGTATGTCCAGAGAACGTGGGGCAGCTCCTCTACCCATCTCCCCTTAGCGTCATCTAGTCTCTTCTTAAGCCCATTGACGATGATCTTGTTGACAGCCTCGGCCTGTCCATTCCCCTGAGGGTAGGCCGAAGTTGAGTACTTGTTTGTGATCCCAAGTTCGCAACAGTATCTTTTGAAGGCCTTGCTGTCGAATTGGAGTCCATTATCTGAAATGAGGGTATGAGGGACCCCGAATCGTGTGACGATATTTCTCCAAAGGAATTTCTTTGCATCCACATCCCTGATGTTGGCCAGTGGCTCGGCTTTGACCCACTTGGTGAAGTAGTCCGTGGCCACTAAGAGATACCTCTTATTCCTTGGCGCTTTGGGGAAAGGTCCTACAATGTCCAAGCCCCACTGGGCAAACGGCCATGGACTGGACAAAGGATTGAGGACCCCCCTAGGTTGATGAATATTTGGGGCGAACCTTTGGCATTGGTCACACTTCTTGACATACTCCAGGGCCTCCTGCTGCATTCTTGGCCACCAATATCCTTGTGTGACGGCTCGGTGAGACAGGGATCTCCCTCCTGTGTGGCTCTCACAGATTCCCTCGTGCAGCTCCTCGAGCAGTAATTCTGCTGCTTCGGGGTGGACGCACAGTAGGTATGGTCCAGAGTAGGAGTGCCTATACAACTTGTGGTCCTCGAACAACCAGAACCGAGAAGCATTCCTTCGTATCTTTTCGGCCTCTGACCTTTCCTCGGGCAGAACATCATCTTTGAGGAATCTCACTATGGGGTCCATCCAGCTGGGACCCACCCCAACTTGATGGATGGGGATCGTGCCCTTTGCCACCTCACTTGCTCTCTCCAGATGCTCCACAAGTATGATCCGAGGTAGATCCCCCGCCGAGGAAGTTGCGAGTGTGGCTAATGAATCGGTATGGCTGTTTCCACTCCTGGGAATATGAGACAAGCTGAAGAGACCGAATTTCGACTGCAACTGCCTGACCTGGCTCAGGTACTCTTGCATTCTCGAATCTCTGGCCTCCAGCTCTCCCTTTACCTGGCCTACCACCAATCTCGAATTTGAGAACATCTTCACCGACTTTCCTCCCATCTTCTGTACCATTGCCATCCCCTGCAATAGTGCTTCATACTCGGCTTCGTTGTTTGTGGCCGAGAACCCGAGCCTCAGGGATTTTTCTATGACATGCTCTTCAGGGGATACTAAGACCAGCCCTACTCCAGACCCCCTCTGGTTTGCCGCGCCATCAACGTATACCTTCCAACACGGTGACTCCGGGATGGAGACTGCCCCGACTGACTTTTCGTCAGTGCTTCTCCCTTCGGCTGCCCCCTCTACTGTTGGTTCAGCGAATTCGGCCGTTAAATCAGCCAGAACCTGGCCTTTTATGGAGGTCCGAGGCATGTATTTGACGTCGAAGGCCCCCAGAATCGTGTTCCACTTTGCAATCCTTCCTGTGTAATCAGCAGTCCGGAGCACAGACTTCAAGGGTAATCGGGTTAGGACAACCACTGTGTGAGCCTGGAAATAATGGGGGAGCTTTCGTGTAGCGTGGACTATGGCTAGTATGGCTTTCTCCAAGGGTAGGTACTTGACCTCGGCTTCATGCAGCGACTTGCTAACGTAGTAGACTGGCTTTTGAACGCCATTGTCGTCCCGTATCAGCACCAGGCTCACAGCGTGGAGCGCTACAGCAAGGTACGCGTATAAGACCTCGTCGGCCTCAGGATTGGACATGATAGGCGGTAGGGATAGGTACTCCTTTAGTTGCTGGAAGGCCATTACGCAATCCTCGGACCACTCAAATCCCTTCCACTTGTTGATCAGGAGATAGAAGGGCCTGCACTTGTCAGCTTGTGGATAGCCTTGGGATTTTGCGGAGGCTTCAGATTGTGGATAGCCTTGATTTGGTTAGGATTGACCTCGATTCCCCTGTGGGTGATCATGTATCCCAGGAACTTGCCTGAGCCCACGCCGAACGAGCATTTGGAAGCGTTTAGGCGCAGCTTATGCTTTCTCAGGACGTCAAATGTACGTCCGAGGTCCCCTAGGTGTTCGGGCACCACTTTACTTTTTACCACCACATCGTCAACATAGACCTCGATGCTCTTGTCCAGTATCGGCTCGAACATTCTCGTCATCATCCTTTGATAGGTGGACCCTGCGTTCTTCAGACCGAACGACATTACTTTGTAGTGATAGTTCCCGATGGGCGTCACAAATGCTGTTTTCTCCTGATCTTCCAGGGCCAGTGGTATTTGATGATAGCCTTGGAAGGCGTCTAGGAAGCTCATCCGAGGATGGCCCGTGGTGGCATCCACCAGCTGGTCGATCCGAGGCATGGGGAACGGGTCTTTTGGACACGCCTTATTTAGGTCGGTGAAGTCCACACAGACCCTCCACTTTCCGTTTTTCTTCTTGACCACCACGGTGTTGGCCAACCATTCAGGGTAGAAGACCTCTTTGATAGCCCCTACGCGCTTAAGCTTATTCACCTCTTCCCTAATTGCATCGGCGTGCTCTCTCGATGGGCGCCGGGGCGGCTGTTTCTTGGGCACTATGGACGGATTGACGTTGAGATGATGACAAATGAAGGATGGATCAACCCCTGGGGCATCACAGACATCCCATGCAAACACGTCAATATTGCTTTTGAGGAACTCAACCAACTCTTCCTGCTCCTTGGGAGGCAGCCGAGCTCCGACCCAAAAGAACTTCTCCGGATCGTCATCAATTACCACCTTCTCCAAATCCTCGCATTTTGCTTCCTCGGCAGTCGCATTAGGAGGCACCATCGGGGTCTTTGATTGCTATAAGCCTTCCTCGGCATTAGCCGAGGGCTGTGCGTCGAGCCGATGTGATATGGCGGACACCATGCATTGTCTTGCTGTGGGCTGGCAACCATGAATCTCTAGAACTTGATCCCCTTATGGGAATTTCACCTTCTGGTGCAAGGAGGAGGCAATGCCCCCCAAGGTGTGGAGACAAGGCCTTCCTACGATGGCAGTGTAGGGGGAGTATGTGTCCACCACTATGAAGTTCACCTCCACCACTTCTGGGCCGGTCTGGATGGGCAGCCTGATCATGCTCTTCGGGATGACGAGTTTCCCATCGAATCTCATTAGAGGGGAGCTATAGGGAGTCAAGTCCTCCAGCTTCAGTCCCAGCCCCCTATAGAGGTCTGGGTACATGACCTCGGCTGCGCTGCCACCATCCACCATTACTCTTCTCACATCGTAGTCCCCGATTCTGAGTGTGACCACTAGAGCGTCATCGTGGGGCTGGGCGGTCCCAATCTTGTCCTCCTCCGAGAAACTCAAGGTCGGGTGAAAATTCCTCTTGGCCCTTTTCGGCTCTGTCTGGGACTCCTCGGCAGGCAGCTGGGCTACAGACAACACTCATGAAGGGCGCGTGCTCGTTCTTCTCGGTGCCGCCAAGATTACATTGATTGTCCCTACGGGCGCCCTTAGGGCGTTATCTCTCTGGGGCTCCTGATGGGTCGGGCCTCGATGGTTGCCGGGGTGATGTAGAAGGTGCTTCAACCTTCCCTCTCGGACCAGTTGGTCCAGATAGCTCCGGAGATTCCTGCAGTTCTCCGTGGTGTGTCTGTGGTCCTTATGGTATTGGCAGTAAAGGTTCTGATTGCGCTTCGTGGATTCTCCCACCATTTTATTCGGCCACCTGAAGTATGGCTTGTTCTCGATTTTCTCCAGCACCCTGTGTATTGGTTCTCGGAATGCGGCGTGGACAGCCTGGGTGTCGGCCGCTCCCGATTTCCCTGCAAAGTCCCTCATCGGGCGGGTGCTGCTGTATCGGTCTTGCCTGGAATCCCTCCTCTCCTGAGGGACGGCCTTCTCCTTTCCTCTGGCCTGTAGCTAGTCTTCCTCCACCCGTTTGTACTCGTCGATCCGATCCATCAGTCGGCGCACACTGGTGGCAGGCTTGCCTGTCAGGGACTTCCTTAGGTCATGTCTAGTTGGGAGACCATTTTTGAAGGTGCCGATGGTGACATCGTCATACTTGCCCTCCAGTTCGTTGTACACCTCCCAATATCGGCCCGAGTAGGCCTTTAGAGTTTCTCCATCATGCATGGTCAAAGACAGCAGCGCACTCAAGGGCTGAGGCTCTATACTGTTTGTAACGAAGCGGGAGCCGAAGGCCTGGGTCAGCTGTCTGTACGAACTTATAGAGTCCGTCCTCAGGCCGTTCAACCACCTCATCGCCACTGGGCCCAAGCTGGAGGGGAAAACCTTGCACATCAACGCCTCGTTCTGGGAATGAATAGCCATCCTCTGGTTGAATTGGCTCACATGCTCCACGGGGTCCGTTTTGCCGTTATAGATGGAGAAGGTTGGTTGCTGGAACCGCCGAGGAAGTGTTGCTCCTTCTATATGGCGTGTGAAGGGCGATTTGGATAGTTGATCCAGCGCCCTGCTCATGGCATCGTACCCCAAGCCCCTGGGGGATGGGCTTCTACGCCTGCGCTTCCGGTAGTGCTCTTCTTCATGAGAGAAGGTCTCACTCGGAGGAGTTCTCGATCTTTGCCTGTAATCATCGTTGCTCTCATCGTCAGAGGGCAGGTCAGGGCTAGGTCGAGATCGCCTTCGTTGTGCATGGCGTAGCCTTTTCTTCAGGTCATCTATCTCCCGCTGCATGGCCCGCTCATCGTTCTGCCCTTGGGTTACGTGGCTTCCACCCTTCTTTGGTTGTATGACCCGGTTGTTGTTTTGTCTCTCTGGCACATGACTGTCTCCGCGCGAGTGGCTGCTGCTGGTTTGGGTGGCGTGTGTACTTCCCTCTCGGAATCTTCCATTCTCTTCGTTTCGATCGTGCTCGGGGTTGGCAAAGTTGCCCTGGTGCTGGGGCCTGGCCGGTTCAAGCTGATGAGGACCTGCTTGATGAATGCCTGATCCTACCATGCTTGGTTGTTGCCCTTACTAGCGCACAAGTTCTTCCCACAGACGGCGCCAATTGTAGGGACCGGGTTTGAGCACTTCCGCTATTGAGAGAGTGGACTCAAGCCCAGTTAGCCCAGTACAATGAATTTGTAGAGAGTGGGTTAAAGAACTAGGCCTTAACAAGCGGGCAACGTCCAGTCGTTCCGTTTGGCGGCGCCGGAAGCTGGTTCACCAAGGTTGTACTCCGAAGTCTGTCCTTGGCACCTGTCCGAGGAGCTTTGCAATGGCCTTTCTCCCGGGGATCCATCCCCCCCTTCTGATCTTTCTTCCCTCTTATATATAGTCCTCTTTTTTAACCTCTATCTTCCACCTGTTGATCATCCATGCTTCTTCCTTCTGACCGCCCGTCCCGTCAGCCACTTTCCCAGCACCCCTGTGAGTTGCGTTAACCAAGGCAACCTTGTCCAGAAGTCACATCTCTATTAATGCGGCTGGGGGGTTAGGTGAGCGCATTTAGTGTGGAGGTGACAGCTTATCCTGGACATGTTCCCCCGCCATGCTGCTATGGCTGACGTGTTGGCCTCGGCAGGATCATCCTCGGCAGGGTCCTTGGCCATTAAGGCCTTCACACTCCTTCCTCGGACTTTTCTTCCTCCTCGGCATGGGCCTTGGGCCGAATATAAGATGGGCCGGGGTTGCCAGATTATCAGGCCCCACATATATATATATATATATATATATATATATATTAGTGGGAAATGTTTGTTTTACACACACAAAAATTATACTAAAATCAATTTAAAAATTACACTAAAATCGATATTATTATTATTATTATTATTATTATGATGTTTGTGTCCCGATACTCTCTAAAATATGCCTTAATATAAGTAATTGGAATGTGAGTTTTTTACAGTGTCGATCTCCCTATACTCTCTAAAATACCCTAACATATAAGTAACATTAATCCTACCAAAAACAATAAGAAATGAGTACAAATAAAAAAGAAGTTAATTTTAATAAAATAAAAAATCAAAACTCTTTAAAATGAGGTTAAACTTAACCGCATTTTATTAAAAATTAGCATACTGTTTTTATTAAGAGTTAACAAATTGCAGTTATTTGTCCCCCCCCCCCCCCCCCCAAAAAAAACTAATTGTTGTTATAAGAGATTTCTCCTCCATGATTTAGTTGCAGTCTATTAAACATATATCCCTATTTTTTTTGTATTTAACAAGTTTATATTTTTGAAGTAACGTAATCTTTATATGTTACAATCCTTATCATGTAAATTCATTTATATTTATATAAATATAATACAAAATACTTACTACTTACTACATCAAACACACTTTTGTTCCAATTAGGTCAAACCTCAACTTTCTAAAAACTAGCGCACTATCTTTAAAGTAGTTATCATGCATCTTCTTTAATTATCATCTTGTATTGCAAACTTAACTAATTCACTTCATTGTTTTTTTTTTTTTTATATTTTATTTTAGCCCCCCACCCCCTTTTCAAACTTTAAACCATATTTGATATTTTTATTTTTAAGAAAGAAGAGAATTTTTTTTATCCTCAAACTTCAAACCGTATTTGAAAAATTTTAATTACTTTCTTAATTTTTTTTTTGATTGATAAAAAATCTTATAATTCAATTGATTGACACTTTTAGGGCCCGTTTGGTACATATGTTTAAAAACTGAAAATTATTGTTTGAAAACATTTGTAGAAATACGTGTAGGTGAAAAAATGCATTAAAATGCGTGAAATATTGTTTAAAAACTGAAAATAGTTGTTTGAAAACACAAACCAAACACTCCTTTAATATTTTTAATGAAAACATTTACGAGTCAAATCATTTCTACCTCAACCATCAAATTATTAAAAAAATATGAAAAAACTTCATGATTGTAATAAAGTGGGCAGAGGAGCTAACATTAAGTATATTGTTTATTACATTCACAAAAAAAAAACTATATTGTTTATTACAGAGTCATATAACATAGATTCTTGTACAATTTACAGCTAGATCAGCATATTTCTTGTGTGCGCGCATTAAATGACGTAGCAGTTCTATAATTTTTTATAATATATATACACAAAGGGTCCAACCCAAATGAGACAAATACAAATCAACACTTTTTGTGTCACCTTAGTAGCCAAAAAGCAAAGATTCATCTAGCCAAAAAAATATGCAGTTCCTCTTTAGTTTGTCTTCTTTTTCTTCTTCGGCTATAGTATTGTTTAGTCTCATTGCCTTTGTTCTTTTCTGCAACACCAATGCTGTTATAAGGCTACCACAAAATATTTCGGTGCCTGCAGTTATAGCTTTTGGAGATTCAATCGTGGATACAGGCAATAACAACCATCTAAAAAGTGTAGTTAAGTGCAATTTCGCTCCGTATGGGAACGATTTTAGAGGCAAAGTTCCAACAGGTCGATTCGGCAATGGAAAGGTCCCAGCAGACCTAGTAGGTATATATCTCTCTCTCTTTCTTTCTCTCTTTGCATTTGTAGTGGTCTTTTTTACATTGGGGTTTGTTTGTTTTCTATCTCTATCATGTTATTTGACTTGAAAAATTCAAACTTTAACATGGTCCTCGGTAAAATTAGAGTAATTTGACCCAAAGGAACAAGTAGAAAACCTTTACTCGCATGTAAATTTTTTCTTTTATTAGAGGTTTTAGTGTGTCATGGTAGTCAATTTTATACTATTGAGGAAAACTTTCTATTTTTATTCATTACTCTGCTTTAGATCTTAGTTCCACTTCCCAATAACCAATCAATGGTGTCATTTTTTGCATGAGAGTGCATGAGTGATAGTTCTCGCTCCTCTACGTGCACTGCTTTCTCAGTTTGCCCTTAATCTTGGCAGAAGTTAGACGCAACTAGTCAGTCTAGTCTGCCCTTTTTTCTTTCTTTCCGTCTTTATGTTTCAGTTGAGAGAGAGACGGAGATACAGAGACAAAGAGAGGTGACTTTAAATTGGGTTAAGGCAAAAAGGTCGAAGAGAAATAAAAGAAATTCAGACCAAGTATTTTCATTCATTATTTGTGTAGTATATGTTGGATTCTAAAAAAAAAATAAAAAAAATTGTTGTCCATGTATTTTGACTATTTTCATAAGGGTCCAGTTAATGTGTACTCTAAGGGCACACATTAACCATCTATTTTAAGAAAGTTTTTATGAAAAATTGAAAAAATTGTCAAAACAGTAAATTACTTTTTCATTTTTCCATAAAATTTTTTTTTAAAATGAATTACTAATATATGCCCTAAAGACACACATTAGTAAATCCTTTTCCATAATTAAGATGATAACGTTTTAATACTAAAAAAACAAAGTACCTGAAATGAAAGCTGGTTTTGATGAGAGAGTACTACATGTTTCGGAAACATGCATCCTCTCTCTCACAAGAGGGTGGGCCAAACATAATGAATTTTCTCGGTCTTGACAATCCATTTGTCCCATAATCTGGCTTGCTTTAATTGCCTTGTTTGGTAGTTGAGTAGCTGAGAGTTAAGACCTAGTGATGACGAGAGAGAGAGAGAGAGAGAGGAATAATGGCTCTCTTCATATTCTTTTTTTTTTGCTGAATAAAAAAAGGGGTCTTTGGTGTGGGCTTATTGACCCACGTCATGTGACGGCAATGGGTAATACCACGTGTACCACACGGATCTTGCTGGAGCTATCGCTCGAACCGCTCCTCTCTAGGTGCAGAACGAGAACTCCTACCATCAAGCCACACGCCCATGTGGTGCTCTCTTCATATTCTTGCAATTTGCAGAGTGAGCATCAGATGAATCTATGATATGTACTCTTATAGTTATATATATCAACAAGGCCCAAATGAGTTTGTACGAATTAGGGCTCGTCAGGGATAATTAGGTTATTTTACTATATAAATAAATTGCACACAACTTTTAAAAATTGTTATATAATTTGGCAGTGAAAGTAAGTTGGATTATAAACCACATGGGAATTCTTGTTCTTTTGTAGGATTTATCCCCATCCATAATCTCCCACCTGAAGTTTTTGTAGAGAATCTGGGTCTGGGTGATGGGGTTGGATCCTCTTTTGTTTGCTAATAATAATACATCATTCACTCAAGTGTTATAATTTAACTGACATCTTTTGATATTTTTAACAAATACTTTATATAGGGTTTAAATTCTCTTATTGTTGTATCTATCGCATTATTAATAAAAAGTACATATTAAAAAAAAAAGCAATAATACCACATGCATTTTAATATAGCTCTTTTTTGATAAACCATTTTAAAATAGCTCTTAAAAGCACTAGCAACAATTATATATATATATATATATATATATATTATTGTCTAAATTTGTTTCAACTTTTAGCTGAGGAATTGGGAATTAAAGAGCTTGTGCCAGCGTATTTAGACCCACACTTGCAACCTCAAGAGCTCAAGACAGGTGTATGTTTTGCTTCAGGTGGCTCAGGATATGATCCATTGACACCCAAAATAGTGGTATGCACATACAATTTTGTTACTTTCCTTTTGGATTTAAATTCTATAAGACTATTTATAATACTCATACATGCACCATCTATTTTTTTTTTTCCACTTCAAACTTTTAAAAAATTAAGTAATATATAGATAGCTCCATATTGAAGATCACTGTAATCTATCCCTATTTACTTCAGTACTAAAAAAAATTTAAATAAAAAAGTACTACATCTTGATACCCTCCCAAATACAAATATAGGAGGACTTGGGCTTTCTTTTTGGATGACCAGGATTCTTGCTTTGGGTCCAAACCAAAGAAAAGACCTTCTGGATTTGGGAATGTCTAAGTGAACCATAGAATATAATGATGATGTATCTATCGGTGGTGGGCCAGCATGCCTTTTGTTTTTTGTTTTGTGTTTTTTTTTTGGCATAATGGGCCAGCCGTCAGCATGGGTCTCTCCATTGTGTTAATATGTGGATTGTGGAGTACCTATAAAATTAATAAAAAAGATGCAGAGTCCATTTAATTTTGCTCAACCGAATCTAAGTGATCTATTTAAATACTAATACATATAAATAGTCTTATAAATAACATAAATTGATTGTACGAGGTTAAGATAGTTAATTAAATTTTGTCCTTTACCTACATGCTTTGTGCCCACTATTCTTTCTCTTATTCCAATTTTTTTTTTTCTTTCAAAAGTCGGTCTTATCTTTGGACGATCAATTGAGAATGTTCAAAGAATACATAGGGAAGCTTAATGGAATTGTTGGAACGGAGAGGACAAAGTTCATCTTGGCCAATAGTTTTTATCTTGTGGTAGCAGGTAGTGACGACATTGCCAATACATATTTTGTTACTCATGCACGAGAATTACAGTACGATATCCCTTCTTACACTGACCTTATGGTCAACTCTGCTTCCGAATTCTTAAATGTAAGTTTTCATCTCCTCAATTTAACGTCCATCACTCATTGGCTTTCTTTTTTTATACTCATTATTGTTCCCAAACTCTAATTTTCCCCTACAAGAATAATTGTAGCAAAGAGAGTAGTAATATCATTGGTGGGTTAGAAAGTGATTTCAGTGATATTTTCAAATTATAAGTTAGAACCAGCTTATTACCTAGGATTTGTTATGAAAATATTGTGGATGTAACAATACTCTAAGAACAACACTAATAGTCTCTATATCTCTCTGTAACTAATTGATGTGTCTTGTTATGTTTTTAAGCAAATATATGCGCTAGGGGCACGAAGGATTGCAGTATTCAGTGCACCGCCAATAGGATGTGTGCCATCACAGCGAACTCTGGCCGGAGGATTACATAGAGGGTGCGCAGATAAGTACAATGAAGCAGCAAAGATGTTCAACTCAAAACTTATTCCCCAGATAGACTCCCTTAACAGGAACCTGCCCAACAGTAGGATTGTCTATATTGATGTTTACAACGCTCTACTTGATCTCATTGAAAACCCTGAAAATCATGGTAAATCATTAATATTATTACTACTATTATATAACCATTACCATTACTATGTTTCATCAATGTACCTTTCCTATCGTCTTGATCATAATTTCTGATTTCTTCTTGTTTTTTTAATATGTAATGCAGGCTTCCATGTTGTGGAAAAAGGGTGCTGTGGTACAGGGGATATAGAGGTAGCTATACTGTGTAACCCAGCATCTCCCATTTGCGAAAATGCGTCTGATCATGTATTTTGGGATAGTTATCATCCCACTGAAGCAGCATACAAAGCCCTTATATCTCCACTCCTCCAAAGGTACCTCAGTAGCTTCTTCTGAGGCAACCAACATAGCCAAAGTTTCTTCACGTCGAATTGCACCACGTAATCTTATTTATTTCAATTGGCTCGTCTTAGTCATATTCTCAAGTTCAATGCCGATTCCGGCTTTTCATTCATGATATATAAATATATGTCAATTTAGAATTGGATTGTTTTCCCCCTACTATTGTAACCATAGTTGGTCATGGTTTCCACAATAAAACATTGTGGTACGTACGGTATTAGTTTCCTACATGTGTACGTACGGTATTAGTTTCTTACATGTGTGTTTCAATGAGTTGAAGTGTGTAACATTACAGAACAATTTAAGAATTCTACAAATTTGGCTCCACTTATTACACATGCTATTTGCATTAATTCCATCAAGAGGACGTAAATTGATTCCTTTTTCTTTGCTATGTTGCCTCAAACACGTGTCTATATAACAAAAGCAATGCCTTGGATTAATTATAATTGGTTATCATTGATTACCACAGTTCGTTTAATACCACACGGCATCAAAGCAAAATTTCTCTTGCTAATATTCTTCTCAAGACAGAGCAAGGATTTTGGCTTTGTTTGAATTTGAGTAGTTTTATTTTTATTTTTATAAATGTTTTTTTTACTCCTCTTGCCTTTGATGACGCCCGTACAAGCGTAAAAAATCAAAGGCTAATTGACCACGTTTTTGGTTGTCTTATGACAAAAATCAAAGGCTATTTGACCAAGTTTTTGGTTGTCTTATGAAGAAGAAGTATGTTTAATTTCAACTCTTGAATCAATCTAAGCCTTGTTTGGTCATAAGTTTTACAATATCCTTATCTTGATTTGTCATGTTTCTATTCCAGATCAGCGTAGATCTGTTCAAGATATGGTATGAACCTAAATTGTATCAAGAATAGCCCCAAACCACCTTGGTCAAGCCCATATAATTTTGTTACTGAGAACCCTTTGACATTGATTAGCCTCTTCTAAGGCGTACTTATACTGTCGATCCATTTTTCAGTTGGAGATCCAAATTTTTTGACTGATCATGAGTTTGTATCAGCCAGTATAGGTCTATAATATGTAGGTTGGTAAACTATAAATAAAAAGTTAAAGTACTCTTGTGTGTTTTTATAGTCCAATTCAAATTCATAACTCATGCCTAGACAACTTAAGAAGAAGGAACTCACCATAATCTTGACACCAAACTTGGTAGCTAGTTAATTGATCGAGACTGTATCGACAGCCTCTCAATCGCTATTCTATTGGTCGAGAATCACTGATCTTGATTCTTAATCAAGTCCATTAAGTCTTCAAATCCTTGTAATTTCAAGCCATATTTGCTAGAACATAAAAGGACTACAATAGAGACGACTAAAATAAGTTTGGAGAGAACCGTGTTTGTACATATAGTGTTTTATGACTAAGTTCTCATTCACTATCAAATGAAATAAGATATAAAGATTAGTAATTAAAGTTGAAGACACTAAATTCAACATATAAGTGCTGTTATGAAAAGCTTCGAGGTGGTCCTTGAAGTCACGGATGGGTTGTTTATATGAACGGAATCTAGAGAAGAAGAGTCTAACAAGGTTGGAGTTACATGTGGCCACATGATTAAGCCACTACTGGAAGTAGTATTATTATTAGGGTTACTTCTATTGAAAGAGCTTAAATTCTACTAGTGAATTTGTTTTCTTAAGGATTGGTAGTAAATTCCAAGAGTGTTTTCCTATTAGGTTTTTCACTTCGTAGTCATATTGCCGTGTCATTTATTTTTTTGCACTTGATTTGTTTACCAATATTGTTGTGTGACATGATTAATAAAAACTAAGCATGCTAATCATAATTAGTTAATTACTTAATTTGAGGACCAAAAAAGAAAAGAAAAAGAAAGGCTTAAAATTGAATAAAGTTAACAGCCGGGGTCTAAATTTTTTCCATGTGTGTGTGATTTTTTTAAGTGTCTACCTTCCTCTTCTCTCCAAAATCCTCTAACATAAAATTAACATTAATCATACTGAAAAATAAGAAATCAGTACAATTAAAAAAAAAAAAAAAAGGAAAGAAAAGAAAGAAGGTAAAGTTAATATAGTAAACAGAAAAAATTAAAAATTTTCAAAATGAGGTCAAAACTCATTTTCTTAAAAATTACTAGCATACTATTTTTATTAAGAGTTAACTTATTACGGTTAATTATCAAAAGTTCAAAACCCAAAAGCCAATTCCCATAAAAAAAAAAAATTGGATTATTAGATCAGATTTTTCCTCCATGATTTAGTTGCGGTCGAACGCCAATTTTCTAACATAACTTTTATATTAAGAGCATTTATCATCTCTTTGTTTTGCGAACTTAACTAATTCAGTTCATTATTATTTTTGTTTCTTTTGTGCTGTTTTGTTCTATTTTTAAGAAAGCGACAAAAAAACTTTCTATGATTCTTTCCCATGATTCTGAGTTTCTGACCGTAATAAAGTGGAGGGCTAACATCAACTATATTGTTTATTAATTAAAGAGTCATATATATATATATATATATGTGTGTGTGTGTGTAATTTAAAGGGAGCAACCCGACTGAGACAGACAAATCATCACTTTTTGTGTCACCTACGTTGAGAGCAAGCAAAGATTCGTCTAGCTAAAATAATGCACTTCCTCTTTAAAAAATTGTCTTCTTCTTCTTCTTCTTCTTCAGCTATAGTATTGTTTAGTCTAATTACCTTTGTTCTTTTCTGCAATACCAATGCTGTTATAAAGCTACCAGGAAATGCAACCATTCAAGCAATTATAGCTTTTGGATATTCAATCATGGATACGGGCAACTGTTGGGAATTCAATCGAAATTCTAACCTGTGAGAAAAAAAAAAAAAAAAAAAAAAAAAAAATAGAGAAAACACACGTCAAAGAAAAAAAAAATAATCACATGTACAAGACAGTATTTACGTGGTTCGACAATTTGCCTACGTCTACGGAGTTGCGGGGATTTCACTATTATCAGGGAAAAATACAAAGTGCGACTACAGTGTTTTTTTTCTCTCTCTAAAACACAACAAGACAAAACCCTAATCACCAAAAAACGAATTTTATATCCCGCGCACAGGATTCACAATGGGCTACAAAACAGGTCAAAAATTTTTTCCTGGGACGTTGCCCTTGGACCCCCGAGAGGCTTGTCCATGGGTCACAACTTAGGCCTATCGACCTAAGCCTCCACTCCATGGACTAAAACCTTAGAAAATCTCCCATTAAAAATCATGCAACATTATTCAAGTTAAGTTAGGTCGTCAACCAAATTAAACATAAACTAGGCTCCACAAAGCCCAACAAATCTCCCACTTGGAGACTAGTTCAATCACCAACATCAACCACTATTCTCTAAAAGCAATTCCTCATCCCTATAACTTATCCTCCTGTCCTCAAAGCTAGAAGACCAACTGAAACTGCACATAACTTCAGCTTCTCAATAGTGACACCCTTAGTTAACATGTCTACTGGATTCTTAGATTCACATATCTTCTCAAGTATTACCAGCTTATCTTCAACAAAGTACCAGATAAAGTGGTATTTTGTCTATATATGTTTCGACTTTGAATGAAAAGCCAAATTTTTAGTAAGAAAAATTGCACTCTGATTGTCACTATGTAGAATGCCCATCTCTTGCTTCTTACCCAATTCATCTAAGAAACCATGTAGCCAAATCATCTCTTTTCTAGCTTTAATTGCTGCAACATACTCAGCTTCTGTAGTAGACAAAATAACAATCTTTTACAGATTTGAAACTCATGATATAACTGTACCACCCAAAGTAAATACAAACCCAGTAGTACTCTTTCTACTATTAATATAACCAACAAAATCAACATCTATATAACCTTACAGTTTCAAACTTGCACCTGTGAAACAAAGACATATATTTGATGAACCATTCAGATATCTCAAAATCCACTTAATTGTCTCCCAATGTTGCTTTCCAGGCCTACTCATGAATCTGCTCACAACTCCCACTGCATGTGCAATGTCTGGCCTTGTATACACCATAGCATACATCAAGCTGCTAATCGTTGAGGCATAGGGCACCTTCCTCATATGGTCCCTTTCTTCTTCTGTCTTCGGTGACTGTGAATCTGCTCACAACTCCCACTGCATGTGCAATGTTTGGCCTTGTATACACCATAGCATACATCAAGCTGCCAATTGCTGAGGCATATGGCACCATTGGCAGCTTCCTTATATGGTCCCTTTCTTCTTCTGTCTTCGGTGACTGTTCTTTGCTCAGTTTGAAATGACTACCCAAGGGTGTGCTCACTGGTTTAGCTTCATTCATGTTGAATCTACTGAGAACTTTCTTCACATATTTTGACTATGAAAGTTTCAATGTACCATTAACATTGTCTCTAATGATTCTCATACCAAGGATTTGCTTTGCAGCTCTCAAATCCTTCATTGCAAACTGTTTTGACAATTACTTCTTCATATTATTAATCTCCTTAATGCAAGACCCTGCAATAAGCATATCATCCACATACAATAGTAATATAATGTAAGAATTGTAAAAAAACTTAACATAGCAACAGTGATCAGCTTCACATCTCTTGAACCCAATTCTATGCATAAAACTGTTAAATTTCTTGTACCACTGTCTAGGAGCTTGTTTTAGGTCATACAAGCTCTTTCTCAGTTTGCAGATTAGATTCTCTTGTCCCTGAACAATGAACCATTTTGGCTGAATCATGTAAAGGTCTTTCTCCAAGTCACCATTAAGGAATGCCATCTTCACATCTAACTGCTCAAGATGTAAGTTTTCTGCAACCACCATTCTCAGCACCAGTCTAATTGTTGACATTTGCACAACTGGAGTAAATATCTCTGTGTAGTCAATGCTTTCCTTCTGCTGGAACCCTTTAACAACTAATCTGGCCTTGTAATGTTTGCTACTATCATGCTCATTCTTTATTTTGTATACCCACTTGTTGTGCAAAACCTTCTTTCCTACTGGCAATTCAGCCAATTCCTATGTTTGATTCCCCAACAAGGAATCCATCTCATCCTTCATGACTAACTTCTACTTACTTGAATTCTCATCTTATAAGGCTTCATCATAACATTCTGGCTCACCACCATCAATCAACAGGAGATAATTTAAAGCGGGTGAATAACGCTGTGGATGTCTAATGTTCCTGGAAGATCTGCGGACTTCAGCTACAGGTGTACTCTGATCTACCTGTGAATCTACATTCTCCTTATTTTCTTCACCCTTTTTCTGAACAGTACTTTCAGTTAATTCATCTAAGTTGACAAACTCAGACTTCTTTTGATCCATTTCTGTAACATTTGACACTACAGTTGACCTGTCCTTGTACATAGTTTGTTCATTAAATATCACATTTCTACTTCTGATGATTTTCCTGTTTTGTTCATCCTAAAACCTATAGCCAAATTTCTCACCACCATAGCCAATGAAAAAACATATTTTAGACTTTGCATCAAGTTTACTATGAGCATCAGAATCAATATGAACATAAGAAACACAATAAAAAACTTTTAAATGTGAAAACTTTACCTCTTTCTTGCTCCAAACCTCCTCAGGAAGTCTGAACTCCATAGGAACTAATGGTCCTCAGTTTATCAGGTAAGCTGCAATGCTAACAGCATCAGCCTAGAAAGTTTTTTGGTAGTCCAGTATGCAACCTCATACTCTTAGCACGCTCATTGAGAGTTCTGTTCATGCGCTCAGCCACACCATTCTGCTGTGGTGTCCCAAGAATGGTCTTCTCCATCCTAATTCCCTGTGCAACACAATACTCACTGAACCCTCCATCTATGTACTCTTATCCATTATCTGACCTCAAACATTTTACTTTCAAACGTGTTTCTGTCTCAACCATGGCCTTCCACTTCTTAAAGGTTTCAAATACATCAGATTTATTTTTCAGAAAATAAACTCATACATTTCTGCTTGAGTCATCAATGAAAGTGATGTAGTACCTTGAACCTCCAAGGGATGCAACCGGAGAAGGCCCCCACAAATCAGTGTGTACTAACTCCAATTTTTCAGCCTTCGGTGTCCTGCCAGTTTTCAAGAAGCTCACCATTTTCTGCTTTCCTAAGATGTAGCTTTCACACATGTCAAAATCAACAGACTTCAATTCTGGTAGTTTCCCTTTTGACAGCAGTATCTTCATCCCTTTCTCACTCACGTGACAAAGTTTGCGGTGCCATAGGCTTGTATTAGTACTTGCTTCAGCAACTACAATTGTGTCTCTTAGACTTGAGGTCATATAGAGAGTGCCAGTCTTCTTTCCACGAGCCAATACTCTAGCTCCCTTTGTAACCTTCCAAGTACCACCAACAAATAGTATTGCATGCCCTTCATCATCAAGTTGTCCAATAGAAATTAGATTCTTCCTCGGGTCAGGAATATGTTGAACCTTCTCCAGTAACCAAACAGATCCATTGGGCAACAATATCCGGACGTCTCCCATACCTACAACATTCAAGGCTGAACCATCAGCCAAATACACCTTATCCAAATCACCTGCAACATAATTCTGTATGATTTCTCGGTGTAGAGTGGTATGAAACGAAGCTCCTGAGTCCAAAACCCAATTATCAAGTGGACTGTCTACTGCAAGAAGTAATGCATCCTGTACCTCTTCTATTACAGCATTAGCAAAATCATATTCATTCTTCTTCCTAGGACTTTTGCATTGATTCCTAAAGTGACCTGTTTTCCCACAATTCAAGCATTGTACATGTTGGCCTGATCTAGATTTACTTCTATTCCGATTAGAATTTCTGAATTTTGATCTGCCCCGATTTGAATTTTTGTTATTACCTTTGCCTCTTGTCTCAAGGTTTAGGGTAGAACCAAATCTTGAGGTTTTACCTGCATCTCTTCTACGAATCTCCTCAGCCATATTAAAATCTCGTATATCATTGTACTTGAGCTTTTCCTTTCCTATAGAATTGCTTACTGCGATCCTCATTGCCTCCCAACTGTTTGGCAAAGAAGCCAAGACGATCAAAGCACGAATCTCATCATCAAAATCAATTTCTACAGACGACAATTGTTTGTGATAGTGTTAAATTCATCAGATGTTGTGCTATTGATGCGTTCTTTGCTATCTTCAGATTGAACAGTTTCTTCATCAAATGCACCTTGTTATTTTCTGACGGCTTTTCATACATACCAGACAAAGCCTTCACTAGATCTGTTGTGGTCTTCTCATTTACAACATTGTGTACAACAGATCTAGACATAGTTAACCTGATAACTCCTAGTACCTGTCTGTCAAGAAGAGCCCATTCTTCAGCCTTCATAGCCTCAAGTTTTGTCGCCAAAAGAGGCCGATGCAATTTCCTCCCATAGAGATAATCTTCAATCTGCATCCTCCAATACGCGAAGTCTGTGCCATCAAACTTTTCTATTCCAGACGCCTTTCCTGTTTCCTCTGCCATTGCTCCCACTCAAACCTAACCTTAGGCTTTGATACCAGTTGTTGGGAATTCAACCGAAATTCCAACCTGTGAGAAACAAAAAAAAAAAAAAAAGAAAAGAAAAAAAGAAGAAGAAAATACACGTCAAAGAAAAAAAAAAACAATCACACGCACAAGACAGTTTTTACGTGGTTCGGCAATTTGTCTACGTCTACGGAGTTGTAGGGATTTCATTATTATCAGGGAAAAATACAAAGTGCAGCTACAGTGTTTTTTTCCTCTCTCTAAAACACGACAAGATAAAACCTTAATCACCAAGCCTCCGCTCTATGGACTAAGCCTCAGAAAATCTCCCATTAAAAACCATACAACATTATTCGGGTCGGGTCGGGTCGTCAACCGGATCAAACATAAACTAGGCTCCACAAAGCCCAACAGCAACAACAACTATCTAAAAACTCAAGGAAAGTGCAATTTTCGTCCGTATGGGAGAGCTTTTATGGGGAAAAAACCAATAGGTAGGTGGACCAATGGAAAAGCCCCCACAGAGCTAATAGGTATCCCTCTCTCTCTGTGCATTTCTGGTCTTGGTCTTTTTCCAAAGGGGTTTGTTTGTTTTCTATCTCCATTCAAAGTATTTCAGAGGCACCAACATTAACATGTTACACGGTAAAATTATACTGATTTTTTTTTTTGGAGAGAGTTTTAATTTATGGTGTCCGTTCCTAATGAATAATGATAGCTCTTTATTATCACATTAAGACACCAATTAGTTTTTGGTGTAGGCGAAGATTGAATCACAGATCTCTTATTCAATAATCAGAGACTTTACTAATTGAGCTAACTGGAATCCACTAAAATTACACTGATTTGACCCAAAAAAAACAAGTTTCTCTCATGTTTTTCTTTTAAAAGGTTTTAGTGTCGTGGTACGTAGGCAGACTGATCCTAGCGAGGAAACTTTCTATTGTTATTCATGGGAAAATGGTTTAGATGATAAAGAAATTTAGACAAACTATTTTCATTCGTTATTTTTGCTGTATATGTATATGAATATAATATTGTAGAGACACTCAAATTTCAAAAGACTAAACTTAGGGTCTCATACTTACATTTGAGGTCTGGGCTGATACCGAATGCTTGGGATTTTATATATATCTGTTAAAAGGATGTTTTATAAAGAGATTTACTTGACTGAATTGTATTTTATAATTCTATTTCACCTTTCAGTGGAGGAGTTGGGAATTAAAGAGCTTGTGCCACCATATTTGGATCCACACTTACAATCTCAAGATCTCAAGACAGGCGTATGCTTTGCTTCTGGTGGTACTGGATATGATCCATTGACAGCCAAATTAGCGGTACATTCAATTTTGAGCATTTCCTTTTTGGATTTAAATTCTATAGAACTATTTAAGACTCTCAAATTTACACTATCTAGATCATCCTCATTGGGTTATGCATAACCCACTAAAATGCAAAATAGATAATACTATTCACATAAAAAATGCACAAAAAGCACCTACATCCGGTGAGCTAAAATTCAAAATAATTTATGCATAAGCACTCTAGCAACATATAAAAAAAAAATTTTTCCTCTTTTATTCTCTCCTTTTCTTCTCTCATACTTTTATCATAATTGTAAAATAAGAATGAAATGTAGGGTATGTTATAAAAGTGAGAATTAAAAATAAATAAAGTAGCATTTTGGTGAGGCAAATTTTTTTTTTTGGTATAAATTAATGGGAATGCTCAATCCTTTTTCCACTTCAAAATTTTAAAAACTATGGAATAGATAACTGTACTCTAACCCTATTATATTAGTATTACTACCGTAAAACAAGAGTACTACATCTCAAAGAAAAAAAAAAATAATAAAACAAGGCTACATATCTTTATTATTTTTTATTATCTTGATGCCCCTAAGTATAGGACTTGGGCCAGAATTCCGGCTTTTGGTCCAAAGAAAATGACCTTTTGGATTGGGAATGGCTCTTAGTGGCAACATCGGCAATGGCCCATCAAATCTATAATAACATCTATTGCTAACTATGTTTTATGGTGGTAAGGATTAGCTAGATTAAGATCGTGTCTTCTAAAAAAAAGATTGAGTTTATACTTGTGAAAAAAGAAAAGAAAAGAAAAGAAGATTGTGTTTATACTTGGAGTTATCTATTCTTTAATTTAATTAAAATGATATGATGTCATGTAATTAGATGGTATAAATATGTGGTTTAATAGCTTTTTTTTTTGGGTTCTATTTTATCTATGTACTTCAAGCTTACCCCCTTTTTTTTTTCATTCAAAAGTCGGTCATATCTTTGCCCAATCAAATAAAAATGTTCAAAGAATACATAAGGAAACTTAATGGAATTGTTGGAGCGGAGAGGACAAATTTCATCTTGGCCAACAATCTATTTTTCTTGGTAGTAGGCAGTAACGACAATACCAATACATATTATGTTTCTCATGTACGAAAATTTAGCTACGATATCTCTTCTTACTACACTGACCTTATGATCAAGTTTGCTTCCGGAATCTTAGAGGTAAGTTTTCATCTCCTCAATTTACCATCCATGACTCATTGACTTTATTTTTCATACTCATTATTGTTCCAAGGCTGTAATTTTCCTACAAGAATAATCTTAGAAAAAGGAGTGAGAGTTAGAATATATTTGTTTAGGTAAGAGTATCTTTTATTCATTATTCTCCTTTTTTTTTTTTTCAAATTACTTATGATTATATATAAAACAAAAGAGAGATCAAAGTAAATGCCTTACCTTATTTTACCAAAGAGCCAAAATTATAGAAATAATGGCAAATAATGTGTTCTGTTAATAGGTGCCTTAAGGAAAATTATTAATAAATCATTTTAGAAAAATTTTAACACCACTGTCATGATAAATATAAAAAGCTATAAAAAAAATTAATTATTCTTTTACTTTTCCCATAAAAATTTTCTAAAAATGATTTTTTAAACCAGTATCTTAGGACATCTCCTAACTTTTCCTGATATTAATAACAACACTGACGGTTCAGCTCCTATCTTTCTCTTTGTGTGACTAAATACTCTACTAATTGATATCTCATTATTATGTATCTAAGGAACTACATGCACTAGGGGCACGAAGGATTGGAGTATTCAGTGCACCGCCCCTAGGATGTATGCCATCACAGAGAACTGTGGCCGGAGGAGTACAAAGAAAGTGTGCAGAAAAGTACAATCGAGCATCAATGTTGTTCAACTCTATACTTTCTGCCACAATAGACTCCCTTAACAAGAACCTGCATAATAGTAGGATAGTCCATATTGATGTTTACAACCCTCTACTTAATCTCATTGAAAACCCTAAAAATTATGGTAAATCATTACGATTACTACGATTAATCATTATTACCATCATTATGTTTCATCAATATATATGCCCTTTCGATCTTCTCGATCAAGTTTTTTGATTTTTTTTTTTCCTTTTCTACTATATAACGCAGGCTTCCATGTTGTGAATAAAGGGTGTTGTGGTACAGGGGACATAGAGGTATCTCTACTATGTACTCCATTAACTCCCACTTGTAAAAATGCTTCTGTTGAGTATATATTTTGGGATAGTTATCATCCCACTGAAGCAGCATACAGGGCCCTTATATCTCCAATCCTCCAAAAGTACATCAATAGCTTCATCTGAGGCAATGGACATGACTAGCCAAGTTTCTTCACGTCGAATTCCACCACTCCTATAAATTTCCATTGGTCTGTCTGCTCTATCATATTCTCAAGCTCAAAGGTGATTTCAAATTTCCATTCATAATATGGATATAAAAAATATACATATATTTGTAAATTTAGAATTGGATTGTTTGCCCTATTGTATTCTAAGGTGGCAATGATTTCAACAACAATGTACTGTGGTATGTACGGTATTAGTTCCATATTTCCATTCATGTGTGTTTCAATGAGTCGATGCAGTGTAAGATACTAAGATTACAGAACTATTTAAGTAAATTCTACAAATTTGGTTCGATTTACACATGTTATTTGCATTCCATCAAAAGGACGCAAATTGATTCTTTTTTCTTTGCTATGTTGTCTCAAACGCACGTGTATAACAAAAGCAATGCCTTTGATCAAGCACAATTGGTAATCATTACTACAGTTCATTTTACACCAATTTTTATTTATTTATTATAAATACAATAAGATTTGAATATATGACTTCCATTCTTATTATTAGGCTAAGATAATAGTTAGTTTTTGGTGTAAGCAAGTTTTTTGAACTCTATCTTTTATTTGATAACAAAAGATGTTTGTATGAATATAATTTAATCAATAAATAAAATAAAGTTCGTAGTTTACAAAAAAAAGAAAAAAAAAAAGAGAGGTCATAAGTAGGAATGGCAATGGGTCGGGTTCGGGCCGGGTTTTTTCATACCCGGACTCGACCCGCGGGGCAAAACCCGTAGCCCGGACCCGGCCCGTTTAGGGTATCGGGTTTTTTTTCGGGGCCCGGGCCCGCCCCAGCCGGGCCCCGCGGGCCCCGTTTAGGAATTGGGCCCAAACGGGCCCAACCGAAAAAAAAAAAAAAAATTAAGCCCAAATTTTAATTCAAGCCCAGATTTAAGCTCAAATTTTTCCCAGATTCAAACCCAAATTTTGCCCAGATTAAAGCCCAGATTTTGCCTACATTAAGCCTGCATATTCAAGCCTAAATAATTAACATGGCCCAAATGCCAAATCAGTCCAAATCATAGGCTAAGGCTACTAATCATAAATCAATAAATCACCTGTTAATTATAAATCTATAAATCAATAAATCATAACTAATATCATAATCATAATTCAATAAATCATAACTAAGATTTTAAATCAATAAATTACCTAGCTAAGATAACCATTTAATCATTAATCAACAAAATCTTAACTAAAATCACCAACTAAACATAAAAATAAAATAAATCCAACAAGTCCAAAAAATAAGTATCAAAAGTCCAACGAGTCCAAGAATTTAAAAAGTTACGAAATAAATCCCACAAGTTTAGAATAATTACAAACCAACAAATTAAGGAAACAAGTCTAAGAAAATAAAAAAGTTACTAAATTAATACAAAATGTTTAATCTTCATCAATTGTGATACAACTCCCATCAATTGTGGCACAACTCCCATCATCTTCATTTGGCTCCCCATCATCAAGAATGGATTGAAATGTACTATCTCCAGATATAGTTGAAGAACCTACAACAACAATGAATTAAAAAATGGAATAAACTTCATCAAATTGTAACTAGCAAATATAAAAACACAATTTTGATTTTATAAATAAAAATTAGACAATTGCTAACCGTTGATTTCACTCCATAACCAATTCTGAGCACACATCATTGCCTCTATAGTCTTGGGATGTAGCCTACTACGGTGTGGACTTAAAAGTCTCCCACTAGTGCTAAAGGCAGCTTTTGAAGCAACAGTTGTGACGGGAATGGCTAAAATATCTCTTGCAATCTTTTGTAAAGTAGGATACTTGAGACCATTACTTTTCCACCATGCCAAAATATCAAAGTCTTCACTTCTCTTCAACACTCCTTCATCAATGAAATGATCAAATTCCATTCTACCACTCCCATGTTTCTTTGAACTACTTGAGCTATTGTTCACAAACCCATCAAACCTTGACATTGACCCAATCAACCTAAATTTTATTTGTGCCACTTGATTTGAAGTATTTGCAGGCATATGAGAACTTCCTTCATTACCCACAGGAGACTCATCCACATCTCCATACTCATCAAGCAAATCATAACAAAGATTCTTAATTTTTTCAATCTCCAAATCAGAATTATCACTATAAATGTTAGGATAATAAAACTTCAATAACTTCATCTTATATCTTGGATCTAAGATAGCAGCAACAGCCATAACAACACTAACATTAGCCCAATAAGAATTAAATTTAGCAAGTATGCTTTCTGCCATCGTACTTATCATCTCACTTGAAGACAAACTCCATTCATTCAATGCAATTTTCAACTCACACACCAAAGTAAAATACATATTAGTTGTGGGGTACTTACGACCAGAGAAAAACTCAGTCACACTATGAAACAACTCTAACCTCCCACAAATATCTTTGGCTACCTCCCAATCATGATCATATGGCAAACAAGTATAAGATGTTTCACGTTTAGCCAAACGGGAGAAAACATCTTTATAAATCAATGCAGTAGAAAGCATTAAGTAAGTTGAATTCCAACGAGTTTTACAATCTAAGACTAACTCTTTGGTGCATTGAACACGCAATTGACGTGCATTTTCTTCAAATTTTTGCCTCCTTTTTGGTGATCCAGTCCAATAAATCACACTATCACGAATCCTTTCAATACCATCACCAATAAGAGACAACCCATCTTGAACAATCAAATTCAAAATACGTGCAGCACACCTCATATGCAACATAGACCCACCCAACATAAGAGAACTAGTATCAAGCTTATTCAAGAGAAGTCTTATCATGACATCATTAGTACTACAATTATCTACAGTTATTGTGGACAACTTCCTATCAATGTTCCACTCTAAAAAACAATCAACAAGGACTTCAGCAAGGACATCTTTCGTGTGTGGAGAAGGAACATAAAAAAACCTAGAAAAATAATAGGAATAATTATAACATAACTAAATAAACATTCAATTTAACATAACTCAATAAACATTCTAAATGTAAAGTCTTTAACATTCAATTTATAGATTAAAAAATTACCTTAAAACCCGGCTTTGCAACGACCAAGTATGGTCAATAAAATGTGCGGTAATGACCATAAACCCTTTCTTTTTGTTACTTGAAGTCCACATATCAGTTGTAATTGCCATCCTACTTCCATTCTTGTCCGTGATTTTCAAAGCTTTCTCCCTCTCATTATCATAGATTTTAAGAATATCACTCTTCAAAGTATTTCTTATGACAAGTTTAAACATAGGTTGAAGATCAGTCACAAATTCCCTAAACCCAATGTGATCAACTATTGAAAGGGGATATTCATGTAAGATGACCATACGAGCAAGCTTATTCCTCACTCTGGCTTGATCAAATTGGTAATTATTTAAACTTGTAGTTCCATCCACCTTATTTTGTTGTTTAATTAAAACTTGTTGTCGTATATCTTTATACTTCATCTGTGGACATCTTACTAAATGATTACGCAAATGGGTTGTACCTTGACTAGAATCACCCAAGTAAAGTTTGCCACAATGATGGCATTGGGCTTTAACTTTTCCTTCAACTTTCTTTCTTGTAAAATGAGCTCAAACATCTGAGGTAGTCTTTCTTTTTTTACTTGTATCCAAGTCCTCATTTGTAGGCTCTTGCTCTCCCTCTTCCTCTGTCCTTGGACTCCTTTGACTCCTTTCTTATTCCTCTACCTCTAAGTCCACCGTCGGGGAATTCGGACTCCTAATTGGTTCAGAAGTTTGGGAGTTAGAATCAAAACAAATTATCAAAAATTTATTATTACACATACTCATTGATTAATAGGCACAAATTCATAATTACACAAATTCACAAATTAAACATGATTAACAACAAATTCAAACACTTACTCATTGTTTGATGGGCATAAAGGTGATGGTGATCCTAAGGGTGAGCTGCCAGGCGACAATGGCGAAGGTGATCGTGAAAATGGTGAAGGAGACCGTATAGTTGGCAAGGGACAACGTCCGGTTCTTAAGGGAGAGCCGCTTGGCGAGGAAGAACCAGATTTGTTTGTGTCTATGTTTGTGTCTTCCATCTCCGTCTTAGGCTCTGCATTCCCAACAAACACAAAAATTAAGTAAATCTGTCAGACACATGAATAAACAAGGGCTCATGGGTCTTTTAAAGACAAGGCTGCATCGACCAATACAACACAAACAAACATGATTTCACATTGTGCAACCAATTGAATTCCCAGACATGTAAACCACATCTTTTTTCTTCACATGATTTCCCGTGATCCATACACCAAACAAACAAAACCCCAAATGAGGAAAAAAGAAAACATATTTCAAAAAGAAAAAAGAACGGTCAACTATGCAAAATAAGACCTAATATTCCACTTTTTTTTTTCCTCATCATATATTTTCCTTGCTTTTCTCGGCTACCAAATAATCAGCAATCACAAACAAGTTAAGCAAAACAAAACAATGATAAGGATAATTCAAAATGGAAACAAATTCTAATCTCATGTACATTCAAGACCCAACATAAGACAGAATTCCAAATGGCATCAATACAAGGCAGAAAGCCCCAAAATTTATTATAACTTGTTTCGATTTCTCTTCCCTCATTTTCTCATCAACCAAACACATATAAAATTTAGTTGCTGCACGCCAATTTCTAAGAAAACGAGCCCCAAACAGAAAGGCATAACTCAAATCCAATGCCTATAGAAACAAAAATAATTGAATTTTAACAACAAAAAATATATATAATCGATTTTTTTTTTCTTTTGGATAGATATATAAAATCGATAAAAAAAATATATATAATCAGTAAATCAATCACATTGTGCAACCAATTGAATTGAGAATTACCCACAAAGATTAAACATTACATCCAATATAAGTGTATAAACAGAAACCCAAGTAACAATTTATGATGAAGTAAGTACCAGAGATAGAATTTGGGGAGTGAGAGTTGTGGGAATCGCAACCCACGGCGATTAATGAGCGTGAAGAAGATGTTGCAACCCACGGCGACAGAGGAAATGATGGCGAGCACCGGAGGCGTGACTAAGCTAAAATGAGGGAGCGTCGGAGCGTCGGAGTGAGGTGAGGGAGGCGAGGGAGGTGAGGGATGGACTGAGGCGAGGGAGGTGATGGACGGACTGAGCTGACCGGCAAGGGAGGTGAGGGACGGACTGAGGAGAGGGAGGCGAGGGAGGTGATGGACGGACTGAGCTGATCGGCGAAGGAGGTGAGGGACGGATTGAGGCGAGGGAGGCGAGAGAGGTGAGCAACGGACTGAGCTGACCTGCGAGGGAGGCTGAAATGATGGAGGGAGGCTGAACTGAAGAAAAGAAATGAGGGAGAGGGAGTATCGGGTTAGGGACTTAGGGTTAGATTAGGTTTATATATATATATATATATATATATATATATATATATGAGGGTATTTTCGTAATTTAGGTTTCTAGGTTTTTAAACGGGTCGGCTTTCGGGTCGGGTCTCGGGTTTTTTTGATAAAACCCGGACCCGACCGGACCCACTTTGGGTTTTTTTTTTAAAAAAAAACCCATACCCGACCCTATTCCTAATCGGACCGGGTAAAATCCGGCCCATTAGGGTTGGGCCGGGCCGGGTACCCGCACGTCGGGCAAAAATTACCATCCCTAGTCATAAGTTTAACATGTCCTTATATCTTGATTTGTCATATTTCCATTCCAGATCAGCGCAAGCCTATTCAAAATCTGGTATGAACCTAAATTGTGTCAAGAATGTTAGAAATACTGAATAATTGTATTGTATTTCTCAATGAAATAATATACATGAGTGTTTTTATATATGAGGCATATGAGTGCAGCACAAGTAAGAGTGTAGTACACGAATGTGTGCTATACAAGTAATTTAGTTGGGCCTAAAGCCCACAACACTATACATGTTAACAGTCCCCCTCAAACTCAAGGTGGATGTGAGACCAACTTGAGGTTGTCAACCAAAGTATGAAGGCGTCCCTTAGGATGTGACTTGGTGAAGATATTTGCAAGTTGATCTTTAGAGGAGACTGAGATCAGCTTGAGAGCACCATGGACAAGATGATAACGGATAAAATGACAATCGATCTCGATGTGTTTAGTCCGTTCATGGAAGACATCATTGTGAGCAATATGAATGACACTCTGGTTGTCACAATAAAGATGAGTAGCAGAGGATGTAGACATACCTAAATCTTTGAGAAGCCATCATAGCCAAAGGAGCTCAGATGTGGTATCAGCAAGGGCACGATATTCTGCTTCAGTGCTGGAATGGGCCACATGAGTTTGTTTCTTACTTCACCAAGAAATCAGAGAAGAACCGAGAAGAACCAAGAAGAAAGCAATAACCAGTGGTGGACCTGCGATCAGTGGGATCTCCTGCCCAATCAACATCAGAAAATGCACGGAGAATAAGAGGAGACTGAGCAGAGTAGAAAAGACCATGGAAGAGAGTGCCCTTTAGGTATTGAAGAATGCCAGAACAACAGCATAGTGAGTCGACCGTGGAGCAGACAGATACTGGCTCACCTGATGAACAGCATAGAAAATGTCTGGACGAGTGACAGTGAGATAAACTAGGCTGCCAACCAAGCGTCTGTAAAGAGAGGGAATAGACAATGGTTTCCTTCCTGAGGGAGTCAGATGCGTATTAAGCTCAATTAAAGTGTCAACAGTCTTGCTATTAGTGAGTCCAGCTCGAGACAAGAGTTCAGAGGCATACTTGGCTTGAGTAATATAAAGTCCATCTGTAGAATGAGTGATTTCAAGACCCAAGAAGTAACTGAGATGTCCAAGATCTTTCATTTTAAACTGCTGACTGAGAAAATCCCTGAGTTCTTGAATGCCACTGAGGTCATCACCAGTTATGATCATATCATCCACATACAGGAGAAGTAAAATAGTGCCTTTGTCAGTGCGATGAAGAAATAAGGCAGAATCATAATGACTGGCCAGGTAACCCAAGCGAGAGATGGTAGAGCTAAATTTGGCAAACCAAGCTCGTGGAGCTTGTTTAAGGCCATAAAGTGCATGTTGAAGGTGACAAACCTTGTTTGAGTCAATAGAGAGACTAGGAGGAGGTTGCATATACACTTCTTCACTTATATCCCCATTAAGGAATGCATTTTTGACATCCATCTGAAAAATGTCTCATTTACTGGTAGCAGCAATAGCTAAGAGGGCACGAACAGATGAGATACGAGCAACCGGAGCAAAGGTCTCTTCATAATCAATTCCATACTCCCGTGTAAAACCTTTTGCAACAAGACAAGCTTTGTATTGCTCAATGGACTCATTAGAGCGAGTCTTAATCTTGTAGATCCACTTATAACCAACCACAGATTTCCCGGGGGGGAGTGTCACCAAATCCCAAGTATGGTTTTTAGATAATGCATCAAGTTCCTCTTTCATTGCAATCTGCCATAAAGGGTCAGTGGAAGCCTCATGATAGGTGTGAGGCTCGTGTAGTGTAGCAAGGGCAGTGTAACAATGATAGTCAAGTAAATGTGTAGGAATAGATCTTACCCGAGTTGAGTGACGAGGTGGAATGTCTTGTGCAAGATCTTCAGGCGGAGCAAGAGCAGGGGACCCAAGCTCAGGGTTGGGGTTGGGTAGCTCGTCTTCAACCTGTTTATCTTCCACCTGTTCATTAAAGGGTGAACTAGGAAAGGGATCAGTGATATCTGGTGGTAGGACAGAGAAGTCTACAGGAGAATCATGAGCAACTACAAGAGGATTAGGAGCAGCTACAGAAGGAATATGTGTCTCATCTGGAAAAAGATCTAAGACATAGGAGGAAGATAGTGAGGCACGGAAGTAAGAAAGCTCGACAAAGAGGCGATGTTCCCAAAAGACAACATTGCGGGAGATACGAAGATTATAAGAGACAGGATCATAACACCGATACCCCCTTTGAGTTTCGCTATAGCCAAGAAAACAACAAAGCCTTGACCGAGGCTCAAGTTTGTTATGCTCATGTGGCTGAAGAAGAACGAAACAAGCAGAATTGAAGGAGTGAAGGTGGTGATAGTCTGGAGGTGACCCAAAAAGGCGCTCATATGGAGTTTGATTTTGGATAACAGGACTCGGAATGCGATTAATAGTATGAACCGCATGAAGAGCAGCTTCACCCCAAAAAGGAGCAGAAACTTTGGCAGAGCGAAGGAGAGCACGAACAGTGTCAAGAATATGACGAAGTTTTCGTTCGGCTCTACCATTTTACTGAGAGGTACCTGGACAAGTTAGTTGATGAACAGTGCCACAAGAATGCAAAATAGCTTAGAAAGCATATTGAGTGTATTCAATAGCATTATCAGATCGAAAAATTTTGATGTGTCTGGAAAATTGAGTTTCAACCATTTTTGCAAAATTAGAATATACTTCCAATAATTCAGAACGATGTTTCATATTAAAATTCCAGCTATAGCGAGAGTAATCATCAACAAAGACAAGAAAATATCGAGACCCACCAATACTAGAGACAGAGGAAGGCCCCCAAACATCAGAATGAATAAGGTCAAAGATATCAGTGGATATTGATTCACTAGTATTGAAAGGCAAAGCTGGTTGTTTTCCTAACTGACATGAAACACAATCAAAATTTTCTATAGACATTGAACCTAGCAAACCTCTAGAAGCCAATTGTTGTACTCGAGAGGAAGATGCGTGACCAAGTCGAGCATGCCAAAGTGCGAGGGAAGGAATTGAAGAAACTGTAGCAGTGGCAACAACAGAAACAAGAGCAACAAGTGGAAGACGAAAGTTGTCCATGGGAAACATACGCCCAACTCTGGGACCGGTCCCAAGCTCCTGTCCTGTCCTCGGATCCTGCATAATACACCCAGAATAATCAAATATAATGAGATAACCTAACTCAGCTAATTGTCCCACAGAAAATAAATTGTAAGAAAGGTCAAGAACATTAAAGACCCTAAGAACCGAGAGGTTGGAGGTCGAAACAGAACCTATATTATGGCCGGACATTGTGGAATCGTTTGCTGTACGAATATTAAGAGGGTGTGGTGCAGGTTTGAGTTCAGAAAATAAGGACGAGTGAGGCGTCATGTGATTGCAAAAAGCGGAATCCATAAGCCAAGAGGAAGGAGACATACCAGATAAAGCTGAGAGAGAAAAGGAATAAGATACATTACCAGCCATACGAATGACATTGGCGATGATGTTTTTAAGGTCATCTGTGGACATGGTGAAAGTGCGTCCTGAAGATTTAGACTGTGCAGAGATGGGAGCCATTGGCTGGACACTCTCAGTGTTAGCAACAGTAGCAGCAGAAATTGAAACAGCTGATTTGTTGCGACGGTAGCAAGTCTCAATATTGTGGCCAAAACGTTTGCAAAATTTGCAAAAACGTTTGATGGATTGGCAGCGACGATTATTGCAATAAGAAGAAGACCTGTCCTTATTCTTCATTTAGAAGCAAAATATGCAAAAACAGACTACAAAAATGAAATCTATGCGAAAAACTGGGTAAGAAGCACCAGAACTGCAAAAGTCAACTCTAGCAAAAAGTCAACAGTCAACCCTGGTCAAAGTCAACGCTTTCAAGTCAACAGAAGACGTTAGCTGACGTGGTGGGTGACATCAGCAGATGAGTGGACGATGATGTCAGCAGATGGCGTCACCTAGGGCTGACGTCAGCAGGTGTAGAACTGGCGCGTGTAAGCGCGTGGAGGCGTGTGAAGAGTACTGATGGCGCGTGAAGGCACGTGAATAAGACTGCCGGCTCGTGTCGGTGCGTGGAATGCGTGATCTTGTCTGCAGAATCTTTTTGAGGTGCGTGAAGGCGCGTGCGAGCTCCGATGACGATGAGGTTTCCACGGTTGAGTAGATCGGGGCGAGATGATCACTGTGGTACCTGAAAAATACTTATCGGAGCAAGATTCACGACGAAGACGATAAGTGTAGTGGTCTGTGTGGTGCAGGACTCCTCAACGACGGTGGCTGCAAGTCTGGAACCTAAGAACGACGGCTGAAAGGCGTTAGAGGTTCTACGGCAAAAGGTTGCGACAGCGGTTGTGATGGCGGAAGTGATGTTGAGAATAGAGTGACACCAGTAAAGACAAGACTGCTAAGAAAAGGTTAGAACAATGGCTCTGATACCATGTGTAGACAGGGAAAATTTTCGACCTATCATAAGCTGACACGTCACACCACAAAGTCCACAAAATACAGCCAATTATAAAGCACCACATATTGCTACTAGGTTTTGCTACATTACTAAGAAACCAACAGAAATTTGCCAAGTGTCATGCAAAAAACCAATCATGCATCAGCACGTGGAAGCGATGACATAATTAGTCTCGCACGTGTAAGCGATGACATAATCAACCTCGCACGTGTAAGCGATGACATAAGCGGACCAATTAGGCTGTGACATGTGTCACCAATCAGACTCCGCCACGTGTCGCTCATCCACCCCTAAACTCCTATAAATAGAAGCTTTCCTAAGACATTTAGGAGGACATCAAGCCATCTGAAGCACTCAGAAGTCCAGAAGCTCTGCCGGAACCAAGCTCTAAAGCCTCCAAGAACTTCAACTTCAAATACGAAGAACATTCGAAGAGAAATCATCCAAATCATCTGCCTAGATCCAAAAGTTTGCGGGAATCAAGCCTAAAGTGTCCGAAAACATCAACAAATCACAAATCAGTGAAGCTCTATGGATCCAAGCTCTTAAAGCCCCAAAGAACTTCCACCATAAACCTTCAAAGACGAAGAACACACGAAGAACGTGAAGAACAAAGGATTTCTAACAAGCTCACAGCCGGAGATTCATTGTAATTCCGTTTCAGCAATCTTCGATCCATCCCTCAACCAAATTGAAGGATATTTTGTGTTCAAGTCACAATCACATTACCACAAATCCAAATCAATAAGTCTTGCAAGGAGATCGAATCAGAGGATCACTCTTTTGTAATCATAAAGAATTGTACTACACATATTCAATACAAATTCGCATTTGTGCAACTATTTTACTTGTTTGACTTATTTCGAACTGAGAAATTTAGTCGTCCACACCATGTTAAAAATACTAAATAATTGTATTGTATTTTTCAGTGAAATAATATACATGAGTGTTTTTATATAGGAGACATATGAGTGCAGTACAAGTAAGAGTGTAATACAAGAATGTGTGCTATACAAGTAATCTAGTTGGGCCTAAAACCCACAACACTATACATGTTAACAAAGAACAGACCCAAACCACCTTGGTCGAGCCCATATAATTTTGTTTCCGAGAACTCTTTGACATCTGTTGGCCTCTTCTAAGGCATACTTATATCGTCGCTCCATTATTGGGTTGGAGATCCAAAACTTTTGACTAATTTGAGCTATGTATCGGCGAGTATAAGTCTATAGTATGTAGGTTGGCAATTTGTAAATAAAAAGTTAAGTCTGGTATGTTTTTATAGTCCAATTCAATTTTATGACTCATATGCCCAAACAACTCAAGAAGAATGAACTCACTATAATCTTGACACTAAACTCAACAGTTAGTTAACTGATTGAAAATATATTGACAGTTTGTCAATCGCTATTCTATTGATTGAGAGTCGCAGATTCTGATTCTTAATCAAGTCTATTACGTTGTCTAATTTTTATAATTTTGAGTCATATTTGCTAAAGCATAAAAGGACGGTAGAGACGACTAAAATAAGTTTGGGAGAGAACTGTGTTTGTACATATAAGGTTTTGTGACCAAGTTCTCAATCACTATCAAATCAAATAGGATCAAAAGATAGGTAATTAAAGTTGAAGCAACTAAATTCAACATAGAAGTACTGCTATGAAAAGTTTTGAGGTGGTCCTTGAAGTCACAAATGGGTTGTTTGTATGAAAAGAATCTAGAGAAGAAGAGTCTATCAAAGTTAAGAGTTGCATGTGGTCACGTGAGCAAATGGGTTGTTTATATGAAAAAAATCTAGAGAAGAAGAGTCTATCAAAGTTAAGAGTTGCATGTGGTCACGTGAGCAAGCCACTACTCCAAATAGTATTAAGGTTACTTCTATTGAAAGAACTTAAATTTTACTATAGGATTTGTTTCCTTAAGAGTTGGTAGTAAACCCCTAGAGAGCTTTTACTATTGGGTTTTTCACTTTGTAACTATATTGCCATGTCATTTATTTTTTGCAATTGATTTTTTACCAATATTGTTGTGTGGCATGATTAATAAAAACTAATCGTGAAAATCATAATTGGTTAATTAATTGATTTGACTTTAAATTAATTAAAGTTAACAATTGGGGTCTAAATTTTTCCATGTGTGTGTGTGATTTTTTAGTGTCTACCTTCCTCTTCCCACCAAAATATCCTAAAATAAATATAACATAAATCATACTGAAAAATAAGAAATGAGTACAAAAAAAAAAAAAAAAGGAAGAAGAAGAAGAAGAAGAAGAAAGAAAGTAGTAAACAGAAAAAATTAAAAATTTTCAAAATGAGCTCAAAACTCAATTTCTAAAAAATTACAAGCATACTGTTTTTATTAATGTTTAACTTATTATGGTTAATTATCAAAACAGAAAAGCTAATTCCCATAAAAAAAAAAAAAAAAAAACAAAAAACAAAAAAACAAAAAAACAAAAAAAACTAATTGGACTATAAGATCAGATTTTTCCTCCATGATTTACTTGCGACCGAATGCCAATTTTCTAACATCTTTTTTCTAAATATTAAGAGCAGTTATCATCTCTTTGTATTGCAAACTTAACTAATTCAGTTCATTATTATTTTTGTTAATTTCTTTTGTGCAGTTTTGTTCTTTTGCAAACTTCAACCATATTTGATATTTCTATTTTAAGAAAGCGGGAAAAAACTTCCTAGAAATATGATTCTTTCACATGTTTCTAAGTTCCTGACTGTAATAAAGTGGGGGGGCTAATATCAACTATATTGTATATTAATTAAAGAGTCATATAACAAACATATTTGATTCGAACGTAGTGTTTGTTACACATACTTTTTGGAACTAAATTTGTGAGTTGAAGACACAGTTTCTAAAAACGTGTAACAGTTTTGATCTTTCTATAAATATATATTACGCAAAAGGAGCAACACAATGAGACGGACAAATCATCACTTTTTGTGTCACCTAAGTTGAGAGCAAACAAAGATTTGTCTAGCTAAAACAATGCACTTCCTCTTTAAGAAAATGTTTTCTTCTTCAGCTATAGTATTGTCTAGTCTCATTGCCTTTGTTCTTTTCTGCAACACCAATGCTGTTATAAAGCCACCAGGAAATGCAACCATTCCAGCACTTATAGCTTTTGGAGATTCAATCATGGATACGGGCAACAACAACTATATAGAAACTATAGCAAAGTGCAATTTTCCTCCGTATGGGAGAGATTTTGTAGGAGGAAAACCAACAGGTAGATGGAGCAATGGAAAGGCCCCCACAGACCTAATGGGTATCTCTCTCTCTCTGTGCATTTGTGGACTTCGTATTTTTCCAAATGGTTTTGTTTGTTTTCCAACTCTGTTCAAAGTAGGCTAGAGGCACAAATATTAACACAGTATACGATAAAATAACACCGATAAATTTGATAAATAAAAAAAAACAAGTTACTCGCATGTTTATATGTTTTAGTGTGTCACAGACCTCATGGTACGTAGGCAGACTGATCCTAGCGAGGAAACTTTCTATTGTTATTCATGGGAAAAAGGTTTAGATGATAAAGAAATTTAGACAAAGGATTTCATTCATTATTTGTGTTGTATATGTATATGGATATAATATTGTAGAGACAATATTTTAAGATACTAAAACTTAGGGTCCCTTACTTACATTTGAGGTCTGTGCTGTCCAAACAATAATACTGAATGCTGTTAAAACTTAAAAGGATGTTCTATTAAGAGATGTACTTCTGACTAAACTGTAATTTATAATTCTATTTCACCCTTTAGCGGAGGAATTGGGAATTAAAGAGCTTGTGCCCCCATATTTGGATCCAAACTTGCAGCTTCAAGATCTCAAGACGGGTGTATGCTTTGCTTCTGGTGGCACTGGATATGATCCCTTGACTCCCATTTTAGCGGTACATACAATTTCGTGCATTTCTCTTTTTTGGATTTAAATTCAATAGAACTATTTAAGATTCTCATATTTACACTGTCTTGACACAAAGAAAACGACCTTTTCGATTGGGAATGGCTCTTAGTGGCAACCTCTGCAATGCCCAATCAAATCCAATAATAACATCTATTGCTAACTATGTTTTATTGCGGTTAAGGATTAGTTAGATTAAGATTGTGTTTATACTTGTGAAAAAAGTTATGTTTATACTTGGAGTTATCTATTATTTAATTTAATTAAAGTAATACGATGTCATGTGGTTTTAACAGTTTTTTTTTTTTTTTTTCCCTCAAAAGTCGGTCATATCTTTGCCCGAACAATTAAGAATGTTCAAAGAATACATAGGGAAACTTAATGCAACTGTTGGAGCGGAGCAGACAAATTTCATCTTGGCCAACAGTCTTTTTTTCTTGGTAGCAGGCAGTAATGACATTGCCAATACATATTATCTTTCTCATGCACGAGAATTTATGTACGATATCTCTTCTTACACTGACCTTATGATCAAGTTTGCTTCCAAATTCTTAAAGGTAAATTTTCATCTCCTCAATATACTATCCTTGACTCATTGACTTTATTTTTCATACTCATTGTCATTCCAAGACTACAATTTTCGCTCAAGAATAATCTTAGAAAAAGGAGTGAGAGTTAGAATATATGTGCTTAGGTTGGTTGGCTTTTGATTATGTTTTATTCACTATTCTCCTTTTTTTTCAAATTACCTATGATAAAAAGGAGAAAAGTTACTGGTAATAATAGCAAATATTATTAATAACACTAACAATTCAGTTCCTTATCTTTCTCATTATTATGTATTTAAGGAACTTCAAGGTCTAGGGGCAAGAAGGATTGGAGTATTCAGTGCACCGCCACTAGGATGTATACCATCACAGAGAACTGCGGCCGGAGGATTACTAAGAAATTGTGCAGAAAAGTACAACCGAGCATCATTGTTGTTCAACTCTAAACTTAATACCACAATAGACTCCATTAACAAGAACCTGCCAGATAGTAGGATAGTCTATGTTGATGTTTACAACCCTTTTCTTGATATCATTGAAAACCCTCAAAACTATGGTAAATCACTACTATTACTACGATCAACCATTATTATCATCATTATATATATGCACTTTCGATCTTCTTGTTCAATTTTTTTTTTGAATTTTTCTTACTTATTTTTAGGTTCTAATATACAATGCAGGCTTCCATGTTGCAGATAGAGGGTGTTGTGGTACAGGGGACATAGAAGTAGCTGTACTATGTACATTAACTCCCACCACATGTGTAAATGCTTCTGATTATATATTTTGGGATAGTTATCATCCCACTGAAGCAGTATACAGGACCCTTAGTTCTCAACTCCTCCGAAAGTACATCAATAGCTTCTTCTGAGGCAATGGAAATGACTAGCCAGGTTTCTTCACGTCGAATTCCACCACTCCTATTAATTTCTACAATTGGTCTGTGTGGTCATATTCTCAAGTTCAAGTTGTTTTCTAATTTTCATTCATAATATGGATATGAAAAATAAACATATATTTGTAAAGTTTAGAATTGGATTGTTTCCCTTTTTGTATTCTAACTCCTAAGCTGGCAATGATTTCCACAATAAAGTATTGTGGTATGCACGGTATTAGTTCTATACATGTGTATATGTGTTTCAATGAGTTGAAGGAGTGTAAGATACTAAGATTACAGAACTATTTAAGTATTCTACAAATTTGGTTCGACTTACACATGTTATTTGCATTCCATCAAAAGGACGTAAATTGATTTTTTTTCTTTGCTATGTTGACTCAAACACATGTATATAACAAAAACAATGCCTTTGATCAAGCACAATTGGTAATCATTACCATAGTTCATTTTACAATTTTTTTTTATTTTTTATAAACACAACAAGATTTGAATATATAACATTTGTTCAATGATGATTTTTCTTTATTACTAGGTTAAAATACTAATTAATTTTTTGTGTAAGTACTGAGGTTCCTTTATTTGACAACAAGAGATTTTGTTTTTTGAGAAGATAAAAACAAGAGATGTTTGTATAAATATAACTTAATAAATAAAATGAAGTTCAAAATTTACCAAAAAAATTTAATTAAATAAATGATATCTCACAAAAAAATTTTATTACGTAAACCTCAAGATAAAGAAAAATATAGGAAATATTACCTCATTGGTCCATAAACATATCTTATAACACAGAATGTAAATTGTAATTGTCAATTCTATGTGTTTGAGGGTGACCAAGTTGAGGCGCAAATACTGTTGCTTTCTTGAGACGATATGCGCCGTTTGTAGTGTAAGGTTGAATTTAATCAACTATCTTGTTGGCTTTATTCCGTGCCAATTTGCTTGTAATTTAAGCACTTAGTAACCCTGTATTTAGGTGGGATTATTGTAAGGGTAGTGTGTGAGAAGATGTGAAGAAAAGCTCAATTATGTGCAAGAAGGCAGAGATTCGCGGCTAGGACTCGCGGCTGACTCGCGACTGGCAAGCCGCCAATTGCAGGCACGTGAGATGCACACAGGGGAGCTGAAGGGTCGCGCCAGTTGTCGCACTACAGGACAAAAGTCCCAGGCTGGCCAGGCCGTTATCTCGCGGCTTGAACTCGTGACTCAGACCAGTTGCGAGGCCAAGCCGCCAATCAGCCCTGTTTGGCAAAAATTGACTCTTCGTATTCCAAACACACACCACTATATATAGACCCTTATACCCACTAAATTGAGAGAGCTTTCAGAGAGAATTTTGTAAGAGAAACCCTAGAGCAAAACAAGATTGCCTCATCCCTAATCTTTACCTTAGAGACTCTACAAATTCCTCTTCTCTCTTCCTCTCCATTGTTACATTCTTGAGAGACCTTTACCCAAATCCTTATCTCACCACACCCACGTTTGTGAGAAGGTTTATTTGGTGCTGTTGGGAAGCAGTTAGGAAGGAACCAATATCCATTGGTTGATGCTATGGTCTAGTAGCGGAATTCGGGAAGTTAAAGAAGAAATAGGTTCGGCGTAACCTCGTTGGAGCAAGAAGCTTGGAGGGCTTAGGTACTTGGGTAGATTAGGCTTGGAGGGTCTTCTGCTGTTCATGTATCCCAACTACATTCTTTAGTGGATTATTGACCGCTTGGAGGGCGGTGGAGATGTTTTATGCCGAGGACTTCGGTTTCCTCTTCGATAACACATTGTGTGTTGTCCGTGTGTTTGCATCTTTCTTCCCTTTATCTTTACCTTATATTTACTGCTGTGGATGTGTTTATATTTGGTTTAGATTAGTTATCAATTCTGTGTTTGACTTATGTTCATGTTCTGCACATTAATTGTTTGATTATAAGCTTGAATTGATTTTTTGTAATTTGGGGTCTAAACGTTCAAGGGTGTTTTATACACATATTGAACTTTCATGTAGGATATTTTATCATCAACTGATGCAATAAACTTATTTTAATCACATTGTCCCTGAGATACAGCAGCAACTCTTGTCATTATCTTACTAGTTTGCATTACTAAGTATGATCTAAAACAGTACTCTCCTTCATACCTTGGGAACATAGTTATAAAAACTAAAATACTATGTTTATGTAAAGAATAAGAGTGACGACTGAGATAAACTTCTCTAAATAGAATAGTGGTGGATTTCACTTTTTGGTGGAGGAGGAGAAGCTATCGATAGACTTATTAGTGAGTTGGTGACTTGCAAAAAGAATAAATAGGCCAACTGAAGTATATGAAATAATGGCTATGAATAAGTCAAATAAATATAAACTAACGGGTATAAAAATGTGGGTTTAATATGGTTGTAACTTGTAACTCTCGAATAAGACTTTATAAATGAGTACAAATTTATGGTCAAAATTTGAATTAAAAATTAATGGGGAAATAAATTAGAAATATTATTTTTTATTAAAACATTCTAACAACATCCCACTCATTTTAATAAAATAAAAAAAATTAGTATATACACATATGGGTAAAAGTAAAACATTATGCATAATGAGGGTGCCAATGAGTTAAACTCTTGCTTAGTGAGTCAGTAGCACTTGTCCTAGAGACAATAGTGAACAACTGTCTTGAACTATGGTTGCTTTTGGGATACAAGGTGTTGCATCACATGTCATACTCAAGTGCAATGAACTTCTAAGCCAGCACATTAATAGCCCTGTGCATGCTAGATCTTAGCTTTTATAAGTGATCTAGAGAATTATCTCAAATTTTCATAGAAGCAACCTCACTTTGTCACTCATATGCATATAGGTGGGTTTAGTTTATCAAGAATGCTGTCGCAACTAAGATATCCAACTCATAAGAGTCATAGATCTTATTAAGAGTTACGATAACTCAACCTCTTATTATGTTACGAAGGGTTGAATATACGCCGCGCCATATCATATCATACGGACGAACAATGAATAAATATTACTGAAAACATCCACAAATTTTAACAATCTACGAAAACAATAACTTCTGTAAGCTCCAAAGAACTAAATTGTATTTTAATCCTTTGTTTTAATTATAATGTACAATGTTTCCACCTCAACCTAAATTATTGATGTGGGGGGTCCGAGGATTGAGGAGGATTGGATTAGGGAGTAGATTGCTTAATCCACACCCGAAGAGATAAACGTGCTTCGAGGATTTCACCCATCCAAGGATGGAAGCACAATTAAGACAATTGGCATCTTGTGATGTTCTAGGGTAAGGAGAAGGGGTAGCGACGAAGGCAAGGAAGAGAGGAGGAAGTTTCTTGGAAGGAACACTATTCTCCTCCTCATTGAATGCTCTACACCAACCTTATCAACAACATTAATTAATGAGAAAATGATCCCTGAACAGTAACTTCACAGCTAGCAGCCCTTTCCACCACCTTCAGTAGAGTTTTGATGGGACAAGTATCCTTAAGAATGCCTAGAGGCATACAAATGGAGGGTTAGGATGCAAAGAATGGGGATATAAAAGGAGGGGAGTCTCCCAGAAAAAGGGACGGATATTCTTATAGATGAAATAGAAAAAAGAGAAAGTGAACATTGCTTTATCTAGTACAGAACTCAAACATTATATATAAGAAACTAATCATCGGACTCGCACGAGGAGAGCTTGTTTTCTCATTCTCTATTTATGTCATTCCTTTCTTTTATTTTAGGCTCTTCGGTTTTAGACTTGACCTTAGTTTAGAATTGCACTTGAAATATTTTCCCACACTTTTAAAGAAATTCTATTGTTTAGGTTTGGTTTGAAGAATAAGGTATCATCGTTCTTAGTAGGCTTAGGCCTTTATTTTCTGAGTACTTACATTTGACATGCCCATTCCCAAGCTTAATTGAACAAACAAATTATAGATATAAAAATACGGCATAACTAAAAAAGTCATGAAAAAGTCCATTATTCTAAGAGTTCCATGTCAATTTTTTATTTAAGAGATAGTTTTAATTTATGACGTCTGCTCTTAATAATTACTTTTTTATTATCTAACCAAGACATCAATTAATTTTTTTTTTTTTTAGATAGGTGATCAGTAGTGAATGGAAAAAAAAAAATCTTGTATGAGAGAACATCATTAAATAAATTAATAAACATGCCCCCCAGCATTATGTTTTGATTCAGAAAGACGATTATCATACTATATTAAAACATGATAGTACAGAATTCGATAGTTTTATATACAAAACGCAGAGTAGATAATTGTTGGACATGTCCCATAGGAAATTAATTAAATTACGTTCAATCTCTGTTTCAAACATATTAAGGCTTTATATATCTTCGATACTTCCCTGTCACGAAGCTGATATTTCAAGAACGAACCCGATAACAGTCACGACTCACGAGTCATAATCCATTAAGAACAAACTACCACAAATCTTATCAATGTGCCAAACGCAATTGGAACTTTGAATGCAAATGAAAAGGACGTGACATGAAAAAGAAAAACCATAGTAAAGATATGCATATATACCCGGAATGGGTCTACCAAATCCAAGAGATAAAACTTACCTCGTGTGCACCATGTCCGAGAAAAATTTTACGTCACTTTTACAGTTTTTGTAGGGAATATATATGAAATTCTTAGATCCATAAAATGTAAAAATAGGAAAAAAAAAAAAAAAATGGGGCCCAAAGAAAACAGTTACACAAAATAATATTACATGGTTCAACAACTTGCCTATGTGCATGGAATAGAAGTAATTTCACTATTCATAGGAAAAAAAATGTATTGTGCCCTCTTAAAACAACACATAAAACCTTAATCTAAAAATAATGGCATTTTTTCTCCAAAAAAAAAAAAAAAGGCATTTCTATTTAGCACAGAAGATTTACACTATGCTAAAAAAATAGACCAAAATCAGTCAAAGCCTCAAAAGATCTCACATTAAAAACTGTAGCACTTTTATATCAGGTCAGGTCATAATTTGGATTAAATACAATTAGGCTCCACATTGTCAACACTTTTAATATATATTCATCACAATAATCCACCATCAAGCCCAAAAAAAAAAAAAAATATTGTGTCGCTTTTTTTTTTTTTGCTGAGAATTGTTTTGTGCCGCTAGAATATATATGTAATATATAGGGTCTATAAGAGATTCGCTTATTTTGCTGAAACTGAAAACTTTTTATTGAAAATACTGTAGATAAAGGTAAATGTTAATTGAATAGTACAGTGAGACTCATGAATAGTACCAAAAAGTAGAGTGAGACCCATAAATAATAGCAAAAGTAAGCTGAATAGTAAAATAAATTGGCAAAAAATAAGCTAACCAAACAAAAACATATTCTAGCTACACAAAACAATTCTCAGCAAAAAAAAAAAAAAAAAAAAAAAAAAAAAAAAAAAGCGACACAAATTTCCATGCATGGACCACCAAAATATATGACATGGACAAACCGTGGTGCTATATATGAATGAAACTGTAAGAGCATTCCCATTAAGCATGGCATATGCTAAAAAATGCTTTTTTTTTTGGCATTTCTAACCCAAAAACGTGCTTCATCAAAGATTGTATATGCCAAAAATTTTGCAATACTGCTACAGTGCGCTCTCATTTTTGAGACCACACTGTAGCACTATGCTATAATTTTTTATTAATTTCTTTCTCTCTCTCTTTTGTGTTGTCTCCTTCCAAGTCTCTTCTCTCTCCTCTCTCACTTCTCCTCTGTCACTCTCTCCATCCCTCTCTCCTTCTGGTGTCTCTCTCAAGGAAGCCCTCCATAGCTCGCCAAAACATGCCGCCGCCGTTATTCTCCAAACCCACATGCTCTCTCCTCGTCATCATCATTGTCGTTATCTCCATCCCCACTGTCCGATTACCCTCCGATCTTTGCGCTATCTCCATTCCCACGCTGCCAGTCCTCTCGCCCCAGACCGTCTTGCCCCTGCCTTGAGCCACCGAACCAAGCCTCCGTGGTACCGGTTTGTGGGTTTTTTTTTCGGTGTTGATGCTTTGCCAACTAAAGGCAAATCTGATGAAGCATAAAAATATTATCTAAGTCATCTTGTCCTCTTTGTTTGAAGGAGCATGAATCGGTGATGCATGCTCTGTGGGAATATGATTTTGTCAAACCTGTTGGAACCAGAATTTTGGGTTTGTTGCATTCTGATCGGTATGGGTTTGTTGCGTTTGTGGGTTTTTTTTTTTGGTGTGGGTTTGTTGTGTTCTGATCAGTGTGGGTTTGTTGTGGCTGGTGGCAGTGGTGGCTAGTGGCAGTGGGTGTGGGTGTGGGTTTGAGTTTGTGATTTGATTTGATTTTGGGTTTGTGATTTGGTTTTGGGTTTGTTTTTGTTTGTGATTTTGGTGGTTGGTGTTCGAGGTTGTGAGTGGTGGTGACTGTGGCAGTGGGTATGAGCGGTGGTGGTTGGTGGCAGTGGGTGTGGGTAGCGGCAGCAGGTTGGGTTTGCAGTGGGTTGGGTGTTTTTGTTTGGGAGAAGAGAGATACAGAAGGAGAGAGCGGAAGAGATGAAATTGAAAATAAAAAAGAATTAAATAAATAATATTTTAATGAAGTAGTAAAAAAAATAAAACTTTTGATGTTGGGTGAATTGTAAAGTGGAGTGTTAAAATAGATAAAGTAGTGTTTTGAGATGCTAAATGCTATATTTTTTTGACATGTTTGATGAGAATGCTCTAAAGAATTCTTTACCCAAAAAAAAAAAAAAACTGTAATGAATTGCCATTGAATCATGGACCACCCAATTAGGAAAAAATAAAATAAAAATAAAGTTTCATGTACAACGGTTCTATCAAATGCCCGATGCAAGTCACACAACCTACACTCTAGCTGGGCAATCAATTTTTTTTTTCTTTTTTCTTTTTGATAGGAAATTGAAAACTTTATTCAAAGAAAATCAAGAAAGAACATCATGTGAAAGAGCTTGTTCAAGAAAGTAAGGATTCTCTTCCATCCATACAATAAAATCATCTATGCCTACCGCATGCTTAGCTAATAAATGGGCTGGTCTATTCCCCTTTCTTTTCACATGAGAAAATTCAATCCGTCTAAACGCCTTGCATAATTCCAGCATCCCAACCACAATTGAAGCTACTGATGAAGGTGGTAAGGAAACTTCACAAAGAGCATTGTAAATAACCAATGAATCACCCTACAAAATGACATCTTGGATACCAATGTCCCTTGCAAGGAGCAACCCAGCTTCAAACGCTTTGGTCTCTACCTCCAACGCACCCAACGAAGCCAAAACCTTCCTGCTCATCATTGCCTCTACCCGTCCTCTATCATCCCTAATTATAACTCCCAAGCTTGCTATCTTCTGAGATGCAAACACAGCCCCATCAACATTGATCTTAAACCAATTTGTCCGAGGAGGAAGCCAAGACACAATCCTCTCCAACACTACCGGTGCAGACATCTCACTCTCATTCGCTGCCCAGTACTCCTCCAAATAGTGCATCGCCCACCTCACCACATCCTTTCCCGCTTTCCTTGCACCCCCTAGTCTGATCTCATTCCAGTTAAACCACAAGGCACAAGCTATGGTGACCATCCTAGCCACCTTTTCCTCATCAGCCCGATCAATGATAACCATCTTCCACAGCAGGTCCTTGAAAGAAAAACACTCATACCGATCAGACAAGCCCACCAACTTTGAACATGACCACGCCTCTTGTGCCTTGACATAACCCCATAGCACATGACCTGTAGACTCAGCCATCAACCCGCATGCTTCACAAGTGTCATCCAGGACCACTTTCCGTCGAGCAAGATTGGTCTTTGTAGGCAGAGCCTCACGGCAAGCCCTCCAAACAAAATGGCGCGTCTTATGTGGAACCGGTAAACTCCAAACTTTCTTCCAAAACCTCCTAACCAGACCTGCATCCGAGCTAGCACATCTATTTACGACATGGGAGAGGGACACAGCCAAAGAATAAGCGCTACGAACACTGAATTTACCATTAGGAGACAAGGCCCAGATCAGTTTGTCCTCAGGCAACCTTGAACTTAACAGAATGCTCTTTATCATTTCAGCTTCATGAGACAGGAACAAAACATCAATGACAGAGGCTTTCCAACTGGCGCTTGATGAATCAATTAATAAAAGGAATTTGTGTCCTATCAAAAAATAAATAAATTTGGGGCTTCCTTCTTTGGTGGGGAGGGGGAAGAGGGAGAGCTTTAATTACATAAAAGAAAGAGTTTGGAGGAAGTTGCAAGGTTGGCAATGAAAGTTATTATCTTAGGCTAAGCGTGAGGTGTTACTAAAGTTAGTAATCCAAGCTATCCCAACTTTTACTATGAGGTGTTTTAAATTACCTTTGGGTCTATGTCTTGATATAGAAGCGCTGATAAAGAAATTTTGGTGGGGATAGTGGGGAGATTGAAGAAAAATACATTGGCTGAAATGGGATGAGTTGACAAAGTCTAAGATGGAGGGTGGAATGGGATTTAGAAACTTGGCTATGTTTAATGACTCGCTATTGGCAAAACAAGCATGGAGATTACTTCATAACGAAAATTCTTTTTTTTATAAAGTGTTCAAAGCTCGTTTTTTTCCTGATTGTTCTATTATGGAAGCAAAAGATTCAAGGTTTGGTTCCTACGCTTGGACTAGTATTTTGAAAGGGAGGGATGTTATTCAGAGAGGTGCCCGTTGGCGAATTGGGAATGGAAGATTAATAAAAGTTTGGCAGCACCATTGGCTATCGATAAAACACCCACCAAAGGTTAGTTCTCCATTGGTGACATCTTTGGAAGGGATAACAGTTGAAGATTTGATTAATCCTGAGTCAAGACAATGGAATCATGACCTGATTGACGGAATTTTTGTACCCCAGGAAGCCAAAATAATAAAGAAAATCCCTTTAGCAAGAGCAGTGGCCGATGACACTTTGTACTGGCCTTTCACTCACGATGGAAATTACTCATGTAAGTCGGGCTTTCGATTTCTAAAATCATAATCGAAATCGGAGGGTCTGGATGTTAAGCCAAATCCTGATAAGGAACTTTGGCAGGGTGTATGGTCTATACATGTCCCAAATAAGGTGAAGAATCTCTTGTGGTGAGCTTGTCACAATTCTATGCCTACCAAAGCTAACTTGATATGTTGGACTGTCATTAATAGCCCCACATGTAATTGGTGCAATTTAGCTCCAGTGGATAAACTTCATGTGCTTTTGTCGTTTTCAAAACTTGATGAGGTATGGTCAGATTCTGCATTATGGGGTTTTCGTGGGATTACACAGTTTGGGACTTTCAAGGAACTAGCAATATGGATTTTCTAGAAGCAAGTTAGTCTCGATCTTTTTGCCATGATAGTGTAGTCTGTTTGGACTCAAAGGAACCAAATAAGGCTTCATCAACCTTGTTGCAGCACCCACCACATGGCTCGGGTATCGAAGGAGCGGCTTGGGGAGTTTCATGCAGTTCAGCCAATACCAAAAACACGAGTTTCACAACCACGTGTACAGTGGAAACCACCTCTTGAAATTTTGGCTAAGATAAATTTTGACAGAACCATTTTTTCCTTAGCCAATAAGTCTTGAATTGGCGTGGTGGTTTGGAATAGCCAAGGCTTGGTGTTAGCTTCTTGCTCGCAACAACTTCCACAAGCTTACTCCTTTGGAGATTGAAGCTATGGCTGCTGCTAAAGCTTTCCAGTTTGCATGTAAGATAGGTATTTCTAATGCTGTTTTGGAAGGAGATTCATTGCTGTTGATTTAAGCTCTGAGAGGTGGTACTAAAAATTTGTCCCCTTATGGTCTACTCCTTGAAGATGTCCGAGTTTGTTCTACTTCATTTACTCAATTACGTTACTCATGTTAAGAGAAAAGATAATAAAGTTGCTTATAGTTTGGCTAGATTTGCAGTTAATGTACCCGACTTTTTTGTGTGGATGAAGAATGTTCCACCACAATTTACTTCTGTACTTCAGACTGATTTAGCCGGTTTTTCTCAATTTAAGTAGAGTTGTCTTTTCCCTAAAAAAAATTAAATAAAAGGAATTCGTGCATAATGGAAACGTACACATGGTCTGCAAGCTCAGCATCCTTGTAAAGATAATGGTAGATGGCAAACTAGCATCACAAATTCTTTTATTATTATTATTGTAGGGATGATAGGCCCAGTAGTATAAATTGGGCCGGGGGGCCTGGTCCGAGGATGCCTAGTAGTTTGAGGATGGTTAAACGCTGTCATGGAAGTCCGCATTAATAAATGAAAGGATGGGGTTTGGTCATAAGAGTCCAAAAAGGTGGTTCGAGGAGGATTACCTCCTTGGCTGGGCAAAGCAGAGGTCCAAAGGTATGGTCTGCCATCCAGGGCAACATTCCAGAATGTTCTATTGATAAGGATACACGTCATGAAGGTACAGGACAAAGGGGAACTATGAAATATCTAAGAGAAAGTTGCTACCACCACATTGAATGCTCTGTAACTAATTCTTTGGCCGCATTAATGAGGAAGTGATACCTGAACAGTAATTTTTAGCTTTACAGTTACTTCCAAAGACTTTAGGAAGGTGCTAATGGGACAAGGATCAACACCAATAACCTGGTCTACGTGGAGGGCGGAGATGAAAAAAGAAGAGAGTATAAAAGAGAAAGAATACCCTGAGGGAAGAGGATCAGAGGATTAAGAGAAAAACATTGTAGCAACAAAAACGATGTTTGTAATCAAATTCAAGGGATATATACAAAAATTGATCTCCTCAAATTGTGCCAATGATGATTTTCTTTAATTTAAACTATTTTTATCTTCGCTTCCTTGTCATCCGGGCCAACTATAATTGCTGCATGATTCATTATGGCCTAGTTTTTAAACCCATTATCTATAAATTCATTGTATTGTGCTTTTTGGGTCTGATTCCTTTAACCCTTTGGGCGAAGGAACCAAATCTTGCCCATACAATTATTTTTATGGAAGTGTTTTTATTAAATTTAATACAAATAGAAGAATATGGACTTCAGGTTGACAATTAGCTTTAAATTAAAATATCAAACAATTATGAGCATAATTTTTTTTTTTTTTGTTGGTAATTCAATAGTTACAACAATTGGGGGGTTTTACACCCCAATGCTAATACTCAACAGATGGCTTTACTTGGGTATGGGTACCTAAATTTTTTTGTCAACTATGAATAGTACGTAAGGTTGTATGTATACAACCCTACTGTTCATGGGTTGTAAAAATAAAAACACATATTTTAATGGATTGAGAGAGGAAGAGAGGAAAAAAGGGAAGAGAGAGATGGGAGAGAAGAGAGATAATTGATTTGTTTATATTATTTGTTGGTATAGTTTATATTATTTTAATGAGTTGTATGTAAAAATAGAAATTGAGATGTTGAGTGAGTTGTGAAATGAGATGGTAAAATAGATAAAGTAGGTTTTGAGGATGTATAATAGACACTTTTTTGCATCCCCGGATGCTAATGCTTTAAGTAGCATGGAATAACTTGTAAGCGACACAAAAAGCTATTTTAGTTACATAGGTGACAATGTTTGCAAAAAACATAAACACGAGAGAAATGATTTTTGGAGGAGATTCTTTCATACTAATGCTAGCTCTAATGAAAAATAAATTAGATTTGTCGACACTTAAATTGCATTTGGACACTTGAATTTGGATTTTAACTTAATGGATTTGGGATGCTTGATTCCGTATCTACATATATTAAAATTCCTTATTTGGGTCCATTTTTTACATAGAAGGATTTGAAATTCTAAAATTTTAAATCTATTGTTTGGATGCTCTAAAAACATATACCTTTGAATTTGAAATCCCAAAATGACCAAAATGACCAAAATACCCTTAATAGGGGTATTCAAGTCATTTTTTTGGTTTTGGGAGAATGATATTTTTGCCATTTTAGCGGTTGGAAGGTATTTTAATCATTTGGAGCTTTTAAGGGTATTATAGCAATTTTTAGTTATTTTGGGAGAGTATGTTGATCATTTGAAAGGTTTGGGAGTATTTATGCCATTTTAGAGGCTTGAGATATTTGAGTCATTTTGGAGCTTTTAGGGGTATATTGTTCATTTTTGTGATTTTTGGATATCTTAGTCATTTTAATGGTTTGGATGGTATTTTGGTCATTTTGAGTTTTTGGGGCATTTAAGTCATTTCCTATGCTTTGGAGGCACTTTGATCTTTTCAAAGGTTTAGACTTTAGAGTATTTTAGTCATTTTGAAGTTTTTAAAAGTATTTTTTATAGTTTTAGAATATTCTAGTCGTTTTGCAGTGTGGTTAAGGATTTCTAAACTTCAATGGGGTTAGACGGTAAGATTTAAAATCCTTAGTAAATTTGGTCAAATTCAAATCTTGACTTTTAAAAATATCTATACCAAATTATTTGAATTTAATAACTCAAATCCAAATCCACATTACATAAATTATGCTATTCAAAGCACCACTAGGAAAGACATTCTCTAGGAAAAAAAAAAAAAAAAAAAACACTTCAAGTCATTTCAAGATCGGCACATTGATTATTTAGGGGCTGTTTGGATTTATGATTTTCATAACTCATAACTCTGCTTCCATCACTCATAACTCAAAAGTGGTGAGACCCATAGTTGAGAAGTCCGTTTGGATTTTGTTTTTAGTTGTTTCCAGTTTTTGTTTCCATCACTCAATTCTCTGAATTTTGAATGATGAGTTATGGAAACTGAAAACACCTAAAAAAAAAAAAAAACTCAGTTTCCAATGGCAATTTTGTAATTCTTCAGCACAAATGGGTCCTACTGTCAGTGTCCCATCCCACTGAAAACACTTTTTGTCTTTACTCTCTATTTCTCTCTTCTCCGTTTCCTTACTTCCTAACCTCATTTTCTCTAAACCATCCATGATCCATCAATGGCTACCGAAGACAACGAAGTCGAAGACCACCGTCATCTACGTCGACCCCACGCCCGTCACCGCCGACAACCTCGACCACCAATTCCGGCGACGCCAACTCTGAGAATGTGGCCTACTATGCCGTTGCACTTTTGCTCGATGTTCTGCGTCGAGTTTTCACTGCTGACCGATTTGTTCGCTCTGGTTTGTGGCCTCAAATGGGAGAGTACCCACTTGGTTGTAAGGTGGCTGGCGTTTCGGTGGTAGGTCTCGTTTATGGGTTTGTTTCAGCGGGGGTGGGTCTCGTTTATGGGTTTGGGTCGTGGCCGTGGGTTTCAAATCGAGTTTCAAGTTATGGGTTTCTAGTGGGCGTGGGCTGTGGGTTTGATTGTGGTGGTATCTGGTTTGAGATTTCAGAAGTGGGTATGATTGTGGTGGTCACAGGTTTGGGCTTGGTATATGGTTTGAGATTTTAGAAGTGGGTGTGATTATGGTTTAGCCGTGGATTTGGGGCTTGGTGCATTGGGTTGATTTAGTGGTTGTTCAGGGGCCGGTGATTATGGTGGTGTCTGTAAGTTTTGGTTTAGCCGGTGATTATGGTGATGTCTGTAAGTTTTGGTTTGGCCGTGGATTGGGAGTTTGCTCTGACCAAGTTTCAGGTATGGGGCTACAAAAATTTAAAAAATTTGAGTGATGACAAGTTGAGTGATGTGTGCCAAACAGATTTCGGGTTGGGAGTTGGGGTATTTTAAATGATGAGTGATGAGTGATGAGTGACGAAAATTGAGTGAGTAGTGATGAGTGATGAAAAAAAATAATCCAAACAGGGCCTTATATTCTCCAAACGTGTTAATCCCCCTTTCCATAATGTCAGTCATTTCAAGTCCAAATTTCAATAGTCAATATCAAATTCAATGCTTTTGTCCTTACAGCTGAGAGGAGCATTTTTTTTTTTTTTTGGGTAAATGCGGGGGATCGAACCCTCGAGCTCAAGGTATACAATGACACTGAGTACCACTAGGCTACAAGACCCAGTGGCTGAGAGGAGCTTTTCATGTGATTTGTAGTGGAACTTTGATTATGCACTGAAAATTATTACAAATTTACTACTCGCTGGCACAAATTGAAATAATATTATGTTGTTTGGCTATAGTTAAAAATCATTATAGAAAAAAAAAAAAAAAGAAAAAAAAAGAAGAAGGAGCCATAAGAAGAGCACATGGCCAAGAAAGATAGTGTCGGGGAAGAAATCAGAAAATGGTCCAAAAATGGGGATAGACACTTAAATTTGTATATAGAGCCGTGCTGGTTTGGTAAGATTTCAAGCTCCTTGTTTTTCTTATTTTTTTGTCTTCCAATCAAATTTGTTGACTTTATCGGGTTGAGATATTTCTAACCTGACATGTCAAACCAATCCACAGCAGTTGGATTGAGTCAAGTTGGCTTGGTGAAAATTAAGCTTTCATTACAATTCATATAATTTGTCTAAATTATATTTCAAATTTTCATATTCATCGAAAAAAATTTTTAAAATACCAAAATTAAATCAAATGAAAAAAAAATTTAAATCAGTATAATAAAATAAACTTATATATATGGTAGGTTTGATTGAGTCTAATAGGTTGAAAACTTATATATATGGTAGGTCTAATTGAGTCTAATAGGTTGAACCCTATTTGACCCAATGTTCAAAATAAAATTCTAACCCATAAAAATTTATATTTATGGAATGACCATCATGCAAAGAATAATCGGTGGTAATGCACACATTTATTTATTTAAAAGTTAAAACTTCTTTTAGACATAAACATTATTTTCTTGGTTATTACAATTTACTACCCATTCGTTCAGGTACGTTAAGATTCAAGATAGTGATCATAATATCTTATAATAAGTAAAAGATGGTTGGCTTATAACGAGAACACCATATGATCTGGTTCAATGCCACCTTCATCGGTGGCCTAAGCAAATTAATACATGTCGAATGAATTGTTATGACATGAAATGACGAGTTGGTTGGACATGTGAGTTAATTAAACCATTGTTTTGGAAGTATTTAATTCTCAACTGTCTGATAGCAAAAAAATTGGTTTTTTTTTTCTTTTCAATTTTATTTTCAAACCATGAGACAAAATTCAATCTTTGAGATTACCCTGGTTAAGTCTATTAGTAACACGATGTGTTATACTATGTTGTATGTGTTAGAGTGAATGCGGAAGGAGAAGTATAGAATAAGAATACCAAAAAAATGAGGATTATGTGATTCAGTCGCTTGTCCGCCTACGTCTACGGAGGAAACCTTTAAGGGCTACATCTTTATTATGTTAGAGTGTAGTATAATAACCTGTGTTATAATGAACCTTAACATGAGTATATATATGCGACTAAACTCTAAACTACAAGTATAAGTAAGAGTAGGCTTGAACCTATTACATTGGGTTAATATATCTAACAACCCTAAATAGGAATTCAGCTACCGACTTCAGAGTGTAGATATAAAGCATTGCAGTTTGTTTTGTGCAATAAATAGCATTAATACTCTGTTGATATAAAAAAAAAAAAACAAAAAAAAATATATCAGGCTTTATGGTTTTGTACTATAAAATGAATGGAAGCAATATTGAAGACCAACAAGTCATTTCATTTCGTTCATTAAAAAAAAAGAAAAAAAAGAAAAGAAGTCATTTCATTTCCTTCTATTCTTTCATTTTAAATTCGAAATTAAAAGAATCCCAAGAAGAGAATTCTAGAGTAATGCTTCACTTAAAAATGGAACATTTTTCTTTATCAACCAAGTTCTTCTTTCTTGCTTTTGTTTTTGCTATTTTGTGTAGCTCAGAAGCGGTTATTCAGATACCAAATAATGAGACAGTTCCAGCAGTCATTGAAAGCTCGAAAATGTGTTGAAAACACAAGAGCAATTTAGACCCCCCAATTAAACTTACGGCTCGATAGATTTTACACTAACTTAAGACTAAGTGCGGAATAGTGTAAAAGCGAGCGGATAAACAAAAAGCTACTCTAATCCATACACTAAGCAACACAACAGTATAATGAATTAAACAAGAGTAGGGAAGAAGGATGCAAACACAGAAAACACCGAGACGTGTTCTCGAAGAGGAAACCGAAGAACTCGGCGAAAAACCTCTTCGCTGCCCTCCAAGCGGAAATCAATCCACTAGACAATCAGTTGGGATACATGAGTTAGCAAGAGACCCTCCAAGCCTAATCTACCCGATGTACCTAAGCCCTCCAAGCTCCTACTCCAACAAGGCTTCTCGGAACCGTGTCTTGTCTAGCACCCCGGATCCCGCAACAAGCTCCATGTTGCATCTGCCATCCTTGGCTTCTTCCAATGCTTCCCAGCAGCACCAAAACGTCACACAGCACTCTCAAAGGGTGTGGTAAGTGTTTGGGCTATCAACCTCTCAATGGTGTGGAAATGGAGAGGGAAGGGTTGAGGAGATACCAGAAGCAAGTGTATAGAAAAAGGTGGGGATGACAATCTCTAATTCACAATGTGTTTGGCTAGGGTTTTTCTCTCTGAAGCATTCCTCAACATTTGTGGGTAATGAGGGTATATATAGGATAGGCACGGAAAGTGTGAGTCAGTCAGTATAGGCTGGCAGAACAGATAGCCTCGCGGGTGTCTCGCAGGAAGGCCTTACCCGCGAGATACTCGCGAGACACAGCTGTCTCCACCTGGCCTGACTCTTCGCATTCTAGCATATGCAGGGCACATGTTTCACTTCGCGGGAAGCTAGGTCACGACAAACCTGCGAGAATCCTTCAGCCTCCAAATTCTTGAGTCTTCACACTCTCTCTCTATCACACAACCCTTACAACAAATCCCACAACATATACATGGTATAAACAATTGATAATAATTACAATCAAATTTGGCACGGAATAAAAGCTAACAAAATACATAGTTGTAAATAACAACTTTACAATCTCCCCCTTTGGCTATTCCGTGACAAAACCCTAAAACAGACTCTAGACTTAAACGTGAGTTTGGGAACAAAGGCAAAACTCACTCACACCTAATTCTAGATTCTGATAAGCTCTTGAAACATATGAATAAGTATCTCTATGTTTCTAAGCTATGCTCCCCCTAACGCTGTGCAAGCTCTTCTTCAGCTCCCCCTCAGAATTTTCTCCCCCTTTTTGACCGGAATGGCCAAAGGGCTAGAACTGGTCGGAGTTTGAGTCTGATCCATGACCGGAGGACAGGTTCTGAATCTGTGATGATAACTTGGTGATCTGTCCTTGGAGGCATGCAAACTGGTCCGCTGTGTGTTGCACATGGAAGTCAAGCACTGTAGACATCTGATCCATTTTAGCTAGCAACTGATCAAGTTTGCTCAAGCCTTGTGGTGGAGCCGAAGATGATGGCTGGGTAGAGGGCTTTGGAGCCGAGGTGAACTTGTCAATCTCCTCCTCTGTATCTTCACCTGCATCCTGCTGAACCCGTGGTGGTGGTATGGTATGCACACCAGTCTTGGAGCCTCTAATGTGGGCTGTGCTCCTAGTCAGAGTATTAGCGCCAATGGGATAGTCTCTCTGAACTATAGTAAGACCACTTGGAAATTTCAGCTTCGTCTTAGCGATGAATCCCATGACCAGTGTGGGAAAAGGCATTATGGTTCTTGTATTCTGCTTCCTAATGCTCTTTTTCAGAATGTGGAAGATGTGGCTACAAATATCAATCTCCTTGTGAGTGAAAAGATCATAGAGAAACCTCGTCCTTGGAGCTAATAGTGTGGTGAGGTTGGTGACTGGATACAGGTTATGAATCATCACATAACTCAAAGTTCTCATTTCTGGAGAAAACTTGAGTGTATCCATTGATGATTTCGTTGGAACCCCTCCAAGAGTCGTTATCATTTCCTTGATAGAGCCCAATCTTTCATCATATTGAACTGACATTGGTTGAGAGGGAGGACGTATCTCTAACAAGTCTTGAATACTGTCCCTTGTGATTACGAATTCCTTGTGCCTCACCCAGCAAATAATCCTGTCATCTTCCACATCAGCATTTGAGAAGAACTCTCTAATAATTTATGAGTACACAGTCCCAACTGGATTCAACAACTTGGTCCAAGTTCTCTCTTTGAATGCATGTGTGCTCAAGTGCCTCTAATTGAACTACTCGTTCCATGATGATGGTTGCTCTCTTGTAGCAGTCATTGAACTTCATATCAGCTTCAGCAGACTTGAAATGATCAAAATCAGTGTGTGCACGCTTTGAAGTTGGTTTCTTCTTAGCTGCATGCTTGGTGGGAGACATTTGCAAAATTGCACAGGACAGATGGAGAACAAGTGCACAAAACACAAAACATAACACAAAACTTGATTAGATTCAAGTTAGTTCCAAATTAGAGTTAAACTAACTAAAAACAGAGCATGGTTGACTCTTAACAACATGCTTAAAGAAACACACCTATAAAGCATAAACACAATGCATGAAATAAGCAACTGTGCATGTGTGTGCATATGTGTGCATGTGCTGATGTGTGTGTGCGGCACGGGATGCATGAGGGGTGCCTAAGTGTGCCTAGTTGTGTGCTAAGAGTGTGCAACATGAGCAAAGTGTATGAAACACGAGATCAATGACCAAACCAAGTAAAATAAGGTCAAACAAGTGAAAGTCCATAACTTGAAATCACTTGATTCCAATTAGGCACAAAAATGTCACTTGGACATTTTGTCAAACACCTAGCATGCACAAATTTACTTTAAGCATGAACAATGCATGAACATGGGAAAATCTACCCTCAATACATGTTAAAATGCCACAAGGGGCCAACACAGATACACAAACATCAAATGGGACACAGCCCAATCACAAGATTTGACAAAAATTCACCCAATTTTGAAAACCAACCCAAATTTTCGAAAATCCCCAAATGTCAAAACCCTAACAAAAAATTCTGCATAATCTAAGCAAAAACTTAAAAAGAATTGTTTATAAAACATACCTTGAAGAGGAAAATTCAGAAAAGATGCTTGGATTGAAGGGGATTGAATGGAATAGTGATTTAGGTTGAAAAGGGTTCGAAGGAGTTTATGCGAGGGAAGTGTTTGTGATTTGAAAAACTGTCACATCAGCAATATAAAACTGAAAACACGCGTTTTTCGCGAGTTAGAGAGTAGCGACACAGTCGCGAGAATGGCCACTAAAGCATAAAATTTTCGAGAGAAGCACTAGGTCGCGAAACAATCGCGAGACAGTCGCGGTAACTTCTGTCTGAATTTGGAAAAATCCAATTTTTAGCCAAACAGCATTTCGCGAGAAGTTGTTGATCGCGAGACAGTAGCGAGACAGTCGCGATACCTTCTGTGTGACAGGATGAAAAAATTATTTCCCTTAAGCCATTTTCGCGGGAAGCTCTAAGTCGCGAGCTTCTCGCGAAACAACCCTGAACCAGTTTTTTTTAAGAAAAACACAAAAATGCATTTTGAACAAAAACACAAATCACGAAAGTATAAAATCACTTTCAAAAACAAATAAAACACTCAAAAATCTTTTTGGGTTTGATCAACAAGTTCTTGAGCATACACATCACATTTGAACATATACAATCACACAAATGAGATAGGCATTGATTAAATCAAAGTCTTGTGTGTTGTGTGTGAGTATCAAATGTGAAATAGTCCTTAGACCAGAGCGAAACTTCAATGATCAATTCAATCGAGTCATACACAACTGATACGAAATCAAGTGAACTATCTCCATTATAGAAATGAGTATATATGACCTCCCACACATTGAATACATAACTTCAGAAGCTTTTCATTTGGCTTCTGCAAAAGGCATAGCAATTGGTCCATTTTATTTTTGATTGGACAAAAAAAAAAACATCTCATTTTTGAGATTGGTGCTTGAAATTTATGATATTTCAACATTGATGATTAGCCTTTGGCTTTTTGAGCACCATACAAAACACATTAAGAAGAGTCGCTTTCCCTTTTTCCTAGTCGAATACTAGTGTGTGCGACAGGCTTTTGCAGCTCAATATCTCTTTTCATTTGGAGATTTACATTTGGTGAGCTCTTTTAGCAAAAACATAAAAATAAAGTGGGAAGAGATATAGACACAAGTCTATGCAAGTATCAAGACCAACAAGACTATTGACCAATCATTCATGACAAGCTTGAAGATCTATTTACAACAGTCACACATAGTGTTCAAGATTTCTTCCACATAGAAAAGAGTGCATACATAACAAGCCAAGATCGTAAATGCACTACGCCATTAGTACGAAGGTATTAGGCCAAACTCACATGTGACATGCACAAAACAAGTGATCAAACTTTTGAGATTTTTCAATTTTTATGGGTTTTTGAATTTTTGAACACACCCAAAACAGAACAGGAAAAGTAAGATCACCAAAAACAGCTGGTATAAACCAACCAGATAAAATAACAACAGTAAAAAGAAAGCAATGCATGAAATGATGCAGCAGCAAATGTCCCTAAACATTGAAAGAATTTATGCATGGACATGTTATAATGCTTATGCATGAGTACCCCTCTTCACCCACACGTCACGTGCGTTTGGGGTGATATCCTTGATGGATTGGGTACGAGAGTTTGGACTATCAAACCTTCTGGTGAAACTCTCCAAGCAAGTGGTGAAGGCACCGATCATCTTCATCACGTCCGTCATACTGGAATCACGATTTTGACTTCTTGGTTGCTCACCACCCTAATACCTCATGTCATTTCTCCTTCCTCGTGACTGAGGTGCGCTTGCATTGTTGTCTGATCTCAGCTTTTGACAGTTGGGTCTGGTATGTCCTTGCTGTCCGCAATAATGACACACATAATCCGTTCTAGGACCCCGTTGTGATCTTGGGAGAGATTTTCCTCTGGTTTCATGTTTAACCACAGATTGATTTCGGGGCTTATTCACCATTCGTTGCTCAGCCACATTCTTCTTCTTTATATCCTCAACTTTCTCAAGAATGGGCTCTTCTACAACTGTCTCGTTTGCCTTCACAAACTTTATTTCTTTGGTGACTTTGGCTGATGAGCAGCTTCCTCCGGTGTATCCCAACCCGGACTTGTCTGAAGAAGGTTTTTGAGATGATATAACATCTTCTAGCTTCTGAGAGGAGACTCTCTCTATCTTAGCATGAGCTTGCGCAACCTCTTGCTCAAGAAACTTCACCTTTGTATAGGCTTCAGACAGCTCGCCATTTAGTGTCTCAATCTCACACTTAGCCTCTTTATATCTGACCAAGAGACTTCTGTAATCTTCCTCAGCTTTCTTCATTTTCCTTACAGCTGCCTTGGCTACTCTGGAATACTATCCCGACTTCTTAAGTAGTAAAGAGTAATTTTCTTGAAGATTAACTGTATTCTCTTCCTCTTCAGCATCTGATTTTTCCACAATCCCAATAGACTCTGAATCAGAATGCTCACCAAGCTCCTTCACAAGTGCACCCAAATCATCCGATGACTCTACATGAGCAATGGTCATGAAGGTGGAGTAGTTTCCCTCTCCGTCACAGCTCTCTTCCGAGTCTGAATCACTGAGCGTCGTGGCATAAGCCTTGCCTTTTCCCCTCAGAAAATTTGGACACACCTTCTTTAGATATCCATGGCCATTGCACTCATAGCACACAATGTCTGAAGGAGGTTGAGAATCCTTCCCTTCTTTCCTCGTAAACTCTTTCCTATCACCTCTTGAAGATGAAAATTTTCTTCTGTTGAATGGTTTTCCACTGTTCTTCATCTTCAGAAATTTTCGGAAGTTTTTCGCAAGATATACTACTTCCTTCTCCACTCCATCTTCTTCGGAAGGATCATCCATTCTTTCGGTGATGGTTTTAAGAGCAAGCGATTTACTCGTCTTGTGGGAAGGCAGTCCAAGCTCATACGTTTGAAGTGATCCAATGAGCTCTTGGATCTTAATTTCATCCAAATCCTTGCTTTCCTCTATGGCTGTGACTTTTGCCCGAAAGCTCTCCGGTAAGGACCTCAAAATTTTTCTCACCACCTTAGTATCTTCAATCTTCTCCCCAAGATTGAGTTTAGCAATTACAATTTCATTTAGCTTCCCATAGAATGAATTAAATGGTTCATCATCCCCCATCTTGAGCTCTTCAAATTTGGTGGTAAGCATCTGAAGCTTTGTGTCCTTAACTTTCTTCGTACCCTCATATGTTGTCTCCAAAATCTTCCAAGCTTCCTTGGCTACCATCATATGAGAGATCCTGTGGAATTCATCAGGAGACACACCACAAAAAATAGCATTTAAAGCTCTACTATTAGCATTGGCTGCTGCGAGAGCTGCCTTATCCCAAGTGGACTTAGGATCCTCCGGCTTAGTCCAGCCTATCTCAACCGCATCCCACACGGTATCATCCATAGAGCATAAAAATGCTCCCATTCTGACTTTCCAGAAGGCATAATTGTTCCCATCAAAAAATGGTGGAACATTGAGCGATTGAGACCGGTCCATCTCAAATAGGGTCAAGGATCACACTCAGGTATTTAAACCACATCAAGTGTACCCGCTCTGATACCAATTGAAAGCTCGAAAATGTGTTGAAAACAAAAAAGAAATTTAGACCCCCCAACTAAACTTATGGCTCGATAGATTTTACACTAACTTAAGACTATGTGCGGAATAGTGTAAAAGCGAGCGGATAAACAAAAAGCTACTCTAATCCATACACTAAGCAACACAACAGTATAATGAATTAAACAAGAGTAGGGAAGAAGGATGCAAACACAGAAAACACCGAGACGTGTTCTCGAAGAGGAAACCGAAGAACTCGGCGAAAAACCTCTCCGCCGCCCTCCAAGCGGAAATCGATCCACTAGACAATCAGTTGGGATACATGAGTTAGCAAGAGACCCTTCAAGCCTAATCTACCCGATGTACCTAAGCCCTCCAAGCTCCTACTCCAACAAGGCTTTTCAGAACCGTGTCTTGTCTAGCACCCCGGATCCCGCAACAAGCTCCATGTTGCATCTACCATCCTTGGCTTCTTCCAATGCTTCCCAGCAGCACCAAAACGTCACACAGCACTCTCAAAAGGTGTGGTAAGTGTTTGGGCTATCAACCTCTCAATGGTGTGGAAATGGAGAGGGAAGGGTTGAGGAGATACCACAAGCAAGTGTATAGAGAAAGGTGGGGATGACAATCTCTAATTCACAATGTGTTTGGCTAGGGTTTTTCTCTCTAAAGCATTCCTCAACATTTGTGGGTAATGAGGGTATATATAGGATAGACACAGAAAGTGTGAGTCAGTCAGTATAGGCTGGCAGAACAGATAGCCTCGCGGGTGTCTCGCGGGAAGGCCTTACCCGTGAGATACTCGCGAGACACAGCTGTCTCCACCTGGCCTGACTCTTCGCATTCCAGCATGTGCAGGGCACATGTTTCACTTCACAGGAAGCTAGGTCGCGACATACCCGTGAGAATCCTCCAGCCTCCAAATGCTTGAGTCTTCACACACTCTCTCTATCACACAACCCTTACAACAAATCCCACAACATATACAGGGTATAAACAATTGATAATAATTACAATCAAATTTGGCACGGAATAAAAGCCAACAAAATACATAGTTGTAAATAACAACTTTACAGTCATTATGTTTGGAGACTCCATCGTTGATACACCTAACAACAATGGTCTTACATCAGCGGTGAAGTGTGATTTTCCTCCTTATGGGAGAGATTTTAATGGAGGAATGCCAACGGGAAGATTTTCAAATGGAAAGGTTCCCTCAGACTTCTTAGGTTATTTGAAAACTCTCTCTCTCTCTCTCCATTCATGGTCTTGACGTATATGTTTTCTTGCTGCTTGGTTACACTTTTTTCTTTCTCTTTTCTAAAACACATACACACGTCAATATTCATGGTCTTGACTCTTGACAAACGCACAGTGTTAATAACACTTTTTTTCTCTTTCTTTTGTAAAGCTATTTCACTACCATTTTTTAGGTCATGGTGACATGGTTTGACGAGATAAAGATTTAAAAGTATACTTTGAAACTTCATATTTAGCTTTGTGACTATTCTATGTCAAACCATTTTTGTTGGTTTTTTGTTTTTTTTGTTTTTGGTTTCAATAGAAATGTTAGGGTTTAAATCCTCTCTTTCCACTTAATATATACATATAAAAATTTTCACTATTTACTAAATCTAAGATTCTCTATAAACTCTTTGAGATTTCACATGAAATCAATGAAATGATAATTAATGCATCTTTAACTCCAAAAAGTGAGGAAAGTACATGTTTGCTCTCCGAAATCCACGTCCAAACGTGTTACGGGGTAGGAAAAATAAGATTGTGGGACTCAATGGGTGCATGTCTAATATATGAACGGAAAAGCATAAATTATCAAGTCATCTTCTTAGGTTGTTGTTGTCTTTCTCTCTTTCTATATATATATTGTTACCTTTAAATATATGAGATTCACAACATTTTCATAATAAAATCTAAGTGGATGGTTATTATTTGTAGTTATAAGTGGGTAAAAATGTAATATTTAAGTTATCTATTCAAATTAGAACTAATAACAACTTACTACTTATGATTTATTGTAAAAGTGTTGTGAAGATATTGTTCACGTAACACTTCTATAAATATATCTTGTAGATAAACTCTTTCTATAAATTTCGTTTTTTTTTTTTTTTTTTTTTAATTTATTAAATTGGCCTATAATAAGAGATTTTATTGGCCTAACATGTATTACAACACAAGATATAAAGGCTGTATAGTGAGACTCCGATTAACACATAATCTATACAATTTATTATTATTATTATTATTTTTTAGAATAAAATCTGATAGGTCCGAGAAATATGTATAATTGTCCACCATTGATGGACGATGTATAAGAACGACCCATTGTCAGCATAGTTCGAGGGGGTTGCCTGAACAACCCAACCGTCGTCCTTCAACCAAGACCAGCCGTTACGGGAAGCGACAATAAATGTCAATACCGTTGAAGGTGTATCTGTCAACTTAACATCTTGCACAAGCGTTACAAACTCAAGCAATTATGCTCCCATAATGGCAGAACCAACGGCTAGAAGGGCACTGAAATAACCTATATATACCCATAAACAAGATCCGAAGAAGGTATGCAAAATCACATAATATTCTACTCATCTAAGGTTTATCTTCCTTCTACTTTCTAAGTTTTTCTGACTTTGTCATCAGAGGCTTTGTGGCTGGCACCACACCGGTGACCCTATCTTTTCATAGTTGGTTGTGTTCCAGGGTCAATAACAACCGCGGATGATCCCTCTCTGGACGAACATCTCGACTGACGATCATAGCATCATCAGTTTGGTGCCGCCTATGGGAACGATATTCTTGAGCATTCAGTTCAAGGACATTGCTCTATTATAACGAGATGGAGTCCAGCTCTAATCCAGATCCTGCTGCATTGGCCCTGCAAATTCAGGCACTTGCAGCCACAGTGGAAGAACTCACCAAGCAAAATCAAGAAATGAGACAGCGATTACAACAGGGAGATAACCACACATAGGTCAACAGAGATGAAGACGGGGACAATCATAGGAGACGCGCCAGCACTCCAGAAGAACCAAACCCGAATTTCCTCAAGGAAACGAGGAAAGAGATGGACAAGCTGAGAAACGCTATTAAGGGAAAGACTGGTCTAGGATTGGACAGAATCGTCAGGAAGACTGACTTGCCTTTCACCGCAGCTATCCAAGAATGCCCGGTGCCCTCCAAGTTCCGCCTACCCCAGCTCGAACCCTTTGACGGGCTAAAAGATCCGTTGAATCATCTGAATACTTTCAAGACGACTTTGGGTCTTCAACAACCCCCTGACGAAATTCTATGTCGATCTTTCCCCACTACCCTTAAAGGGGCAGCCCATGAGTGGTTCACCAAACTACCTACATCGACCATTGATAATTTCGAGCAGCTAAGCAGTTCTTTTGTTCGTCACTTTGTTGGCGGACAACGTCCAAAAAGAACGGCTGATCACTTGCTCACAATCAAACAAGGAGAAAAAGAAACTTTGAGGTCCTATGTGACGCATTTCACACGAGGAATGCTGGAAGTGGACAAGTCAGACGATAAGGTGCAACTTACAACCTTTAAAGCTAGATTAAAGTCCAGAGACTTTGTGGTTTCTTTGGTGAAGAATCCCCCTAAGACGATGGCAGAAGCGCTTTTGAAGGCGCAGAAATATATGAATGCCGAAGTCGCCCTGGCAACTATAGATGGGGCAGAAAAGACGAAGGAAAAAAAGAAGGACAAAGAAGACGATCGAAGGGGGTAGAAGAGAGATCGGGCTGACCGACATAATGACGACGGGAATAGACGAAGAGATGATAAAAACCCTCGGCAAACGAAGTTCACGCCACTAGTGATGCCCGTCGATTAGATTTTGACGGAGATCAAAGATGAGCAATGTCTTAAATGGCCCAGGCCACTCCAATCACCACCTAGTGTGCGTGATAAGAGAAAATATTGCCGTTTTCACAAGGACCACGGACATTACACAGAGGATTGCCGAGACCTGAAGGAGCAGATAGAAGAGCTCATCCAGAAAGGGAAGCTTCAAAGATATGTGAAAAGGGGAGAAGCCACCAGGTACAATAAGAAGGATCAGCACGGAGGATTCCAAAGAAGTGAAGATCAACCACCTCGTTCGCAGAATGCAAGAGGAGAGATAAAAACCATCACTGGAGGTCCATCAACAGAAGGGTCGTTCAAATCCCTCAAAAAATCATACCAAAGGCAAATAAACAGTGTTCACAACATACCCCCCTCAAAGCAACGACGAACGAACCAAGGCATGTACTTCTCTGAGGAAGATGCCCGGGGAGTGAAGCAACCTCATGACAATCCGCTGGTCATCATGATCATGATTGAAGGTTTTAACACAAGGAGAGTTCTGGTAGATAATGGGAGCTCAACAGACATTATTTACCTACCCGCCTTTCAGCAATTGAAGGTAGACCCAAAGAGACTTCGTCCTTTCGAATCACCTCTCGTTAGCTTCAGTGGAGACAAGGTGTACCCCCGTGGGATAGTGACGTTGACGGTCACAGCCGGTTCATATCCGCTCCAGGTAACCAACAAACATGATTTTTTGGTTGTAGATTCACCTTCGTCTTACAATGTGATCATAGGATGACCTACCCTTAACCGCTGGAAGGCTGCTACCTCCACATACTGCCTGAAGGTAAAGTTTCCAATAGAATAAGGAATTAGAGAAATAAGAGGAGACCAAGTGTTCGCAAGAGAATGCTATCAGGCTGTCCTAGCCTCGAAAGAAAACCATACGTGGGTAATCGAAGATAAGACACCCGAGATCGTGGAAAAGTTAGAAATGGTGGAGCTGGTCGAAGGGAATCCATCCAAGACGACTCAGTTAGGGACGAATCTAAACCCAAGGACGAAAGAAGGAATCATCAATTTCCTGAAAAACAATCTCGATGTGTTTGCCTGGAGCCATGAAGATATGCCCGGGATTCCGGCAGATGTCATCCAACACCGTCTAAATGTGGACCCGAAAAAGAAGCTCGTCCAGCAGAAAAGAAGGGTCTTCGCCCCCGAATGAAACAAAGCAGTGATGGACGAAGTAAGAAAACTACTTGCAGCAAACTTTATTCGAGAAGTTTACTATCCGAAGTGGTTAGCAAATGTCGTCATGGTCAAGAAGGCAAATGGGAAATATAGAATGTGCGTCGACTTCACAGACTTAAACTAGGCCTGCCCTAAAGATAGCTTCCCCTTGCCTAGAATTGACCAACTGGTAGATTCATCGCCGGGCACAAACTCCTCACTTTCATGGACGCATTTTCGGGGTATAACCAGATATAGATGGCCGAGGAAGATCAAGAAAAAACTACCTTCATCACTAGCCAAGGGCTTTATTGCTACAGGGTAATGTCTTTTGGCTTGAAGAACGCAGGGGCCACATACCAAAGACTGGTAAACCAGATGTTCAACAAATAAATTGGGAGGAATGTGGAAGTGTACGTCGACGATATGCTCGTCAAGAGCAAAGAGGAAGAGGATCATCTGGACAACCTTAAGGAGACGTTCAACACGCTCAGGCAGTACAGCATGAAGTTAAACCCCTCTAAATGTGCTTTTGGAGTTTCCTCAGGGAAATTCCTCGGGTTCATGGTTTCACGAAGGGGAATTGAAGCAAATCCTGAGAAAGTAAAGGCCATCCTTGAAATGTCTTCACCAAGGACGACTAAAGAAGTACAATCGCTCACAGGAAGAATAGCAGCCCTCAACAGGTTCGTCTTGAGGGCTATAGACAAGTGCCTCCCTTTCTTCAAGACCTTGAAGAAGGTGTTTACCTGGACGGAAGAATACGAGACGGCATTCCAGGAGTTGAGCGATACTTGAGCAACCCCCCGCTCCTAAGTCCGTCCAAAGAAGGGGAAGATTTGTTCTTATACTTGGCAGTGTCTGTCACGGCAGTAAGTGCAGCCTTGATCAAGGAAGAAAACAAGATACAACTTCTTGTGTATTACGTCAGCTAGGCTTTCTAGGGAGTTGAGGCTCGATATCCACGAATAGAAAAGATCACCTTCGCCTTAATAGTGGCCTCAAGAAAACTGCGTCCTTACTTCCAGGCTAACCCATCAAGAAAGCAATGAACAAGCCCGAGGCAGCTGGACGGATGGTTCAATGGGCAATCAAACTCAGCTAGTTCGATATCGAATACCACTCGCGAACGGCCATAAAAGCCCAAGCATTAGCAGACTTTATAGCAAATTCACCTCAACGAGCAGGAAGAAAATCGGGAAGACGTCTGGACGATCAACACAGATGGGTCGTCCACACAAAAAGGAGGTGGAGCAGGCATCGTTATCATCTCTCCCCAAGAAGAGGTTCTCAAATATGGGGTCCAACTGAAATTCCCCGTAACTAATAACGAAGCAGAGTACGAAGCCCTGTTAACAGGGCTCAGATTAGCCCAGGCACAGGGAGCTAAAAAAATTGTGGTCAAGAGTGATTCACAGCTCGTCATAGGACAAGCCAGAGGAGATTTTGAAGCAAAGGAGACAAGGATGCAGAAATATCTTAAACTGACACATCAGCTGGTAAGCAACTTTAGTCGGGTAGAGTTTATACAGGTTCCACGGGAACAGAATGCAGAAGTCGACAAGGTAGCTCGCAGTGCATCAGCAGATAGCCATGACAAGTCAAATGATTGGAAACTAGAAAAACAAAACCTCCCCAGCATCAAAGAATTACAAACCTGCTCTGCGCATACCAGCCAGGGATGGACGAACCTAATTTTGTCTTTCCTCAAGGATGGATGACTACCATTAGACACTGAAGAAGCCAAGAAAGTCCAAAGACGAGCTGCCCGATTCATTATATTGAATGATCAACTCTATAGAAGAGGTTTCTCTCAACCATACCTGAGATGCATAGAAGAAGAAGAGGCCAGATATGTCCTCGAGGAAGTGCACGGAGGAATTTGTGGAGATCATATGGGGTCAAAGTCCCTCGTCAGAAAGATCCTGAAGGCAGGTTACTTTTGGCCCACGATGCAACAAGATGCGGCAGACTTTGTGAAGAAATGTGACAGCTGTCAAAGGTATGAGAATGTTTAACGAGTCCCTGGGGAGAGAATGACGAGCATCTCCTCACCCTGGCCATTCGCACAATGGGGGATCGATATCATGGGCCCCCTACCACAAGGAAAGAGACAAATGAAGTTCCTACTCGTCGCGATTGATTATTTCACGAAGTGGGTTGAAGCAGAAGCTCTTGCAATGATCACAGAAGCTAAGGTACAAAATTTTGTGTGGAAAAATATTGTTTGCAGGTTCGGGATTCCAAGGATGATCATATCAGACAATGGTCGTCAGTTCGATTGTCAAGGGTTCAGGTCATTTTGCTCGAGCTTAGGTATCAAAAACAAGTATTCTTCACCAAGACATCCTCAAGCCAATGGATAGACGGAAGTAACAAACCGAACCTTGCTCAAGATCATCAAGTCTCGGTTAGTGGGGGCAAAGGGAGCATGGCCCCAGGAACTACCTGGCGTCTTATGGGCTTATAGGACGACGACAAAGACACCAACAGGGGAAACTCCTTTCAACCTGACATACGACACAGAAGCAGTCATTCTAGTCGAAGTAGGGCTCACTAGCATCAGAAGGGAATTTTTCGACGAGAAAGACAATGATGACCAATTGAGATTGAACCTGGATTCTATGGACGAAGTTAGAGACTTGGCCTCCCAGAGAATGACTAAGTACCAGCAGAAGATGGCAGGATACTACAATCAAAGAGTGAAGTTGAAAAGATTTAGCATTGGTGGCCTCGTCCTCCGAAAAGTAACTACAGCGACAAAGGACCCTGCACAAGGCAAACTGGGCCCAACCTGGGAAGGACCTTATCGAGTCGTCCACTATTCACGACAAGGAAGCTACCACCTAGAAGACCTGGAAGGAAACAAGCTACCTCGCCTGTGGAATGTCGAGCACCTAAAGAGGTATTACGAGAAAGAATCCATGGCCTAATTGTAATCAGTTAACACAATTTGATTCCACACTTTCCATTAACGCAAGTTGATTCTATGCTTTTTACTACAAGTTATGTATTTATGGAAAAGTGTATAAGTAATCATTCAGGACTCCATAAGTGATCATTCAGCATTTCAATAGCCTTGTTCAAAGAAATTGTTGTGTTCTAATTATCTTTCCAAAACGAAAAAAACGACTATTCGTCCAAATCGAAAAGACGATGATATCCTTCGAAAGGATGCACATCGTCTAGATCGAAAAGATGATGAAATCCCGTGGAAAGACGCGCATCACCCAGATCGCAAAGGGAATGAAATTCCCTAAAAGACTGTACATCGTCCAGATCGAAAAGACAATGGAATTCCTACCAAGGATACACATCGTCCAGATCTAAAAGACAATGAAATTCCTTTAGAGGATACACATTGCCCTGATAAAAAGATGGCAGAAAAAAAAAAATCCTTAATGGAACACACATCATCCAAGAAAACTCCAACAAAAATCATCTAAGTCCACAGACGGACGAAGAAAATCCTTCAAGAGACGAAGAAGTAATTTCAACTCAAATTTTTCTAAGTCTAAAGAGAAGAAATGTTGAAACAGATATGGAAGAAAGCAACAAACATAACACAAATATATATATGCTCGAAGATGCAAATTGTACAGAGAAAGAAAAGAAAAACCCCAAAACATGTGGGGACCAAAGAGAAGTGTTTTATCCATAAAAGCCCAGAACACACAGGGCACAAAAAAAAAGAAAAAGAAGGTATACGTAGATAATATAAAAACACTAAGTGGTTATGCAGGAGCGTCATCACCACCCTCGTCAGCCGCAGGAGGGTCCTGGCCTGAAGCCATAGAAGCCTGAGCTGCCAAGGCAGCCTCGTCCACTTCAATCTCTTTATCTACAGCTTTAAAATCCAGATCGTCCAGATTGACCCCTTGTCCGTGTTTGACCAAATATCTTCTCAACAACTTGAACCCTTTGAAGTACCACTGAAACAAAATAGTGTTGTATTCATCGGTTGTCTGGAAGGCGAGGATGGCCTTGGCCACAGCAGCTTTTATCTTTTGACCTGCGGCCGCAAGAAGCTCGTCCTTCTGCTTCACCTGAGATTTTTCAGCTTCAAGCTGCTTGGTCAGGACTTTGACTTGCTCCAAGGAGGTATTATGAGCGTCCATCGTAGCAATTAAGTCCTTCCGCAAGCCTGAAGCCTTGGCCTCTAAAACCTCTACCTTAGAAGCAGCCATGACAGCCTTCTCCTCACTCGCCAAAAATTGTGAAGTGAGATGCATAGTCTCCCCTAGCACCTGTGGACAAAAACTTGAGTAAAAAAAAAAAAAAAAAAAAAAAAAAATTTTTTTTGAAAAGATGACGAGGACAACGCAAGAAAAAGATACCTGTACAAGCTTGTGTACGTGCTGGTACACCATCTCATGGGAAGGCACAAGAGAAATCTCTTTCTTTTCCTCAAGAGTAAAAAATTCGTTTGCCTGGGCAACAGCGGTATCCGCATCGTCCCAAATACTGGAACCCACCTTCTCTTTACCCTTTTTTCCTGTCTTTTGTCTCTTCGGATCAGGGACCTCTTCAATCGAAATTGCAGGGGAAGCTGTCCTTGCTTCGTCTAGAGTGGGGGTAGACGAGCCCCTCTCTGTCGTCTCCTTCTCCTTCTCTTTCTCTCTCTCTCTCTATTAGTAAACTTCAAAGTTTTCTGGCTAATGCTTGAAAGGGGTTCGTTCTTTTTCCCCTTGATCTTCGCGTACATATCCTTGTTGAATTTGCTTGTCATTTCTACATCAAAGAACAAAGAAGGGATAAGAGTTAGAATAAGAAAGTGAAGAAGAACAACCTTGCATATCAAAACTGCTTACGTTTTTGTTGCTCCCGATCAAGTACTTGAAGGACGTAGAGTGAAGGCTCAGGTCCCAAACAGTGACGGGCCAACGTGCGTGGATCAACGAGCTCGTCGAAGTTGTCGATTGTCTTTGCGTATCTGATCGCCTCCTGAACTCTCTCCTCAAATTGGCTCTCAAGATCAAGGCGCTCCTTCACTGCACAACAAGGAAACCACTCAAGGTTATAAAGATGAACAAAGAAAACAGCCACGAGGATAGAAGAAAGGAAGCATAAAAGGCGAACGCACCAAGACGAGGGGTCTCCCACCGGCGCAGCAACCTGAGGACATTCCCCCAAAAGTCATCTGACAAAGTCTCCCAACCATCTCCTGACACGAAGAAGTATCTTGACTTCCAATAACGGAAGGACGAAGGGAGGTCAACTACTAGACGAGATCTCCTATCCCAGGGAACAAGCTCATAATACCCAAACTCCCTAGACTCTTTTAGGCGATAAAGATGAGTAAGCTCGTTCACGGTTATCATCTCCCCATCTGCTATGGTCATCCAGATCACCATACAGCTTATAACAATTCTCCAAGAATTAGGCATAAGTTGCCCAGGAGCAATCTGCAGGTGATATAGAAGCTCCATAATAAATGGGTGGACGGGAAATCTTAGACCGCACAAGAAGGCTGCCTCATAAAAGCAAACCTCTCCGTGGGCAAAGGCGCAAGCCTTTTCGCCCTTCCTGGGAAGACGAACCCTGGTTTCCATAGGGAATTGAAACCTATCCCTAAATTTACTAAAGACATCAACCTTCAAGTCACATTTTTCCTTGAGAGCATGGAAGGGACGAGGGATGACAGCAGAAGTAGAGGGTATTGATGAAGGAGGAGGCACGGAGGTGGCTGTGTCCATCACAGCCCCGTCCATGGCTGCGCCAGAGGACGAACCCCTCTCATGACCACTAGATCTCACAACGGAACCCATTTTTTCCCTCCTAAGGACCCCATGAATAGATTTAAACCAAGAAAATGACTGCTGCAACAATGGATACAGATCACTCAAAGCTAAATCTAAGCCACTCCCCCCTACCACAAAATCACCAAGTTGTGGGTACCGATCACCCGAAAATTCTAACAATCCCCCCAAGCGAGCAAAGAGAAAGGCAATAGAAGGAGAAATATGCTTAAATTCGGTATAATCCACCATTAAGAAAGGATATGCGCATTTCAAAAAAGGAAAGTAAACAAAGAAATATGAAACAGCAAAAGGAAAGGAGCGAAAAAGAAGGGATACGCACCTGAAAAAAGGGAAGAAAATCGAAAATCGGAAGGGCAAGGCAGCAGCAGCAGTAAACTCAGACACAGAGAAGATAGAAAGAAAAGACCAGAAAAGCCAAATGGAAAGTAAAAATGAAGAAATGAGGGAAAGAGAAAAGTAAAGGTTAAAATCTGCCTTGGAAATCGCGAGAAACCGAAAAGGCATTCGCCGGAAACGATGCCTCCCCACGCCGCCATAAGGCAGTTAATATGGAGAACACATCCCCAAGCGCCCAAAAAAAAAAAAAACCTTTCATATTCCCAGGACCGTCCCAAATTATGGACGACCTTGGAATGAGGGGGCAACTGATAGGTTCGAGAAATATGTATAATCATCCATCATTGATGGACGATGTATAAGAACGATCCCATTGTCAGCACAGTACGAGGGGGTTGCCTGAACAACCCAACCGTCGTCCTTCAACCGAGACCAGCCGTTACGGGAAGCGACAATAAATGTCAATACAGTTGAAGGTGTATCTGTCAACTTAACATCCTGCACAAACGTTACAAACTCAAGCAATTATGCTCCCATAATGGCAGAACCAACGGCTAGAAGGGCACTGAAATAACCTATATATACCCATAAACAAGATCCGAAGAAGGTATGAAAAATCACATAATATTCTACTCATCTAAGGTTTATCTTCCTTCTACTTTCTAAGTTTTTCTGACTTTGTCATCGGAGGCTTTGTGGCTGGCACCACACCGGTGACCCCATCTTTTCATAGTTGGTTGTGTTCCAGGGTCAATAACAACCGCGGACGATCCCTCTCTAGACGAACATCTCGACTGACAATCATAGCATCATCAAAATCCATACAAGAAATTCACACTTAAATGGAGGTAGGACTCTCCACACAAACGGACCTAACACGTTACGAAAGTAACGAAACTATATTTTTTTGCTGAACAAAGAAACTACACTTTTATGCTATTCTAGAATATCTAACTGTTTGTTTTTCTAAAAATAAAAAATAAACTTTAAAAGTTATTCATTCTAAGAAAAAAACAAATTTTTTTAAAAAGTTATTACATGTGGAGACCCACATCACATCCCTACCAAAATCCAAGCCGAATCAACGTAAAAATCTTCGACATTAAAAAATTGAACCAACTGGCTTTATTAATAAATACTGAAATTCATGAATTGAATTCGTTTTTTATTTATTTATTTATTTGGTATGTATTCAGGAAAAAAAAAAATGTAAAAAATGTTTCTGACATCGATTACAATTGTCTGGCTTGGTTTAGTTACTTTAGTCTTCAGTCCACATCTAACCTCAATTCATGCTGACACACACGTCCAGGTTCATTTAGTGTGATTTCGTTGGGTCAAGAATTTATGATCCCATCAAACGTTTTTAATGTGTATGATTGTACAAAAGCATTTTATGTAACGAAAATAAAATTAGAAACATTGTCCTTTATGTGCTTTCCTACCAAATTTATACGTTTCAGTAAACGATCGGTATCCGTTCAAGTGTTGGGAAGACGACACTTTTGGGAAAGACTTTGATTCAGAATTTTAATATGTTAGGTTTGGTTAACATGTATTTTAAAGATATTTGTTAATAAATTATTTTACAGAAATTTTGATACTATATTTATATAAAAAATAAAATATTGTAAAAAAAAAAAATCTTTTTTTCCTATAAATTTTTTATAGAAATATTTCATATAGGTTAACAATACCTTAAAACGATATCTTAGAGCTCTCAGTGCATTTCTTTTGTCTCATTTTAATCAAACTCTTTCAAATCAATAATAATAATAATAAAAAGTTTCAAGATTCTGTGTTTGCCTCTAATCCAATCAGTGGTTGGCCTCTCATAGCATAAAGTTTCCAAATTTAAAATTTATTGGGCTTTGTAGGTCAAGTGTGAATAATTAAATCAAAATTTTAAAATTGTAATTTGGAAGCATGTGATTACAAATCGTTGAACCAAACAAGTTGAAACTCCTAAGTTTCAAAATCCTAAATTGGTCATTGTGTTCCTTAGAGTTGTTCTTTTTATTTCCATCATTAAAATAATTCAATGTGTAATATAATTTTTCTTCTTCCCCTCCCCCTTTTTTAGTGGAAGAATTGGGAATTAAAGACCTCCTACCAGCTTATAGGGATCCAAGTTTGCAGCCCAAAGATCTCTTAACAGGTGTAAGCTTTGCATCTGGTGGCACAGGATACGATCCTTTGACACCTAAAGTAGTGGTATGCACATTTTAGACTCTCATTTTCTCTTATAATTCGTTAGTTATAATGATGATGACAGATTTAAACTCTAAACGCCTTTGCTATAAATACCAAAAAGTGTCAGTTGAACTATAAGACTCTTGTTACATTTTAAAAAGTTTTTTTTTTTAATTTTTTTTTAAATTTCATTATATTATCATTTTTTATATGATTCATTGTTTTTTCTTATACTTATTTTTCATTTTTTGAGTACATATAGTCAGTCATACCACTATCTGAGCAATTACAAGATTTCAAGCAATACATAGGGAAGTTGAAAGGATTGTTGGAGAAGAGAGAACAAACTTCATATTAGCCAAAAGTGTAGTTTTTGTGGTGGCAAGCAGCAATGACATTGCCAATACCTATTTTCTTACTGGAATAAGGAAAGCCGAATATGATATTCCATCTTATGCTGATCTTTTACTCAATTCAGCTTCTAATTTCATCAAGGTAACTTCATCTTCTTTTTCTTATATTTCCCCCTTATAATTGGTGATATCCAAGTTCATTAGTGACATAGGCCCAAGTTAACGAAAAGGTATTTCATGCATTTGATGTTATAATCTTCACTTTCACAACCACACATGGTAAAAATGAGAATACATGTATTAAGTATACATGATAATTATTGCAAGTTAACTTTTATTCTTACCTTAAAAACAATTAACACCTATATATATATATATATAATATAGTGGTACAAAGGTGGGATAAATGATTTTTATTTTTTATTTTATATATATATATATAATTAAGGAACTGTATGGACTGGGGGCACGAAGGATTGGTGTTTTCAGTGCACCACCACTAGGATGTGTGCCATCACAGCGACTTTTGGTTGGAGGCTCAGAAACTGAGTGTGCAAAGGAGCCCAATCAAGCATCACAAGTGTTCAATGATAAACTTTCTAGGGAGTTGGGTTACCTTAACAACAATTTGCCTAATGCAAAGGTGGTCTATATTGATGTCTACAACCCCATACTATCTTGTAACTGATAGGCCACAATCTGAATGACCCATTGTGATTATACCAATTAATTAATTAGCCAAGTTATTAATTAATTGGTATAATCACAATGGGTCATTCAGATTGTGGCCTATCAGTTACAAGATCGAGTATGGGGTTGTAGACATCAATATAGACCACCTTTGCATTAGGCAAATTGTTGTTAAGGGAACCCAACTCCCTAGAACCAAGTTATTAATTAATCAATTAATCATGCAATTGCGTGAAAGTACAAACAAATCACCAAAAACTAAATATGCAGTGAAAATTAAATAACACGGTGATAGCGGTTACAAGTAAAGGAATCCCAAGTACCTTACCAATCTACAGTTGAACCCTTACCTCAATACCCAATTGGACTTGATCTGTAGCGACAATTTCCACCTTTGATGCACGGCTCCCAAGTACGTGACTAACCAATGCGCAGATCCCAGTATGCGACTTTAAACACCAACTAAGGAGGAGAGGTTGACTGCAAAGTTCTTCAGTTCATCCTATACGATGAATAACAGGAAGATGCTTGGTCACAAAACCCTTTGGTGCAAATACACAGCAACTTCTTCAGAGAAGATGAACTAGGTCAAGAACTTCATCTTTTGATCACAATTTGCTTGAACAGAGATTGCTTAATGCTTTTTCAACTTGTGTACAATTTGACGGCTCTTAAAACAATCCTTTTATATGTTTAGGGTTAGAAGAAAAGAAGGCCCAAAAGCATATTCACGGATCTCAAGGAAATCAGATCAGAAAATCTGAAATTATAAATCTCGACAGATAGCAGGTGTCGAGGTAGCTATTGAGCAGGTGTCGAGCTTTAATGAATTTGCACTTCAGCTTGCTTTTTCTTGGACAAACTTGATGACTTCAACACTTGACCTTGAAACCTTGTTTCTTGAAGTATTAAAAACACCTAGAACTACCCAATTACAAGTAGAGTGCATTTTGTCAAAGGATTAGTCAATTTACATAAATAAGTGACATATGTTCTTAACAAGTGAAAACATAATATGTCCTAACAGTAACAAATCCAAAGAAATATGGTACTATACCTTTCTCCTTTATAATTTTAAACAGTTTTTTTAAAATGTTTTTTATTTTATTTTAAATTTATAATTTTATCTTATTTAGGATTTCTAATATATGGTATATTGTAAAATTCAGGCTTTGAGATTGCAAATAAAGGGTGTTGTGGCACTGGAACTGTAGAGGTTGCAATACTGTGCAACCAATTAGACCATCACACTTGTACCGATGACTCTAAGTACGTGTTTTTTGACAGTTATCATCCTACAGAAAAAGGTTACAAGATAATTGTCAATCAGCTCATTACAAAATATATCTACAACTTCGTTTGAGATTGATGATTTTCCTCAACTCTCAATTATCAACCAGACTTTGCAAATTCTTTTTCCTCTTACTGCAATGGGGATCATCCTATTTTCTTTATGAAATATTATTGTAAGTTGTAACAATTAATTAGTTCTGAAAGTTTCATTGAGCTTGACCCAAATAAAAGGGATTAGGTTTTGAGTTGGGAGTGCCAATTATGTGAAGCAAATTAATTTCAATTGACTTAGATGTCACATCCAATAAGATTTTGTAAATTTGTAAAGACCCAGTAATATAGTTGTTTAAGCGAACAAAACTAGTCATCCAAGAACTATTTCTAAACTTCAAAGTCCAAAATGGTCCTTTATTTTATTCTAATGGAATAAAATGGTGAATGTTGCATTTGAATCCGTGAATGTTGTCAAGGCCTAGCCAGTACACAGTTGTATCACTATGTGGGTAGGATTAATCATCCAAATAGTGTCCTTAAATTCCAAACTAGTAAGTGGATCGTAGATGTACGTAGCTATCTACAAGACGTTTTCTTCTTCTTTGATTATTTTTTGGGAAGAAGGTAATCAGATTTTCATTAAAAACAGCAAAAAAATCATACAAGATCGATCTTGGAGAAGTACAGAGTTTAACTCAGGAGGAATTAATGTCTTCCATCCAAACAAAACAATACAATCATTTACTTCGCAATCTTTTCTAGCTAGAAAATGTGCAAGCCATCTTGTTTCCATGATAATATTACCATTCTCGAAAAATCAGGGGCAACTCTACATAAAGTCCAGGGTGGTCACAGGACCACCCTAATACGAAAAAAATAATAATTATTATGTATAAATTTTAAAAAATTATGATTTTTTTTTTATCCTTAAAAAAGCTCTATGACTATCCTAATTTTTTTTTAGGTCCAACATAATTAAACTTTAGACAAAATTTGGTAACAAGTTTGGTTGTAGACTAAGGCTACTACTTCAATCAATAATTTTTTTATTGGATATGAATTATAACAAATCCACCATTTAATTACATTTTCTTATTATATCTTCCATACTTGCAAAATTTCAAGAAGAGAAAAGATCAATAGTTATGTCGTCAATCAAATGTTTAAATTTTGAGTTTTTGTAGTTTAAAATTATACATAAAAAATCAGTCTAGAGATCGAATAATAAATAACATCCGATATGTATGAAATTTGACACGTGTTTTAAGTATTTAGAAAACATGCAATTCAGCTTTTAGAAAATATGTAGCAATGTTAATTTGTTTAGTGAAAGTTGTAGCCTTAGACTACAATTAAGTTTAAAGCCAAACTTTGACCTTAAACTTTGGTCCCCATAACAATATATTAAGTCCTTACAAATAAAAAGAAAAAGTCCAAGAAAAATTTTATTTAACTAAACTTTTGAATAGATATAACTTGCAACATTGGTAATGAGACTATCAAGTGTTTGCAACATTCGTAGAAGGGAATTATAAGACTTAATGTGTTTGCGTGTGTGTGTGTTTTTTAATATATGAAGTTCTCTTTTTATTAGATTTTGTATAATTTAAATTTTTTAATGACCACCCTAAAAAAACTTCTTGGAGCCGCCACTGCGAAAAATGACCACATCAAAGTTGGCCATGTAAACATTCTCAACTGGTGGTTTCCACTTCCAACTTACCAGAAAGAACGACACAATCTTTTACCTAAATTAAGAAAAGTGAAGATCCGTTTGTATAGTGCTTTTATTTAGCAAGTATTTTAGGGAGCAACACATTTTTTCATTTATGATCGAATAGCTCTAAAATTTGGTTAGAAAAGAGAAAATACTACTGCATCAACTGTAGGCTCAATTGATCGAGGTTTAATTTACCTCGACACCACCCAATTGATCAAGACTCTTGTTTTCAATTTTCTATTTTGTGGCCACATTGCATTGACTTGGTGAACGCTCACCAAACTTCACCAATAAAACCTATAAATACTCCTTCCAAAATCACTAAAAATGTATGCACTACAAACTGCCATTATTACTAGGTTATAATCCTTGTTTACACACATATAATTAGTGATAATGAGGTGGCTTTACCTAGGTGATTAAAGTGGTTGGCTCGATTGACACATTAAGTACTTGCGTCCGGGGATGCAAAAAAATGTCTACTTTAAATCCTCAAAACTTACTTTATCAATTTTATCATCTCATTTTACAACTCACCTAATATCTCAGTTTTTATTTTTACATTCAACTCATTAAAATAATATAAAAAATTCAGTTTCTCTTTCTTCTCTTCTATCTTTTTTTCCTCTCTACCTTTTTGTCTCTTTCTTCATTTTATATATATGTATATATATATTACATTTTTTTGAACAATTGGTTCTCATATATGAGAACCAACTATTCATAGTTAGTAAAAATAAACAAATACCCACACCCGGATGTGGGTGCTGGATTTTGGCTTGTTGGTTATTAAAATAGCAACTGAGGGGGTTTTTGCACCCCAATGCTAGTGCTCTTATATTGAAAATTTCTCTTTCAATAAGTAAATTCCAATACATATGATAATTCCTCAACTATTTTAGCACCAGAAAAAATGGAACAACATGGCTATGAGATGTTCAATTTCTATCAATGTTGATAGAGGAAGTAAGTACTAAGTGTGTGTTTGGATAACGCGTTTACAAGCTACGTTTTGCATTTTGCGTTTTATCACCTAGGTTCGACGGCATTGTTCACGAACCCTACAAACTTGTGAAAAACGCAGATTATTTTTGCTATACGGTGCGTTTTGCAGCAAGTGAGATACGCCAGCTAAAGCTACAGTACAATCAGCTAGCTTAAAAATTATTTTGCTACAATGTTTCCAGTTAACTTTTAGTTTTTAGCAAAATAAGTTGTATCCAAACAGACTCTAAGTAGTCTGTTGAATCATGTCAACATTATTTGTATGTTTTGAGGTTGAGCAATCTAACCAGGAAGTCCCAAGCTAACTTTTGCATCGGTTACGTTACATGATAACCCAAGCTAACTTTTGCATTGGGTACGTACGTTGCATGATAAGACATATAGTATGTTACTATGTTATATAAATTCATATGTGGGTTCCAGTTAGCTCAACTAGTAAAGTCTCTGATAGTTGTATAAGAGATAAAGGGTTCAATCTTCGCATATACCAAAATTTGATTGGTGTCTTGGTCTGATGATAAAGAACTATTATCAGGAGCGGCCGCCATAGGTTGAAATTATCTAAAAAAAATGTTATATAAATGCATATAATATATATATATATATATATATATATAAGAATAATATAAATATTAGATACGGGGTATTTTTACACATATGTAGTTATATTAAGTTATTATTTTTAATTTTTTTCTCAAAATTTTTTTAATTAATTTATTATTTAAAATTAATATAATAAAAACAAATAATTGGATTCATGTAAAAAATTTTTTTTTTTTTGATGAAAAAAAATAAAAATAAATGACTTCTTCTTTATGAGTACATTCACATGATAATCTCTTTTTTTTTTTTTGTTTGTGGAGAAGGTATTCACATGATAATCTAGTTCCTTATAACAGACAATACGCATTAATAATATAACACAAAGTAATTAAGTGGGTTCCAATTAGCTCTACTGGTAAAGTCTTTGATGGTTGTATAAGAGATTTGGGGTTCAATCCCCGCTTACACCAAAAAATTATTGGTATCTTGGTTTGACGATAAAGAGCTATCATTAGAAGCAGACGTCATAAGTTGAAAATCTCTCAAAAAAAAAAAAAAAAAAAACACAAAGTAATTAAGAAATATACCCGGACTACCTTAATCTCTTAATATTAAAGAAATTTAGTTTACTAAGCTAACATTTTTGGGAAATATTTAATGCGTTAATCCTTTTGAGGAGTTTATTTAATACAAGAGAAGTTAAAATGAGATTTAACATCAAATATATATCTTTCACTCTTGAAGTTTCATTGCGTTACAATTAACTTCTTCTTTACTATTCTCTCTATGAGAGTTTAAATACAAACAATTCAGAATTCAATTGAGCTAAGAAAAACTAAAGCATTCATCAATAGAAATATTCACCACTCAAAATTTGTAAAAGTGCCTGCTGCATTTTCATTTATACTTTTCATACTACAAGCTTTTCTAATTTTCTGCACCACATAAGCTCAAGTAAGTCGGTTTGTGTACAGCTTATTTGTTTAGCTATTAGCTTTTATATATAACTTTTTAAAATCACATTTTTTTTCTTCACTTCTTCAAAGTATAAGTATATACATATAAGTATAAATAAAAATGCAGAAGACACTTTAGCAAAAATTTAAATAAGCTAATGTCAAATGCACACAGACATATGTAACAATTCATCCTCATAATAAATAAATTAGATTAGATTAGATTAGACGTGTCATTGTTATATGCTTTGATAGAATGACACATCATTATTACATGCATCCTTTAGAGTGAGGAACTTTTATAATATAAATAAATTAAATATATTAGATGTAACAAAAAAGTTTTAAAAAGAAGACTTTCAAGTTTCAAATCTCTTTCCAAATTGTGATACCTAGGCTAAAATGCAAATTACATCCTCTAAGTTTGACCAAAATTTATTTCAGTCCATTAACTTTAGTTTCGTTCAATTGAGTTCTCTAAGTTTCAAATTTATTCAATTTGGACATTTTCTTCAATTCTGTTAAAAATTTTCTCATTAGGTATGCAATTAACTAGAAAAAAAAATATTTTGAAAAAACATTATCACATAAAAAATCTATAAAATATTTTTATTATTTTTATAGATTTTTTCATGTGAAAATAATATTTCTTAATGGCAATTTTTCAAAAAAAAAAAAATTGAATTGAATAAATTTGAAACTTAGAGAATTCAATTGAACAAAAATAAAGTTAAAGAACTGAAATGAATTTCAACCAAATTTAGAAGGTGCAATTTGCATTTTAGCATACATTTTTTTTTTTAGATTAGATATAATTAGATGTTTACGGGAAGAATTTTTTATTTTGATAGATACAATAAAATTTCAACATATAGTATCCATTACATGATTAGATATAAATTAGATGTTCACGAGAAGAAATTTTGTATCTTTATTATTGTAATTTTGGGTTTCTTTAACTGTGATACATTTATATGAGAAAGAAATGACAAAAATAATTTTAAAATTTACTTAATTAACTAATTATTTTTTTATTGGTAATAATTCATAAAGTTCTTTTATATTTTGTGTTTTTATTTATACTTTTTATGTAAAATAATATTATATAAGCGTGTGTATACTTAAATCACATGTTATGTACTATATGATTTATAAGTCACATGAGTATTACATGAAACACCTTTTTTTAACAATTTGGCTTCAATATATTAAACAAGATTGTGATTAAATCAATTATAAAGTGTAGATACCTGAATAAAAAAAGTATAAACTAAATGACTATATATATATATATATATATATTTATATTATCATCACTTGAAAAATATTTTGGAAGAATTGTGAATTAATTTGTTGGGGTGTGATCTATAAAATATGCTTGTACTAACAATAATTTATACATTTAGAATTTTTGAGGGGCCCAAGTAGCATAATTTATACTTTTAACTTTGCCTCCCTTCCACTCCACTTAATTATAATTTTTTTAAATGTATTTCTTCACTACAAAAAATGAGAGCTATAGCCGCGTTTCTAAAACATGGCTATAGACCCTAAAAACGTGGCTATAGGCCCGTTTGGTCTATAGCCGCGCTTACACATGCGACCTATACTCTGCGACAATAGCTCTTGCGGGTTTATAACTGCGGCTATAGGCTGAGACCTATAGTTGCATTTTTCAAAACGCAGCTAAAGCCTCCTATAGGGGTTTTGTCTATAGCCACGTTTTAAAAACGTGGCTATAGGTTTTTTTTTCCTTGCTAAATCACAAATTCCTACCCAAATTGAACCATACTGCAAGCATTCAAAACCAAATACAAAACAGATAATTTACATGAACAGATACTTAAATTTCCGAAGTTCATTGCCAAAATTTTGCAAGTTCCCAACAAAAAATTGCCAAAAGATCCTATACATCACAAAAAATATAGAACAAGGATTTTTTACATTCTAATTGCATGAAGAAATACAGCCAGAGCTAGCAAGTAGCAACAACACTTCCCAACTGACCTCAATAAGGTTATTGTCAACAGTAAGCTTGTTCAATGTCAAACTTCCAATCTTGCTCCCTGCAGAAATTTAAGGTGCAAGTCCATAAATTCATAGTCCACATGAACCCCAAAAACTTCAACAACAAAAATAAGTGTAATTAGTACCCTTTTCTCTTCAGGAACTGGATGAGCAAGAACAAAAACACGATCAATGAGAACAATCATAGGTTCTTCTCCCAAACTTTTCCAAGGAATTTGAAATTAATAAGGCAAAAGGTGAAATGAAAGAAATTATAATTTTTATTTATTTATAAAAATTAGAACATAAACAGCATATTTCAAAGCACATTAGGAAACTAAATTAGTGTTGGGATTTCCAGTATAAAATAGTAATACACTGATAGCAGCAAAAACTTAAAAATTCTAAGTATCATTAGTAATAAGAACAACCTAAATGGATACTCAATTGGATCCCCTCTCATGGCAGCCGAAAGGGCCATAGAAGACACCTGAAGTATCCTCCCAACTACAACAATGGCTTTTCTTCACAAGAACAATTCCCTTCTGATATTCCAAAAAAGGCTACATGAACAATTAATTTTACTAAAACGTAATCAATCAAGATAATAATAATATATATATATATATATATATAAAACCGAAGCCTCTGCGAGCTCCACAATTTTCCACGTCATCTTTTTTTTTTTTTTTTGAAATTCTTTTCCACAATTTTCCACCCCAAAGTATACAACTTTCCCAGCCTTCACGTTTACCAATTTAGAACCCCAAAGTATACAACTTTCCTAGCCTTCACGTTTACCAATTTAGAACCCCAAAGTATACAACTTTCCTAGCCTTCACGTCACCTTTTATTTTTTATTTTTTATTTTTTTAACGTTTTATTATCAATTTTAAACCCTAATACAACTATACAACTCCCTATTCAGCCTTCACGTCAAAGTCAAAGTGCTAAACCCTAAACCTCTCTGTTTTCTAATATACGTTGGCACCCCAAAACCCATATCCTCCCGCCGCTGTTGCTACCATGTATCACCGCCATTGCATCAATTTCTCTTTGCCTCTCCATTGTCACTCAATCCAACCTATCATATTCTATGTCGGCAAATTATTTTGAGATAATTAAAACATGTTTTTTACTCTCCTTAATTTCTATATATTGCTCTCTCTCTATCCGCTTCAATTGTTTATGGAATTTTGTTAGTTTGTGGCTGTGGGTTGCTCTAAATTTAAGTTTTTTTGTTTTTGTTTTCATGGAATTTTGTTGGTTTGCGGTTGTGGGTTGCTCTGGATTTAAGTTTTTTTTTTTTCCTTTGAAGATTTCCACGTTTTCTTCTTCTTCCTTTGTTGTCAAATCTGTGGCAAAGAAGAATCATGAAATTTTTGTTATTAGATTTTCTCTTTCCCTTGTTTTTTATGCAATTTTTATTGGATTTTTGGTTTCTTGGGATTCTTCTATTTGGTTTTAATTCTGGGTTTGTTTTAGGTGGTATATAGTGTTTTAACTTTGAGAATTATAGGCTTTGGGATGGTTTAATTATTTTTTAGTGTTATTCTCTATTTGGATACAACAAAAGTGTTGAAATAAAAAAGAAGATGTTTTGATCACTGTGAAAATGTTGCAACTTTATTTCAATAATTGCATTGGGAAGAAATGAGTAAAATAATACATTCAAAATTTTCCCGTGCATCACATGAGTTTGCGACTAGTTTCTTTTAAAAAAAGGAAAAACATAATGGATCCATATACGAGTAAGGAAAAAATTTTGGTATATTTTATCAAGACATGTAATGAAATGTGGCATACAAACAAACTAGAAAGACTAAACCATGTCACATCCATCTAAAAGCAAGGTTTTGAAACTTGGATCGTTTATTGAACCGTAAAAGGGAGAGGTTCAAGGTTTTTGAGGTCAAACTGAGGTTGAACCGGAGTTGAACCGTGATGACATCATAATTAATTTAATAATTATTTAAATTATAAATAATTATATCTGGTAAAAAAACTTAAAACTAATTTAGAGCATCTCCAGCAGATTCATCAAATTTTTGTACTGTTTGGAGAATGAACAGTGACTTTTACCTTTATCTACCCACTTTTTCAAATACACTTTCCAACAGGTTTTCTATCCCATTCTCTATCTCATTTAAATATTATTTCTTTATTCATTATTTATTCTTTTTTTAACAACTACACATCTTCCAACATTTTTTTATTCAACACCAAATTATTATAATAGAAAAAAATGATTTGAAGAATGAACAGTAGTCCATCAGACTTGATGGGCTACTGTTCATTAGCAAAAAAAATTTCCGGATATAAAGAAGCTGCTGGAGCATGAACAATGCACAAATTCTCCAAATTTTAGATACTATACCCGAATACACAACTTGTTGGAGATGCTCTTAGTTGTTAAGCCCATAAATTGCAGAGAAAATGAAATATATATATATATATATATATATATATATATATACACACGCGCAAAAGCCTTAAATGATAATATATTGGGGGTATGTGTTCACCGTTCAGTGTTTGGTAGAAAAATATTTAAAAAGTAGAAAAAGTAATAAGACCAAAGGATCAAAATTAAATAGTAACGTGTCTTTCTAAAATTTTCACATGTTCCAAGTAGTTTTTGTCAGTTTTTTTACACCACACACGTTAACCTGAGTTAACTTCTCACTTCAATTTTTTTTTAAATTTCAGCTCTCTTCCCATCAGTACTATCTATCTCTCTTCCATCAGTAGCCACTTATTTTCAGATATCTCTCAGGCTCTCTCTTAGGTGAGGCATTCAGCTTTGTTTCGCTGACTCAATGAACATTGGTACTACTGTTCACTGCTAGTCACCGTCGTCATCGCCGCCAAAGTGAGGCCGAGATGAATAGATCTGAGGCCAATGGGTTACTGCAAGCATTAGATCTGAGTTTAGGGTGAGAAAAATTGCAAAACAATCCTCATTTTTCTTATATTTGATAAAGAAAGCTTGGTTTTTGTTCCGGTCCGGTATCTAATTACCAGCTGAAATCCTTCCAATCTTTGTTCTTCTTCGTGTTCTTTCATTTCTTTTTCATTTCTTCTAGATCTGATCATAACTTCATATTGGTGTATTGGCCAAAATTCACGGAAAAAGCTGAAACAAAAAGAAACCGTCCGAACCTTGAAAACTAGTCACGGTTCTTAGAACCGTACAGTTCTTAGAACCGTACGGTTCGCATAGGTCGCTACTTTTTTCCCATAAAGCAGTTCTTGAAGCTAAAAAAACCGCAAAACTGAGAGGTTCGCGATTTTTCCAGTCAGATTGTGCGGTTCGGTCCGAGTTTCAAAACCTTGTCTAAAAGAACACAAAATCTTACGTGGAAAACCCTCCAGTGTAGAGGGAAAAACTACGGGGTAGCTCCAAAAAATATCCACTATGAAATAGAGATTACAACTCTTAAGTTTGTGCTAGACTTGAGTCCACAATAAATTGGATATACAACAAATTAAATCTCAAGAAGTAAAATACAATCTCACCACAATAATAGTAGTAAAATCTTTCTCTGAATATTCCAACTCTCCATGGTTGTAGCACTCAAAAACTCTAAGAAAACTCCACCAATTTATCTTCCTTGTGTGTGTAGCTTGAGCAAAGGAAAATGTCACTTTTTTCTTTTTCACTCTCTCACACTCTCACTGTGTATCTCTCTATTTCTTCATTTGGATTGCACCTCTCAAAGCTCTCTGTGTCTTGCTCTCAATATTTTGGTTTCCACTCAGAGAAGCTCTTGGTCTCTCCCTGTGTCTCTATATCTCACACTCTAACCCAAAATGACTGAATTTCCTTTGTTTGCTTCAGCCAAAAAACCAGCGTGTCCCGCACTCCTCAAGTTATGTCTCATTTAATGAAGGTTGACTTTTCTACAAGCTTGCAAGACAAGCTCATTTAGAGCTTCGATAAGGTTTGGGCTGGACCCATGGTGCTATGATGCAGCCAACAGATGCCAGCAGGGTGAACTCCTCAACTAGGAAAATAGCATAATCGACAACCCAAAAGAGAGAAAAACTAGTGATAGGTCAAGAATGTATTGACCCCTTGTGATATACTAATTGATTAATTAGCCAAGTTTATTAATTAATCAAATTAATATGCAAAGCACGTGGTAGCACAAACAAATCACCAATTATCTAAAGTATGCTGCGGAAAATAAATTGACACGGTGATTTGTTTACAAATGGGGAAAACATACATGGCAAAAACCCTACTGGGTGATTTTTAGGTCACCACTCCCAAGAATCCACTATTATCAAAATAAGCGGTTACAAGTAAAGGAATCCCAGTACCTTATACCAACCTACAGTTGAACCCTTACCCCAATACCCAATTGGACTTGTTCTATAGTGACAATCTCTCCTTTCAATGCACGACTCCAAGTACATGACTAACCAATAGATGCGTGGATCCCAATACGTGACTTAATCACCAACTTGAGAAGGATGTTGGTTGCAAAGTTCTTCAGTTCATCCAGACGATGAAAATCAAGAAGCTCATTGGTCACAAAACCTTACGGTGTACAAACATAACAACTTCTTCAAGAGAAAGATGAACTAGGGAAAATTTTGTCTCCGGTCACAATTTGCATGAATATGACTTTGCTCTACACTTGTGCAACTGTGCAACCTTTGACGGCCCTTAAAATAATCCTTATATATGTTTAGGGTTGTGAGAAAAGAACACCTAAACTTATACTCATAGATTGGATGAAAATCAGTTCTGAAAAACTGAGTTTCATAAACCTCAATAAATAGCCATCTATCAAGCTAGCTGTTGAGCCACGGGCTTCAGCAGCTTTTAAACCTCGATAGATGCTAGCTGTCGAGATTTAAATCGGCACTTTCTCACTTGATTCTTGGACAGACTTGCATGACTTTAACACTTGAACTTGAAACCTTATTTCTTGAAGCATTAAACATATCCTAGATCTACCCAATTACAAGTGAAGTGTGTTTTGTCAAAGGATTAACCAAATGTATAAAATAGTGAGATATGTTCCTAACATTGAATCACATATGTCCTAACAACTAGTACCCCACTATTAAAAAGAAGATCGAGAGAAAACATTCTAAATCCTAGGAGCTTACAAGAACCATGCACATATGCAAGAGTTGACACAAGTGCACACACTATGGTATTCATCAAACCATCAATTGACAAACCTAAATTCATAATCACATAGAAAGAAAACATTCAGATAATTCTCCTTAAAAATTGACCCAAAAAGATAGCAATCTCGTCCTTTGGTGGTTACAGCAATGTCTACCATACACAACTTGTTTATGAGTTACTAAAATTGGCCTCTTGATGTATAGACTTTTAAATTTGATAGAACTAATTCATATTGTTGTAATTTGTGAACCTTGCAATGCATGACCCAATTGAGAAAGTGGTAGCAACAATAGTAATGGTGTTAGTCACAATTTTATGTGCTCATCCAATGGAACTTGACTCTTACAAGCATATAAATCACATGCTTATTAGAGACGCACTCCATAAAACGAGCACACAAGATATACCGTTTCAACCCAATGGATGTGTGGTGCTCACATAGCACAAGCGGACCATGATAATTGGTCAAATAGAAAGAAAGAAATTGAAAGTGAGTACCATGCAAGTATAATCTAGTTGAGGTTCCCTAAATAAGATTAGGATCTTGTGCATATAGAGAAAATATGGTGCTAAGCAAAATTCCAAACAGCACTGAAGATAAGACTAAAGAAGAAGACCTTAATGGAAAATGTTCATTTTGTGGTGTAGCCCCCCTCTATGTTTCTAACTAGAGTCTAAACAATTAATTAATCTGCGAAGTTTAGATTCTACTTTTTAACTGGTTTCTTAAAAAAAAATCTTAAAAAAATAAAAGAAAAAATCTTCTCACTATAGTAGTCATAAATAATTAAAATATCCAACTTAACTTTATAACTAAACACAAAACAAGGCTAGCAGTTTCATACGTATGTGAAGAGGACATTTCAAAATGTGTTAAGAGCATTCTCATCAAACATCCTAAAAAATTTAGCATTTACCATCTCAAAAAATTACTTTTACAATTTTAACACCTCATTTTACAATATACCAAACATCAAACATTCTATTTTTTTTACAACTTCATTTAAATATTCTTTCTTTTAATATTTTTATTCATTTTTCTTATTATCTCTCACTCTCCCTCTGTCTCTCTCTCCCACTGTATCTCCATCTTTCTCAACCCGGTCTAGAAGCTTCTCCCACCTCCATGGCCTGAGCTTTTCTCCTTTAACCACGACACTCAACAACATAAAAAAAAGAAAAAGAAACCACCCACCACACGGCCTCAACCCACGGCACAACCCACAACAACCAACCACCAAATCAATCAACCCACACCCATAAGCCAAAGCCACCCCAATCAACTCATACCTAAGAGCATAAAACCACTCAAGGCTGCCGAAACCCACCCACAACCCAGATCCGTATTTACAAAATCCACCCACTCATACCCACGACTCAAGGCTTGCAGTGGCTCCGGCGAGGTGATCTTGAAGAGCTGGTGAGGTGATCTTGCGGGGTGGGCCAAGGCGATCTTGAAGAGTGCGAGGCTTGCGATGGCTCCGGCGAGGCAGACTGTCGTTGTGAGAAAGAGGGAGACGAAGAGCATAGAGAAAGAGGGAGACAGAGAGGCAAAGAGAAAAAGAGACTTGGAGAGAGAAAGAATGAGACATGAGAATAAAAAACCATTTTTTTTTTTTTTTTTTACAATACAGTTACAGTGAGCTTGTATTGATACAAGTTCACTGTAGTAGTATGTAAAAAATTTTGCCATTTGAAATCTTTGATGGAGTGGCTTTTTTGGTGTTTTGATGGTAAAATTTAGCATATACCCCTTTTAGCATCCTTAATGGGAATGCTCTAAGTAACAAAATCATAACAGATGATCCAAGTATTGATGAGGGATATGTGTCGAACACAAACAACCATTAGACATGTTCCTAGTACATTGAGGAAAACCGTAGCTTTTGTTATAAAGTTGACCTATTTAGACTACAAAATGGCCAATGGAAAATCTGCAATGAACAGAAACTCAAAAGGCAGTCACACAACCGCAATGCAAATCGGAAAAAGGGTCACAAATGAAGATATTCTTTATCAATAAATAAATAACTATATACAATGGAATTAACAAGCCATTGCACAACATAACCCGATGCATTTCCAAAAGTTGTCCTATATCTAGTAAGTTTTCATTGACAAATAAAATAAAATAATAGCTAGTAAACATTCTCAGATGTGCAATTGGACTAACACCATAGATAAGCTTAATAATAAATAAAAGGTCTACATCAACTATATAAAAATCACAATAGCATCACTAAACTTAATCAAAATTTTAAAATATAAACAATAATAAAATAAAATAAAAAAAGAGCATCAACTAGATAATAATAAAAAGCTATAACTTCAATGACCCTCATATCATACATACACGACCTCATTTAATAATGAATGGGAAACACACAAAAACGAATATCACTGATATCAATGAGTTCAAACATAATATATCTATCACTATACAAAATTCACGTAACAAGGAACCCAAAAAGGCATTCCCTTCTAGATATTATAGTATGATATAATAAGACTACAAAATAAAAACTAAGATATTGAGTGAGTTGTAAAATGAGATGATAAAATAAATAAAATAGGTTTTGAGGATGTATAATAGACACTTTTTTGCATCCTCGGATGCTAATGTTTTAAGTAGCATTAGGGGTATATTGTTCATTTTTGCGATTTTTGGGTATGTTAGTCATTTTAATAGTTTGGATGGTATTTTGGTCATTTTGAGATTTTGGGGCATTGAAGTCATTTCCTATGTTTTGGACTTTGGAGGCACTTTGATCATTTGAAAGGTTTCTTTAGAGTATTTTAGTCATTTTGAAATTTTTAGAGGTATATTTCTAGTTCTAGAATATTCTAGTCATTTTGGAGTGTGGTTAAGGATTTCTAAACTTCAATGGGGTTAGACTGTAAGATTTAAAATCCTTAGTAAATTTTGTCAAATTCAAATCCTGACTTTTAAAAATATCCATATCAAATTATTTGAATTTAATAACTCAAATCCAAATCCACATTACATAAATTCTGCTATTCAAGGCACCACTAGGAAAGACAATCTCCCATGAATGAATGAAACCCCAGATTTTTCTACCGAAAAAAAGAAAAAAAGAAGCCCCAGATTTTTATTAAAAAAAAAAAAAAAAAAAACGCTTCTTTACTAGCGAAAAGCAACATGATTTCTGTCCCAAAAGAGAGAAAATAATGAATTGCTTAGAGCTGAGGCTGAGCCTCTGAGTGGATTATGGGCAAGATCGGCACATTAATTATTTATATCCTCCAACAGTGTTAATCCCCCTTTCCATAATGTCAGTCATTTCAAGTCCAAATTTCAATAGTCAATATCAAATTCAATGCTTTTGTCCTTACAGCCGAGAGGAGCTTTTCATGTGATTTTGTAGTGAAACTTTGATTATGCACTGAAAATTATTACAAATTTACTACTCGCTGGCACTAATTGAAATATTATTTGGCTATACTTAAAAATCATTATAGAAAAAAATAATAATAATAAATAAATGAAGGAGCCATAAGAAGAGCACATGGCCAAGGAAGATAGTGTCGGGGAAGAAATCAGAAAATGGTCCAAAAATGGGGAGACACTTTAATTTGTATGTAGAACTGTGCTGGTTTGGTAAGATTTCAAGCTCCTTGTTTTTCTTATTTTTTTATTTATTTATTTATTTATTTATTTATTTTTTTTATAATCAAATACTGAAAATACCATTAAAGACAAGAGTGAGAAACTACAGATAAGTCATGAGCACACGCGTGCTCTAGAAAGCTAGGGCACTCCTCTAGCCAAACTACATAGTTCTCAACCTCTTTTGCAAACTGCGCTAATAAGTGAGCAGGGACATTTCCCTGTCTTTTCACGTGAGAGAAAGCATAACTCCTAAGGCCTGAAGCAAGCACCAGTGTTCCGTCAAGCACATTTTGAATGGAAGAGGGCGCTTCCCCAACTCCCTGAAGAGCCTTGCATATGATCAGCGAGTCTCCTTCAAACACCGCCTCCCTAATGCCCACGTCTCTTGCAAAGGCAACCCCAGTCTCCATCGCTTTTGCTTCAATCTCTGCAGCCCCCAATGGAGCATTCACTATCTTGCTTAAGGCTGCAATAACCTCTCCGCTTTCATCCCGAACCACCACTCCTATCCCCGCTTTTTTCCGATGTTTGAAGACTGCACCGTCCACGTTTACCTTGTACTGTTTCGGGTCAGGTGGCTTCCAAATGTTCACTGGGCCCACATCCAAGTTCACTCCCTGACTCATATCATTTGCAATGCTGTATTCTTCCACAAGGTGCAAAGCAGAGCCAAGGATCATTCTTCCCGTTTTGCCCGGGCCTCCCATCCTTCTTTCATTTCGGTCCTTCCAAATTCCCCAGCAAACTGATATGACCTTTTCTAATAGACCGGGTTTCATCACTTCCCAGTCATGCAGGTTCTGTACGATGTCTAAGAAGGTCCATGATTGGTCAATGGCAAATGGGAGAGCCAACTTGCTGGATTCCCATATATTACGGGCGTGCTCGCAAAACCATAGCAAGTGGCAGGTAGTTTCTCCAGGTTGGCCGCATAAGACACAAGAGTTATCCTCCGTAATTTTTCGTCGCATGAGGTTGTCCTTGGTGGCAAGAATGTTCCGGCAAGCTTTCCATGCAAAATGTCTCAACTTGTGAGGAAGTTTCAGCTGCCAAATACTTCTCCACACCCTTTTGCGCATTGAGGCGTTTGAGCAATCTCCTCTGCTTTGTTCAAGCTTTTCCTCGTGCGCTAGCGCATACGCCGATTTGACTGAGAATTTTCCAGATTTACTCGCAGCCCAAACCAGCCTATCACGTCTGCCAGCCACGTTAATCGGAATGCCCAGAATGGCAGCGGCGTCCTCAGCGTTGAAACAAAGTTTGACCAGCTCCACATCCCATTCAGACCCGCCCCTGTTTATGAGATCCTTGACCAGAGCAACCTGTGGGCTCGGCTTTTCTGGGGAAACCACCATGTAGGTGCTCGGTCTTGGAATCCACTTATCACACCACACTCTTATGTTAGCTCCATCACCCACCTGCCATCTAATGCCTTTTCGCACCAACCCTTGTGCTGCCATAATGCTCTTCCACGCGTAGGACGGATTTCTTCCAATGTCAGCATCCACAAAGCTTCCATGAGGAAAGTATTTAGCTCCAAAGACTCGGCAGAACAGGGAAGAGGTGTTTGTTTGCAGCCTCCATCCTTGTTTTGCTAAGAGAGCTAAATTGAAGAGCTTTAAGTCGCGGAAGCCTAAACCCCCTCTATCTTTTGACAAGCATAACTTATCCCAACTTAGCCACGCTAATTTCCTCTCCTTATTTGCTTGGCCCCACCAGAACTGTCTAGTCATCCCGGCAAGGTCGTCGCATAACTTGTTTGGTAAGAGAAAACAGCTCATGGTGTACGACGGCACCGCCTGTGCTACAGCTTTGATCAAGACTTCTTTGCCGGCATTAGTCAATAATTTTTCCTTCCAGCCCGAAACCTTGTTTGCCACTCTCCGTTTCAAGTCAGCAAAGGTATTGGACTTAGATCTTCCAACCAGCGATGGTAATCCAAGGTAGGATTCATGTGGTTTGATCACATCGGCTTCGAACATGGTTTTCACATCTTCCCTAATCCCTACCTCCGTGTTGGGACTAAAAAAGATAGAAGTCTTCTTCCTATTTAGCTGCTGGCCTGAAGAGGCTTCGTAAACCTGTAATAATCTTTGAATCTCACTAGCATCCTCCCTTGTAGCCCTACCAAAACTGATGCTGTCGTCGGTGAAGAAAAGGTGCGAGATTTTGGGACCCTTTGCTGAAGCAGCCACCCCTTTAAGCTTCTTCTGTTGGACAGCGTTATGTAATAGAGCAGAAAGGCCCTCTGCGCAAATGAGGAAGAGGTAAGGAGACAGAGGGTCACCTTGCCTCAACCCTCGGGTAGGTAGAATCTTCCCACGAGGATGTCCATTAATTTTCACAGCATAGGTCACCGAAGTCACACATCTCATCACTATGGAGATCCAAGCATCATGAAACCCTAATCTCTTCATTATTTGTTGCAGGCAAACCCACTCGACTCTATCATACGCCTTGCTCATGTCGAGCTTGAGAGCCATTTCACCACATTTGCCCTTCTTTTTTCTACTTATGTGGGTCATCATCTCATGAGCCACAAGAACATTATCGGTGATAAGACGTTCCGCCACAAAAGCGCTTTGGTTCTCACAAACAATTTCCTGCAAAACATATTTCATTCTTGATGGTGGAGAAATCAGTTGGTTGAACACTTCGGCTTCGGTGGACTGCAGCGCTAGCGGCGGCCTACAAAAAGAGAAAGCAGTCAAAGGGTGACCGGGTTGAGCCGGCCAAACACCCTCCGATGGTGAAGTGAGTTTTCTGGTTTTCTAATAGAGTTTCAACTTTACTTAATGTAATCTCCGGATTTTCATACCTTTGCATGATGAAGACCAGACCTTATATACTATACTCTAGGGCGGTTATTAGTCCAATAACTTCCCCCAAAATCTTGGAATTCGGACATAACCTCCTCAACGGCTACGAGAATCGTAACTGCCATTGGAAGTTACATAAGTTGGAGGGATTGGCGGCTATGAATGCGGGTTAATGAACCGCTACGAGGTTCGCCAAGTGTTGGCGTAGTCGTCCATGTGCTTTGCGCATGGACGATACTTTGTTGTGTAGTTGTATGGTCGTCTATGCACCTTGTGCATGGACGATTCTCTCGATCTGATTCCCTGGAGTGATCAATTGCCCAACATCCTATGGACGAGATATCGGGACGAATCAAAGATGGTCTGATGTTTGGCTGACCGCAACTCTCTGGACGACCGGTCTGGACGAACCATAGATGTGTGTTTTGCTATCCCATCAGTTGCCCCCTTGTCCAGGGTGTCATCCAGGGGTATTATAGGGATTTCGCCCCCTTTCTCCTGCCACCTGTCATTCTTTAATTCGTTGGGCAATCAAATCGATTACGTTTCCCCACGCGATTGCCACGTGTCACCTTCTTAGTGGATGGTGTCGTTTCGCTGACCCCACTTCTGGGCCCTATAAATAGGCGCATTCTCTTTCTTACCCTTCACCTCTCTCATAAACTTCCTCCTGCTATCTCGTCCAAGGTTCTCGTCTAGCATTCGTCCTAGTTCTCAGGTACTTCCTCTTCCCTTTAGGTTTTCTTTTTGATCTACTTTAGTTATGTCTTCGTTTAGTAGTACACAGAGGGAAATAGACGAATATCAGGACGTCTCATCTGGAAGTAACGAGAGTGGTGAGGGTAGCACTAGTTTTAGTAGCAGTTCCTCGGACGAGCAATATTCGTCCGGGGTACCAGGCGTTTCCTTAGAAGAATTTCAAGAGATACAACGTAGGATGACCTCTGGAACTGAAGCTAGTTCGTCCAGAGCGCCTGCCAGCCCTTCTCAGGACGAGGAGGGGGACGAGGAAAACGTAATATATAGCTGTGCACCTGAAGTAGCGTCCACCTTAGACGCTCCTAAGTTAAAAACCTTAGTAGATAGATACCAAATTCCTATTGAGTTTGAACCTCGTCTGCCCAGGGAAGGAGAGTGGTGTTGTTCACCTTCTTCTGGTTTAGGAGTATATTCGTCTTATCTTTTAGCTGGTCTTAGGTTTCCCCTAAATTCATTTTGTAGAGGTCTCCTTCATAGGTTAGGTGTTGGTCCTAACCAACTTAATCCCAATGGTTGGAGGACGATAGTTGCTATGCAAGTGTTATGGCGTGAGGCGCTGGAAGGGGATCGTCCTATAACAGTAGACGAGTTCCTCTACTGCTATAAGCCCTCAGAAATAAAACAATCAGCTGGTTTTTACCAGTTCTCGTCCAGAGGCTCTCACTATAGTTTAATAAAAGGCCGTAGCTCGTCTGATAGGCTCTGGAAGCAAGAGTTTTTTATCATTTCTGGAAACTGGGCTGGGGACCCTACAGATGTTAGTAATGCCCCCTTCCCTCCTTTTACCAGCCCCATAGGTCGCCTTCGTCCTGAGGGTATGTTTTCTTTCCATGATATTTATTTTATTCCTTGCACTTTTTCTAACTTTCAATCGTCTAACCACCATTCTTCTATTGGTGCAGCTGTTACTCGTCCACGTTTGGACAGGTCTTACTTGGATCGAATCGACCACGTACGTGCCTTCCCTAGAAGGACTTTCCACGACTTAGTAAGTTTCAATAGTTTGGCTACGTGGGGACTTGGCCCAGAACCTACCCCTGAAAATTTAAGTCACGAGGAGACCACTCGACGAAGTAAGTGTCGTCTGTCCCACAATACTTCTTTCTATTCTTTCTTTCTCTTTCTCAACTGATTTTCCTCGTCACAGGAATAATGACAATGAGAGAAAACAAAGACAAAACAGTAACTAGTGGGGACGAGGGCGCTCCTGTGCCTCCTGTCGTCCAGAAGATTGCCGTCCAGGCTGGGAAGAGAAAATCTAAGATTTCAAGTGCTGTGGACCTGGACAACCTTCCCAGTCGTCGAGGCTCCAAAAAACCAAAGACCGTTCAGACTTCCTTTCCCAAGGTCCCCAAATTTTCTTCTCCGACGACGAATCTGGACGACCCTCCTGCCGACGTGGAGCCCGTCCAAATAATTCATCCTGTTCAGTCTAACCCTACTCACCCTCCAACTAAGACTCCTCGCAAGTCTCATCCGTCAGAGCAATCAGATCGTCCCTCTAACTTGATATTGGACGAAGAGTATGCCTGGAGGACGTTCAAAGGGATCGTCACTGACAATGAAGTTAAGCAATGCTACAACATGTCAGTGAGGGAATTTGAACGCTCTGGCGTCCATGACCTCTTCAAGGTATGATTTTAGTTCGTCCTTGTGTACTTTTTCTTGTCTTTTCCTCTCTCTTTTTTTAACTCTCCTTCGTCCATGAACAGGCTATGTCAAAGTTTTATACATCGACGCGCCAGGCCAAGGAACTTGCCAAGGAGGCCAAGACGGCAAGAGAGAAGGCTAAAGAGTTGACTAATGAAAATTTGTTGAAGAAGGGAGAGGTGATTAGGCTGACTGATGAAGTCAACCGTTTGCTAGCATGTGAGACGAAATTAAAGGAAGAGGTGGAAGAACGCAAAGCAGATGGTGTCGAGAAGGACACTCGTATTGCTTACTTGGAGGGAGAAGTTTCAGGGTTTGCTTCGTCCTTGGAAAAAGCTCGTGAGGAAGCCATTTCAGCCTTCAAGAAGTCTGACGAGCTTAAGAGTCGTCTAGATAGTCACTATGCCGCTGGCTATGAAGACTTCCGTGCTGATGCCAAGGAAGCCTTCCCTGACTTAAACTTTGACTCCTTCAAGCTTCCTCTTGCTACAGAGAGTTCTTTGCTAGCGACGAGTTCTGAGGACGTCAACGTGGTGGACGATGCCAATAACGAGGTGACACAAGACGATCCAAAGACTGCTCCCAGTGGTGAATCCAAGTGATTTCATTTTCCTTTAGAACGTTTTTATTTTAATTTTGTTTGGAGGTGCCCAGTGTTTTGGGCTTTTGTTTATTTCTTTTATAGTTTATTCAAGCACAATTTCCTCGTCCAAGTATATGGACGAGCTTTTATGAATAAGCACTACTCTTTTAAGGGTTTTTGGACGGTGGTCGTCTACCCTTTGAATTTTATAAATGTATGAATGCTTTTCTTTCATTGTTCATTGTGCCAATATTCCTTTAGTTTTGTGAACAAACTTCATTCATGTCGTCCATACCATTGTGGTTGTGGGACTAGGTTTTATCTCGTCTTGAACATATGGACGAGATCCTTCATGTATATGAATGATGTCTTTTTGCCAAATTTAATGTGGCTCAAACTTACGACGATTATTTATTCGTCCTTAATAAAATTTTCCCATCAAATTCTCGTCCATGGGCTGGATTGTTATGTTGGTTAGATTCGTCTAAAATTTTCCAACAAATTCTCGTCCATGGGCTGGATTGTTGTTGGTTAGATTCGTCCATGGGCTTGTGGTGTTTTAGCACGCACATTGTTCGTCCATGGTATAGACAATTACACTTCGGGTTTGTCTCGTCTTGATCTTAGACGGACATACCTTAATTTCTCTTGCTTTATCCTTATCTAAAGGAAAGCTTTTAGACGATACTTCCTTGCGTCCAAGGATTTTACTCGTCTTTGGCTTTTCGCCTTCCGTGGATCATTTTGAATCATAGAAAATGAAGGATTCCCATACAATCATACATATATTTAAAACACATCATATATATATTCAGAAATCCATACTATGTAATCATTCGTCCACAATCATGGCACACGCTTAAGAGCTTGTGCTTTTAGGGAATTAAAAAAATACATATTAAAAAATACATAATACAACGTAACTTCGTCCATGAGTAGCATAAAATACTTATTTACTTAAAACACAATAATAATAAGAAAGTATTGGAAAATATTAAACACATTACTCCAAACGTCCAAGGGTCTCGTCCATCTCGTGGCTCGTCCGTGATCACCCTTCATTGATAGTACCTCCTTAGGTGTTCAACGTTCCACGAGTGCTCCAATTTCCTTCCGTCCAGGGCTTCCAAATAGTAGGATCCTTGCCTCTTGCAGTTGATTACCCTGTAAGGTCCTTCCCAATTTGGCCCCAGCTTCCCATGGGCCGGGTTTTTGGTGGCCAAAGAGACCCTTTTAAGGACGAGATCCCCAATGCTGAAGCGCCTGGGTTTCACCATAGCGTCATGCTGCTTTGCCATGAGATTCTTGTACCTTGCTGTTCTTTGCTCCGCGTCCATTCTTACCTCGTCTACGAGATCGAGGTTAAGACGAAGCTGTTCGTTGTTTTCCTCATCTTGATATTTCATCACCCTATGGCTGGCCATATGCACTTCTGCAGGTATGACTGCTTCGCTCCCGTAAGCGAGTTTGAAAGGAGTCTCTCCTGTGGGAGTCCTTGCTGTTGTTCTGTAAGCCCACAAAACACCTGGTAATTCATCTGGCCACACTCCCTTTGCCCCTTCAAGCCGAGTCTTGATGATTTTCAACAAGGATCGGTTTGCTACTTCTGCCTGTCCGTTAGCTTGTGGGTGAGAGGGTGAGGAATAATGATTCTTGATTCCAAGCTGTTCACAAAATTCTCTGAAGGGGGTGTTGTCAAACTGTCGTCCATTGTCAGATACTAGTACTCTTGGTACTCCAAACCTGCATACAATGCTCTTCCAGACGAAATTTTTGACATTTTGTTGTGTAATTTTCACTAAGGGTTCAGCTTCCACCCATTTAGTGAAATAATCTATCCCCACTACCAAGAACTTCATCTGTTTCGTTCCAGTTGGAAAGGGGCCCAAAATATCCAAACCCCACTGTGCAAATGGCCACGGGGCCATCATTGGGGTGAGGTATTCTGAAGGCTGTCTAGGGATATTACTGAAACGTTGACATTGGTCACATACCTTAACATATGCCTTAGCATCAGCTTGGACGGTTGGCCAGTAGTACCCTGCACGAATGACCTTGTGGACGAGTGATCTGGCTCCTGAGTGATTACCACATGCTCCTTCATGAACTTCCCTCAATACGTAATTCGCTTCGTCTGGAGCTAAGCACCTCAGGTATGGTTGTGAAAAACCTCTTTTGTATAACACTTCGTCCATAAGGATGTATTTGGCTGATTTAACTTTGAGCTTCCTGGCTTCGTCCTTCCCTGCTGGAAGCCTTCCGTCCTTCAGGTATGAGACTATCGGGGTCATCCAGTTCTCTTCACCTTCTATCTGCAACATTTCTGGAAGGTCTATGCTTGGCATGTATCGTATTTCATCCAACTTGTCCGTTGCTTCATTAGCGGAGGCTTCCTTCGCTAGAGTGTCTGCTTCCATGTTCTCTTCCCTCGGGATTTGAACGAAATTAGCTTCTCTGAATTTCTTCATAAGGCGTAACACCCTCTTCAAATATCTCTTCATTCTATCTTCCTTGGCTTCACATGTTCCATTTACTTGGCCTATGACCAACTGTGAGTCTCCCAGGACGAGTACCGAGTCTGCCTCCACAGATTTAGCTAACTCCAACCCTTTAAGAAGGGCTTCATATTCTGCTTCATTGTTAGTTGTTTGATACTGCAAGCGAACCTTGTGATTCAATTTATCTCCTTCTGGTGATTGCAAAACCACTCCTATACCTCCTGCATACAGCGTAGATGATCCATCTACATGGACGACCCATTTTTTATTGTCTTCTTTGTCATCTAAGTCCTCATAACTTGGAGTGAACTCTGCAATGAAATCTGCCAGGGCTTGAGCTTTTACTGCATTCCTCGGTTTGTACCGAATATCAAACTCACCGAGCTCAACTGCCCATTGAATTAGTCGTCCTGCAGCTTCAAGTTTATTCATTGCCTTCTTGAGCGGATGATCCGTCATGACATTGATGACATGACCTTGGAAGTAATGTCTTAACTTCCTAGAAGCTGTTATTAGTGCGAAGGCTAACTTCTCTATTAATGGGTATCTTCCTTCTGCCCCTCTCAGTGCCCGGCTAGTGTAATACACAGGCTTCTGCACCTTTTCTTCCTCCCTGATCAACGCTGAACTCACGGCATGTGGGGACACTGCTAAGTATAAATATAGTTCCTCTCCTAGCACGGACGGACTTAGCAATGGGGCTGTAGTAAGATAGTGCTTTAGGTCCTGGAAGGCCCTTTGACACTCGTCCGTCCACTCAAATGCCTTCCTGAGAATTTTGAAAAAGGGTAAACACTTGTCAGTGGCTTTTGAGACAAACCTGTTCAGAGCTGCAACTCGTCTGGTTAAGGATTGGACTTCCTTGATGTTCTTCGGTGGCTCCATGTTCAATATGGCTTGGATCTTGTCTGGATTTCCCTCAATTCCTCTCTCTGAAACCATGAATCCTAGAAACTTTCCTGAAGATACTCCGAATGCACATTTACTTGGATTCAGCTTCATCTTGTATCGCCTAAGTGTTTCAAAGGTTTCCTGAAGATCGTCCAAGTGGCTTCCCTCGTCTAAGCTCTTCACAAGTATGTCGTCCATGTACACCTCCACATTCCGTCCTATTTGTGGACGAAACATGTGGTTCACCAACCTTTGATAAGTTGCCCCTGCGTTCTTCAGACCGAAGGGCATCACTTTGTAACAAAACAAACCTTGACTGGTAATAAAAGATGACTTTTCCTGGTCTGCCTCGTCCATTTTTATCTGATTATATCCTGAGAAGGCGTCCATGAAACTCAACATTTGATGGCCGGCTGTAGAATCAACTAGTTGATCAATACGAGGCAAAGGATAACTATCCTTAGGGCAGGCCTTGTTCAAGTCAGTGAAGTCGACGCACATCCTCCACTTGCCATTTGCCTTCTTCACCATCACTACATTCGCCAACCAATCCGGGTAATAGACTTCCCGGATAAACTGTGCTGTGGTCAGTTTCTGAACCTCTTCCTTGATAGCCTTCTCTCGTTCAGGGGCAAACACCCTCTTCTTTTGACGAATGGGCTTAGAAGAGGGGGACACGTTCAGTCGATGAGTGATCACACTTGGTTCAATGCCAGGCATGTCGTCATGACTCCATGCAAAAACATCAGCATTCTTCTTTAGAAACTGGACGAGGTCTTCTTTCGTCTTCTCCTTCATACTTGTTCCAATTTTAGTGAATTTCTCAGGATCATTTTCTTGTAATAAAACATCTTCCAATACTTCAATCGGTTCTGCAACAATTTTTCTTTCTTCTATACTCATAGTCTGCATCTGCTCGTCCATAGCCAACATAGCTAGATAACACTCCCTGGCTGCCAACTGATCTCCTTGTGCTTGTCCAATTCCGCACTCCGTAGGGAATTTGACTGATAGATGGTAGGTAGATGTTACCGCCTTCCAACTGTTCAAGGTCGGTCTTCCAATGATGGCATTATATGAGGATGAACAATCCACCACAAGGAAATTTACTTCCTTAGTTATCTGCTGCGGGTATGACCCTACCACTACAGGCAAGGTAATGGTACCTACGGGCTGCACTTTCATTCCTCCAAATCCTATCAGTGGTGAGCATGCTGGACGAAGCTGATCTCGTCCAAGCTTCATCTGCTGGAAGGCAGGATAATACAATATGTCCGCTGAACTTCCATTATCCACTAACACCCTCCTAGTTCTATAATCTGCTATCAGTAGGGTAATGACAATTGCGTCGTCATGTGGATGATGAATTCTTTCAGCTTCTTCATCTGTGAAAGAAATGGTTGGCTCGTCCGTCTCCCTCGTCCTTGGGGATCGTCCAGAGAGTTGGACATTTTGCACCACTTTAAGATACGTCTTCTTTGATCTAGAGGATTGTCCTTCAGAAGTCCCTCCAATGATAACCCTTATTTCTCCCAGTGGGGGCCGTGATGACTCTTCCATCTTTGCTTTCAATTTCTCATCTTTATGATCCCTTCCAATGAAGTGCCTCAATTTCCCTTGTCTAATGAGGTTCTCGATCTGCTGCTTCAAGTCAAAACACTCGTCCGTGTCATGCCCATGATCCCTATGGAAGCGACAATATTTACTTTTATTGCGCTTGTTAGGATCTCCCTTCATCTTTTCTGGCCACTTCAAGGAAGGATCATCCTTGATTTGCATGAGCACTTGATCGAGTGGGGCATTCAAGGGTGTGTAATTCTGATTCCTTGCTGATGGGCCTGCCTTCCTGTTATCCCTGTCTCGATCCTTCTTATCTTCCGTTCGTCCCTTCTTTGGACGAGGCCCTTGATCAGAGTGACGTGGGGGGTTGATTTCCATTCTCTCAGCTCTCTTCCTCTTCTTAGCTATGATGGCGTCCTCTGCATTCATAAAGTTTTGGGCTGAATGGACGAGTTCAGCCATGGATTGGGGCTCTTTTTCATACAGCTTGTGAATGAATAAGTCTGAGTTGACGCCATTGTGGTAGGCTGCCAATAGGAGTTTGTCGTCCACCTCATCTACTGTCAGGGCTTCCCTATTGAAGCGCGTGATGAAGGAACGCAGGCTTTCATTCTCTCCTTGCTCAATGGTCAGCAAACTGGACGAGGAACGTTTGTGTCTCTGTCCCCCAATGAAATTATTGACAAATAATTTGCTTAACTCCTCAAATGAACTTACGGAATTCGGGGGTATTTTGCTGAACCACACTCGTGCTGGTCCCTTAAGGGTGGTAGGGAAGGCTCTGCACATAATCTCGTCTGGAACCCCTTGGAGATGCATTGTGGTCTTGAAAGTAGCGATGTGATCAAAGGGATCACGCGCTCCATCATATGAATCCAGGGAAGGCATTTTGAACTTCGGCGGCAAGGGATGCCCGTTGATGGAAGCCGTGAATGGGGAATCTGTTCGATGAACCAAATCCTCTACGGGATTTGCCCTTCTCATGTTCTCCTTCATCTCGTCCATAACCTTCCTCATCTGATCCATTTCCTTCTCCAAATGTGGCACCCTTCGCGAAGTGGTGCCTCTTGATTGAGTCTCGGGCTCAGCGTGTCCCCCTCTGTCTACTTGACTCTGGGATTGCCTCTCGGCATGTTCTTCACGGCGCTGCCTCTCCATTTCCCTAGTCAACTCTTGATTCTGGCGAGTTAACTCCGCCATAGCGGCCGCCATGGATTGCATCTGTTGGATGGAAGGCGACTGCATGACAGGCGCTGATTGGCGATCGCGATGGGGGTTGCTTGAAGCGTTTCTGCTTCCCTGATGGCCTGGGCTTGTAGCCCTCGACCTAGTCCGAACCATTCAACCTTTTGTCCCAGAAAGCCAAATCGTAAAAACAATTTACGCTTCCCACAGACGGCGCCAACTGATGGTGGAGAAATCAGTTGGTTGAACACTTCGGCTTCGGTGGACTGCCGCGCTAGCGGCGGCCTACAAAAAGAGAAAGCAGTCAAAGGGTGACCGGGTTGAGCCGGCCAAACACCCTCCGATGGCGAAGTGAGTTTTCTGGTTTTCTAATAGAGTTTCAACTTTACTTAATGTAATCTCCGGATTTTCATACCTTTGCATGATGAAGACCAGACCTTATATACTATACTCTAGGGCGGTTATTAGTCCAATAACTTCCCCCAGAATCTTGGAATTCGGACATAACCTCCTCAACGGCTACGAGAATCGTAACTGCCATTGGAAGTTACATAAGTTGGAGGGATTGGCGGCTATGAATGCGGGTTAATGAACCGCTACGAGGTTCGCCAAGTGTTGGCGTAGTCGTCCATGTGCTTTGCGCATGGACGATACTTTGTTGTGTAGTTGTATGGTCGTCTATGCACCTTGTGCATGGACGATTCTCTCGATCTGATTCCCTGGAGTGATCAATTGCCCAACATCCTATGGACGAGATATCGGGACGAATCAAAGATGGCCTGATGTTTGGCTGACCGCAACTCTCTGGACGACCGGTCTGGACGAACCATAGATGTGTGTTTTGCTATCCCATCAATTCTATTTGCCACCACTTTAGAGGCAAGCTTATATGCCACGTTGCATAAGCTAATAGGCCTATAATCTGTAACCCTCTCCGGGCTCTTGGTTTTAGGGATTAGTACAATGTGAGTGTCATTAAAGTGGGGAGGAGCAGTGCCATGATTAAGAAAATCTAAGGCAGTAGTAATAACTATGGATTTAACCGTAGGCCAAAAGTGTTGATAAAAAAGGGGAGGCATACCATCCGGACCGGGCGCTTTTAGAGGGTGCATTTGCTGAAGTGCCTTCTCCACCTCCTGCGCATTGAAGTTTCTGAGTAAGGAAGCATTCATCCTGTCAGTGACTTTTGTGTGAATAGCCTCAAGTAGTTCCTCTTCCACCACTGGCTGCGAGGAGGAAAACAGCTGCCCATAATAATCAAGAAAAGTTCGGCCAATTTGCTCCTCATCTTCCTGCCAAATATTATCAGAGTCCAGCACCCTATGAATGAGATTTCTCTGCCGCCGGTTAGAAGCTTTAGAATGGAAAAACGTGGTGTTTCTATCCCCTGCCTTCAGCCAATTGTTGCGTGACCGCTGGTGCCACATCTCCTCCTCTACAAACATCCACCTATTCAACTCCTTCTTTAAATCATGAATGTCCTCCAGGGTCGACACGCCACCCCTCATATTTTCCAGCATCTGAAGTTTCCTTTGTAGCTCAGAAATCTGTTTGCCTACGTGGCCAAAGGAGTTTTTGTTCCACTCAGACAATGAGGCACGACACTCTTCCAAGCATTGAAAAAGTGGCCAGTCAGTGCCTAACATTCTACCCTTCTCCCATGCATCAATGACCACCCCTGAGCACCGGTCATCCCTCAGCCACATCGACTCAAATCTAAATAGTTTTTTCCCTTTATTCCACCTTCCACTTGGTTTAGCATTCTTGAGAACCAGCATGCTGTGATCGGACACCGAGTTGGCAACATGGAAAAGCTTAGTTGTCGGGAACATTCCTGCCCAATCCGTAGAAACAAAGGCTCTATCCAAGCGTTCACGGATCCACCCTTTTGTGCCAAGTCTTCGGCACCATGTGAAATCCGACCCACAGTAGCCCATGTCACGTAAACCACAACAATTAATGGTGTCGCGAAACAGCTTCATTTGACTCTCAGGTCGTGCGTTACCCCCCTCTTTTTCTTTTGCATGAAGCAGCTCATTGAAATCACCAACGATCACCCAGGGGAGATCCGACCTATTACTAAGATTCCTAATCAGAGACCATGATTCCTCACGTTTGCCTGTCTCCGGGTTTCCGTAGAAACCAGTGAACCTCCATTTCTTGTGCCCACCCTCTTCAATAATTATCACATCAATATGCCTCTGTGAGTAAGTCAGAGGTTCCACCAGTAAAGTCTCCTTCCAAAGTAAAGCTGTTAGGTCACACTTCGAATGACCCCTTGTGATAAACCCTAATTAATTAATTAATTAGCCAAGTTGTTTAATTAATCAATTAAGCATGTAATTGCGTGGAAGCACAAACAAATCACCAAATACTAAATATGCAGCGGAAAATAAATAACACGGTGATTTGTTTACGAATGGGGAAAACCCTAACGGCAAAAACCCCACCGGGTGATTTTCAGGTCACCACTCCCGAAACTCCACTATTATCAAATCAAGCGGTTACAAGAAAGGAATCCCAAGTACCTTACCAACCTACAGTTGAACCCTTACCCCAATACCCAATTGGACTTGATCTGTAGTGACAATTTCCACCTTTGATGCACGGCTCCCAAGTACGTGACTAACCAATGCGCGGATCCCAGTACGCGACTTCAGAACACCAACTTGAGGAAGAATGGTTGGCTGCAAAGTTCTTCAGTTCATCCACGTGATGAATAGCAGGAAGATGCTTGGTTACAAAACCCTATGGTGCAAAGACACAGCAACTTCTTGATGAAGGATGAACTAGGTCAAGAACTTCGTCTGTTGAGCACAATTTGCATAAACAGAGATTGCTCAATGATAATACAACTTGTGTCTCACAAAACGGCTCTTAAAATAATCCTTTTATATGTTTAGGGTTAGAAGAAAAGAAGCCCCAAAAACATATTCACGGATCCCAAGAAAATCAGATTTGGAATTCTGACTTTTTAAATCTCGACAGATAGCAGGTGTCGAGGTAGCTATCGAGAGGTGTCGAGCTTTAAAAATTCTGCACTTCAACTTGCTTTTTCTTGGACAGACTTGATGGCTTCAACACTTGATCTTGAAACATGGTTTCTTGAAGTATTAAAAACACCTAGATCTACCCAATTACAAGTAAAGTGCGTTTTGTCAAAGGATTAGCCAATTTACATAAATAAGTAAGACATATGTTCTTAGCATGTGAAACACATATGTCCTAACAATCTCCCCCTTTGGCAATCCGTGACAAAACCACAACAAACAAATGAGCATATGAGAGAAGTCATAAATCACTCAACTCATATTCACTTGTTGAATACAATAAAATCTATCCTAACACAAACTCTTGAAAAACTTTGCAAGAAGAGAGTTTATGGCAAGTAGACTTTAACAACCTGTATTTCTGAAACACTTTAAACAAAAACTCATCAAGGCATCTTGTGTGAAACAGAAATAAATAGATTGCATACAATAAAAGAACATGTGTATAAAGATAGAAAAGAAACAACACATGAAGAGAGAGGTGAAAGAAACATACATCCACATATATAAGAGAATAAGTATCATGTATGTAAAACTGGTCACAAGACCTCATATACAAGAACAATGTATCTAAAAAGATAAGAAAAGAAAAGATACATGTAGCCTCACTACATCCCTCAAAAGTATCAACACTCCCCCTATCAAAAATGTCCTATACTAACTCTCCCCCTAAGATGACTACTCTCATAACCCAAAACTACTCCCCCTTTTTGTCACGAGTGACAAAGGGTAGAGTGTCATGTAGACATCTCATCGGCAGAGCTAGCATCTCCATCATCCTCATCATCCTCATCATCATCCTCATCCTCAGAATCTGAAGCTACTGGAGTAGGTGGTGAAGGAGTAGCCTCTGGAGCAAAACCGCCCATGGTCGCCTGCCGTCGTGCAATACGACCCACACGAACATTCACTTGATACAACTCAGCAGAGAGTGTATCAAGACGAGTGTCCATGCGCTGCAGCTGCGCCATAATATCACCAAGGGATACATCGCTCGAAGAGGAAGAAGGAGCAGATGTAGATGGAGCTGATCTGGATGGTGCTGAACGGGAGGGAGGAGTGGCACCAGGCTGTCTCGACCTCAACTGTGCCTCACTACGTTTTACGGTAGCGGCATCTATGGCAGATATGTGTGTGAAGTGGTCGGACACAGGAAAGGGAACAGAAAAATGGCGTAGAATCCGCGTGATAGCAGAAGGAAAGATGAGCTTATCACGAGACGCCGAATCAAGATACACATCTATGATAGACCGGATGAAGTGAGAAGGGAAATCTATGGTCAAGTGCTCAAGAAGAGAAAGCAAAAATCGAGCACGAGGCTCTGTGATAGAGTTATAGTGAGAAAGAGGATGGAGAACAAAAGTCATCACCATGTTCATGAATCTAGGACCTTTAGCAAAAGGCCTACATGAAGTGAACTGATGCTCACCCCAATCAGCAGGACGCTGACAGAAAGCAGAGATGAGCTCATCTTGGGACACAGTCCTCAGACGCTCACAAGAGGGATAATCAGGAAACTCTATCCTAGGTACCCTAAGCACATCCGCAACAAGTTGCGGTGTGACAGGAATGCGCATACCTCGAACGCGAGTGGAAAAATGAGGTACTGAAAGATCAATCCCGTGGATATTGGAGTAGAACTCCTGTATCAGCACGAGAGGGCAAGTGACCGGGATGTCACACAGTGACCCCCATCCCCTACTGTGAATGACAGAAGGAAGGTCAGTATCGGCGAAGTCCGCCAGAATGACTTGGCGTTCCGAATGAACACCTCGTCTAGAAAAGTTCTCAGTAAATGCCTTTGAGGCAGCTTCATCACGGAACCGAATGTTAAAAGGAGCAGAATCAGAAGATGAAGATGCTCTAGAACGCAGAGGGTTCCGAGCAGGAGTAGATTTACGTTTGGGTGCCATAGACACTACTAACGTAAAAGAATGAGAAAGAGATAGAGAGGGAGACAAGCAGAAAAGTCCCAAATCAGTTCAAATATGACAAATATATGAACAAGGAGTACGTATGCATGGGAATGCATGAACATGTGACATGCAAAACAGAAATATCATCATGGGCTCAGCCCAATCCATTCCTAACAGCATATAAACAAAGTACTCACATCTAAATGCATGAAAATATCATTATAATGCACATGAAATGCAATGTATGACATTTTAAAATCATTTAAGTCCAAACTCAACCCAAAATTTCAATAAAAACTTAGCAATTTTGAAAAACCCCAAATTTTTATGAAAAATCCCAAAACTAGGTTTTCAAAACATGAAATGCATGAAAATGAAAGAGAAAAGAGATCTTACCAAGTGATTTGAGCAAGAAATGAGCAAGATCCAAGAGGGTTGGAGGATTTGAGTGAAAGGAGAGTGAAAAGGAGATGAACAGCCACGGAGAGATCGAGAGAAATCGAGAAAATGAGTTCAGAATCGCGATCAGCCTTTAAATAGGCACCTCAGTAATTCTCGACAGCTGAGGTGTCGAGAGGTATCGAGTATGCTGTCGAGGAAGGTATCGAGGAATAAGCCTTCGACAGATGAAGGTATCGAGAGGTATCGAGGAATAAGACAAATTTCAGAAACATGAATCTCGATCGATCGACAAGGTATCGAGAAGCTGTCGAGAGGACAGAAACTTTCTCGATCGATCGAGAAAGTGTCGAGGATGTGTCGAGATTGCGATAAGAAACAACTTGAGAATCTCGACAGATGACCAGGTATCGAGGAGGTGTCGAGGAAGGTGTCGAGACTCAGAAAAAGAGCAGTTTTTCGAGAAGGGAAAAACACAGACATGAATGCAATCCAACACACATCTCTAACAAGGATCCACTCAACATATGAACCTCTCAAAACATCTCTCATCAAGAAATTAAGCACAAGGATCATGCAAAACACACACACACACTAAACAAGTCTAACCAATTTTATATTTCAAAAACAAGTTATGACAGTTTAGTGAGCATACACTAGCATATGTAAACACTTGTGATGGCCAAATCACATTGTACCTGCACATGTATCAAAAGTAGCAAAGAATATTGCGTGTTGTGTGTGAAAAACATCGCAAGATTGCATATGTGTATACATGTTATGACGATCTGAGATATGAGTAAATAACTTTTAACTCACACACAATCATAACTGTTTGATGGGGACTATCACCTTCAAGGTACATCCTATAACTCCCACATCTCCTAGAAAACACGCTTGCAATCATATTTAAAGCATCTTTAATCTTTTTGCTTTATATTTTCTTTGCATATTTTTCTTTTAAGCATATCATGCATGGGCATAAAAAGAGAGAAAAGAAATACCCAAGATGTTAAGCATTTGACATCGCATTTTTGCTATGCCGAAGCATACGAATGTCTTTGACACTGCACTTTTGCTATGCCGAAGCATACAGGTGTCTATGACACTGCACTTTTGCTATGCCGAAGCATACAGGTGTCATACTATGATTGGCGGGTAACAGTGGTGAGATGGTTATTAATGCCTTTCTCTTAGGATTTTCTAGTCCTACCCGTCAAAAAGAGTGATATGAGTGTTAAGTTTAAAGAGATAACCTAATCTTACTCATCACAAACAAGAGCCACAAAGCTCACTTGCTTAGTTGTGCATAGAGATGCTCATCTAAGCTACAAAAGATACAAAGTTTAGAAACTTTGTTTCAATGGCCATCCAAGGTACACAAATACCAAAGTACACAAAACACACACTGTTTTTGTATTTTTCTGATTTTTCAATTTTTTTTTTTTTTTATTTTTATATCAAAAACAAAATAAACAAAACTGAAAATAAACAAACAAAAACATGTTAAACAAAGCAAAGCAAAAACTAGACTGACTCAGCAGAAAAATAAAACACACAAGCAATGCAACTGACAGAAAAACAAGAAGGGAAAAGAAAGTGAAGAAATCACTTAGAGTCCTTTTTCTTCCATGCCTTGGAAGAACCTTTCCTTTGATTGAATCCTTGAACAGGTGGTGAGGGGGAAGAATTTAGACCGTTCAAGTTCGAAAGGAACATGAGGGCTTTCAGAAGATCTCCAAGAGGAGCAAGAGAGGATTGAAGCTGAGATTGGCTTCCAGATGCTATCATGCCATTGCTCTGTTGAGTGGCTAGCCACTTATAGCAATTTGGTCGAGTGTGACCGGCAGCTCCACAATAATGACAAAGATGCTGCTTCTTTTGTTTAGGCTTATGAGAGTTAGCCTTCTTAGCCCTAGGGTTATTAGCATCTTTCTTGTCTAGCTTAGGGGGTGCTCCTAGGATGGATTTTCCCTTGTCTAAGTTCTCACTAGCTAATTCAGTTTTAACATTAGTGTTCTCAATTTCAATGTTATTAGCAGCAGGAACAAAAACAGTATTGCTAGTAGAGGCAGTATTAGAGAAAGAAATACCATACCCCAAACCAGTTCGATCCGAAGCAGGTTTTTGATTGCTAAGCATCTCATCGAGCTTTGCACTTGAGGTCCTCTCCAGTTGAGCTCTGACTTGAAACAGCTCCAGTTCAAGCTTCTTGGTCTTCTCAGCCAAAAAGTTGTTCTCAAATCTTAATGCTCCAATAGTTTGATTCGCCTCATCAAACTTTGTGGACAACTCTTCACGATCGAGTTCCACTTCACTGAGCTTCTTGGTGGCCAGCCTATATAATTTCTCGTGCTTTTCAGATAGCTTGTATAGCTTCTCATAGGCTGAATGGATGTCATCTTGATCATCCATCTTCTCAAATTTTGACTCCACCAGCTCTTCTTCATCCACTTCTTCAACAATCCCTTCAGTAGGATTGACTGTGGCAGTGAAGGCATTTAAGATTCCGTCATCCTCAGTGTCGGAATCATCTTCAGGCTCAGTGTCACTCAGGGTTGCAGCAAGGGCCTTGCTTTTCCCAATGCTCTTCAGATATGTAGGACACTCATGTTTCATGTGTCCGAACCCATGACAACCAAAGCACTTTGGTCCTGCTGGAACAGTATATTGACCGGCCTCCCTAGCATCCTTCTTCCCTTTGTCTTGGCTTTTGAACTGAGAAGAACTGAACTGCCTGCGGTCCTTGTCGAAGCTCCTTCCATTGGCATTCTTCATGAACTTTTTGAACTGCCGAGTAATGTAGGACTTCATCTTAGAATCTTCATCATCGGAAGATTCATCTGTATCACTGCTCTTCGCCTTCAAGGCCATGCTTTTGCCTTTATTGGTCTTGCCAATCCTAGATAAACCTATCTCATAGGTCTGCAAGTTTCCAACCAGCTCAGTCAAAGGAATCTTGTCTATATCCTTTGATTCCTCAATCGCCGTAATCTTGGCATGAAATCTCTCAGGTAGAGATCTGAGCACCTTCCTTACAATCTTGGGTTCAGGGATGGTTTCCCCAAGATTGAAGGCTGAGTTCACTATGTCCTTGAGCTTGGCATAGAACTCATCAAACGACTCATCCTCCTCCATCTTTATTTCTTCAAAGCTTGTTGTCAGCCTTTGAAGTTTTGAGTCTTTGACAGCCTTTGTGCCTTCATAGGTTGTCTGGAGAATGGTCCAAGCCTCCTTAGCAGTTTCAGTTGAGGATATCTTCTTGAACTCCTCATTGGTGACTGCGCTAAAAAGAGCATTCAGCGCTCTGCTGTTGAAGTTGGCCGCCTTGATCTTAGCATCATCCCACTCGGCCGGTTGTTCTGTTGGCTTAGTCCAGCCAATCTCTACAGCTTGCCACACTTTTTCATCTAAAGACTGCAAGAAAGCTCTCATGCGTACTTTCCAGTATGCATAGTTAGTGCCATCAAATAAAGGAGGTATAATTAAGGATTGTCCTCTATCCATGACAAACAGGGGTCAATGGATCAACACAGCAAAGATTAAATCCTAATCAGAGTGTGCCTGCTCTGATACCACTTGTTAGGTCACACTTCGAATGACCCCTTGTGATAAACCCTAATTAATTAATTAATTAGCCAAGTTGTTTAATTAATCAATTAAGCATGCAATTGCGTGGAAGCACAAACAAATCACCAAATACTAAATATGCAGCGGAAAATAAATAACACGGTGATTTGTTTACGAATGGGGAAAACCCTAACGGCAAAAACCCCACCGGGTGATTTTCAGGTCACCACTCCCGAAACTCCACTATTATCAAATCAAGCGGTTACAAGAAAGGAATCCCAAGTACCTTACCAACCTACAGTTGAACCCTTACCCCAATACCCAATTGGACTTGATCTGTAGTGACAATTTCCACCTTTGATGCACGGCTCCCAAGTACGTGACTAACCAATGCGCGGATCCCAGTACGCGACTTCAGAACACCAACTTGAGGAAGAATGGTTGGCTGCAAAGTTCTTCAGTTCATCCACGTGATGAATAGCAGGAAGATGCTTGGTTACAAAACCCTATGGTGCAAAGACACAGCAACTTCTTGATGAAGGATGAACTAGGTCAAGAACTTCGTCTGTTGAGCACAATTTGCATAAACAGAGATTGCTCAATGATAATACAACTTGTGTCTCACAAAACGGCTCTTAAAATAATCCTTTTATATGTTTAGGGTTAGAAGAAAAGAAGCCCCAAAAACATATTCACGGATCCCAAGAAAATCAGATTTGGAATTCTGACTTTTTAAATCTCGACAGATAGCAGGTGTCGAGGTAGCTATCGAGAGGTGTCGAGCTTTAAAAATTCTGCACTTCAACTTGCTTTTTCTTGGACAGACTTGATGGCTTCAACACTTGATCTTGAAACATGGTTTCTTGAAGTATTAAAAACACCTAGATCTACCCAATTACAAGTAAAGTGCGTTTTGTCAAAGGATTAGCCAATTTACATAAATAAGTAAGACATATGTTCTTAGCATGTGAAACACATATGTCCTAACAAAAGCCAAGCCACCCCCACGGTTTTGGCTTGGCACCACCAGGCCTTGATTTCTCTCAACCTTTCTTTTAATTCCTTCCATCTCCGTAACCTTAAATTTAGTCTCCATAAGGAAAACTAAAGTGGGATCTTCCTCCTTGATGATTTTTTGGAGTGTTTTAACTGTTAGGGGGTTCCCAAGCCCCCTACAGTTCCAAGCTAAGGCACTCATTGTGCCCGGCGGGGCTGCTCCGCAGCCTCCACCGATCCCAGAAAATGTTTCAGAGCTTTTCCAAGCTCCTTTACCTCCCCTTCCACCTTCACTTTCTTGCCATTCCCATTTCCTCCCTCTGCCTCCAACAGGGGGGTGCGACACCTCCTTTTGTAACCTACCTCCTCTCTATCGACCTCCATATCCACGCTCCGAGATGTCATGACAGCCATGCCAGAGTTTGCGCACACCATCTTCGTATTTTCTTTTCCTTTTGCCAGAGATGTAATCCTTGTTTTTTTCGGGCCCCTTACCTGCTTTTTTGTTGGGCTGGTATCCTTTATACGCGCTGGGCTGACAGAAGTAAAAATAATGTTATTTTCGGGTTGGGCTTGTTCAGGAATAAGATCCTTGGCCCGCGGCAACATGGGCCTGTGCTCATCAGTTGAGTCCACAAGGGACTGCTTGGTTGGCCCGTTACACCCCTTCCCACTAAGCCCAGTCAGCGGGGCATGCATTGTTTTTAAGGCCTGACAGACGCTGCTTTCCATAACCTTAGACTCAGCCCCCTCTTCTTTCATCAAACCGGTAACTTCATCATTAATCGCTGCGTCAATCTCTGCAATTTGCTGCTCGAAATCCTTACCCAGCGCCATATTCGGCTTTACATGTTCAGCACAGATCTCAAGTTTCCTCGTATTCTCCGCATCGTTCCAGTCGAGGTTGGTAGGTTCTGATGTAAGTACCCGAAGTCCACTAGCTCCCTGCCACCCCTGTGTAGGCTTCTTTGGGATGCTCACCAACCTATCACTTGTCTTGTCACCATCTCCGTTCTCCTTACGACCGTCGTTTCTCATCACCTCTATCAACTGAGGCTTCTGGGCTCTTTCCGGTGTGGCCCTCAACCACACACCAAATTGTTTTTCCTCCGGTCTCAGAGACTCCTTGCTTCGTATCCACTGTAAACAGTCTTTTTCATCGTGGTCCATCAATCCGCACCAGTAGCAAAAAATGGGCAGACGTTCATATTTGAAGTCTACCCATATCGGCGCTGCTCTTCCCAACCGTATTATCCGGCCCCGGCATAATGGTTCAGTGGTTTTCACCGATATGCGGATGCGCAGACAGCCACCTAAACAGAATCCTTTTTTTTATTTTTTTTGTCTTTCAATCAAACTAGTTGACTTTTTCAGGTTGCAATATTTCTAACCCGATATGTCAAACCAATCCACATTAGTTGGATTGAGTCAAGTTGGCTCGGTGAAATGTGTTACATGTTTTATATTTTGTAAAAACTTAAGCTTTCATTACAATTCATATAATTTGTCTAAATTATATTTTAAATTTTCATATTCATCAAAACAAAATTTTAAAATACCAAAATTAAATCAAATGAAAAAAAAAATTTAATCAGTATAATAAAATAAATTAATATATATGGTGGGTTTGATTGAGTCTAATAGGTTGAAAAACTACTAATTTGAACCCTATTTGACCCAAGGCTCAAAATAAATTCTAACCCATAAGAATTTATATTTATGAAGTGACTATTACGCAAAGAATGTTCGGTAGTAATGCACAAATTTACTTTTTTTATTTTTATTTTTTTATATAAGATAGAAATTCTATGCTAGTCTAACCTAAGTGTATATGTGTGTGAAGTTCATTTTTGAAGACTTGAATCTCAGTCATTGTCTTCTACACCTTACAAGCATTTATACTTGTAAAGTGACTACTATACCAAAGGTGCACGGTAATATGCACACATTTACTTATTTAAAAGTTAAAACTTCTTTCAGTCATTATAAACATTATTTTCTTAGTTATTACAATTTACTACTCATTCGTTCAGGCACGTTGAGATTCAAGATAGTGATCATAATATCTTATATTAATGGGTAAAAGATTGTTGACTTATAACGAGAACACCATATGATCTGGTTCAATTCCACCTTCATCGGTGGCCTAAGCAAATTAATTCATGCCGAACAAATTGTTATGACATGAAATGACGAGTTGGTTGGACATGTGATGTGAGTTAATTAGACCATTGTTTTGGAAGTATTTAATTCTCAACTGTCTGATAGCAAAAATTAGGTCAAATTTTCGATTTTATTTTCTAACCATAAGACAAAAGAGAGATGCTATGTTTACAACAATTTTACAATATTTTTATAACAAATCACAGGTGGTTAGTTGTTATTAGTTTAAAATTTGAAACTAACACTAAAATTACTTTTTTGCTCCAACAATAATAACCAGTAACAACCTGTCACTTAAGATTTGTTATAAAAATGTTATAAAAATATTATAGACATATCATTTCTCTTGACAAAATTCAGTCTTTGAGATTGCCCTAAATAGGAATCCAGCTATCAACTTTAGAGTTTAGATTGTAGATATAAAGCTTTGCAGTTTGTTTTGTGCAATAAATAGCATTAATACTCTGTTGATAAAAAAAAAAAAATAGCATTAATAATCGGCTTTATGGTTGTGTACTTATAAAATGAATGGAAGCAGTATTGAAGACCAACAAGTCATTTCATTTCCTTCTATTCTTTCATTTTAAATTCGAAGTTATTGAAAGAATCCCAAGAAGAGAATTCTAGAGCAACGCTTCACTTAAAAATGGAGCATTTTTCTTTATCAACCAAGTTCTTCTTTCTTTATTTTGTTTTTTCTGTTTTGTGTAGCTCAGAAGCTGTTATTCAGATACCAAATAATGAGACAGTTCCAGCAGTCATTATGTTTGGAGACTCCATCGTTGATACAGGCAACAACAATGGTCTTACATCACTGGTGAAGTGTGATTTTCCTCCTTATGGGAGAGATTTTAATGGAGGAATGCCAACAGGAAGATTTTCAAATGGAAAGGTTCCTTCAGACTTCTTAGGTTGTTTGAAAACTCTCTCTCTCTCTCTCTTTCTCTCTCTTATACACACACACACCATTCATGGGCTTGACGTATATGTTGTCTTGCTGCTTGGTGACACTTTTTTTCTCTCTTTTCTAAAACACATACACACGTCATTCATGGTCTTGACTCTTGACACAGTGTTACTAACACTTTTTTTTTTTCTAAAGCTATTTCACTACCATTTTTTAGGTAATATTACCTAAAAAATGGTAGTGAAATAGCTTTAATGGTGACATGGTTTGACGAGATAAAGATTTAAAGTATACTTTGAAACTTCATATTTAGCTTTGTGACTATTCAAAGATGACTTCTATAGTTCTACGTCAAGCCAATTTTTTTTTTTTTTTTTTTCAATAGAAATATTAGAGTTTAAATCTTCTCTTTCCACTTAATATATACATATAAAATTTTTCACTAATTACTAAATCTAAGATTCTCTATAAACTCTTTGAGATTTATTTCACATGAAATCAATGAAATGATAATTAATGCATCTTTAACTCCAAAAAGTGAGGAAAGTACATGTTTGTTCTCTCAAATCCACGTCCAAATGAGTTATAGAGTAGGAAAAATAAGATTGTGGGACTCAATGGACAATGGGTGCATGTCTAATATATGAACGGAAAAGCATATATTATCAAGTCATCTTCTTAGGTTGTTGTTGTCTTTCTCTCTTTCTTTATATATATATATATATATATATATATATATATAATATTTTTTATTGCCTTTAAATATATGAGACATACTATATTCACAACAAATTTTAAGTGATAGGTTATTATTTGTAATTATAGGTGGACAAAAATGTAATATTTAAGTTATGAATTTAAATTAGAACCAATAACAACTTACTACTTACGATATGTTATAAATTTGTTATGAAGATATTGTTGACGTAACACTTCTCTAAATATAACCTGTAGATAAACTCTTTCTATAAATTTTGTTTAAGAAAAAAATTGGCCTATAATAAGAGATTTATTGGCCTAAAATGTATTACAACACAAGATATAAAGGCTGTATAGTGAGACTCCGATTAACACATAATCTATAAAAAAATTTATTGTTATTATTTTTTAGAATAAAATCTATACAAAAAATTCACACTTAAATGGAGGTAGGACTCTCCGACACCCCGTCTCCACACAAACGGACCTAACACGTTACGAAAGTAAAGAAACTATATTTTTTTTGCTGAACAAAGAAATTATACTTTTATGCTATTCTAGAATATGTAACTGTTTGTTTTTCTAAAAATAAAAAATAAACTTTGAAAGTTATTCATTCTAAAAAAAAACAAATTTTTTTTAAAAAGTTATTACACGTGGAGACCTCACATCCCTACCAAATCCAAGCCGAATCAATGTAAAAATCTTCGACATTAAAAAATTGAACCAACTGGATTTATTTCACTTAAATGCTAGGAGGTGAAATACTGAATTTATGAATTGAATTCGTTATTTATTTTATTTATTTATTTATTTATTTGGTATGTATTCAGGAAAAAAAAAAAAACAAAAAAAAAATGTAAAAAAAGTTTCTGACATCGATGACAATTGTCTGGCTTGGTTTAGTGACTTTAGTCTTCAGTCCATATCTAACCTCAATTCATGCTGACACGCATGACCAGGTTCATTTATTGTGATTTCGTTGGGTCAAGAATTTATGATCACCTTCTCAAAAAAAAAAAAAATTTATGATCCCATCAAACGTTTTTAATGTGTATGATTGTACAAAAGCATTTTATGTGACGAAAAGAAAATTAGAAACATTATCCTTTACGTGCTTTCTTACAAAATTTATACGTTTCAGACTTTTTCAGTGAACGATCGATCGGGTATCCGTTAACGTGTTGGGAAGACGACACTTTTGGGAAAGACTTTGATTTAGAATTTTAATATAATGGTTTAGTTAACAGGTATTTTAAAGATACTTGTTAATAAATTATTTTACAGAAATTTTGATACTATATTTATATAAAAAATAAAATATTATAAAAAAAATCATTTTTATCCTATAAATTTTAAAAAAAAAAATATTTCATATAGGTTAACAATACCTTAGAACAATCTCTTAGAGCTCTCAGTGCATTTATTTTGTCTCATTTTAATCAAACTCTTTCAAATCAATAATAATATTAAAAGTTTCAAGATTCTGTGTTTGGACTTAATTATGTCATATTAATTTTTTAACTTTTTTATTTATTTTGTTATATATGAGACTTTCACTCTCTCTCTCACACACACATATACATGGCTAATTGTAACATTACGGGCCTCTAATCCAATCAATGGTTGGCCTCTCATAGCATAAAGTTTACAAATATAAAATTCATTGGGCTTTGTAGGCCAAGTGTGAATAATTAAATCAAAATTTTAAAATTGTAATTTGGAAGCATGTGATTTCAAATCGTCAAACCAAACAAGTCAAAACTTCTAAGTTTCAAAATCCTAAATTGGTCATTGTGTTCCTAGAGTTGTTCTTTTTATTTCCTTCATTAAAATAATTCAATATGTAATATAATTTTTCTTCTTCCCCTCCCCCTTTTTTAGTGGAAGAATTGGGACTGAAAGACCTTCTTCCAGCTTATAGGGATCCAAGTTTGCAACCCAAAGATCTCTTAACAGGTGTAAGCTTTGCATCTGGTGGCACAGGATACGATCCTTTGACACCTAAAGTAGTGGTATGCACATTTTAGACTCTTATTTTTCTCTTGTAGTTCGATAGTTATAATGATGATGAAAGATTTAAACTCTAAACGTCTTCGCTATAAATATCAAAAAATCTCAGTTGAACTATAAGACTCTTGTTACATTTTAAAAAAGTTTTTTTTTTTTAATAAAAAAAATTTCATTATATAATCATTTTTTATATGATTCGTTGTTTTTTCTTATACTTATTCTTCATTTTTTGAGTACATATAGTCAGTCATACCACTATCTGAGCAATTACAAGATTTCAAGCAATACATAGGGAAGTTGAAAGGAATTGTTGGAGAAGAGAGAACAAACTTCATATTAGCCAAAAGTGTAGTTTTTGTGGTGGCAAGCAGCAATGACATTGCCAATACCTATTTTCTTACTGGAATAAGGAAAGCCGAATACGATATTCCATCTTATGCTGATCTTTTACTCAATTCAGCTTCTAATTTCATCAAGGTAACTTCATCTTCTTTTTCTTATATTTCACCCTCATAATTGGTGATATCCAAGTTCACTAGTGACATAGGCCCAAGTTAACGAAAAGATATTTCATTAGTTTGATATTATAATCTTTACTTTCACAACCACACACGGTAAAAATGAGAATACATGTATCAAATATACATGATAATTATTGCAAGTTAACTTTTATTCTTACCTTAATAACAATTAACACCTCTATATATATATATATATATATATATATATATATATAATATAGTGGTACTTAGGTGGAATAAATGATTTTTTATTTTTATTTTATATATATATATATATATATATATATATATATATATAATTAAGGAACTGTATGGACTGGGGGCACGAAGGATTGGTGTTTTCAGTGCACCACCACTAGGATGTGTGCCATCACAGCGACTTTTGGTTGGAGGCTCAGAAACTGAGTGTGCAAAGCAGCCCAATCAAGCATCGCAAGTGTTCAATGATAAACTTTCTAGGGAGTTGGATTACCTTAACAACCATTTGCCTAATGCAAAGGTGGTCTATATTGATGTCTACAACCCCATACTCGATCTCGTAACAAATCCAAAGAAATATGGTACTATACCTTTCTCCTTTATAATTTTAATCAGTTTTTTTAATTTTTTATTTATTTATTTTAAATTTCTAATTTTATCTTATTTAGGATATCTAATATTTGGTATATTGTAAAATTCAGGCTTTGAGATTGCAAATAAAGGGTGTTGTGGCACTGGAACTGTAGAGGTAGCAATACTGTGCAACCAATTAGACCATCACACTTGTACCGATGACTCTAAGTACGTGTTTTTTGACAGTTATCATCCTACAGAAAAAGCTTACAAGATAATTGTCAATCAGCTCATTACAAAATATATCTACAACTTCGTTTGAGATTGATGATTTTCCTCAACTCTCAATTATCAACCAGACTTTGCAAATTCTTTTTCCTCTTATTGCAATGGGGATCGTCCTATTTTCTTTATGAAATATTATTGTAAGTTGTAACAATTAATTATTTCTGAAAGTTTCATTGAGCTTGACCCAAATAAAAGGGATTAGGTTTTGAGTTGGGAGTGCCAATTATGTGAAGCAAATTAATTTCAATTGACTTAGATATCACATCCAATAAGATTTTGCCAATTTGTAAAGACCCAGTAATATAGTTGTTTAAGCGAACAAAACTAGTCATCCAAGAACTATTTCTAAACTTCAAAGTCCAAAATGGTCCTTTATTTTAATCTAATGGAATAAAATGGTGAATGTTGCATTTGAATCCATGAATGTTGTCAAGGCCTAGCCAGTACACAGTTGTATCAATATGTGGGTAGGATTAATCATCCAAATAGTGTCCTTAAATTCCAAACTAGTAAGTGGATCGTAGATGTACGTAGCTATCTACAACTACAAGACGTTTTCTTCTTCTTTGATTATTTTTTGGGAAGAAGGTAATCAGATTTTCATTAAAAACAGCAAAAAATCATACAAGATCGATCTTGGAGAAGTACAGAGTTTAACTCAGGAGTTTACCATTCTGGAAAAATCAGGGGCAACTCTGCATAAAGTTGAGGTGGTCACAGGACCACCCTAACATGGAAAAAATAATAATTATTATGTATAAATTTTAAAAAATTATGATTTTTTTTATCCTTAAAAACTCTCTATGACCACCCTAATTTTTTTTTTAGGTCCAACATAATTAAACTTTAGACAAAATTTGGTAACAAGCTTGGTTGTAGACAAAGGCTACTATTTCAATTAATATTTTTTTATTGGATATGAATTTTAACAAATCCACCATTTAATTATATTTTTTTATTATATCTTTCATACTTGCAAAATTTCAAGAAGAGAAAAGATCAATAGTTATATCGTCAATCAAATGTTTAAATTTTGAGTTTTTGTGATTTAAAATTATACATAAAAAATAAGTCTAGGGATTGAATAGTAAATAACATTTGATTGACATGAAATTTGATACGTGTTTTAAGAACTTAGAAAACACGCAATTCAGCTGTTAGAAAATATGTAGCAATGTTAATTTGTTTAGTGAAAGTTGTAGCTTTAGGCTACAACTAAGTTTGTAACCAAACTTTGACCTTAAACTTTGGTCCCCGTAACAATATATTAAGTCCTTACAAATAAAAAGAAAAAAGTCTAAGAAAATTTTTATTTAACTAAACTTTTGAATAGATGTAGCTTGCAACATTGATAATGAGACTATCATGTAACGATTTTAAAATAAGAAAATTTGTAGAAGGAAATTATAAGACTTAATGTGTTTGCGTGTGTGTGTGTGTGTATTTTTTCAATATATAAAGTTCTATTTTTATTAGATTTTGTATAATTTATAATTTTTAATGACCACCCTAAAAAAACTTCTTGGAGCCGCCACTGCGAAAAATGACCCCTTCAAAGTTGGTCATGTAAACATTCTCAACTGGTGGTTTCCACTTCCAACTTACTAGAAAGAATGACACAATCTTTTACCTAAATTAAGAAAACTGAAGATCCATTTGTATAGAGCTTTTATTTAGCAAGTATTTTAGGGAGCAACACATTTTTTTCATTTATGATCGAATAGCTCAAAAATCTGGTTAGAAAAGAGAAAATACTACTGCCTCAACTTTAGGCTCGATTGATCGAGGTTTAATTTCTACCTCGACACCACCCGATTGATCAAGACTCTTGTTTTCAATTTTCCATTTTGTGGCCACATTGCATTGACTTGGTGAACGCTCACCAAACTTCACCAATAAAACCTATAAATACTCCTTCCAAAATCACTAAAAATGTATGCACTACAAACTGCCATTATTTCTAGGTTATAATCCTTGTTTACACACATAGAGTTAGTGATAATGAGGTGGTTTTACCTAGGTGATTAAAGTGGTTGGCTCGATTGACGCATTAAGTACTTGCGTTTGGGGATGCAAAAAAGTGTCTACTTTAAATTCTCAAAGCTTACTTTATCTATTTTTCATGTCATTTTACAACTCACCCAACATTTCAGTTTCTATTTTTACATTCAACTCATTAAAATAATATAAACTATACTAACAAATAATATAAAAAATTCAGTTTCTCTTTCTTCTCTTCCATCTTTTTTTCCTCTCGACCTTTTGTCTCATTCTTCATTAAATATATATATATATATATATATATATATATATATATATTACATTTTTTTTGAACTATAAAGTTGTTATTTACAACTATGTTTTTTGTTGGCTTTTATTCCGTGCCAAATTTGATTGTAATTATTATCAATCGTTTACACCCTGTATATATTGTGAGATTTGTTGTAAGGGTTGTGTGTTAGAGAGAGAGAGTGTGAAGACTCAAGCATTTGAAGACTGAAGATTTCTCGCGGGTATTTCGCGACTTAGCTTTCCGCGAAGTGACACATGTGCCCTGCACATGCTGGAATGTGAAGAGTCAGGACAGATGTAGACAGCTGTGTTTCGCGAGTATCTCGCTAGTAAGGCCTTCCCGTGAGATACCCACGAAACGCTCTGTTTAGCTGATCTGTCATTTTTGATACATTCTATCTTGCCCACTCTATATATACCCTCATTACCCACATATGTAGGTGAGGCCATTCAGAGAGAAAAAGCCTAGATAGGTTTTCTACAACACACACACCCATCTTTTGAGAGAGAGCTACTCTTCCTTAGTGAGAAATCATTGTAGCCTCTTCTCCATCCCTCTCCCATTATCATACCTTGAGAGGAGATTTGTACCCAAACACAACCCACACCTATTCAGAGTGTAGAGAGTGTTTTGGAGTTGCTGGGAAGCATTGGAAGAAGCCAAGGATGGCAGATGCAACATGGAGCTTGTTGCGGGATCCGGAGAACTAAGACAAGACACGGTTCCGAGAAGCCTTGTTGGAGTAGGAGCTTGGAGGGCTTAGGTGCATCGGGTAGATTAGGCTTGGAGGGTCTCTTGCTAACCCATGTATCCCAACTGATTGTCTAGTGGATCGATTTTCGCTTGGAGGGCGGCGGAGAGGTTTTTCGCCGAGTTCTTCGGTTTCCTCTTCGAAAACACGTCTCGGTGTTTTCTGTGTTTGAATCTCTCTTTCCTACTCTTTTATATTCCATTATACTGCTGTGTTGCTTAGTTTATGGATTAGAGTAGCTTATTTGTTTATCCGCTCGTATTTACACTATTTCGCACTTAGTATTAAGTTAGTGTAAAATCTATCAAGCCGTAATTTTAATTGGGGGGTCTAAATTGCTCTTGTGTTTTCAACACATTTTTGAGCTTTCAATTGGTATCAGAGTGGGTACACTTGTTTTGGTTTCATTACCTAAGTGTGATCCTTGACCCCATGTGTGTTTTGCCATGGATAATGCTTTGTATGCTTCTATGGATGTTGTTGATTGTAACATGCCACGTGTTTGTGAAAATGCCTCTATGAGTGATAATCCTTGTGATTGTGATGCTATGTTACATGAAGCTTTGGGTGTTGTTGATATTCTTAACACCAAACTCTTAAAGAAAAATGCTAAGAAGTTTCAAAAGAGTTTAAGCAAGTTATTTTGTGAAAAGGATGATTTGATTGCTAAGCTCAATGAATCCATCAAATTGGTTGAAAAATATAAGAAACTTGCTGAAAATTCTCTTGAAAAGCTGAAAGAGTTTGAGTGTTTGAATATGGACTTGGATGCTAAACTTGTTTTGTCTAACAAACTTGTTGATTGTCTTAAATCTGAAAATGAATCTCTTAAGACGCATGCCAAGTGTTTGATTGCTGAACCTATTGTTAAAAAGGATGAAAATATATGTTGCAATCATGTTGTGGTACCCGATTTTGTGCCTAATGTGTGTTCTGCCTCAAAGGACAAATCGGTGTCCATTCCTCCACATAAAAGAAATCAAAAAGTGGAGAGAAAGGCTATTAAGTCAAAGCCTCTGTTTAGGTCCAATCCTAGGGAATTGAGTGGATCTAAGTTTGTTCCAACTTGCCACCATTGCGGTGTGATTGGTCATATAAGGCCTCAATGTTCTAAGTTGAAGAGAGAACAAAACCAAGTTGCTAAATCCATTCCCAACAGGCCTAATGGACCTAAACACATTGTTTGTCACCATTGTGGTGCTTTTGGTCATCTAAGACCTCATTGCTTTAAGTTTCATGCTCTTAAAAGAATTAAAAGAAAAGAGAAAATTGAGCCTCTTGGAAGTTGTGCTTTGCATGACAAACCGGATTTGAGTGAAAATAGCATGTTGTTAAAAAAAGTGTTTAATGCTCTTAACTCCTTGACTATGTGCATCTTCGGTTCTCATTTTTTCAACCCTCGTCTCGCTTCTCATGAGACACTCATTCCAAACAATTGTTCTGTTTGGATGAGGAAGGGTTCCTATGGTTGAGCTTTTGCTCTTTTGGTCCTTGATCTAATTATTTCGATCTTTGTAGAACCCTTCATGCATTAAATGTCATATCTTCATGCATTTGTGCATTTTGCATTTATTTGTATGCATTGCTTTTGTTTTGATCTTACTTTTATGTCTTTGTTTTGTGTGTGTAAAAATCCAAAACCACATAAAAAGTGAAAAATTCAAAAAGTTTGATCGTATATGTTTGAGCAAATTTCACATGTGAGTTTGGCCTAGTACCTTCATACTAATGATGCTGTGCATTTACGAGCTTAGCTTGTTTTGTATGCACCTAGTTCTTTGTGGGAGAAATCTTGAAAACTATGTGTGACTATTATAAATAGATCTTCAAGCTTGTCATGAATGATTGGTCAATAGTCTTGTTGGTCTTGATACTTGCATAGACTTGTGTCTATATCTCTTCCCACTTTATTTTTATGTTTTTGCAACAAGAGCTCACCAAATGTAAATCTCCAAATAAAAAGAGATATTGAGCTGCAAAAGCCTGTCGCACACACTAGTATTCGACTAGGAAAAAGGGAAAGCGACTCTTTTTAATGTATTTTGTATGGTGCTCAAAAAGCCAAAGGCTAATCATCAATGTTGAAATATCATAATTTCAAGCACCAATCTCAAAATGAGATGTTTTTGTCCAAACAAAATAAAATGGACCAATTGTTATGTCTTATACAGAAGCCAAATGAAAAGCTTCTGAAGTTATGTATTCAATGTGTGGGAGGTCATATATACTCATTTCTATAATGGAGATAGTCCACTTGATTTCGTATCAGTTGTGTATGACTCGATTGAATTGATCATTGAAGCTTCACTCTAGTCTAAGGATTATTCCACACTTGATTCCCACACACAACACACAAGTTTAATGTTCAATGAAAGCCTATTTCATTTGTGTGTTTTTACATGTTCAAATGTGATGTGTGTGTGCTCAACCATATGTGGTTCAAACCAAAAAGATTTTTGTTCTTTTTGTTTGCTTTTGGAAGTGATCTGTATCACCCATGTTTTTCAAAGTTTTTAAAGTGTTTTTGTGTGAAAAACATGTTTTCTGGGTGTTTTTGTGACCTATTTCATGTATGGGCTCAACTGGGAGTTAAATGGTCCAATTTTAAAGTTTTTTTAGCTTTGGACAGAGAGTTTCGCGACTGTTTCGCGAGTAAGGCTTACTCGCGAAAATTTTTGCAAGTACTTTCGCGAGTAAGGCTTACCCGCGAAAATTTTTGCGAGTTAGCTTCCTACGAAAATTTCCAGATTAGCTTTTTAAAGGGTATTTTGTGGGTCTTTTGTTTTAAACTTCTCTCATCTTCTCCTAAACACTTATTTTCATGTTTCTACATCAAAACCCAACTAAATTCAAGTGTTTTTCATTCCATTAACATCTCTAAGGTAATCTTTAACTTTTTTCATTGATTTTGATCCTTAGATTATGTTTTTGGGGGTTTTATGTTCATAGTTGAGATTTTCTCAAATGGGAGTTGGAAAACTTAATTTTTGTCAATCTTTTTGATTGGGCTTTGATTTGAATGATGATTTTCTTTGGATGTTGGCCCCGTGTGGCAAAAATAACATGTATTTAGGCAAGATTTTCATATGTTCTTGCATTATTCATCAGACATGTGTAGTGTGTGCACTCTAAGTGTTTGATAAAATGCCCATATGACATTTTCTCGTTGTTTTGGACTCCGATGAGTACCAAATTTTGGGGATCACCATAATTATTCATGTTTATCATGTTTTGATCTTTGGTGGTGTGTTTTGTACACTTTGCCCCTTGAGTGCCTTGCTCATGCATTGGTCATGCATCTCACATGCACACTAGATGCACACTAGTTGCACCTTTGCTGCACACACTAGAACACTTGACATGTTTTTGCATTCACTCATGCTAGTTAAGTCTTTTTAGACCTTTTAACACATTTAACATGTTCTTGTGTCTATGTCATGTCTAGGTCCATATCATGTTCCATCATCCTTAGCATGTCATGTTCTTCATGCTTTGTAGCATTTTAAAAATAAAAAAAAAATGTTTTTGTCTTATGTTTGAGCTTCATTTTCTCATTCATCTCGCATCCCTCATGCATCATCTTCATATTTTCTTCTTTCCCTCCTTCCTCTTGATTCATTTGTCTATTCGTGACAAAAAGGGGGAGAATATTCCGGAGAGTATACCGGTGTGTTTCGTCATTTCTATATGACTCATGTGCACACTCTTAGGGGGAGAAATTATACCTTGTGCACATTCGTAGGGGGAGAAAGCCATAGGGGAGATGCATATACCAAGGGGGGGAAGACATTTTTAGAGAAAACCTTGATTTACTTTATGCTTGTTTTCTCGTTACTTTATGGTGCTTTAATATGCTTTATTGCTCTCATTGCATCGTGCTTATGTGTTGGACATGCTTTTACCCTTATGCTATTGTGCTTTATTGGTTGCATGTTCGGATGATCATTTGCTTTGCTATATGATCATTGTAGTCATTTCCATATGACTATCATGTGTTTGATCAAGTTGCTCATATGTTTCACAACATGTTTACTTGATCGCATTTTACTTGTTACATTATACTTGTCTTTTTATCACCTGACTTACCTTGAGGGTCTAATGTGTTTTGTGCAAGTGTTTCAGGTTGCAGGTATATATATTCCAAGTTCATCATAGCTCCTATGATTCATGATAGGGGGAGTGATATGATAGGGAAGTACTTTATATTTTGTACCCATGTTGCTTTTGTAAGCTTTTAGGGTTTGTTGCATTGCATGTTTGCAGGCTTTTATGGTTTGTGCCATGCATATGCAGTACTTTGTTTATGCAGCCTTTATGCTTGTGTACTTGATTTTTAATGTCATACATTTTACTTTAGTACAACACTCTTGTGCCCTTGTAGGATTGTTCCTAGATGCATATACGTTCTATGCATTGGTTGAGTGATGAACACTCTTGTGCCCTAGTTGGATTGTTCCTAGATGCAAATACTTCATGTATTTCGCATTGCTTGAGTGTTGGATTTGCAAATGATACTCTTCAAATGAGCTTATCATCTTGCATGTCCGGATGTTCATTCCCTGTGTGAATGAACATAGTAATTACTTGTGTATAGTGATTACTTGTGTATAGTGATTACTTGTTTGATCTTGCCATGGTATATTGTTTTATTCCATTTTGCTTGATCACTTTATATTTGCTCCATATGCATTTCAAGTTTTCTGCATACAATGTTATTATTTTATTATTGTTTTTCAGGAGATACTTGTTCATATGTTTCAAGAGCTTATCAGAATCTAGAATTAGGTGTGAGTGAGTTTTGCCTTTGTTCCCAAACTCACGTTTAAGTCTAGAGTCTGTTTTAGGGTTTTGTCACGGAATAGCCAAAAGGGGAGATTGTAAAGTTGTTATTTACAACTATGTTTTTTGTTGGCTTTTATTCCATGCCAAATTTGATTGTAATTATTATCAATCGTTTATACCCTGTATATATTGTGGGATTTGTTGTAAGGGTTGTGTGTTAGAGAGAGAGTGTGTGAAGACTCAAGCATTTGAAGACTAAAGATTTCTCGCGGGTATTTCGCGACTTAGCTTTCCGCGAAGTGACACATGTGCCCTGCACATGTTGGAATGCGAAGAGTCAGGACAGATGTAGATAGCTTTGTTTCGCGAGTATCTCGCTGGTAAGGTCTTCCCGCGAGATACCCGCAAAACGCTTTGTTTAGCTGATCTGTTATTTTTTATACACTCTATCCTTGCCCACTCTATATATACCCTCATTACCCACATATGTAGGTGAGGCCATTCAGAGAGAAAAACCCTAGATAGGTTTTCTACAACACACACACCCATCTTTTGAGAGAGAGCTACTCCTCCGTAGTGAGAAATCATTGTAGCCTCTTCTCCATCCCTCTCCCATTATCATACCTTGAGAGGAGATTTGTACCCAAACACAACCCACACCTATTCAGAGTGTAGAGAGTGTTTTGGAGTTGCTGGGAAGCATTGGAAGAAGCCAAGGATGGCAGATGCAACATGGAGCTTGTTGCGGGATCCGGAGAACTAAGACAAGACACGGTTTCAAGAAGCCTTGTTGGAGTAGGAGCTTGGAGGGCTTAGGTGCATCGGGTAGATTAGGCTTGGAGGGTCTCTTGCTAACTCATGTATCCCAACTGATTGTCTAGTGGATTGATTTCCGCTTAGAGGGCGGCGGAGAGGTTTTTCGCCGAGTTCTTCGATTTTCTCTTCGAAAACACGTCTCGGTGTTTTCTGTGTTTGCATCTCTCTTCCCTACTCTTTTATATTCCATTATACTGCTGTGTTGCTTAGTTTATGGATTAGAGTAGCTTATTTGTTTATCCGCTCGCATTTATACTATTCCGCACTTAGTATTAAGTTAGTGTAAAATCTATCGAGCCGTAATTTTAATTAGGGGGTCTAAATGGCTCTTGTGTTTTCAACACATTTTTGAGCTTTCATGAACACTTGGTTCTCATATATGAGAACCAACCATTCATAGTTAGTAAAAATAAACAAAGACCCACACCCCGATGTGGGTGCTGGATTTTGGCTTGTTGGTTATTAAAATAGCAATTGGGGGGGTTTTTGCACCCCAATGCTAGTGCTCTTATATTGAAAATTTCTCTTTCAATAAGTAAATTACAATACATATGATAATTCCTCAACTATTTTAGCACCTGAAAAAATGGAACAACATGGCTATGAGATGTTCAATTTCTATCAATGTTGATAAAGGAAGTAAGTACTAAGTGTGGTTTGGATAACGCGTTTACAGGCTGCGTTTTGCGTTTTATCACATGGGACCCACGACATTGTTCACGAACCCCACAAACTTGTGAAAAACGCAAATTATTTTTGCTATACGGTGTGTTTTGCAACAAGTGAGATATGCTAGCTAAAGCTACAGTACTTTCTGCTGTAGATTTTAGCTGAAACTACAATAGTTTCAGCCAAAAAAATCAGCTAGCTTAAAAATTATTTTGCTATAGTGTTTTCAGTAATAAATTTTTAGTTTTGAGCAAAATAAGTGGTATCCAAACAGACCCTAAGTAGTCTGTTGAATCATGTCAACATTATTTGTATGTTTTGAGGTTGAGCAATCTGACCAAGAAGTCCCAACCTAACTTTTGCATCGGTTATGTTACATGATAACCCAAGCTAACTTTTGCATCTGGTACGTACGTTACATGATGTTGAGGGCCAAAATTTCACAAGAAAGCCCATTCCATAAAAAGTAAGGAAAAACTATGGGTTTTAACAAAAGAAGGCCCAATTCATGAAGTTAAGAAGGACCATGAAGGCCCAAAATCCCAAAAAGAACGAAAAAAGAAAGAAATAATAATGATAATAAAGGAAAAAGAAGAAGATCTTGGTCAAGCAAGAGGAAGGATCTTGGGCGGGCCAGAGGAAGGATCTCGAGCGGACCAAAGGATATGCAGCAAGAAGAAGGATCCCAGTTAGATCAAAGGATATGCAGCAAGATGTATGTCAGATTTCCAGCAAAAAAAAGGCCATTAAAAAATCCAGCAAAATCCAGTGAAAGAACTGGGCCAGGATACCCAGAGGCTGCCAGAGGATCTGGATCCTCGGGATGTGCAGCACAGCTAAAGTGGGATTGAGACAGCTCAAAAGGAGTACCACAGATACAAGAAATGAAGAACATATATGTCCTTCTCAAGCGCCCAGTGGTGCAGCAAAGAATCAGAAAGCTTGGAGAGTAACAATTCATGAACAAAAAGTTGGTATCTCGGGGGACCCAGAATGAAGAACTATAAGGGGAAGTGGCTGGGAAAACTTCAACCCAGCAGGAATGGATTCTGCTCACTTGGGAAAAATGACAGCAAGAAGGACAGCCAAAAAGCTGAGTCTAAGAGGTAAAAAGCCTTGAAAGAAGAGAGGGTAAAGGTCAGCTCTCCAAAATGGGAAATTAGTAAGTAGCTTTTAGGAAAACAGAACTGAAAGAGGAAAACTATGAGAAACAGAGAAAGAATCAGCGGTCAGAATGACTGGCATAATAGGGGCTCTGGTACCCAAGGAGCCAAGAGGGGAGAATCAATGGTATCCAAACCCTAAAATGACACTATAAAAGGGGGGAAGTAGTCAACATTAAGGGGCATTATGCATAAGAAGAAAATCATAACAGAATCTTTGAGAAAATAAGGTCTAAAACTCAAAGAAAGTAAAAAACAGTGTCCAGTATCCCAAAACAACCACTATAGAACATACTTGGATTCAAAGGGATTCAAACTTTGTAAGTCTTAGAGGCTTAGATAGCCATCTAAGTCTGTAATTTTTGAGCTTATTTGGACCTTGTAATGCATCTTAGTGAGCACATTGTAATTCACAATTAAAAAAAATAATGAAATATCTCATATTGATTTGAGGATCTCTAACAATTATTTCGTGTATTTCTTTATTACATTGTCTTCCTTTACTGTTTCTTGCTGCTCAATACATGTATTCTTACTTGCTAGTTTTCCTTTTACTCAGCCAAAAGCTGAGTCCTTTTACTAGAGTCCTCACTTCAACTTGAGCCTTGGACACACTTAGCCTCCAAAGAAACATATGTCAAAACATGCACACATTAGATATCACTTTCTCCCACAAAAATCCTTCTCACCTAATTATCTTGGAAGACAAAGCCCAAGCAAAGCCACTTGGACTTGAGTTCCAAATCCCACAAGTCTTGTGCAAAAGCAGTAAGTCTGTGAGAATTGGGGCCAGGATCCTCGTGACCGAATCATTCTCATGAAATTCATTCACATATATTTATATGTATGAAAATGTATATCCTAATCTAAGGTACTAACAATTATTTAACGTTATATGTATTGTATAGTGTGTTTTATGTAGCACCTATAGAGGTAAAGGAAAAGGATAAAACTATATTGCATAATAAATATGGAGAAAGATCATATAGTTTAGAGAATCAGCATTCTGGGTTCTTACAGGCCTAAGACGCCTCGGGATCCAACAACAGTATGCCCGGGGTAACAAGTGAAGGAACTCTTTTAAATGTTTATACAATAAAAGATAAGCCTTAAATATTATATTTCAATCTCATTCTCATTGTGAATATTATGAATACTTATTTTACTTATTTCGTAAGCGTAAATGGTCATTTTATGACACTAAAACACTTATAATGGTATTTTATTACTTAGGAGGAATCGCATTTTTGCCTTGAGGAGATTTATGTGACTTGAACACAACTTGGTTCGTAATCAGCCCCCATTTAGTTGCGGTGAATCAAGCCCAGTCCACCAAACAACAAATATTTGGCCTGGAATCCTTGTCTCTTCTTGGGCCTGTGTGCTAAGAAAAAAAGCACTCTCACACATGATAAGACATATAGTATGTTACTATGTTATATAAATTCATATGTGGGTTTTAGTTAACTTAACTGGTAAAATCTCTGATGGTTGTATAAGAGATATGGGGTTCAATCTTCGCATATAACCAAAATCTGATTAGTATCTTGGTCTGATGATAAAGATCTATTAACAGGAGCGGATGTCATAGGTTAAAACTATCTAAAAAAAAATTTGTTATTTAAATGCATATAATAATATAAATATTAGATAGGGGATATTTTTACACATATGTAGTTATATTAAGTTATTATTTTAAATTCTTTTTCTCAAATTTTTTTAATTAATTTATTATTTAAAATTAATATAATAAAAAAAATAATTAGATTCTTGTCAATTTTTTTATGAAATAAAATAAATAAATAAATAAACTTCTTCTTTATGAGTACATTCACATGATTTTTTTTCTTTTTGGCTGTGGAGAAGGTATTCACATGATAATCTAGTTCCTTATAATAGACAATGCACATTAATAATATATTAATAATTTAACACAAAGTAATTAAGTGGATTCCAGTAAGCTCAATTGGTAAAATCTCTAATGGTTATATAAGAGATCTGGAGTTTAATCCTCGCCTACACCAAAAACTAATTGGTGTCTAAACCCTCGTCTATACCAAAAACTAATTGGTGTCTTGGTTTGATAATAAAGAGCTATCATCAGAAATGAACGCTATAAGTTAAAAATCTCTAAAAAAAAAAAAAAAAAAAAAGTAATTAAAAAATATACCCGGACTACCTTAATCTCTTAATATTAAAGAAATTTAGGTTACTAAGCTAACATTTTTGGGAAATATTTAATGTGTTAATCCTTTTGAGGAGTTTATTTAATACAAGAGAAGTTAAAATGAGATTTAACGTCAAATATATATCTTTCACTCTTGAAGTTTCATTGCGTTACAATTAACTTCTTCTTTACTATTCTCTTTGTGAGAGTTTAAATACAAACAATTCAGAATTCAATTGAGCTAAGAAAAACTAAATCATTCATCAGTAGAAATATTCACCAATCAAAATTTGTAAAAGTGTCTTCTGCATCTTCATTTATACTTTTCATACTACAAGCTTTTCTAATTTTCTGCACCACAGAAGCTCAAGTAAGTCGGTTTGTGTACAGCTTATTTGGTTAGCTATTAGCTTTTATATATAACTTTTTAAAATTTCATTTTTTTTCTTCACTTCTTCAAAGTATAAGTACATACATATAAGTAAAAATAAATATGCAAAAGGCACTTTAGCAAAAATTTAAATAAGCTAATGTCAAATGCACATAGACAAATGTAACAATTCATCCTCAAAAACGCAGCTACAGATTAGCTCTCAAGCCACGTTTTTGGACAAAATAGCTGCGTTTATGTGGGAAGGGCTAAAAACGTGGCTATAGACGAACCTAGAGCTGCGTTTATGAGAAAAAAACGCAGCTTTAGGACTTGGTATAGATTGAAGAAAAAATCCCTCATCATCACCAAACAAACTCAGCTCGATCTATCACTCTCAAGCAAACCCTCAAACAAACCCTCGCTCTCTATCACTCTCAACACCACGTCACCACCGCCACCTCTGATCGACGCCACCGCCACCGCCGCTGTTGAGAACCTCTCCACCATTTCCGTTGTCCATCTTCGCTCCACCGCCATCAAGAAGCTCGTTCTCATAGCTCTCTCTCTCTCTCAGCCATGATGGCCCTCACTTATAAGTGGGCCCCCAAATACTAACAATATATTATATAATATTGCTTTCTCACCTGAAGAAAAAAAATTTACAAACAGCCATCTCACAGAAAAAAAATTTACAAACAACCATCTCACAGGAAAAAAAAAAATTTACAAACGCCCATACCAAATCCCATCAAGCCATGAAGGCCCATTTCTCACAGAAAAAAAAAATAAAAAAAAAAATTTTACAAACGGCCATCACCAAATCCCATCAGGCCATGAAGGCCCGTTTCTCACAGAGGCCCGTTTCTTACAGAGAAAAAAGCTGAAGTGACAATGTGACATGAAGGCTAATCCCATCAGGCCATCACCAAATCTTTAGCTTGCAGAAGGAAAGATTACAAACGGCAGAAATCTTTAGCTTGCAGAAAAAAATATTACAAAAGCCAGAAAGAAGAGACAAATAAGAAAACGCTGAAAAAAGAAAGAAGAAAAAAAAAACACTCACTCGTTGACTCTCTCCATCTTGATTCTAAAAAAAAAAAAAAAAATACTCTTTTTAGTTGGCTTACTCATCAATTGGTGTTGGCAATAGACTTGGTGTGTTCACAGAGGTTCGTTTTTTGTTTTCTCTTCCTTTGCCTCTTTCGTCTTCTTCATTGTTTGCTGCCGAAGTGCTAGCCTGCTGGGTTTTTGTTCTTTCGTTTTTGCTTGACTTGAGTTTGGTTGTTCTTGTACTCTTTCTCTTTACTGGCACTGCTTTACACTTCAATCCTTTTTTGTTTGTTCTCTTACCTTTTTATTTCTTTAGATTTCTCTAGAATGTTATGGTCTTATAGAATGGTCAATGGTCCGAATGGACCTCCTAGGCACTTAATTTTGTTTGTTTTTGTTTTGTTTTGTTTTTTTATTTTTTATTTTTATTTTTTAAGAAGTCAGATTTAGTTTGTTCTCTTACATTTTTATCTCTTTAGATTTCTCTAGAATGTTATAGAATGGTCAATGGTCCGGACCGAATGGACCCACTTGGGACTTAATTTTGTTTTTTTGTTTTTGTTTTTTTTTTTTTTTAAGAAGTCAGATTTAGTGGATGTGGATGGAAGTTAAAGTACTGTATTGATAAGTGAGATCTAGACTATTCTATTGACTTTGTATTAATATTAATTTTAATTTATTTGTGCAGGTTTAAAGAATAAAGTGTTCATATTAAGTAAAGTTACAATTGTGCTTTTGATAAACCAGGTTTTATTGTTTTATACATTAAATTTATATTATTCTAGTTAAATTGTAATTTCTTTTTTATTATAGATTGTGTTTCATTTATTCATAAATATTTTTTAATTACAAATGTCTACTAGAAAATATCTATCTGGATATGAAAAACTAAAAAAAAAAAAAAAAAGACAAAGAGAAGAACTAATTGAATCTCAAAAAGGAGCTATGGACAAATTTATTACTAGTAAAAAACAAAATTTTGCATAAAATTTGAGTGAAGGTTTTATAAATGAACAAGAAATTCATCAAAAAGAGTTAGAAGATAATGAAAATATACAACAAAATGATAATAACGAAGGTGGTAATGATAATGTTCAAACATGTAATGTCACCATTCTTGATAATGAAGCTCAAAATAATTTAGAGGAGAGTGAAAATATTAATGATCAACCTAATTATATTCCTACAAATATTTTTGATGCAAGTCAAAGGAAAACTATTGATATAAAATTAAGAGATTTTTTAGTAGAAAATGGTCCAATAAGAGTTGATGATCTAAACTTTCCTATAGATAAGAACTCTAGACATTTTTCTACTACGAATTATATTCGAAAATTACCAAATGGGGAGAAACATGATAGAAAATGGTTAGCGTATTCGAAAGACCTAGATAAAGTATTTTGTTTTTGTTGCAAGTTGTTTAATTCAAAATCTAATACAAATCAACTAGCTAATGGAGGAACTAAGGATTAGAAAAATATTAGTTCTATTCTTAAAAATCACGAAACAACCAATGAGCATATTACTAATATGAATACTTGGATTGATTTAGAACTAAGATTATTGAAGAATAAAACAATTGATAAAAGTGTCCAAGAACAAATTAAGAAAGAGAAAGATCATTGGAAAAAAGTGTTATTAAGAATAATAGCGGTGGTAAAAAATCTTGGTAAAAATAATTTGGCATTCCGAAGAAAAAATGAAAAGATCTATCAAGAAAATAACGGAAATTTTTTAAGTATAATTGAAATGATTGCAGAATTTGATCTAGTAATGCAAGAACATGTTCAACGTATTCAACATGGTGCAATCCATAATCATTATCTTGGACATAATATACAAAATGAATTGATACAATTATTAGCAAATGAAATTAAAAGTAAAATTATAAAAAAGATTAAAGAAGCAAAATACTTTTCAATTATACTTGATTGTACCCCCGATGTAAGTCATCAAGAACAAATGACTCTCATACTAAGATGTGTGGATATTTTAGTAAGTCCGATAAAAATAGATGAACATTTTGTGGAATTTTTAAAGGTAGATAATACTTCTGGAAAAGGTTTTTTCAATGAAATTATAAATGCAATAAAAAATCTTGAACTTGATATTAATGATGTACGTGGACAAGGATATGATAATGGGTCTAATATGAAAGGGAAAAAACAAGGGGTACAAAAAAGAATTCTTGATATAAATCCTAAAGCATTTTACACACCATGTGGTTGTCATAATCTCAACATTGTCCTATGTGATATGGCTAATTCTTGTTCTAAAGCTATATTTTTTTTTGGAGTAATACAACGTATATACACACTATTTTCTTCTTCCACAAAGAGATGGAGAATTTCACAAGATAATCTGACAGGTTTAACTCTTAAGCCATTGTCACAAACACGCTGGGAAAGTCAAATTGAAAGTGTGAAAGCAATAAAATTTCAAGTTCTAGAAATAAGAGATGCTTTGTTATAGGTGGCAAAAACAAGTGAAGACCCCAAAACAAAAAGTGAAGCTGATTGTTTAGCAACATATGAGATTGAAAGTTTTGAGTTTTTTCTAATTGTGACTATTTGGTATGACCTATTATTTGTTGTTAACTCTGTTAGTAAAAATTTACAATTGAAAGACATGCATATTGATGTTGCTATAGATCAATTGAAAGGTCTCATGTCTTTTTTTTAAAAATATAGAGAAGATGGATTTACATCTGCTATGAATTCATCTAAAGAAATTGTAACCGAAATGGAAATAGAGCCTATATGTCATGAAAAACGTATAATTCGTAGGAAGAAATATTTTGATGAGAATGTCAATAATGAGACAACACAATCTGCTGAAGAATATTTTAGAATTAATTATTTTTTATATATAGTAGATCAAGCTATTTCTTCAATTGAAAGTAGGTTTGAACAATTTCAAATATATGAAAATATTTTTGGTTTTTTATTTAATTTTGAAAAACTATAATCACTAGATGAGGATAGTTTGAAAAAAAAATTGTCTTAATCTTGAATGTTTTCTCACACATGAAACTTATTTCGATATTGATGGCTTAGATTTATTTTCAGAACTAAAAGTTTTAAAAGAAGTTTTGCAAATAAATGAAAACTCTCCAATTAATGTACTAAATTATATAAAGAGGCTAGAATCTTTTCCAAATGCATGTATTGTTTTCAAAATATTACTAATTATACCTGTTACAGTTGCTTCTGTAGAAAGAAGTTTTTCAAAATTAAAATTAATAAAATCCTATTTAAGATCAATTATGTCACAAGAAAGATTAAGTGGATTAGCAATATTATCAATTGAAAAGGAAATGTTAGCAGAACTTGAATGCAAAAATTTAATTAGTAATTTTGCCTCTCAAAAATTTAGAAAAATAAATTTTAATTGAAAAAAATATATGAATTTATAATTAGATATAATAAAAGGCCCCGTTTAAAGCTTTCGCTTAGGGCCCCCAAATTCATTGAGTCGGCCCTGACTTGGATCAGTAGAAGTTATTTTTCACTATTTGTCTGTCGAGTATTTTCATATTCTTTATAAACTATTAAGCTTCTAGAATGATTTGATGGGATAAAGTAGTAATTTGTCATCTCGAAGTGGTATTTATTTTCTTCATATCGAAGTGGAGTTTCTTTTTTAGTTTTCAGGGAATCTCTTCTCACTTGAGTTTTATTTCTTTGCAATTAAGAAGTTACTGGGAACATATATTACTACTTAGCCACTACTTGCTCCTTGATAACGTTGGTTAGCCTCAGACTCGTTGGCAAACCATAGTTTCGCGTTGGTCAGCTCATTGTTAAGCCAACGTACAGGCGTTGTTTGGGTGGTCCCGCAGTGGAGTTTCCCGAGGAGGTGGTCTCGATAGCAAGGATACCAGTGGTTAATAATAGTTCCGTCAGTAATTATTAATTGCAAAGAAATAAAACTCATATATCTACCATCCATGGCTCTGATACCATTAACTACCTAGGAGAGAGCACATCAGTAATATGGAAGCATAAACAATGATAAAATAGATGATAAAGAAGAAAATAGCAAAATAGATATATTCAAAAATAAGTTAAAACAGAGTATGGAATATGAAAACAGAAACTAGTAAAATCTTACTTGAATAAAACTTCTATCTTTGATAAAACTTGAAAACAAACTATCTTTGATACAAGCTTGAAAATAAAACACTGTCTAAAGAGTTACAAGATTACAAAGTAAAGTCTGTAAAGGGTTACAAGATTATATCTGTCTGAAGGGAAGGGTTACAAGATTACAAAAGAGAAATGATTACAAAAGTCTTTTTCAGAGAGAGGGGAGGCTATTACAAAAGCTTTCTAAAACTTGGACCTGGAAATTGGGACGTTTAAACTGGACCTAAGCTTTTAACTGAGAATTGGGTCCAAATTCTGGACCTAACTTCTGTCTTTAGAGTCTGTCTTCTTATAGATGAAGTAAACCATGGTAAGTCTTCAAAAGTAACCTGAGTTTGGTAAAGTGAACCCAGGTTAATCTGTGGGTAGAATCTTGTAGAATCCTGAACAGTAAAAGTTTTACTTTTCATGAACAGTAGTCTGTCTGGGAATCTTTTAAGGTCTTTTACGCATGCTGGTGAACAATGATGTCTTAAAATCTGTGCTGTCTTTGTCTTTGTCTGAACTCTATTACGTACTCACGCATGCTAATAAATAGTAGTGACTTGGGAATATCTGTCCATATCTGTTTCTTGGAATGTCCTGGATTGGTTTGGTACCAATCTGTCTGAAAATCATTCTTACGTGTGGATTAATATGGCACAAGTGAATAGTGATCTGTCTTGTTCTTTCTATAGTTATCTATTATTTTGTCTGATAATAGCATAGTCACTCTGTCATTATGTTTCTGATCTCCACCTGAATACACTATCATGTATTCTGAAGGGATATTGTCTCTATGGAGATGCCTTCATGCTTTTAATTGAAATCTATTTAAAGATTTCTTTTTTGGCAAAATATGGTCTAAGAGTTTAACCTTAGAATGGCTATCTTGCTTGCCAGGCAATTGACCGTTAATTTTAAAATTAACTAATTAAGGCCATTATGTAACAAGAAAGGACTAAAAGTCATGATCAAGGCAAATATCTTTGACATGAAACATGACAAAGACAAGAGAAAAGAGATGTAAATGGGAGTGTATGTAGGAGTCTAGATACAAAAGATACAAAAGAAGAAGGAAGACTAGTCAACAAAGGGTGGAAATTTTTTGGTTGTCATAAAAACTTTGAAAACCCTTTTTTTTTTTTTTTTAATATTTATATACTTAGGTACTACTACTACTGGGTAGAATAGTATCATCTATCATTGAATTTGTAGGAATCTCATCATCTATTACTGGTTCAATTTTATTAATAATTGTGTCCTTTGAGATGGAAATTTCTTTCAATAAGTATATATCCTTGGGGATTGGTGGTAGGAGAAACTTAAAGAATACTTCTGTTTCCAAAATATTAGTACATATTCCATTGTCTATCGTGAAAAATTGGCAAAGTAAAGCCAAAAAAGGATTTCCTAGTATAACTTTAGAGGACAACTTATCTGTCAAGAAGAAAGGTGTTCTAAAATTGATACCATTATTATGTATGTATACCTTAGTTAGTTTATTACTTATTTTAAGTCTATCACCATTAGCCTGAGTTAATCTGTCAGTTGTTGATTCATAATACTTAGAAGGTATTAATCCTTCTTGTATGCAATTCATATCAGCACCTGAATCAACAAGGGAAATAACTATCAATGAGAATTCTTTATGAACAACCAAGGTTATTTTAGTGTACCATTTCTGGAATATCATTCTGTCAATTATATTTAAAAATTCATCTTTATAGTCATCTTTGTGAGAACTTTCACCATTATAATTTTGTCTGTCAAGAAGAGAGGAATCTATCAGGGGTTTATTACAAAATTTAATTATATCTTTTATGCTAATTACTTGTGCAGCTATCTGGTCAACCATGCATTTTAAGATGAAATTTTCTGATTTTAATTCCTTCAGTTCATTTTTTAAGTTGTTAATTTCTATTTGTAAATCTATCATAGTTGTAGGTTTATTGGGTTTAAATCTATCAGTAATTTCTGAAAAATTATAAGTTGACTTATAATCCTTTAAATCTATTTCAAATCTGTCAGTCTGAGTTAGGGATTCTTTTAATTTAGATAAATAATCCTTCCTAGACTGTGAATCCGGAAGTTTGTCTATTAAGTCTATTATTATATCTTCTTGTTTAGTTAAAACACTTATTTTTAATTTTCTTTCACAATAACAGTTATCAGGATTATTACAATTACATAATTTAATTTTCCCATTATCTGAAGAAGTGTCTGTCGATGATGAGGTGATATCACAATTATCTATCTGGTGAATTTCATTATTTGTTTCATCACTATCAGTCTGTTCTAATATACTCATTAATTTATCTTTTATATTCCCTGATAAGTCAAGTTTATTTATATTTCTTTGAAAGTTACAGTATCTACTAGTGTGTCCCTTTTTCCCACATTTGAAGCAAATAATGTCTTTATATTTGTCACTTTTCTTTCTTTTGGACTCTTCTTTCTTTTCTTTAGTTCTACCTTTATGATATCTTCTATTATTATTCTTGTATCTATCCGTATCTTTCTTTTCTTTTGTTCTTTTCCTAGATGGAGCAATCAATGGTTCAAAGCCATATTGCTCACAAAAGGTTCCTAACTCTTTTTTAGCATACCTCTTTTCTTTTTCTATTTGATTTTTTAGCCTTAAATCATTACATAGCCATAAACCTGTTTTATTAATTGAAGATATTATATCTCCATATGTCAAGCTAGGATAGTCTATAGTTCCTTCATTATTGGCTATATCAAGTCTAACTTTTTGAGCAAAGAAATAAGGTAAGCCAACAATAAATTTTTCTTTCCAGTAGGATTGTTGACAATCATTCCTACTTAAAACTTTTGAAATAAAAACATCTTATACCATCTAAAGTCTGAAAGTTGTGGACATCTTAAATTAATTAAAACATCTGAAACTCTTTCTTTATATTGGTTAGGATCTCCAACAAAATGTTTAGTTATGGTAAAAATTAATGTATTAACTGCATCTTGTGAAGGCTGTCTATCAGTCATTATAACACTTCCATCTGTTTCTCTTTTAACTGCTGATAATATTTCATTTCTGTCATCATTATTTAAATAATGATCCCACCAGCCTTTCAATTGGCCAGTAAAACCAGTGACAATTAAATGAGCTATCTGGTGGTCCTGTTTTCCATGATTTTTATAAACATTAGTTAGCAAAGTCATTTCATGTAAAAGGTTTATTATTTTATATTTTGACATTCCATCAATATTCCATTCATAAATTAACTCTAGCGAGTAAGATGAATTGACATAAGTATATCTTTCTTCAAATTGTAAATCAGGGGGAGTAGGTTTAGGATACCAATTCTTTCTGGGGTAATTCTTCCTTTTTTGCGATCTTGTGATGAAGATGCTAAAGTTAATTTATTAATTTGTAATTTGTCTGTAAATTGTGATTCCAAATTATCTACATCTGATAAGTCTATCAGATCTGTCAATTTATTGTCTTCTGATTCTTCATCCTCTAAAGAGTCAGTCCGTCCTAACGTTATAATATTCTTATTTTTTAATGGCTCCATGTAAGAAAAGACATGCTAAAAGAAAATAGTACTTTTAAAGAATCCCTATGTAGGAAGATAGAAATAGAAGAAAAACAACAAAGAACAAAAGCTAAAGAAATAGTCAACAAAGGAAGGAAAACTAATAATAATGAAGAAAAGGAAAATAGTGATAGTGTAGTAAAAGCAAAAGTAGTTAGCAATAGATGGAAAATTGATAATAATGATAGTTTAAAAGAGAAAATTGATGAAAGACTAAAATCAATTGAAAAATCCATAATATACACCCAAAATGATAGTTTGGCAGAATTAAAGAGGAAAATGGAAATTTTAAATTTACCTTTAGATATAGACTGAAAAAGAAATATAGCAGTTTTGAATAATACTGAGGTATCAGATAATGAGAACACTGACAGACATACTAGACATAACATATGTCATAAATGTAAAGAATATGGACACTAAAAAACAATGTGCTAGACAGAATAAAATTACTAAACAAATTAGTAAATTATTATTTGAAGACGGCATACTAAATGAATTAATGGAAATATTTAATGTTAGCCAAAAAGATATAGATCAAGTTAAGAAAAAGAAAGAACTAAAATCAACCAACCCACTTAAAGTCAACAAAAGAAAAAGAAAACAAAAAGACATAGTAATCAAACTGATAGAAAATCTACCTAATCACTTAAATGATAAAAGAAATTATTTACTAAAGTTGAAAGATTCGATAAACATACCTATTACTTGTATTAAGTGTAGGAAAGACGAACACCATGTCAGGGAATGTGGAAAGAAAGAAAAATTTAAAAATAAGAAAGAAAAGACAAAAATAAAACAAGATGGAGTAGATATAAAACCTGTAACTTTACAAGACTTAATGACAGAAGCAAAAATACTAAAACAAGAAATTAAAGAAGATAATTCTACAGACATAGATGAACAAAATATTGCAAAAATAACAAATTTAAAAAGAAAGTTCTAAACCCATGACAGACCCACCTTTATTAGAAAAAGACAATGGTAATAGACAGAATTTCTTTAGTTTAATTGACAGAGTAATTTTTCAAAAAAGGGATACAGAAATTATTTTAACTAATAAAGAGTTTTCTTTGACAGAAATCACATTAACAGGCTCAGGTACTCATAACATGAGCTGTATACAAGAAAGATTAATTCAAGCCACTGGATTAATTAATCATAAATTACCTAATGTATATAAAGATATATGGGTTGAAGTTATTAAAAAAGGAATTAAAGCTAATATAACTAACGCACCTTTTAATCCTATCCTACCCTTTATCCCAAAAGAAATTGATTTCCCCTATAAGGTCACTATCTTACAAGATACTAATAAAGAAAGAATCTATGGAACTAAAAGAAGTTTGTCATTTTTAGAGACAAAAATATCACTTGTTCACCAGTCGACAGATCAGGACATAGAGATAGAGATTCGTTCTTACTTCCCTGTTGCTCTTTTGTATAAGTACCAATATATAATCCAAACAAATAGGTCAAACACTTTATGAAAAAAGATTCAACACAAAAGATAGAACTATGCTTACAAGTCAATATGATTGGACTGAACGAACTGAAAGATTGACAGATGTACCAAATAAAATTATAATAGATGACATTCTTGCATCCTTTTTAATAAGCTCAAATACTAATGTAACAAATGCCTTAATAAAAGAAGTCTTGACAGATTCTCCTTTACTAATTATTAAAGAAGATATTAATTGTGGTAATTTCTTGAGTAAAGACAGATTTAATCTCTTGACAGAAAGAATTAATTATAAGGCTCTGACAGATTTTCCCCAGACTACTTTAGCAGTTGATAAAAGACTTTATGGAGAAGCTTTCTTTCATAGATTTTCACAGGATGAGTTATATAGTAATACATACAAAATGGATAGAATCATGGCAGATTTTATAAAGTTTTTGAATTCCAATCCCTCTAACATTGAAAGACTTCATTATGATTACTCTTATACCACTACTCAGCAAGAGCACAAAGGTGTATAGAAAAAAGTTTGTTTTATTATATATAATTTAAATTTTAAAAATGATTTTATAAAACATTTTAAAGAAATTTCACAGAAAGACATTAGTGAAAGGATTTTAAAAATAAATTCGAAAGAAACCTTGCATGAAAATGTTTATTCTCAAAATAATATTTCAAGACATAATCCTTTTCCCCAACCCCATTTGCAGACAGGACATAATCCTTTTCCCCAACCCCATTTGGAGACTAATATGAGTAAAAGAACCTCCCAGGCAAACATGAAAGGCAAGAGCAAGGCACTAGCAGTGCCCAAACATTTTCGAAAGCCTTCGGTAAGGATTACAGATGGGCAGGAAGGCGTCTTGTTAGAGACAATATCCCTTCAGGATACGTTGCAAGCAGAAGCAATGTATTCATGTGGTGAAAATAGTGTAACTCTGCAAAAAATGCTCCGCACTGAAATGGTACACTAAAATAACCTTGGTTGTTCATAAAGAATTCTCATTGACAGTTATTGCCCTTGTTGATTCAGGTGCTGATATGAATTGTATACAAGAAGAATTAATACCTTCTAAGTATTATGAATCAACAACTGACAGATTAACTCAGGCTAATGGTGATAGACTTAAAATAAGTAATAAACTAACTAAGGTATACATGCATAATAATGGTATCAATTTCAGAACACCTATCTTCTTGACAGATAAGTTGTCCTCTAAAGTTATACTAGGAAATCCTTTTTTGGCTTTACTTTACCCATTTTTCACGACAGACAATGGAATATGTAGTCTGTTTGGGAATCTTTTAAGGTCTTTTACGCATGCTGGTGAACAGTAATGTCTTAAAATCTGTGCTGTCTTTGTCTTTGTCTGAACTTTGGTACGTACTCACGCATGTTAATAAATTGTAGTGACTAGAGAATATCTGTCTGTATCTGTTTCTTGGACTGTCCTGGATTGGTCTGGTGTTAATCTGTCTGAAAATAATTCTTACGTGTGGAGTAATCTGGCACAAGTGAATAGTGATCTATCTTGTTCTTTCCGTAGTTATCTATTATTTTGTCTGATAATAGCATAGTCACTTTGTCATTATGTTTTTGATCTCCACCTGAATACACTGTCATGTATTCTGAAGGGATATTGTCTCTATGGAGACGCCTTCATGCTTTTGACTGAAATCTATTTAAAGATTTCTTTTTTGGCAAAATATGGTTTGAGAGTTTAGCCTTAGAATGGCTATCTTGCTTGTCAGGCAATTATGTAACAAGAAAGGACTAAAAGTCACGATCAAGGCAAATATCGTTGACATGAAACATGACAAAGACAAAAGAAAAGAGATGTAAATGGGAGTGTACGTAGGAGTCTAGATACAAAAGATACAAAAGAAGAAGGAAGACTAGTCAACAAAGGGTGGAAAATTTTTGGTTGTCATAAAAACTTTGAAAACCCTTCTTTTTTTTTTAATTATTATTATTATTTTTTTAATATTTATGTACTTAGGTACTACTACTACTGGGTAGAATAGTATCATCTATCATTGAATTTGTAGGAATCTCATCATCTATTACTAGTTCAATTTTATTAATAATTGTGTCCTTTGAGATGGAAATTTCTTTCAGTAAGTATATATCCTTGGGGATTGGTGGTAGGAGAAACTTAAAGAATACTTCTGTTTCCAAAATATTAGTACATATTCCATTGTCTGTCATGAAAAATTGGTAAAGTAAAGCCAAAAAAGGATTTCCTAGTATAACTTTAGAGGACAACTTATCTGTAAAGAAGAAAGGTGTTCTGAAATTGATACCATTATTATGCATGTATACCTTAGTTAGTTTATTACTTATTTTAAGTCTATCACCATTAGCCTGAGTTAATTTGTCAGTTGTTGATTCATAATACTTAGAAGGTATTAATTCTTCTTGTATACAATTCATATCAGCACCTGAATCAACAAGGGCAATAACTGTCAATGAGAATTCTTTATGAACAACCAAGGTTATTTCAGTGTACCATTTCTGGAATATTATTATGTCAATTATATTTAAAAATTCATCTTTATAATCATCTTTGTGAGAACTTTCACCATTATAATTATGTCTGTCAAGAAGAGAGGAATCTATCAGGGGTTTATTACAAAATTTAATTCTATCTTTTATGCTAATTACTTGTGTAGCTATCTAGTCAACCATGCCTTTTAAGATGGAATTTTCTGATTTTAATTCCTTTAGTTCATTTTTTAGGCAAATAATGTCTTTATATCTGTCACTTTTCTTTCTTTTGGACTCTTCTTTCTTTTCTTTAGTTCTACCTTTATGATATCTTCTGTTATTATTCTTGTATCTATCCGTATCTCTCTTTTCTTTTGTTCTTTTCCTAGATGGAGCAATCAATGGTTCAAAGCCATATTGCTCACAAAAGGTTCCTAACTCTTTTTTAGCATACCTCTTTTATTTTTCTATTTGATTTTTTAGCCTTAAATCATTACATAGCCATAAACCTGTTTTATTAATTGAAGATATTATATCTCCATATGTCAGGCTAGGATAGTCTATAGTTCCTTCATTATTGGCTATATAAAGTCTAACTTTTTGAGCAAAGAAATAAGGTAAGCCGGCAATAAATTTTTCTTTCCAGTAGGATTGTTGACTGAACGGTTTTAGACCCCTTAACCCAACTAGATTAACCTAGTTAATTAGCCAAGTGATTAACTTAGTCAAATTATTCAAATCTAGGTTAACAAATCAAACAATCATATCAATTATATAAAGTAGCGAAAAAGTAAAACAAGACACGATAGAAGCAATAGAAAAACAAAATAGCAAGAAAGATGATATAGTAATAGACCAAGACAAAACAAGACAGGATAGTGAAAAGCTAGAGACAAAAGAAGAAGTAGGGAAAGTTATAAGAAAGGACATGCTAAAACCAAAAGAAAATAGTACTCTTGAAGAATCTTTACGTAGGAGGCTAGAAGTAGAAGGAAAGATAGAACAAAAAAGAGAAATAGTCAACAAAGGAAGGAAAACAAATAATAATGAGGAAAAGGAAAATAGTGATAGTGTAGTAAAAGCAAAAGTAGTCAACAATAGATGGAAAATTGATAATAATAATAGTTTAAAAGAGAAAATTGATGAAAGACTAAAATTAATTGAAAGATCCACAATATACACCCAAAATGATAGTCTGACATAATTAATTAAAAAAATAGAAATTTTAAATACACCCTTTGATATAGACAGGGAAAAAGAAATAGCAGTATTAAATACTACTGAGTCATCAGATAACGAGAAAACTGACAGACATGTTAAACATATTATTTGTCATAAATGTAAAGATTATGGACACACTAAAAAACAATGTGCTAGACAGAATAAAATTGCTAAACAAATTAGTAAATTAGAATTTGAAAAAGATACATTAAATGAATTAGTGGAAATATTTAATGTTAGCCAAAAAGAGATAGATCAAGTCAAGAAAAAGAAAGAACTAAAATCAACCAACCCATTTAAGATCAACAAAAGAAAAAGGAAACAAAAAGGCATAATAATAAAACTGATAGAAAACCTACCGAATCACTTAAAAGACAAAAGTGATTATTTACTAAAGTTGAAAGATTCCATAGTAATACCTATTACTTGTATTAAGTGTAAGAAAGATGGACACCATGTCACGGAATGTGGAAAGAAGGAAAAATTTAAAAATAAGGAAGAAAATACAAAAATAAAAGAAGATAAAGTTGTAACTTTACAAGACTTAATGAAAGAAGCAAAAATACTAAAACAAGAAATTAAAGATATTAAAGAACATAATTCCATAGACATAAATGAACAAAATATTGTAGAAATAATAAATTTAAAAGAATTTTCTAAACCCATGATAGACCCACCTTTATTAGAAAAAGATGATGGCAATAACAGAATTTCTTAAGTTTAATTGACAGAGTAATTTTCAAAAATGGCATACAGAAATTACTTTAGTAATTAATAAAGAGTTTTCTTTGACAGAAATTGTCCTAATAGACTTAGGTGCTGATATGAACTATATACAAGAAGGATTAATACCTTTAAAGTATTATGAAAAATCATCTAAGAGATTAACTCAAGCTAATGGAGAAAAACTAATGATTAATTATAAAATACCTAGTGTCCACATATGTAATGACGGAGTATGCTTTGAAACAGTTTTTGTTTTAATTAAGGACCTTTCTTCTAAAATTATTCTAGGAAAACCCTTTATGGCTTTACTTTAGCCATTTTTAACTAAGAAGAAGGAATTAAAACCAATGTGTTAGGAAAAGATATACTTTTTAAATTTATCTTGCCACCTATCCCGAAAGAAATCTATTCCCTTGATAACACTTCCATAATAAAAGAAATTGATAAAGAAAGAATTGATAGAAAGAATAGACATTTAGAATCCTTAAAATCAGAAATAATATACAAAAGAATTACTGATCAATTAAATGATCCCATGTTACATCATAAAATAAAAACATTCAGACAACAGATTGAGGCAAAAATTTGTTCTAATCTCCCTACTGCTTTTTGGCATAGACGTCGACATATAGTACAATTACCTTATGAAAAAGACTTTAATGAAAGACAGATACCTACTAAGGCCAGACTAATGCAAATGAATAATGAATTATTAGAACACTGTAAAAAAGAAATCAAAGATCTTTTAAATAAGGGTTTAATCAGAAAAAGCAAGTCCCCTTGGAGCTGTGCTGCTTTTTATGTTAACAAACAGGCAGAATTGGAACGTGGAGTTCCAAGATTAGTTATAAACTATAAACCTTTGAATACAGCCTTACAATGGATAAGATATCCCATCCCTAATAAAAAAGATTTACTTGACAGTCTTCATGAAGCAACCATATTTTCTAAATTTGATATGAAAAGTGGATTTTGGCAAATACAGATAGACGAGACAGACATATATAAAACTGCTTTACAGTTCCTTTTGGACATTATGAATGGAATGTTATGCGTTTTGGTCTAAAAAATGCACCTAGTGAATTTCAAAATATAATGAATGATAGATTTACATCTTTTACAGAATTTTCAGTTGTCTATATAGATGATGTTTTAATTTTCTCCAAATCAATCGATGACCATTGGAAACATTTAGATATATTTGTCAAAGTAATTAAACACAGTGGATTAGTTGTCTCAGCCACTAAGATAAACTTATTCCAAGACAAAATCCGATTTTTAGGACATAATATTTATAAGGGAACCTTAAGTCCCATTGACAGAGCCATTCAATTTGCAGATAAATTCCCAGATGAAATAAAAGATAAAAATCAATTACAAAGATTTCTTGGTAGCTTAAATTACGTTTCAGATTACTTTCAAGGATTAAGAAAAATATGCAGACCCCAATATAACAGGCTAGAAAAGAATCCTCCTCCATGGACAGATAGACATACTATGATAATCAGACATATTAAAAACTATGTTAATCAACTTCCTTGTATTGTTATTCCCTCTCCTGATACTTTTAAAATTGTTGAAACAGATGCTTCTGACATAGGTTATGGTGGAATTCTAAAACTGATAGGCCACAATCTGAATGACCCCTTGTGATTAAACCTAATTAATTAATTAACCAAGTTATTAATTAATCAATTAATCATGCAATTGCGTGGAAGCACAAACAAATCACCAAAAACTAAATATGCAGCGGAAATTAAATAACACGATGATTTGTTTACGAATGGGGAAAACCCTAATGGCAAAAACCCCACCGGGTGATTTTCAGGTCACCACTCCCGAAACTCCACTATTATCAAATCAAGCGGTTACAAGTAAAGGAATCCCAAGTACCTTACCAACCTACAGTTGAACCCTTACCCCAATACCCAATTTGACTTGATCTGTAGTGACAGTTCCCACCTTTGATGCACGGCTTCCAAGTATGTGACTAACCAATGCGCGGATCCCAGTACGCGACTTTAGAACACCAACTAAGGAAGAAAGGTTGGCTGCAAAGTTCTTCAGTTCATCCTTTATGATGAATAGCAGGAAGATGCTTGGTTACAAAACCCTACGATCCAAATACACAGCAACTTCTTGAAGGAAGATGAAGTAGGTCAAGAACTTCTTCTTGTGATCACAATTTGCTTGAACAGAGATTGCTCAATGATATTGCAACTTGTGTCACACTTGATGGCTCTTAAAACAATCCTTTTATATGTTTAGGGTTAGAAGAAAAGAAGGCCCAAAATCATATTCACGGATCCCAAGAAAATCAGATTGGAAATCTAAAATTTTAAATCTCGACAGATAGCAGGTGTCGAGGTAGCTATCGAGCAGGTGTCGAGCTTTAAAAACTTTGCACTTCAGCTTGCTTTTTCTTGGACAGACTTGATGACTTCAACACTTAACCTTGAAACCTTGTTTCTTGAAGTATTAAAAACACCTAGAACTACCCAATTACAAGTAGAGTGCGTTTTGTCAAAGGATTAGCCAATTTACATGAATAAGTGACATATGTTCTTAAACAAGTGAAAACATATATGTCCTAACAATCTTCCCCTTTGGCAATCCGTGACAAAACCACAACAAACAAATGAACACATGAGAGAAGTCATAAATCACTCAACTCATATTCACTTGTTGAATACAATAAAATCTATCCTAACACAAACTCTTGAAAAACTTTGCAAGAAGAGAGTTTATGGCAAGTAGACTTTGACAACCTGTATTTCTGAAACACTTTAAACAAAACTCATCAAGGCATCTTGTGTGAAACAGAAATAATAGATTGCATACAAGTATAAAGAACATGTGTATAAAGATAGGAAAGAAACAACACATGAAGAGAGAGGTGAAAGAAACATACATCAGCATATATAAAGTATAAGTACAATGTATGTAAAATGGTCAAAGGACCTCATATACATGATCAATGTATCTAAAAGGTAAGAAAAGAAAAGATACATATATAGCCTCACTACATCCCTCAGAAATGTCAACACTCCCCCTATCAAAAATGTCCTATACTAACTCTCCCCCTAAGATGACTACTCTCATAACCCAAAACTACTTCCCCTTTTTGTCACGAGTGACAAAGGGTAGAGTGTCATGTAGACATCTCATCGGCAGAGCTAGCATCCCCATCATCATCATCATCATCATCATCCTCAGAATCTGAAGCTACTGGAGTAGGTGGTGAAGAAGTAGCCTCTGGAGCAAATCCACCCATGGTCGCCTGCCGTCGTGCAATACGACCAACACGAACATTCACCTGATACAACTCAGCAGAGAGTGTATCAAGGCGAGTGTCCATGCGCTGCAGCTGCGCCATAATATCTCCCAGAGATACATTGCTCGAAGAGGAAGAAGGAGCAGATGTAGATGGAGCTGATCTGGATGGAGCCGAACGGGAGGGAGAAGTGGCATTCGGCTGTCTCGACTTGAACTGCGCCTCACTATGTTTTACGGTAGCGGCATCTATGGCAAATATGTGTGTGAAGTGGTCGGACACAGGAAAGGGAATGAAAAAATGGCGTAGGATCCTCGTGATAGCGGAAGGAAAGATGAGCTTATCACGGGACGCTGAATCAAGATAAACATCAATAATAGAAAGAATGAAGTGAGAAGTAAAATCTATGGTAAGATGCTCTAATAAAGACAACAAAAATCAAGCACGAGGCTCAGTGATAGAGTTATAGTGAGAAAGAGGATGGAGAACAAAAGTCATCACCATGTTGATAAATCTAGGACCTTTAGCAAAAGGCCTACATGATGTGAACTGATGCTCACCCCAATCAGCAGGGCGCTCACAGAAAGCGGAAATGAGCTCATCTTTGGACACAGTCCTCAGATACTCACAAGAAGGGTAATCAGGAAACTCTATCCTAGGTACCCTAAGCACATTCGCAACTAGCTGCGGAGTGACAGGAATGCGCGTACCTCAAACGCGAGTGAAGAAGAGAGGTACTGAACGATCAATCCCGTGCATGTTGGAGTAGAACTCCTGTATCAGCACGAGAGGGCAAGTGACCGAGATGTCACACAGTGACCCCCATCCCCTACTGTGAATGACAGAGGGAAGGTCAGTATCGGCGAAGTCCGCCAGAATGACTTGGCGTTCCGAATGAACACCTCATCGAGAAAAGTTCTCCAAAAATGCCTTATGGGCATCTCCATCACGGAATCGAAGGTTAAGGGGAGCAGAATCAGAAGAAGCAGAAGCTCCAGAATGCAGAGGGTTCCGAGCAGGAGTGGATTTACGTTTGGGTGCCATAAACACTACTAACGTAAAAGAATGAGAAAGAGAGAGAGAGAGGAAGACAATCAGAAAAGTCCCAAAATAGTTCATATATATCAGATATATTGAACAACAAGTACGTATGCATGAGAATGCATGAACATGTGACATGCAAAGGAAAAAACATCATGGGCTCAGCCCAATCCAATCCTAGTAGCACACAGCATATAGCACACATCTAAATGCATGTAAATATCATTCTAATGCACATGGAATGCAATGTATGACATTTTAAAAGCATTTAAGTAAAAACCCAACCCAAAATTTCAAGAAAAACTCATCAATTTTGAAAAACCCCAAAATTTTTCAAAAATCCCAAAACTTAGGTTTTAAAACATGCAATGCATGAAAAAGTAAGGGAAAATGAACATACCAGGTGATGGAATGCAAGGGAAGATCGAAAATGATGAAGCTTTGAAGATTTGAGTGAGAAATGTGTAAAAGGGAGATGAAGAGCCATGGAGAGATTGAGTGAGAAATGAGAGAAATCACGATCAGACCTTAAATAGACACCTCAGTAATTCTCGACAGCTGAGGTGTCGAGAGGTATCGATGAAGGTGTCGAGAAAGGTGTCGAGGATTTTGCCTTTGATAGCTGAAGGTATCGAGAGGTATCGAGGTGCAAGACCAATTTCAGATAAAAGAATCTCGATCGATCGCACAGGTGTCGAGGAGGTATTGAGGAGACAGAAGATTTCTCGATCGATCCATAAGGTGTCAAGACAGGTGTCGAGAAAGAAGACATCAACACAATAAGTGAATCTCGATTGATCCATCAGGTGTCGAGAATCTATCGAGGAGACAAAAACTTTCTCGATCAATCCATCAGGTGTCAAGATAGGTGTCGAGATTGCGATAAGAAAAAGCTTGAAAAGCTCGACAGATGACCAGGTGTCGAGGAGGTGTCGAGCCAGCAGTAAAAAGCAGTTTTTCGAGAAGGGAAAAACACAGACATGAATGCAATCCAACACACACCTCAACCAAAGATCCACTCAACATATAAAGCACTCAAAATCATCTCTCAACAAAAATTTAAGCACATAGATCCTCAAAAAAAACACACACACACACACACACTAAACAAGTCTAACCAATTTTGTTTTTCAAAAACAAGTTAAGACAGTTTAGTGAGCATACATTTAGCACATGTAAAACCTTTGTGATGGCCAAATCATATTGTACCTGCACATGTATCAAAAGTAGCAAAGAATATTGCGTGTTGTGTGTGAAAAACGTCACAAGATTGCATATGTGTATGCATGTTATAACGATCTGAGATATGAGAAAACAACTTTAACTCACACACAATCATAACTGTTTGATGGGGACTATCACCTTCGAGGTACATCCTATAACTCCTACATCTCCTAGAATACACGCTTGCAACCATATTTAAAGCATTTTTGATCTTTTTGCTTTTTATTTTCTTTGCATATTTTCTTTTATTTTAGCATATCATGCATGGGCATATAAAAGAGAGGAAAGAAATACCCAAGATGTTAAGCATTTGACATCGCACTTTTGCTATGCCGAAGCATACGAATGTCTTTGACACTGCACTTTTGCTATGCCGAAGCATACATGTGTCATATTATGATTGGCGGGCAACAGTGGTGAGATGGTTATTTATGCCTTTCTCTTAGGATTTTCTAGTCCTACCCGTCAAAAAGAGTGATATGAGTGTTAAGCTTTAAGAGATAACTTAATCGTACTCATCACAAACAAGAGCCACAAAGCTCACTTGCTTAGTTGTGCATAGAGATGCTCATCTAAGCTACAAATGATACAAAGTTTAGAAAACTTTGTTTCAATGGCCATCCAAGGTACACAAATACCAAAGTACACAAAACACACACTGTTTTTGTATTTTTCTGATTTTTCAATTTTTTTTTATATTTAAAAACAAAATAAACAAAACTGAAAGTAAACACACAAAACATGTTAAACAAAACAAAGCATAAAACTAGACTGACTCAACAAAAATGCAAAGCACACAGATAATGCAACAAACAAGAAAAAACAAGAAGGAGAGAAGAAAGTGATGAAATCACTTAAAGTCCTTTTTCTTCCACATCTTGAAAGAACCTTTCCTTTGATTGAATCCTTGAACTGGTGGTGAAGGGGAAGAATTGAAACCGTTCAGATTCGAAAGGAACATGAGGGCTTTTAGAAGATCTCCAAGAGGAGCAAGAGAGGATTGAAGCTGATTTTGGCTTCCGGATGCTATCATGCCATTGCTCTGTTGAGTGGCTAACCACTTATAGCAATTTGGTCGAGTATGACCGGCAGCGCCACAATGATGACAGAGATGCTGCTTCTTTTGTTTAGGCTTTTGAGAGTTAGCCTTCTTAGCCCTATGGTTTTTAGCATCTTTCTTATCTTGCTTAGGGGGTGCTCCTAAGATAGATTTACCCTTGTCTAAGTTCTCACTAGCTAATTCAGTTTTAACATCAATATTCTCAATTTCAGTGTTATTAGCAGGAGGAACAAAAACAATATTGCTAGTAGAAGCAGTATTAGAGAAAGAAAGACCATACCCCAACCCAGTTCGATCCAAAGCAGATTTCTGATTGCTAAGCATCTCATCAAGCTTTGCACTTGAAGTCCTCTCTAGTTGAGCTTTGACTTGAAACAACTCCGCTTCAAGCTTCTTGGTCTTCTCAGCCAAAAAGTTGTTCTCAAACCTTAGTGCTCCAATAGTTTGATTCGCCTCATCAAACTTTGTGGATAACTCTTCATGATCAAGTTCCACATCACTGAGCTTCTTGGTGGCTAGCCTGTATAATTTCTCATGCTTCTCAAAGAGCTTGTAAAGCTTCTCATAGGTTGAATGGATGTCATCTTGATCATCCATCTTCTCAAATTTAGACTCCACCAGTTCTTCTTCTTCATCCACTTCTTCAACAATCCCTTCAGTAGGATTGACTGTGGCAGTGAAGGCATTTAAGATTCCGTCATCCTCATTGTCGGAATCATCTTCAGGCTCAGTGTCACTTGAGGTTGTAGCAAGTGCCTTACTCTTCCCAATGCTCTTGAGATATGTAGGGCATTCATGCTTCATGTGACCAAATCCATGACATCCAAAACACTTTGGTCCTGTAGGAACAGTGTACTGACCGCCATCCTTAGCATCCTTCTTCCCTTTGTCTTGACTCTTGAACTGAGAAGAACTAGATTGTCTGCGGTCCTTGTCGAAGTTCCTCCCATTGGCATTCTTCATAAACTTCTTGAACTGCCTTGTAATGTAGGACTTCATCTTGGAATCTTCATCATCGGAAGACTCATCTGTATCACTGCTCTTGGCCTTCAGGGCCACGCTCTTGCCTTTACCAGTTTTGCCAATCCTGGAGAGTCCTAACTCATAGGTCTGCAAGTTTCCAACTAGCTCAGTCAAAGGAATCTTGTCAATATCCTTTGATTCTTCTATTGCCGTAATCTTGGCATGATATCTCTCAGGTAGAGATCTGAGCACCTTCCTTACAACCTTGGGTTCAGGGATGGTTTCCCCAAGATTGAAGGCTGAGTTCACTATGTCCTTGAGCTTGGCATAGAACTCATCAAACGACTTATCCTCCTCCAATCTTAATTTCTTCAAAGCTAGTAGTGAGCCTCTGAAGCTTTGAATCTTTGACAGCCTTTGTTCCTTCATAGGTTGTCTGGAGGATGGTCCAAGCCTCCTTAGCAGTTTCAGTTGAAGATATCTTCTTGAACTCCTCATTGGTGACTGCGCTAAATAGGGCATTTAACGCTCTGCTGTTGAAGTTAGCCGCCTTGATCTTTGCATCATCCCAATCAGCCAGTTCTTCTTTTGGCTTAGTCCAGCCAATCTCTACAGCTTGCCACACCTTCTCATCTAAAGACTGCAAGAAAGCTCTCATGCGTACTTTCCAGTATGCATAGTTAGTGCCATCAAATAAAGGAGGTATGATTAATGACTGTCCTCTATCCATGACAAATAGGGGTCAATGGATCAACACAGCAAAGATTAAACCTAATCAGAGTGTGCCTGTTCTGATACCACTTGATAGGCCACAATCTGAATGACCCCTTGTGATTAAACCTAATTAATTAATTAACCAAGTTATTAATTAATCAATTAATCATGCAATTGCGTGGAAGCACAAACAAATCACCAAAAACTAAATATGCAGCGGAAATTAAATAACACGGTGATTTGTTTACGAATGGGGAAAACCCTAACGGCAAAAACCCCACCGGGTGATTTTCAGGTCACCACTCCCGAAACTCCACTATTATCAAATCAAGTGGTTACAAGTAAAGGAATCCCAAGTACCTTACCAACCTACAGTTAAACCCTTACCCCAATACTCAATTGGACTTGATCTGTAGTGACAGTTCCCACCTTTGATGCACGGCTTCCAAGTACGCGACTTCAGAACACCAACTAAGGAAGAAAGGTTGGCTGCAAAGTTCTTCAGTTCATCCTTTATGATGAATAGCAGGAAGATGCTTGGTTACAAAACCCTATGGTGCAAATACACAGCAACTTCTTGAAGGAAGATGAAGTAGGTCAAGAACTTCTTCTTGTGATCACAATTTGCTTGAACAGAGATTGCTCAATGATATTGCAACTTGTGTCACACTTGACGACTCTTAAAACAATCCTTTTATATGTTTAGGGTTAGAAGAAAAGAAGGCCCAAAATCATATTCACGGATCCCAAGAAAATCAGATTGGAAATCTGAAATTTTAAATCTCGACAGATAGCAGGTGTCGAGGTAGCTATCGAGCAGGTGTCGAGCTTTAAGAACTTTGCACTTCAGCTTGCTTTTTCTTGGACAGACTTGATGACTTCAACACTTAACCTTGAAACCTTGTTTCTTGAAGTATTAAAAACACCTAGAACTACCCAATTACAAGTAGAGTGCGTTTTGTCAAAGGATTAGTCAATTTACATGAATAAGTGACATATGTTCTTAAACAAGTGAAAACATATATGTCCTAACAAAAACAAGTAGCAAAAAATGATGCTAAAGAACATATTGTTATATTCCATTCTGGCTCATGGTCAACTACTCAGCAGAATTATAGTATTATTAAGAAAGAAATTTTAGCTATTATATTATGTGTTTCAAAATTCCAAAATGATCTTTTTAACCAAAAGTTTTTAATCCGAGTTGACTGTAAAAGTGCAAAAGAAGTTTTACAGAAAGATGTTCAAAATCTTGTTTCCAAACAAAGTTTTGCAAGATTGCAAGCTATTTTAAGTGTTTTTGACTTTGATATTGAATATATTGAACGATTTTTGGACCCCTTAACCCAACCAATTGGATTAACCTAGTTAATTAGCCAAGTGATTAACTTAGTCAAATTATGCCAATCTAGGTTATCATAATCAAACAATCATATCAAGAATATAAAGCAGCGGAAAAATAAATGACACAATGATATAATGACCCAGGAAACCACATGGTAAAAACCTGGGGAGGATTTGACCTAGCTATCCTCAAGGTAAACCTGAATCCACTATGCGAAAGAATCGAAGTTCATACAAAAGGACTTACAAGCTCCCCGCTTGACTTCCTAATGCTACCCACTTGTAGAACTTACTGACACGACCACGTGCAAGCTCCGAATCCACGGACTCCTTCTTTCTTGGATTCTCCAATCAGCTACAAGCACCCACGCTTATTATTCTTTAAGCTCCAATGGCAGCAATCGAGTTGATCATCAAGATGTTGATATTATCTCTACCTTGAAAACCCTAAGTTTATGTGAAGGAAAGCTCCTCAATGATCTCACAAGAGATTCACACAAACCGCAATGTATGAGCAACAATACAACCAGAGCAACTTTAAAAAATGTGGCTAGAGTTTTGCCTTATATACCTAGGGCAAAAATATAAAACCCTAAATGTTTAATGAAGTAGGACTGAGTTGGAAAAATCTGCAGAAAAGCATTCTGCCCGAGATTCGATCGATCGAGTCTTTCTTTCGATCGATTGAGCTAGGCCAAAATGCACCAATGCATCTGCAGCCTCTCGATTCCAACTTTACATGAAAGACACAACTTTGAGCAAGCCTAAACAAGACTAAACATAATGTTTTGATCATGGTTTGCCAACATTACACATTAGAGTTCTAAATACATAAATTCCTAAATCTTTAGAACCTAACATATATTAAAGGAGAATCCAATTCTATTCCTGATTTCTTAACCCGTGAATTCCTACAGGGAAGATGAGCTCCATCGCAGAAAAGAGCAACTCCCCAAAACCCAGAACTAGACAGTCTTATGCAGCTCCACCATCCCTCCTCGCCCTAGCAGATTTCTCCCTTGTCCTTCCTTCAACTCACCCAGTTTCTCTTCAAACAGACCCCTAGAAAGAACCCCAATACCCTGTAGCCCAAACCCTTTCCAACCACTTTCCCTAAGTTCCATTTCAACATCTAAACAGTCTTATGCCATGCCCTCAACTCCTCCTCCTTTAGAAACACCATTTAACATAGTTGCCTCTTCCTTTCCCCCCATTAACCTCTCCCTCCCTCTCTAACCAATCAAAGGACAGACCCTCTACCTCTCAAACTCACGTCCAAGCTCCAAAAGAAGATCACAGTGTTGAAATCTCGAAAAACTCCTGGAATTTTATTTTATGGATTGAAAGAGAATACCAGCACATTACAGATCCCCTCTCACTAGTCAGATAGCTGCTACCCCCAGGATGGGAACACCCTAAGACAGAAACATTCTATGAGTTTATTTTAGTTGACACTGACTCAATCTTGGTTACACATATGCCTTGTTCCCAAGACCCAAACATAATTGGTTATTCTAAAGTAGTCATAAAACAGATTCTCACCCCTTCCCAGTGGAGGCCAGAGCCCTAGATTCCCAGGAAATTTTCCCAAGCCTTTAAACCTCAGTTCTATAATTATTATGACTATATGGAAGCGTGGGACAGATTCCTTTTATTTCAGAACATTATTCACAGACACACTTGGTTTTTTCAATTTGATATGTATCGAAAGAAAAACATGATGGTACCAAGATGGTTTATTGATTGGTGGGTTTCTTATGGTCTTGAAGCTATGATTCTTCCTCCTGATCTCCTCAAAGCCTATGAAAGTTTCAAGAAAGAACCAAACATACCGCATCTTAAAGATTTTCCACATCTTTCGCAGTTCTTTTACAGGTTTCCAGATCTCCCATGGATCATCAGATGGGAATACAAGATAGAAAAGCATCCCTAGTATCCTTTTCCCATGCTCACCGGGAAGTTTAAATTAAAATGGTGGAATAAGTTTAATTTTGATCATATTTGCCAAGAATTGCAGAAAAGGACCTCTTCCTCCCAGACAGAAAATCCTAATTTCTTTTTAGAAAAAAGCCAAGTCCAATGCCAGCTTGCCTCTGTCTCAGACAGAAGACAGCTAAAAAAGCAATTACTTGAAGCTGCATCACAGATATCAGATGATGAAGATGACACAGTAATGGAATCATCCTCCCCAAATTACAGGACTCACCTAGAAGCATTCCAAGATTCCCAAGACCCCTATGACAGGATGGCAGATTACTATTTACAAGCACGCAGGATAGAAAGATCCAGACAAAAAGTTATAAAGAGATATTTTGACAGAATATTAATTGCACGCGTACCCGACAGATTTTCCTTTGATGTTCTGACAGATTCCAAAATAGACTACTGTTTATGAATAGTAAAACTTTTACTATTCAGGATTCTACAAGATTCTATCGATAGATTAACTTGAGTTCACTTTACCTAACTCAGGTTACTTTTGAAGACTTACCATGGTTTACTTCATCTATAAGAAGACAGACTCCGAAGACAGAAGACAGGTCCAGAATTTAGATCCAATTCTCAGTTAAAAGCTTAGGTCCAGTTTAATGGTCCCAATTTCCAGGTCCAAGTTTTAGAAAGCTTTTGTAATAGCCTCCCCTCTTTCTCAGAAAGACTTCTGTAATCCTTTCTCTTTTGTAATCTTGTAACCCTTCCCTTTAGACAGATATAATCTTGTAACCCTTTACAGACTTTACTTTGTGATCTTTTAACTCTTCAGACAGTGTTTTATTTTCAAGCTTGTATCAAAGACAGTTTGTTTTCAAGTTTTATCAAAGACAGAAGTTTTATTCAAGTAAGATTTTACTAGTTTCTGTTTTCATATTCCATACTCTGTTTTAACTTATTTTTTAATATACCTATTTTGCTATTTTCTTCTTTATCATCTATTTTATCATTGTTTATGCTTCCATATTACTGTTGTGCTCTCTCCTGGGTAGTTAATGGTATCACAACATGGACCAAAATAAGAAATTTGGATTCCAAGATGGATCTATTTGGAACTCTCAGGTTTGTACAATTTTAATTTTTAATTTCTATTTCCAGCTCTTAACATTTGATTTGCATGTGTTCCTCTTTCCTTGTTAGTTAAAAAGAAATAAAAAAAAAAAAAAAAATTATTAATCTTTTGTTCATTAAATTGAAATGGCTTTTTCTGGATTATCAGTGAGACAACTTGGTGTGGTTACTAGAGCGCTTCTCTTTTGTTTTTATTGTATTGCATTCCTTAACCACGTTCTGCATCAACTTGGGGAGTTGGTGTGGACACTAGATTTGTTTCTGATTTTTACTTATTTGAGACATCAACTTTCAGACTTTTATTACTTTTATGTATTTGAATTTTGAATTAGTTTGGGTTTGCTGTGATTAAGGATTATGTGGGATTTAATTGTGGCATGATTAAATCTTTCATATTGATTTGATCCAATAAGCCCTATTAAAATAGTGGCTCTTGTAATTGTGAAGGGACTGCCTTTTGAACTAGAATTTTCTGATGAGAAATTCTCTCTCGCTTGGTGGTGATTTCAAGCACCCTTAGGTGGTGAAGCTAGGGTTTCTCCCTTTTGTTTTTATTATCTTGCTTTCCTTAATACGTTCTGCGTCACAGGTCACTAGTTTTTTCAGTGTCAAGTAAACTCATATGTTGGATTCTCCTTTTGCATGTTCTCTACCTCCTTAATGGAAGAAAATAACTCTGGGATTTAGTGCTTGATTCGTCCAGCATGTTGTTGTCAAGGACTTACAATATGTAATCCTTGTGAATTGTTGCGCCAACAATTTTATTGTAAATAAAAGACCGGCAATTCAGTTAGTATTGTAATTTGGTAAAAACATGATTACTTGGATCCATCCTAGTATTTTCAATTTGTGTGTGTGTGTTTTTTATTTCCGCTTTTTTTATAAGTAATAAAAATTGTTTTGTGGTTTTTCTATATTTTTGGTCAAAATATTCATCTTTTTAGTTCACTGGATTTGTTAATCAAACCCTTGCTGTTAATATGTAGATCATGTGTGTGTGTTTTTTATTTTTAATTCCGCTTGTTTCATAACCAATAAAATATTTGTTGTGGTTATTCTATATTTGTGGTAAATATATTCATATTTTTAGTTTGCTGGATTTGTTAATCGAGCCCTTGCTGTTAATATGTAGATCCTGTTTAGCAGACCTATTCGTTGGATTTTGGCCCTCCATGGAGATGTAGTCGTGCCATTCATGTTTGCTGGAGTTTTGAGGCGATCATGCTTACATGTATTCTTCTCTCTCTCTCTCTCTCTCTCTCTCTCTCTCTCTCTTATATAATTGCACAATTGTATTTCAAATAAAGTGGGTTGGCTTGGCTTGGCTTGGTTTGTCTTGCGCCACCGATCAAGCTCGATGTGCCGCCACCAACAAAGCCTGTCCTACCGCTGATCTACTAACTATTCAAGATATATCTCTCTCAATGTTTCCTTCTCTTCTTTCTCACTCTAGTCGGTGGTTTTGGGGTGGTCTGTGATGGTGGGGTTGATCTGGGTTTGTGACGGTTTGTGGTGTGGGTTGATCTAGGTTGTGTGGTGGTCTTTGATGTGGTTTGGTGGTGTGGGTGTGGGGTTTTGATTTGTGTGGGAGTGGGTTTTGGGTTGGTGGGTTGCGGTGGGTCTAGGTCGTGGTGGGTTGTGGTGGCATGGGGGTTTTGGTTGTGGAGGTGACACAACTGATGCTGGCCTTACCATTGACTATTGAGTAGAAATTGTTTTTTTGTCTTACGTCAGTGGATTGATTGGTTTAATGGTGTCAAGTCGTAGTTATACTTAAGCCAGGTGTTTTCTTTTTTGTTCCTGCTAGATGATAACATATTATTTGTAGAAAATCCTTAATTACTTCATTTATGAAAATATACAGCCAAAGGTTAGTAATTTCTTCTTTCGCTAGAAGTTGTTGAAAAGAAGTTTGGTATATATGTGGCTGGGGGCTGATTTTGAATATATATGTTATTCAAAAAGAAAATTACAGCTTCAATTATATATAATGTTTGGCTTATAAGGAATTGAGAGTCATCTGTGTTGAAGGAATTAGGGATGAGATTAAAAACTGTCAAAAAGATTAATGCATTATGACGACAACAAATTGAACTTGCCTACTTTGCAATATTATCATAGGAGGTAGCTCTCTCTCACCAGTTCTCGAACCCATGGACCTGATACTTGTTATAAGTATCAAATTAACCCAGTGAGCTACTAAGAGAACCGGTCATAGGAGGTAGCTCAAACCATATTATTCTTGCCTTAAACAAATTGTTTTATATTTTGCTTCTTTTGTGACCTTTTCAAATTTTCTGATCACTTACATTGTTGTTGTTGGTTCATTAGATTCTAATTTAATTGATCCTTCTTGGGATCAATTCCATGACTTTACGATCAGTACAGTCTGTATTAACAAGGACTTGTACTTTTTTTTTTTTTTTGGGGGGGGGAAGACTTGTACTATTAATTTACATATATTAAACGTGTAATTGTTCCATGTCAAAAAAATAGTGTAATACTTTCCATTTGAATGCAAAACGAATGAATCTTGAAGTTATAGTAATTGGCTATTTTATTTTCGCTGGGTGTCACTTCATTGTATACTTTTTTCTAAAAAAAATAAAAATTCTTTTACCACTGAAAAATGTAATGAAAGATATGTAGTTTATATTCTTGCAGCAAGTAATGTTACAGGGATGGATAATAAATTTTTTTGAATTTGTAACTGCTAGTTTCTGTTCATCTGATGTTGCTGGTTTTTTAAGATACCAAGTGTTATTGTGTTGTCTTACTCTATAGTTCTTTTTGAGTTAATGATGATTTATACTGACTTTGTGATATACTGATAGTCATATTGTTTACTACAATTAGGGAACCAAGGTTCCCATATTCAGGATTAGTAGTTTCTCTTGTTCCAGGCAACCTCACAATTTATCCCAAAGGTGCATCAGTTTGATTGTAACTATTATCCTGCACTCTCAATCCCTCTTGCGTTGATTAGATTAGATTAGTTTATGGGAATTAGTTTAACTAGAAAAAGGTCAAGTTAGAAGTACAGGTGTGCTTTCTTGATGTGGCATGTTGGTAATCAGTTTGTAGAATCAATGTTGGGCGACGTAAAAATATTTTGTTGGGAACTTGTTTTGTTTATGTAAATTATTTGGGCAATGCGATTTTTTGGCAATGAACTTGTTTTGTTTGTTGGCTATTGGTCGGGAACTGTTGAGTGTTGGCAATTGTTTTGGGCGGGAATTACAGATTTAGCAAGAAAAAAAAAAAACCTATAGCCGCGTTTTTAAAAAAAACAGCTATAGAAAGGCCCACAGCCCAAAGATGATCTATAGCCGCGTTTTAAAAAAACGCGGCTTTAGAGTGAGGAACTTTTATAATATAAATAAATTAAATATATTAGATGTAACAAAAAAGTTTTAAAAAGAAGACTTTCAAGTTTCAAATCTCTTTCCAAATTGTGATACATAGGCTAAAATGCAAATTGCATCCTCTAAGTTTAACCAAAATTTATTTCAGTCTATTAACTTTACTTTCATTCAATTGAGTTCTCTAAGTTTGAAATTTATTCAATTCGGGCATTTTCTTCAATTCTATTAAAAATTTTCTCATTAAGTATGCAATTAACTAGAGAAAAAAATATTTTGAAAAAACATTATCACATAAAAAATCTATAAAATATTTTTATTATTTTTATAGATTTTTTCATGTGAAAATATTATTTCTTAATGGAAATTTTTTAAAGAAAATGAAAAAAAAAATTGAATTGAATAAATTTGAAACTTAGAAAATTTAATTGAACAAAAATAAAGTTAAAGTACTGAAATGAATTTCAACCAAATTTAGAAGGCGCAATTTGCATTTTAGCATACATTTTTTTAGATTAGATATAATTAGATGTTTATGGGAAGAATTTTTTATTTTGATAGATACAATAAAATTTCAACATATAGTATCCATTACATGATTAGATATAAATTAGACATTCACGAGAAGAAATTTTGTATCTTTATTATTGTACTTTTGGATTTCTTTAACTGTGATACATTTATATGAGAAAGAAATTACAAAAATAATTTTAAAAATTTACTTAATTAATTAATTATTTTTTATTGGGAAATAATTCATAAAGTTCTTTTATATTTTGTGTTTTTATTTATACTTTTTTATGTAAAATAATATTATATAAGCGTATGTATACTTAAATCACATGTTATGTACCATATGCTTTATAAGTCACATGAGTATTATATGAAACACTTTTTATAACAATTTGGTTTCAATATATTAAACAAGATTGTGATTAAATCAATTATAAAGTGTAGATACCTGAATAAAAAAAGTATAAATTAAATGACTATATATATATATATATATATATATATATATTATCATCACTTGAAAAAGATTTTGGAAGAATTGTGAATTAATTTGTTTGGGTGTTATCTATCAAATATACTTGTACTAACAATAATTTATACATTTAGAATTTTTGAGGGGCCCAAGTAGCATAATTTATACTTTCAACTTTGCCTCCCTTCCACCCCACTTAATTATAATTTTTTAAATGTATTACCTACAAAAAATGAGGGCTATAGCCGCGTTTCTAAAATGCAACTATAGACCCTAAAAACGTGACAATAGACACTAGAGCCGCACTTACACACGCGGCCTATACTCAGTGACAATAGCTCCTGCAGGTTTATAGCCATGTTTTTTTAACTGCGGCTATAGACCATCTTTGGGCTACGTTTACAAAACGCGGCTAAATCCTCCTATAGGGTTTTGTCTATAGCCGTGTTTTAAAAACGTGGCTATAGGGTTTTTTTTTTTTTTTTTCATTTTTTTTCCTTGCTAAATCACAAATTCTTGCCAACCATACTGCAAGCATTCAAAACCAAATACAAAACAGATAATTTACATAAACAGATACTTAAATTTCTGAAGTTCATTGCCAAAATTTTGCAAGTTCCCAACAAAAAATTGCCAAAAGATCCTATACATCACAAAAAATATAGAACAAGGATTTTTTACATTCTAATTGCATGAAGAAATACAGCCATAGCCAGCAAGCAGCAACAGCATTTCCCAACTGACCTCAATAAGGTTCTTGTCAACAGTAAGCTTGTTCAATGTCAAACTTCTAGTCTTGCTCCATGCAGAAATTTAAGGTGCAAGTCCATAAATTCATAGTCCACGTGAACCCCAAAAACTTCAAGAACAATAAGTGCAATTAGTACCCTTTTCTCTTTAGGAGCTGGATGGCAAGAACAAAAACACGATCAATGAGAACAATCACATGTTCTTCTCCCAAAATTTTCCAACAAACTTCAAATTAATAAGGCAAAAGGTGAAATGAAAGAAATTATAAAAAAAAAATTTATAAAAATTAGAACATAAACAGCATATTTCAAAGCACATTAGGAAACTAAATTAGTATCTGGATTTCCAGTATAAAATAGTATGTTGAAACCCCATTTTGCAACCCATATTTAACCTCACATGGAGGGTAAAAATGTGATTTTGCCTTGAAAATATGCATCTTAATTCTGGTCATTAGATCCTTAATCTCATTTCACTAAAGTGATCTTGATGTTGTAACGATCAAATCGACCGGTCATAAGCCCTAATCGGACCATTAGATTGAAAGTTATCATCAAATCAAGTTTTAATAGCTGAGATGCACTATCACAAATTTAGTCCGACTATATGTGATTATGAACAATTGATTTCAGTTGGTAATAAGTGTAATCAATTTGAGATCAATGACGTGTCATAATTTGATTGGTTAGGACTATATTTTATGGTGAGGTTGCATACATTTAATTAATTAGATAGTTAAACATTAATTATTCAATGAGTAATTTATGCAATTATCTTTTAATTAGAGTAAATTTGGAACCAATTAAGTCTGAAATAGGAATGGTTGGAGTCATTTAATGTTAATTGGGAGCTAATTTGGGACCTATTAATGTTAATTGTGCTGAAACCATTTTCTAACAAATGACCTCTGCTCACCATTTCATTGATATCTATCAAAATATTTTGAATCTGTGAATGAGGTTAATTTTCCCAGAAACTGGACATCTGGGGCTTCAATTTGAGCACAAGAACGAGACAATTTCGATCAAAATTGAGTCAAATATGATTTTTCGAAATTGGCTCTACAGGCTGTTATAGCAGCTACGGGAAAACCGAATTTTGGCTTGCTCCTCACTCCCACCAATCTTTCCATTTAATGCACCATATTTTCCCCAATGCTAAAATGAGGTCTAGGTTCATAATTCTTTGCCAACCCTCATTAAATGACCTTTCATTCATATTCCCTCCACCACTACTATATAAACCTTCTCTCTCCTTCATTCCAAGACACCAAAACCCTCTCTCTTCTCATCTCTTAAGTTCTAGGAAGTAGAGTAGTCTTGTCATATCTTGGTCTTCCTGAAACTCAAGGTATTGAGTAAGACTCACTCTCTCTATCCTAACTCTTCTTTTCCTCCACCCTTAGGACCTCTACCAAGAGTTTCCTTCTCCACCATATAGATCTTGCATGAAGGTATAATCCATTTCCCTAAATTGTTTTTTGTGAGAATTTAGACTTAAAGCATGATAGTAATCATTTAAATTCTCTTGAATATGTTTGAATGCTCTTAATTGTTCTTATATGTTCTTCACATGTTCTTAGTTGTTCATCACATATTCATGCATAACACTAGTTTTAATCTTAAATTCACATAAAAAATATGAAAAACATGTTTATTTCATAATTCTTAAATTCACTAGAACTTATTTTTCAATCCGAATGAATTCTTAATAAATTGAATTAGGGTTTATCACATACACACACATTAAATTCAACATGCAAATTGATTGACATATTGGATGATATGATATGAATGTTGGCCACCATAATCTAGAAGACCAGTTTCACCGGGCAAGGTGGGTGCCTAACACCTTCCCACCTTGTAACATAGCCTCCGAGCTTAGATCAAGGGTTAGTAGATCAAATGCTTATCCATGTAATTTTCGATTTTTAGATTGTAACTAGGAAACAAAGCCATATATTTTATCTTAGATTGTATCTAGGACCAAAGTCATGTAATTTCCTATGATCAATGTAAATTCAATTTCAAATAAATAAAATGAGGAATTTTTCAATTTTGGTTTTCTTATTTTTTTCCAATAATTAAATAAATGGCGACTCCATTGTAAATCCCTTAATCTAAAGGGGAAAATATAACTAGTCAAACCTCCATTTTGAGAGACAATAACATGACTTCACCTATTCACGTGATTTTGGCCCAACACACTATAAAAACGGGCCGAGGGCGCGGTCTCTCACAGTGGTGACTCCACTAGGGATATTGAGGGTTAAGCTTCAATTAGGTTGTGGTGGCCAACCATGTCATTGTTTGTTTATTACTTTTTGTATATAATATGTCTAATATGTCATTATAATGCATGTCATGCATCATTTGCTTGAATGAAATTTATTTTATTTGTGTTCCAGCCCAGAAGCCTGGTAGTATTAGCCGTGGATTGTGGTCTTCTTGAGACTCACATACCCAACGGTGAACCTACCACCTACCGCAACAAGGATCAACATGGTTAGGCCATGGTGGTTCATAGGGACAAATTGTGCCGTTCAGACCAACGCGGCGCTCTTGGCGTCACAAGTTGGGAGGTACGGCGTCCTAGCTTGTGGGGACCTTTAACCTACCTTCTACCCATGTTGAAATGACCCATAAAACCTACCTTTAGGTTGGTCCATGTAAATTGCATTGCATTATGCATGTATTTGGCCATTGTTTGAACCATGATGAGCCCAAGTCCAATGCTTAAGCCCATCATAATTGTTTGAACCTTGTATGCTATGAATGAACTCAAGCCCAAAGGCTTGTGATTGAACTCTACTTGGTATGGAAACCGAAAATTGATTCTTGAATCATTCTAAGCCCCATACTTGAGCCCATCAAAGGTGTATACGCATGATCAACATCAAAGGCCAAAAGCTCATAAGATGCATGCATTTCAAGTGCAAGCCCAAGCCATTTCAAGCAAATATCAAAATATCATAATCAAGGTTCAAGCCTTCCAAGTGCAAGCCCAAGTCATTTCAACATAATCAAGGTTCAAGCACACCAAGCCTCAAGCATCCTAAATGGACCAAGAAGAAGTAAGTGGCCTAACTTTGCCTCACTCCACATCTGATTTGCAACATCATAGTTAAGTTTAAAGTTTGTTTGTTTATTCCATGTTTCTATGTTTCTTTGAATTCAAAAATTTTATGTACCATTTAATGAGCTTTGTTCATGTATATATATATATATATTAAAAGAAAAAAAAATTCAAATTTTTTTTCAAGATTTCCAAATCTTTCCCAAAAAAGGAGAAAAAATTTCAAATGTCTTTGGACTAGGGGCATTGGGCCTTTGAGTCATTTAAAAAAAAAAAAAAATCTTTGTATTAGGGGCATTGGATTTCCTAGTGATTTTTTTCAAAAAGACCCTTTTTTTTTTCTTTCAAAGATTTCAAGATTTTTTTAAGTCTTCTTTTCAAAATGGTACATGAGGATCCCTTGGACAAAACTTTTTATAAATTAAGATGTTTAAAGGCTTGAATAATCAACTTGTACTGAGAAAGGATTGATTTCATTTGATCCGTGTAAACACTTTTGCTAAATTACTTTGAATAAAAGAAGAAATAGTCTTACAAGGCAATCAAAGAAAATCTATCCATTAGAAAATTCAAAAAGCTCATGCATTCATTCCAAATTTCTGAAAACTTTTGTGTCTCCAATAGAGCATTCATATTTTTTCTTTTAAGAGGAATTTATTAAAAGAGCTCAAGTCACTGTGCCTACAAGCAAGCATTGCTAGGGATAGGAGACCGTCTTTGATAAAACAAGATTATACCTTAATACCTAGAATGATCATTATCCATTGCTAGCCCATTTGAGTCTTTAAACACTTAGCCTCTTTTTCGCATGAACCCAATAAAATCTAAACCTAGGGTGGGAAAATTCAAAGTATGCATGCTTAAATCTCATGTTGAGGAGGAGTCGACCTTGAGCTTTGAAGCTAATTGATAAAGCTCTCCTAAAGAGAGAAGAAAAGACAAGTAGAGAATTCATTAAGCTAAAGATAAGAGATCATCAAAGAAAAATGAGCTTTCACTCAATCAATGAAAGATAAATGAAATTCCATCAATGTGAGAGAAAAAAAGTGTGCATCAAGTTTAAAGAGCCTAAAATTCATCATGCCAAGAAGAATACAATATTCATCTGAAAGAGATTTCATCAAAAAAGGAAAGATTCATCAAGCACAGAAATGTGCAAGTGCATCGAGGCAAGAAAGGAGTATAGAAAGTGCATCAAAATGACTAAAAATCATTAATCTGAGAAAAACAAGGAGGGCAAAATGTCCCCAAAAGTTCATTCAATCAAGAGATGAAAGACCAAAAAAAAAAAAAAAAAAAAAAAAAGAAAAGAAAAGAAAAGAAGCCTACTTGGCTGAAAACCCAAAAGGGCGGTCTAGGCAAAAGTTAGGGCCAAAGAAAAGAAGAAGAAGAAGAAAGGAAAAAATTGGAGAATCCCACCAAGTTGGAAACTTGAGGATGCAACCTAAAAAGAGAAATTTTACAAAATGAAAGTCTAGAAGTATGATTCAAGATGAATGAGCATAAAAACAAATGTTGATACAAGTGACCAATGAAGACTAGTGAGAAGATGACAAAGAAGAAATGAGAAAACTCCTTCAATACTTGACTTTTGAGTAATGCATACTTGGGGGAGCATCATGGGGAATTTTGAGCCTTTTTATATCATTCATTTCATAACCTAAACCTGGCCTACATTACAACCCATGAATAAGACCTCCTTGAAGTCTTGCTAATTGTTGGCGCATCTTAAACTCTAATAATATTTTTCTCTTGAATTAAAAATGAAAAATGCTTAAAATTGTCAAACCCCACAGGATGATATGTCTGAGGACAAAATTTCTTAAATTCTCAAATCCTCAAAATGGCTCAAAAGAACTTCCAAACCTAGAGCACTCTCCTTGTTTGCACCTAACAATGTGATTGCATTTTATTTCTTGATTGCCTTTGGAGACTTAATTTGACGATGTTCAAAAGGATGAAGCAAATTTGATTACATGAGTTTAATGATCTTGATCCTTCCTAATCAAAGAGATTTGTTTGATTTTTAAACACTTTGATTTGCCAAAATGGTTGTTCAAAGGATCACCTCTTGTTTATTTATTTATTTTTTTAAAAAATTCTTTTTCAAAATCCAGTTCTCTTCAACTACGTTTTGACCTGATCCTCTATGAGAGAGGTACGTAGGCAGCCTTGCAGAGGCCTCGTCCCAATCACCCAAATAACCTTGGAGAACAAAGTCAAAAAAATGTGACAAAATTGTTTGGGTGCATGTTAGGTTAAGCCCATTTGTTTGCATTAAGCATGTTTGAAATTGGAGCATTGGCCTATTTATATTGTGTGCAAGTGATGGAAATTTAGACCCCTTAAACAACCAAATTGCGTAGCCTAGATTAATTAGCCAAGTTGTTACTTAGTCAAATTATGCAATTCTAGGTTAAAGCAATTCAACAATCATATCAAGAATAATAATGCAGCGGAAAATAAATAACACAAGATATGATCACCCAGGAAACCACACGGTAAAAACCTGGGGAGGATTTGACCCACCGATCCTCAAGGCATAACAGAATTCACTATGAAAGAATTGAAGTTCTTACAAAAGGACTACAAGCTCCCCGCTCGACTTCCTAATGCTACCCACCAGTAGAACTTCCTGACACGACCACGCGCAGGCTCCGAATCCACGGACTACTTCTTTCTTGAATTCCTCAATCAGCTACAAGCTCCCCGCTTGCTTTTCTTTTAAGTTCCAATGGTTGCAACTATGTTGATCATCAAGATATTGACAACCCTAAGTTTATGTGAAGGAAAGCTCCTCAAAGATCTCACAAGAGATTCACACAAACAGCAAATATGAGCAACATAACAATATGGACAACCTTCAAAAACGTGGCTAGGGTTTTGTTTATATACCTAGGGTAAAAACATAAAACCCTAAACGTTTAATGAAGTAGGGCTGAGTTGGAAATTCTGCAGAATAATCAACCTGTGCGATTTTCGATCGATCGAGTCTATTCTTCGATCGATCGAGCCAGGCCAAAAGTCCCAAGTGCTTCTGCAGCCACTCGATTCCAACTGTACAATAATAAACCAACTTTGAGCAAGCCTAAACAAGACTAAATACAATGTTTTGATCATGGTTTGCCAACATTACAAATTAGAGTTCTAAATACATAAAATCCTAAGACCTTAGAACCTAACAAACTCCCCCTTTGGCAATCTGTGACAAAACCATAATTAAAAGCTCAAAGTTTTACAAGTAAAAGCCCTTTACAAAGGTAATGCTCATAAAATCAAATTCAGCCTAACTACTATCCATCAGTTGCAAGTGTAGACAGCAGCTTTAGTTGAATCAACCTGTATATTCCTGAAATACTCAACAAACGCATAAACGCATGTGTGACAGAAAAGAGTAAAACAACAGGTATAACATTCTTGTAAGATTCACACAACACAAAATAAAGACATATATGAATGATCAACTCATAAATATAAATCAATAAGCAGTGAATCATAAAGCAACAAGAATCAACAAAAAAAACATGTATATCAATCAATGTTACTCCCCCTAACATGAATATCCCCAAAAATGATATACAAAGTGAAGCACCTAGATACAATCTAAAAAACTCCACAAGCTCCTCAAAAACAAAAAACTCCCCCTATCTACAAAAACACCTCAACAAGTCAAAAATACCACTCCCCCTTTTTGTGACGGAATGCCAAAGAGCAATCACAGGTCGCCATCAAAAGGAGGTGGTGAGGGTGAATGAAGACGCGCCAAGTCAGCTCGTAGAGCACGAAACTCATCTAGCAAGTCCACCAAAATCTGACCATGAGCCGCCTGAACGGTCATGACAGTCTCCAAAGTACGACGAACATCGAAGTCGGCCGAAGGAGGTGGAGGAACATCAGCAGCAGCAGCATCATCACCAACTGGATCAGGAACATCCTCACCAGCAAGACCTGCAGAAGAAGAAGGAGGAGGTGCGCTACTAGAGGGCTCAGACCTAGAGGGCTCAGACCTAGGGTGTTTAGAACCAACTCGAAGATGAGCAGCCCTTTGTCTAAGAAAAGACGCACCTATAGGAGCAATAACATGAACGGGCTCAGAGGAAGGGAAGCCACCAAGATCAAGATGAAGGAGAATCCTATGAATGAAAATAGGATGTACAAGAGCATGAGCAGAAGATGAACTCCTATAAACATCGTTCAAAGAACGAAGAAAAAGATGGGGAAAACTAATAGGAGCATCAGTAACCAGAGCGTACAAAAATACACACCTCTCAAGAGGAATGGTGTGAACATGGGAAATGGGCCAGATAGAATGACATGCTATCCTAAAGAAGAGATAGTGTAACCCGGAGAGCTCAGCAGAAGTGATCCGAGGATCAGAACCCCACTGGACAGTAGTCCCAGTGATGTAAGACAAGACATCACTAATCTCGGGAGACACGTCATATGGATAGACAGGATGTCGAACCAATGGTACCCCTAGAGCATCAGCCACTACCTCAGGAGTAATGGAGTACTCTACGCCTCGTATCCAACTCTTGACTAGAGTGTTGGAATCATAGATGCGGATAGAGATGTTCGAATAGAACTCTCTAATCAAGGCAGAAGGTGGAGAAGGATCAGAAACATCCACCAAGGGTAACCAGCCCCTACGCTCAAAGTTAGCCCTAATGGCAGGATCAAGTTCATCTAAGTGAACAGAACGCTCAGCCCAAATCTTTCTCCTAACATTCAGCTTCTCATAAATCTCTTGGTTTTTCTCACTCGAAAACTTCTCACGATCATAGGATGGAGGGGGTGAAGGAGAAGGTGAGGGAACATTCCTACGGGCTCTAGTTTTCCTGGGCATAGTGCTAAGGAAAGGACAGAGACACAAAGTGAAAAACCAAAAAGAACAAGAGAAAACATAACCAAGGGCAGACTGCAAATTAGCACAATAAAAAATATAGAACAAAAATCTATATGATGCATGAACATTAATAATGTTGTGATGCATGATCTAATGCAGTAAACAAATAAGTTCAATTGAGATTAATTTAACAAAATTGGCTTGAACAGGGAATTTCTATCAAAAATCCCAAAAATTGAAACCACTTGTTGAAATTTTTAACCAAAAAGATGTATTAAGCATTATAAAACACATTACATAGATTATAATGCTTGATTACAACTACACAACAAGCCAATTTCATCAAATTCTTCCCAATTTAACAAAAGCCCCAATTCGAATCAAGAACAAACCCTAGATTTTTCAATTTTTCACCAAACTCAAAATTGATCAAATTAACAGGTAAGAATCATATTTATGAAGTGTCCCCACAAAAACTCAATGATCAATTTCATAAAATAAGGCTTGAATCAACAGAAAATCCCAATTATTCAAAGTCCAAAAATTACCCTTAAATGCATGAATATATGCATGAAAACATGAAAATAAATTCAAAAGGAAGGGCACAAGTGTCTTACCGACTTGAGGAGAGAGAGATTTTGCAAAAAGAACGGAGGAAAACGACAAAAATCTCTATGTGGAGCCTTGCCAACGCGGAGAGAGAAAGAAAAAGTTTGAAAAGTTTTGAATAGGAACTTTGAAAAAGTCAGAAAAGAACCTTTTAAAAAGCTTTTTCACGATGTTCGATCGATCGAAAATCAGATTCGATTGATCGAAACACACAGTCATTTTGAGACAAATGAAAGCACTTTTTCGATTGATCGAAAATCAGATTCGATTGATCGAAACACACAGTCATTTTGAGACAAATGAAAGCACTTTTTCGATTGATCGAAAATCAGACTGGATCGATCGAAATGGGCAGAGGCTCACTAAATTTTGAGAAAAAATCACAGTTTTGAAAGATAAACCAAATTTTGAAAAACAACTCCTCAAAGCATTAAATTACAGAAATAAAATGCATGAGTATGAGATGGAATGCTTTTTCAAAAACCCAAAATTTTAAAACCCAATTTTCTCAAAAACAAGTTTCAATCATTCTTCCTTTGAATTTTCTCAAGCAACAAAAATGTTGTGCACAAATCTCAAGATAATTTCAAACTTGGTTGGTCAGACCAAAAACACACACACTAGCATGTACAGTGTTTAACAAAGAGTAACTTGTGTAGTGTGTGATACTAGCAAAAACTTGAGATACATGTGAGGTGATATGTGAATAGCAATCAAACACAAAGTCTACACAATTCATCACATAGAATTTAAAAGAGACTATCACCTAAAGAGTTACACCCTATAACTCCCACATCTCCTAGAACAAAAGCTTGCAATCATGTAAGTTTCTTGTATTTTTGCCCCATTATTTAGGTGAAATTTGGCATAAAGCCTAATAGTACACACCATATTAGATTATGTGAAATGGCATCAAGCCTAATAGTACACACCGGTTTGAATTAAGTGAATTGGCATCAAGCCTAATAGTACACACCAGTTTTAAGCATTAAGCATTTAAGCATTTAAAGAGGCTACACCTTATGTTCTTTTTGTGCATGTGCTACACTTTCTCGAGCACAAAATCTTATGATATGCACTAAGGTGTTCATGATTGACTAGTGAACAGTGGTGAGATGGTTATTTATGCCTTTCTCAAAAGGATCAAGTCCGACAGTCAAATAACATGTGACTTCAAGATCAAGACAAAGTGATTAATAACCACAAACATCTTTCCCACACAACATGCACTACAAAGCTTTAACTAGTCAAGTGCAATATTCAAGCTCATCAATGTTAAACAAGGTACACAGAACATGACATGTGTCAAAAGATAGACCAACCTTGTTTTTCAAAAATCAAGAAAAATAGTGTCTAACATAATTTTTGCTTTCTCCTTTTCCCTTATTTATTTATTTATTTATTTATTTATTTATTTAAAAGAGAAAACAAATAAATCCTAGAATGAAATGCATGAATGTAATGCAATGCAAGTTCTAGAACAAAAACAATAAAGAGACAAAAACCAAAGAACAATGGTCACCAAAGAATAGAGCAATTAAGCACAAGGACCATGTCAGAAAGACTCAGTTAGTTCGAGTCTTTTTCATCCAAGACTTTTTAGATGCACCACGAGCATTGGAGTTCTTATTCACATTCGAGTGATTCCCAACTCCAGGATTGGAATAAAGGTTTAGCACCTTTACCAATTCACCAATTAGTGCCATAGGATCTTGTGCTTGAGGCACAGACACTTTTGGTTTAGTTGCTCTCTTATCAGCTTGAAGCTTGTAACAGTTAGGACGAATGTGTCCAGACTTACCACAATAATGACAAACCCAAGCAGGTTTACCATGCATCTTGTCCTTAGATTTGGTAGGCGCCTTAGGTTTAGATTCTCTTAAATCTACCCTAATCTTCTTAGGTGGTGAAACTTCTACGGGTTTAACTATCTCACTCACAGGTGGTTTGACAGTTTCACTCACAACCTCACTCACAGAAGGTTCAGAAGAAGAAGAAGGAACAAAAGTAGTGGAATGTGGTCCAGAATCAAAAATGCTTTCAACATATCCTAACCCAGTTTTATCAGTAGGAGACTTTTGAACATTCAGCATGTGATCAAGTTTAGAACTAGCAGATCTAGCAACAGATAAATCATGTTCCAAAGTTCTAACTTTATCAAGCAAAAGCATGTTCTCAGATTTAACATTATTCAAAAGCACATTAGCATCAAACAGTTTAACAAGCAAATTTCTCTTTTCAAGCTCAAGAGAATCAATTTTCTTTAGGCCAAGTTCAACTTTCATAGCATCCTTTGCAGCAACTTTGCAAAGTTTGTTATAGGCCTCTTGAAGATCTGCATCTTCAGAGAGTTCCCCATCAGAAGGGTTCTCCTCAGCAGATATGCTTTCATTGACTATAGCAGTAGCCGTGAAAGCAATGAAGTTTCCATCCTCGTCACCACCGGACTCATCATCAGAAACCTCATTATCACTAAGGGTTACAGCCATAGCTTTACCCTTATTCCTCAAGAATGTAGGACATTCAGATTTCACATGACCATACCCTTGACAGCCAAAACACTGAGGACCCAAAGAGTTATTAGAAGATTGACCAAAATTTTCTCTAGGTTTTTCAAAATTGTTAACCTTAGTGGGATCATTCTTCCTAAAATTTCTAGGTTCAGCAGTGTAAGTACCTCTTGCCTTTCTATTTGTATTCCTAAGAAAGTTCTTAAAGTTTTTGGCAAGATAGGCAATCTCTGTAGCAGAGAGCTCATCATCAAATCCACCACCCTCAACATCATCAACTGACTTAAGAGCCATTGATTTGGATTTGTTCACTTTAGGTAGGTCAGACTCATAGGATTGAAGAGATCCTACAAGCTCATCAACAGGGATGGAGTCCACATCCTTGCTTTCAGTGATGGCAGTCACTTTGGGTCTAAAATCTTCAGTTAAAGATCTAAGAATCTTCCTAACAATTTTAGGTTGATCATAGATTTCACCCAAATTAAAAGCAGAATTGACAATATCATTCAGTTTGGCATAAAATTCATCAAAGGATTCATCATCAGACATCCTAATACTTTCAAACCTAGAAGTCAATTGTTGCAATTTATTAATCTTAACTGCCTTTGTGCCTTCATGCACAGTTTGGAGGATTTTCCATGCAATATGAGCAACCTCAACATTAGAGATCCTCTTAAATTCCTCCATAGAAACAGCATTAAAGATGGCATTCATAGCTTTGCTATTGAAGCTTGCTGCTTCTTTTTCAGAAGTTTGCCACTCACTCACAGGAGTAGCGGGTTTCACCCATCCGTATTCAACGGAATTCCAAACCCTTTCATCAATGGATTTCAGGATTGCTTTCATCCTTACTTTCCAATAAGCATAGTTGTTCCCATCAAAATGAGGAGGAACAAACAGAGAGTGTCCATGCTCCATGACAACAGGGGTCAAGGATCAGCTCAGAGATTAAAAATCTCAAACACAAAGAGCTACCTGCTCTGATACCACTTGATGGAAATTTAGACCCCTTAAACAACCAAATTGCGTAGCCTAGATTAATTAGCCAAGTTGTTACTTAGTCAAATTATGCAATTCTAGGTTAAAGCAATTCAACAATCATATCAAGAATAATAATGCAGTGGAAAATAAATAACACAAGATATGATCACCCAGGAAACCACACGGTAAAAACCTGGGGAGGATTTGACCCACCGATCCTCAAGGCATAACAGAATTCACTATGAAAGAATTGAAGTTCTTACAAAAGGACTACAAGCTCCCCGCTCGACTTCCTAATGCTACCCACCAGTAGAACTTCCTGACACGACCACGCGCAGGCTCCGAATCCACGGACTACTTCTTTCTTGAATTCCTCAATCAGCTACAAGCTCCCCGCTTGCTTTTCTTTTAAGTTCCAATGGTTGCAACTATGTTGATCATCAAGATATTGACAACCCTAAGTTTATGTGAAGGAAAGCTCCTCAAAGATCTCACAAGAGATTCACACAAACAGCAAATATGAGCAACATAACAATATGGACAACCTTCAAAAACGTGGCTAGGGTTTTGTTTATATACCTAGGGTAAAAACATAAAACCCTAAACGTTTAATGAAGTAGGGCTGAGTTGGAAATTCTGCAGAATAATCAACCTGTGCGATTTTCGATCGATCGAGTCTATTCTTCGATCGATCGAGCCAGGCCAAAAGTCCCAAGTACTTCTGCAGCCACTCGATTCCAACTATACAATAATAAACCAACTTTGAGCAAGCCTAAACAAGACTAAATACAATGTTTTGATCATGGTTTGCCAACATTACAAATTAGAGTTCTAAATACATAAAATCCTAAGACCTTAGAACCTAACAGCAAGTTTTCACGATAATTGGTTTCTAACAAGCTAGAGAAAGAAAGCCTTTTTGTAGGAACCAAGGATGGCGTACCATGATCTTCTTTCATGTTCCCTAATGGTCACAACATCAAATGAATTCAGCTTCAATCTAAGCATGGAATATGCCCCAAACTGGGGGCATTGGGTAAGTACTTCCAATTCATTTCAATGAATAAATCCATTATTGCTAATTGAAATTATCTTTTTGCAGGAATTAAGCAAGGACTTATCTAGCAATCCGCATCAACTTCCAGCCGAAGTTATTCTCATTCAAAGGATAGGTTTTTCAAAAAAAAAATAATCATACATAAATCTTCATCACTTTTACTCCATCTTCATCTTCATCTTCTTCACTTTTTGATAATGAACAAATCTTTAAATCTCAAACAAAAAAAAAAAAAAAAAAAAAAAAAAAAAAAAAAAAAAAGAAGAAGAAGAAGAAGAAAAGACAAGAGAGAATTTTCAAAAAGCCTTGGGACTAGGGGCATTGGGCTCATACTTCTTAGTTTACCATCAAAAAAAAAAAAAATCACCAATCAAAATTTTCAATTCCTTAAAAAAAAAAATGAAAATAAAAATTTCTTCGGTAAAAATTTTCAATTCCTTCAAAAAAATTCAAGATTTCCAAATTTTGCAAAAAAAAATTCATCAATCAAAATTTTCAATTCCTTGAAACGAAAAAAAAAAAAAAAAACTTCATTAAATTCTTCTTCAAGAATAGAAAGCTATGATCCTCTTCCATATTCTCCAGTGGTGCAACATCAAGTCAATTGTCCACCCTCAGCATTCATCGAAGCATGGAATATGTCTCAAACTAGGGCCATTCGCCAGGTATTCCCAAGTCTTTCCAATGAATAACTCTGTTACTAATTGAAAGTATTTATTTTTGCAGCTACTAGGGTAAAAGGCCCACACACATCGGTAGGAATAATGCCTTCCAAAAATTTCAAACCATAGGACCTTTGGAAAGCACGTCCAAATTCAAATCCATCGGACTTCTGGGAACCATGTGCAAACTTCAAACCATCAGACCTCTAGGAAGCACGTCCAAAATTCAATTTCAATGGACCTCTGGGAAGCACGTCCAAACTTCAAACCATTGGACCTCTGGGAAGCACGTCCAAAATCCGATGCCAAAATCCAATTCCATCAGACCTCTGGGAAGTAAGTCCAAACTTCAAATGCATTGGACCTCTAGGAAGCATGTCCAAATTTCAAACCAACGGACCTCTGGGAAGCATGTCCAAAATTGAATTTCAATGGACCTCTGGGAAGTATGTCCAAAACTACAAATTTATCGGACCTCTGGGAAGCACGTCTAAAACTACAAATCCATCGGACCTCTGGAAAGCACGTCCAAATTCAATTTCAATGGACCTTTGGGAAGCACATCCAAATTCAAATCCATCGGACCTCTGGGAAGCACGTCCAAAATCCAATACCATTGGACCTCTAGGAAGCACTTCCAAACTTCAAAACCATCGGACCTCTAGGAAGCATGTCCAAAATCCAATTCCATTGGACCTCTGGGAAGCACGTCCAAACTCAAATCCATCGGACCTCTGGGAAGCACGTCCAAACTCAAATCCATCGGATCTCTAGGAAGCACGTCCAAATTTCAAATCAATTGGACCTTTGGTAAGCACGTCTAAACTTAAATCCATCAGACCTCTGAGAAGCATGTCCAAATTCAATTTCAATGGACCTCTGGGAAACACGTCCAAAGTCAAACCATCGGACCTTTGGGAAGCATATCCAAAATTCAAATCCATCGGACCTCTGGGAAGCAAGTCCAAACTTCAAATCCATCGGATCTCTGGGAAGCATGTCCAAAATTCAAATCCATCGGACCTCTGGGAAGCATGTCCAAAATTCAAGATCAAAACTGAAATCCTCATTTTGTCGTAACCACTAGTAAGCATGTCTTGTACTCTTTTTTTTTTTTTTTTTTTTTTTTTTTTCACAAAGAAAAGGCAAAAAAAAAAAAGGCTGCATGTATGAACTACGTTTGGACCTGATCCTCTCACTAAGAGGTACGTAGGCAATGTCCACGGGGATTTGGTCCACATTTTAATCCACTACATGACGGTCCTTATTTTTATCTACATGCATCATACATTCACCACGGTTAAATACTGATTGCAAAGTAAGGTGTCTCTTTCATACATTGACATTCACTTTTCAAGCTCTGCCAATGAGGGGCACTCTATTGAAATCCCATTTTGCAACCTATATTTAACCTCACATGGAAGGTAAAAAGGTAATTTTGCCTTGGAAATATGCATCTTAATTCTGGCCATTAGATCCTTAATCTCATTTCACTAAAATGATCTTGATATTGTAATGATCAAATCGACCGGTCATAAGCCCTAATCGAACCACCAGATTGAAAGTTATCATCAAATCATGTTTTAATGGCTGAGATGCACTATCACAAATTTAGTCTGACTATATGTGATTATGAACAATTGATTTTAATTGGTAATAAGTGTAATCAATTTGAGATCAATGACGTGTCATAATTTGATTGGTTAGGACTACATTTTATGATGAGGTTGCATACACCTAATTAATTGGAAAGTTAAACATTAATTATTCAATGAGTAATTTGTGCAATTATCTTTTAATCAGAGTAAATTTGGAACCAATAAAATCTAAAATGGGAGATTGGAACCATTTAATGTTAATTAGGAGCTAATTTGGGACCTATTAATGTTAATTGTGCTAAAACCATTTTCTAACAAATAACTTCTGCTCACCATTTCATTGATATCTATCAGAATATTTTGAATCTGTGAATGAAGTTAATTTTTTCAGAAACTAGACATTCGAGGCTTCAATTTGAGTGCAAGAACGAGACAATTTCGATCGGAATTGAGTCAGATATGATTTTTCGAAGTTGGCTCTACAGGTTGTTATAGCAGCTACGGGAAAATCAAATTTTGGCTTACTCCTCACTCCCACCAACCTTTCCATTTAATGCACCAGATTTTTCCCAATGCTAAAATGAGGTCTAGGTTTATGATTCTTTGTCAACCCTCATTAAATGACCTTCCATTCATATTCCTTCTACCACTACTATATGAACTCTCATTCTCCTTCATTCCAAGACACCAAACCCCCCTCTTTTCTCCTCTCTTGAGTTCTAGGAAGTAGAGTAGTCTTGTCATATCTTGGTCTTCCTGAGACTCACTCTGCCTCTCCTAACTCTTCTTTTCCTCCTCTCTTAGGACCTCTACCAAGAGTTTCCTCCTCCACCATATGGATCTTCCATGAAGGTATAATCTCTTTCCCTAAATTGTTTTTTGTGAGAATTTAGGATTAAAGTATGATAGTAATTATTTAAATTCCCTTGAATATGTTTGAATGCTCTTAATTGTTCTTATATGTTCTTTACATGTTCTTGGTTGTTCATCACATGTTCATGCATAACACTAGTTTTAATCTTAAATTCAAATAAAAAATATGAAAAACATGTTTGTTTCATAATTCTTTCAAATCCTTGAATTTAGGTTATCACCATCCACACACATTCACTAGAACTTATTTTTCAATCCAAATGAATGCTTAATAAATTGAATTAGGGTTTAGCACATGCACACACATTAAATTCAACATGCAAATTGATTGACATATTAGATGATATGATATGAATGTTGGCCACTATAATCTAGAAGACCAGTTTCACTGGGTAAGGTGGGTGCCTAACACCTTTCCACCTTGTAACATAGTCTCAGAGCTTAGATCAAGGATTAGTAGATTAAATGCTTATCTATGTAATTTTCGATTTTTAGATTATAACTAGGAAATAAAGCCATATACTTTATCTTAGATTGTATCTAGAACCAAAGTCATGTAATTTCCTATGATCAATGTAAATTCAATTTCAAATAAATAAAATGAGGAACTTTCAATTTTGGTTTTCTTATTTATTCTAATAATTAAATAAGTGGTGACTCCTTTGTAAAGCCCTTAATCTAAAGGGGAAAATATAAATAGTCAAACCTCCATTTTGAGAGGCAATAACACTACTCCACCCATTTACGTGGGTTTGGCCCAACACACCATAAAAACGGGCCGGGGGTGCAGTCTCTCACATAGTAATACACTGATAGTAGCAAAAATTTAAAATTTCTAAGTATCTGTGAGAGAACGCGCCCCTAGCTCATTTTTATAGGTGTATTGGGCCAAACCCATGTGAATGGGTGATGTCATGTTATTGTCTCTCAAAATGGAGGTTCGACTAGTTATATTTTCTCTTTTAGTATAAGGGTTTTACAATGGAGTCACCACTTATTTAATTATTGGGATAAATAAGAAAACCAAAATTGAAAATTTCCTCATTTTATTAATTTTCAATTGAATTTACATTGATCATAGGAAAGTTACATGGCTTTGGTCATAGATACAATCTAAGATAAAATACATAGCTTTGTTTCCTAGTTACAATCTAAAAATTGAAAATTACAAGGATAAACATTTGATCTGCTAACCCTTGATCTAAGTTCGAAGGCTATGTTACAAGGTGGGAAGGTATTAGGCACCCATCTTGCTCGGTGAAACTGGTCTTCTAGACTATGGTGGTCAACATTCATATTACATCATCCAATATGTTATCAATCAATTTGCATTTTGAATTTGAAATGTGTGCATGTGATAAACCCTAATTCAATTTATTAATGATTTTATTTGGATTGAAAAATAAATTCTAGTAAATGTGTGTGGATGGTGATATCCTAAATTCAAGAATTCAAAAGAATTATTAAATAAACATATTTTTCATGTTTTTTATATGAATTTAAGATCGAAACTAGTGTCATGCATGAACATGTGATGAACAATCAAGAACATGTGAAGAACATATAAGAACAATTAAGAGTATTCAAACATATTCAAAGGAATTGAAATGATTGTTATCATGCTTTAATCTTAAACTCTCATTATGGCAACACAAAAAACAGTTAGAAAAAGAAATTATACCTTCATGCAAGATCCATATGGTGAAAGAAGAGGCTCTTGGTAGAGATCCTAAGAGTGGAGGAAAAGAAGAGTTAGGAGAGGAAGAGTGAGTCTCACTCAATACCTTGAGTCTCAAGAAGACCAAGATATGATAAGACCACTCAACTTCACTAGAACTCAAGAGAGGGGAAGAGAGGAGGTTTTTGTGTGCTTTGGAATGAAGGAGAGTGGGGGTTTATAGAGTAGTGGTGGAGAAAATATGAATGGAAGACCATTTAATGAGGGTTGACAAAGAATCATGAACCTAGGCCTCATTTTAGGCTTGGGGAAAATCTGGTGCATTAAATGGAGAGATTGGTGGGAGTGATGACCAAGCCAAAATTTGGTTTTCCAGTAGCTGCTGTAACAGCCTATAGAACCAACTTTGAAAAATCATATCTGACTCAATTCTAATCGGAAATGTCTCGTTTTTGTATTAAAATTGAAGTCCCAGATGTCTAGTTTCTGTGAAAATGAACCTCATTCATAGATTCAAAATATTCTGAGAGATATCGATGAAATGGTGAGCAGAGGTCATTTGTTAAAAAATGGTTTTAGCACAATTAACATTAATAGGTTCCAATTAGCTCTCAATTAACATTAAATGGCTCCAATCACTCCCATTTCGGACTTAATTAGTTCCAAATTTACTCTAATTAAAAGATAATTGCATAAATTACTCATTGAATAATTAATGTTTAACTATCTAATTAATTAGATGTATACAACCTCACCATAAAATGTAGTCCTAACTAATCAAATTATGACACATCATTGATCTCCAATTGATTACACTCATAACCAATTGAAATCAATTGTTCATAATCACATATAGTCGGACTTAATTTGTGATAGTGTATCTCAGCCATTAAAACTTGAATTGATGATAACTTTCAATCTGATGGTCCGATTAGGGCTTATGACCAGTCGACTTGATCGTTATAACATCAAGATCATTTTGGTGAAATGAGATTAAGGATCTAGTGACCAAAATCAAGATGCATATTTTCAGGGCGAAATTACCCTTTTACCCTCCATGTGAGGTTAAATGCAAGTTGCAAAATGGGATGTCAACAGTATCATCAGTAATAAGAACAGCCTAAATGGATATTCAATTGGATCCCCTTCTATGGCAGCGAAAAAGGCCATAGAAGACGCTTGAAGTATCCTCCCAACTACAACAAAACTTTTCTTCACAAGAATAATTCCCTTCTAATATTCCAAAAAAGGCTACATGAACAATTAATTTTACTAAAACGTAATAATCAAGATAATAATAATTTCTTTTAAAAAAAGAAAAAACATAATGGATCCATATACGAGTAAGGACAATATATTTTATCAAGACATGTAATGAAATGAGGCATACAAACAAACTAGAAAGACCAGACCATGTCTCATCCATCTAAAAGAACACCAAATCTTACATGGAAAGCCCTCCGGTGTAGAGGGAAAAACCACGGGCAACTTCGAAAAATATCCACTAAGAAATAGAAATTACAACTTTTAAGTTTGTGCTAGACTTGAGTCCATAATAAATTGGATATACAACAAATTAAATATCAAGAAGTAAAATACAATCTCACCACAATACTAGTTGTTCAGGACACATTTTATGTAATTGGCTAATCCTTTGACAAACACACTTTACTTATATTTTGGTAGATCTAGGATATGTTTAATACTTCAAGAAACATGTTGTTCAAGTCTAATATTAAAGCCATGAAGATTGGACTAAGAAACAAGTGAAGAAAAGTTGTTCACTAAAGCTAAACAGATAGCTTGACACCTGCAGACAGATATCTCGATAGCTGCTTGATAGATAGCTATCTATCGAGGTTTAATGAGGCTCGACATATACTATTTATCGAGGTTACGGGAATTCAGATTTTCAGATTTGATTTTCGGCCCATGTTTATGTATTTGTGTAGGGTTTATTTTCTCACAACCCTAGACCTATATAAGGCTTATTTTAGAGGCCGTCACATAAGAGAATACAAAGAGAACAAATGCAAAAGGTGACTGATGCCTTATTCTTTCTAAAAGAAGTTACTGCGTCTTTGCACCTTAGGGTTTTGTAACCAAGTGCTTCTTGATCTTCATTATTGATGAAGTGAAGAACTTTGCAGCCAACAATCTTCTTCAAGTTAGTGTGTTAGTCACGTACTGGGATCCGTGCATCAAAAAGGGTGGCGTTCAAATATTGAAGAGTTTAGAGGTTCTTAAGCGGTAGAAGGTTTCTGCTGTAAGTTCATCTACGAGGATTGTAGGGTCTAGGGATAAAAGTTTTATACTAGATTTGAAACTTCTCTTTACTATAGTGGATTGCTTTTCGAGAAGGTTTTTCCCCAGGTTTTTTACTGTGAAACTAGTTTGTTTCATTAGTTTTCCTGGGTTATCATATATTGTCTTATTTATTTTTCCGCTGTATGATTTTGACATGATATTAATGTTTGTTGGTTTTAACAAGTTTTATTCATAATAAATCTAATTAACAATTTGGGTTTAAAACTTGTTATTTCTATCAATCGGGGTCTAAATTTCCCAACACTAGTAGTAAAAATCTTTCTCTGAATATTCCAACTCTCCATGGTTGTAGCACTCAAAAAATCCAAGAAAACTCTACCAATTTATCTTCCTTGTGTGTGTAGCTTGAGCAAAGGAAAATGTCACCTTTTCTTTTTCACTCTCTCACACCCTCACTGTGTATCTCTCTATTTCTTCATTTGGTTTGCACCTCTCAAAACTCTCTGTGTCTTGCTCTCAATATTTTGGTTTCCACTCATAGAAGCTTTTGGTCTCTCTGTGTGTCTCTATGTCTCACTCTCTAACCAAAATGACCGAATGGCCTTTGTTTGCTTCAGCCAAAAAACCAGCGTGTCCTGCACGCCTCAAGTCATGTCTCATTTAATGAAGGCTAACTTTTCTACAAGCTTGCAAGACAAGCTCATTTAGAGCTTTGATATGGTGTGGGCTGGACCTATGGTGCTATGATGCAGCCAACAGATGCCAGCAGGGTGAACTCCTCAACTAGGAAAATAGCATAATCAACAACCCAAAAGAGAGAAAAACTAGTACCCCACTATTAAAAAGAAGATTGAGAGAAAACATTCTAAATCCTGGGACCTTACAAGAACCATGCACATATGCAATAGTTGACACAAGTGAACACACTATGGTATTCATCAGACCATCAATTGACAAACCTAAATTCATAATCACATAGAAAGAAAACATTTAGATAATTCTCCTTAAAATTGACCCAAAAAGATAGCAATCCCGTCCATTGGTGGTTACAGCAATGTCTACCATACACAACTTGTTTATGAGTTACTAAAATTGGCCCCTTGATGTATAGACTTTTAAATTTGATAGAACTAATTCATATTGTTGAAATTTGTGAACCTTGCAATGCATGACCCAATTGAGAAAATGGTAGCAACAATAGCAATGGTATCAGTCACAATTTTAAGTGCTCATCCTATGGAACTTGACTCTTACAAGCATATAAATCACATGCTTATTAAAGGCGCATTCCATAAAACGAGCACACAAGATATACTGTTTCAACCCAATGGATGTGCAGTGGTCACATAGAACAAGCGGACCATGATAATTGGTCAAATAGAAAGAAAGAAATTGAAAGTGAGTGCCATGCAAGTATAATCTAGTTGAGGTTCCCTAAATACAATTAGGATCTTGTGCATATAGAGAAAATATGGTGCTAAGAAAAATTCCAAATAGCACTGGAGATATGACTAAAGAAAAAGACCTTAATGGAAAATGTTCATTTTGTGGTGTAGCCCTCCTCTATGTTTCTAACTAGAATCTAAACAATTAAGAAATCTGCAAAGTTTAGATTCTACTTTTTAACTGGTTTCTTAAAAAAAATAAAAGGAAAAATCTTCTCACTATAGTAGTCATAAATAATTAAAATATCCAACTTACCTTTATAACTAAACACAAAACAAGGCTAGCAGTTTCATACGTATGTGAAGGGGACATTTCAAAATGTGTTAAGAGCATTCCCATCAAACATACTAAAAAATTTAGCATTTATCATTTCAAAACACTACTTTTACAATTTTAACACCTCATTTTACAACATACCAAACATCAAACTTTTTTTTTTTTACAACTTCATTTAAATATTCTTTCTTTTAATATTTCTATTCATTTTTATTATTATTTCTCACTCTCCCTCTGTCTCTCTCTCCCACTGTATCTCCATCTTTCTCAACCCGGTCTAGAAGCTTCTCCCACCTCCATGGCCTGAGCTTTTCACCTCTAACCACGACACTCAACAACATATAAAAAAAAGAAAAAGAAACCACCCACCACACGACCTTAATCCACAGCACAACCCAAAACAACCAACCACCAAATCAATCAACCCACACCCATAAGCCAAAGCCACCCCAATCAACTCATACCCACGACCAAAAAACCACTCAAGACTGCCGAAACCCACCCACAACCTAGATCAGATTTTACAACACCCACCCACTCATACCCATGACTCAAGGCTTGCGGTGGCTTCAGTGAGGCAATCTTGAAGAGTCGGTGAGGTGATCTTGCGGGGTGGGCCAAGGCGATCTTGAAGAGTGCGAGGCTTGCGGTGGCTCCGATGAGGCAGACCGTCGCTATGAGAAAGAGGGAGATGAAGAACATAGAGAAAGAGGGAGACAAAGAGGACAGAGAGGCAAAGAGAAAAAGAGACCTGAAGAGAGAAAGAATGAGACATGAGAATAAAAAACCATTTTTTATTTTACAATACAGTTACAGTGAGCTTGTATTGATACAAGTTCACTGTAGCAGTATGTCAAAAATTTTGCCATTTGAAATCTTTGATGGAGTGGCTTTTATGGTATTTTGATGATAAAATTTAGCATATACCCCTTTTAGCATCACGACACGTCATCTTTCTCCCTCTGTTTTCGTTTAGTTTTCATGGTCAGTAGCTCTGAGGTTAGGGTAGTGTGCCCTTCGGTTTCCTTTTTGGTTTGCTCGTTTGGGGGCTTCCTTAAATACTTCCAGTGTTTTTCTCCCTTTGGTTGGGAATTTCATTTTTGAGGATAGTAGTTTAGGTGTTGTATTGGGTGAGTTATTCCCTGTACTTAGTCAATCAATCAATTGGTTTGAAGGTTTGGTAGGTGAGAGCGAGAGAATGTCTGAGGTTAGATCTAGCGAGCTCGAGACTGGGTTGTCTTCTAACGACAATTTGGTGGAGGGGGATACTGTCGTCTCTACTCCTCGAGAGGTTAGGGCTTTTCATGCTCTCGAAAAGGTGTGTGGTTTGGATAGCGATACACTTTCTAGGTTTAAGGATAGATTCCAGTTCCCAGATAGGGTTAGGGTTTGTCTACCCCATAAGGAGGATCGGGCTTGCAACTTCTTCCCGGGGAGGTATGCTTCTACGAGGCTGCCTTCCTGTGTGGGCTTAGGTTCCCCGTTCACCCATTTATTATGGAGCTATTAGACCACTTTGGTATTGTTCCCAGGCAACTTATGCCCAATTTGTGGAGGATAGTGGTCAGCTGTATGGGGATATGGCTGCCTGCTACGGATGGAGATATGATTAGAATGGACGAGCTTGTCTACTTGTACCGTTTGAAGTCGTCTAAGGAGCATGGGTATTATGAGTTAGTGCCATGGGAGAGGAGGACTAGGATCATCTAGAATCTGCCTTCGTCATTCAGATACTGGAAGTCCTGGTTCTTCTTTGTGTCCGGGGATGATTGGGAGACTCCCTCTAACGAAGTTTGGGGTGATCTCCCAAGGCTGCTCCGTCAGTGGAGTACCCCAAACTTAGGTGCGTCAATATTTCTCCTAGTCCCTTAATTTTCGTCGTGATCATTTTATCATCACTAACTCCCTTGCCTATTGTCTTGTGTAGTTAAGGGATGGCCCAAGCTTAAAAGCAGGTACAAGGGGCATGTTGAGAAGGCGATCGAGTATGCTTGGACGATTGAGGATTTCGACGACCTGGTGGACCCGTGGACTCTTGCTTTTTATTGCCTTGGTCTAGAACCGTCTGCCTACGTCCTGCACAATATTGATATTGAGGAAAAAAAGAGTAAGTGTTAATCTCATTAGTGTTGACTTTCTTGCACATATATACTTTTGATCACGAGGGTTTTTTTTTTTTTTCCAGGAATGACGACGAAGTTTAATCAAAGTATGTATGCTCGAATGAGGGCTAAGAAGAACGAGCCCCTTTCCAATCTTGGGGCCAAAAATGTGAGGGTGATGGACAAGGGTGCCTTCGTCACTCTTACTACCCCGATTAGTCCTGGCACTAAGACGACGAGGACGGCCTCCCTAGCTACCTCAGTTGAAGAAATCCCTCCCCAACGAAAGAGGCAGCAGACCGACGACAAGGGGAAGGAGAAGGCTGACTCTTGTTCGTCTAGTGTCTGGGACGATCCTGGGGTTGTGATGGCTAGAGTGCAGGAGACTTTTACTGTTGAGGAGATGAAGGTATTCTCAGGTTTGTCTCCAAGTGAGCTTGTGGGTCGTCATCTCCACAAGCTCATCCAGGTAATGCATTTGTGCAAGTTCATCCCCCCTCATCATTTTTTTTTGGGTAAAATATCATTTTCATCCCTAAACTATCACAAAAGTTCGTTTTTCGTCCCTAAACTTTCAAAAGTTCGTTTTTCGTCCCTAAACTATCACAAAAGTTCATTTTTCGTCCCTAAACTTTCAAAAGTTCTATTTTCGTCCCTAAACTTTTCCAAATGTATTGATTTTCGTCCCTCCCACATCAGCACTCCGTCAAGCCACGTCAGCACTCCGTCAGACGGAGGGACGAAAAACAATACGTTTGGAAAAGTTTAGGGACGAAAATAGAACTTTTGAAAGTTTAGGGACGAAAAACAAACTTTTGTGATAGTTTAGGGATGAAAAACGAACTTTTGAAAGTTTAGGGACGAAAAATGAACTTTTGTGATAGTTTAGGGACGAAAATGATATTTTACCTTCTTTTTTTTTTTTTTGCATTGTTCTGAGATCTGATTCTTTTCTCCTAGGTGCTGGGGAAGAGCCTCCACCTTACCTCAGAGTATCTTACTCAGGAGGCCAAGGTCGAGTCTGTAGTGTCTTGGTTGGTGACCTTGGAGGCAGAGAACTCAAAGTTGAAGAAAGATTTGATAACTGCCATGAATGAAGCTAACCTCGCCAAGGAAAAGGCCAAGACCCTGAGTGATGATCTTAGAGCTGAACAACAATTAACTTTGGAGAAAGGCAAGCAACTCATGGCTACCAAGGAGAAGATCAAAACCATAGCTACTAAGGCTGTCGAGGGTTTCCAGCAGACTGAAGAGTACAATACTGTGCTCTTTAGCTAGTACTTCAAATGGTTTGAGCTCTTGTGGCGATACTTCATCAAGCACCCATCTGGAGTAGATCTGGAGAACTTGGACCTCAAAGAGGTAGACAAGGAGATGGCTGTTGACAAGGCCTCCTGCTCCACATCCCTTGATGGTGACACCCCCGAGAATGCTCTTCCTCCTCTAGCTGGTGATGACGCAGTTGCAAACGCCTGAACCTGTTACTTTATTTCACTCTTTTTTTCTTCTCTTTTTTTTTTTTTTAAGTGCCCAATGTGTTTTTGGGCCTTTTAAGTCTATTTTGAGAAAAATATTTTCATTCTAATTTGAGAACAATGCTTTTAACCCAGTGTTTATGGGTTTTTAGCTTTAATGTGAAAACAATGGTAACTGGTCCATGTTTTTGGGCTTTTAATTATATTTGTAATTGCATACTTACTTGCCTATACTCCTATTTCTATGTGATCTTTGTTCCTTTAGTTTTTCTTCCAACGTCCTTACCTTGTACTTAGCCAAATTACTTGCCTGTACTCTTGTTCATTTTGTTATTTTATGACTGAGGGATTTTGTCATTCTTTGGATTCGCTAGTAACTTATATCCGTTTAGGAGGAATCTTGTTACTTGGCCATTTTTTCTTTTCATGATTTATGCCCTCTTAAGGGATTTTGTCATTCTTTGGCTTCGTCAGTAACTTACATCTGTCTAGGTGAAATCTTGTTACTTGACCATTTTTTTCTTTTTATGACTTACCCCCTTTTAAGGGATTTTGTCATTCTTTGGATTCGTCAATAACTTACATCCGTCTAGGTGGAATCTTGTTACTTGACAATTTTTTTCTTTTTATGACTTATCCCCTTTTAAGGGATTTTGTCAATCTTTGGCTTCATCAGTAACTTACATCCGTCTAGGCAAAATCTTGTTACTGGCCATTCTTTTCTAATTTTTAAGTTGCTAGGTTCGTTCATATTACAACATTGGCTAAATAGTTCTTTTATTGCTTCCAAGAATGAGTACAATCGTCTGTTACATCTATTGGTGGTACTTCTTCAAGTGCTCAATGTTCCATGGTTGTGGGAGCCACTATCCATCCAGGGTCTCCAGGTGGTAACTACCTTTTCTGGAGTAATTGACGACTCGGTATGGTCCTTCCCAAGTTGGGCCAAGCTTCCCTTGTGCAAGATCTTTGGTTGCCGAGGTAATTCTGCATAGGACGAGGTCCCCTATGTCAAGTCGTCTGAGCTTCACTCTCTTGTTGTAGTAATCAGCTATCTTCTACTAATACTTCGTCATCTTGTTAGCTACTCTGTCTCTAACTTTGTCCAAGCAATCTAGGTTGACTTTTAGCTAATCGTCGTTACTGCCCTTGTGCAACATTTCTCGTTTGATACTGGTCATTCCTACTTCAATCGGGATCACTGCCTCAGTGCCGTAAGTGAGTCTGAAGGGAGTTTCTCCTGTTCGGGTTCTTGTTGTAGTCCTGTAAGCCCATAAGACATTGGGCAATTCCTCGGGCTGGGCCCCCTTGGCATCGTCCAGCTTGGCTTTGATGATCTTGAGTTGTGTTCGATTAGTCATCTCTGCCTGATCATTTGCTTGTGGATGTCCTGGGGATGAGAACTGGTTCTTAATCCCTAGGCTTGAGCAAAAATCTCTGAAGTTTTGACTGTCAGACTGCCACCCTATTATCTGATATGATTGTCCGTGGAGTCCCAAACTTGTAAATTATGTTCTTCCATACAAAGCTTTGGATTTTCTCTTTGGTGATGGTTGCTAATGCCTCCGCTTCAACCCATTTCGTGAAGTAATCAATAGTGACTAGTAGGAACGTTACTTGTCCTTTGCCTTGGGGCAATGGGCCGACGATGTCGATTCCCCATTATGTAAATGCCAAGGGGAGGCTATCGTCATCAGTCTCTCGGCTGGAAGGCGTTGGACATTCCCGAACATCTAGCACTTGTCGCATTTCTTAATGAGCTCCCTTGTATCAACCTGCATAGTAGGCCAGAAGTAACCTGTTCTGATGACTTTACTTACGAAGGATCTGGGGCCTGCATGGTCTCCGCATACCCTTTCATGAATCTCTTTCAGAATATACTTGGCTTCCTCCTTATCTACACACTTCAGGTAGGGCATGGAAAAGCCCTTCTTGTACAAGGTGTCATTCAGGATCGTGAATTTGGCTGCCCTCTTCCTAACCTTCTTGGCCTTCTTGACGTCTTGTGGGAGATGGCCGTCTTGGAGGAATGATATGATTGGGGTCATCCACCTGCCTGTGCTCTAGATTGCAAATGTAAAGACTTCTTCAATGCTAGGGCGTTTCTAGACTTCCATCTCTAAGCCCATGCTCGTTGATTCTTCCTCTGACGACGCTAGCTTTGTGATTTCGTCTGCTATTAGGTTTTGGCTCCTGGGGATCTGCACGAACTCCACTTTATCAAGCTCCTGTGTCAGGCGCTTTGTTAGCCTGAGGTATTTTTGCATTATTTCCTCATTTGTTTCATACTCCTCCTTTATTTGCCCTATTACTAGCGTAGTGTCGCTCTGGAGGAGCAAGTTTTTAGCTCCTGGTGCTTTTCCGACCTTTAGCCCCGTCAATATTCCTTTGTATTCGGTCTTATTAGTGGCCGGGAATTTTAGTTGGACTTCGTATTTAAGTGTTTCGCCATTTGGGGTGGTTATGACGACCCCTACTCCCCCATATTTTTGGGCGGACGAACCGTTGGTTTGTACCGTCCATCATTCGGTCTCGTCTGTGAGGCCGTCCTCGTCTAGAGGAGTGAACTTGGTGATGAAGTCTACTAGAGCCTGTGCCTTAATGGCTGTTTTGGGGTGGTACTCGATGTCGAATTGGTTAAGCTAGATTGCCGATTGGACCATCCTCCCTGCTGCCTCAGGCTTATTCATGGACTTCTTGATGGGTCGGTCCATCATTACCAAAATGGGGTTCGCCTGAAACTATGGTTGCAGCTTGCGCAAAGCTACTATTAATGCAAATGCAATCTTTTCAATCCTTGGGTACTTGGCTTCTGCACCTTGAAAAGCTTGGCTGACGTAGTAAACTGGGAGCTGTTTCTTGACCTCTTCTCGAATCAATGCTGCATTTACGGCTATGGTTGATATTGCCAGATATAAATATAGGTCTTCTCTTTCCTTGGACAGACTTAGTAGGGGTGGATTGCTCAAGCAACGCTTAAGCTCTTGAAAAGCTTCCTCGTATTCGTTAGTCCAGGCAAAGGCTTGCTTCAATGTCTTGAAAAAGGGCAAGCATTTATCCATCGCTTTAGAGGCGAACCTGTTGAGTGCCGCTATCCTTCCTGTGAGCTTCTGGACTTCTTTGCTGGTCTTTGGTGATGTCATGTCGAGTATGGCTCACACCTTCTCTGGGTTTGTCTCTATCCCCCTTTGGGACACCATGAATCCCAAGAACTTCCCCGAAGGCGCACTTACTGGGATTCAACTTCATCTAGTATTGTCTGAGTGTGGCAAACATTTATTTGAGGTTGCCTAGATGGGCAAGCTCTTCTTTACTCTTGACAAGCATGTCATCTACATACACCTCTATATTTCTCCCGATCTGCTTGCTGAACATTTTATTCACTAACCTCTGGTAAGTTGCTCCTGCATTTTTCAGTCTGAAGGGCATTACCTTATAGCAATAGAGCCATTGGCTCGTGATGAAAGCCGTTTTCTCCTGGTCCTCTTCAGCCATTTTTATTTGGTGGTATCCCGAGAAGGCATCCATGAACGTCAGTAGCTTATGCCCTGCTGTGGAATCCACTAGTTAGTCAATCCTTAGCAGAGGGAAACTGTCTTTTAGTCAAGCTTTGTTCAGGTCCGTGAAGTACATGCACATTCTCCATTTCCCATTTTTTTTTTTTATTAGAACGACATTGGCGAGCCACTCTGGATAGTAAACTTCTCGAATAAAGCCTGCTGATAGCAACTTGTTAACCTCTTCCGTAATTGCTTGATTCCGTTATGGAGCGAAGACTCGTCGTCTCTACTGGATGGGTTTCTTCTCAAGGTCTACATTTAGCTTGTGGTCGATGACTCTTGGAGATATGCCTAGCATGTCCTCGTGACTCCATGCAAAGACATCCAGATTCTCTTTAAGGAACTGGACAAGTCTCGTCCTCATCTCGGGACTCAATGTGGCTACTTCTCCTTTGACTAGCTCCACTGTCTCCAGGGGCTCCACTTTATCTTCTTCCTTCTCCTCGATCATCCATGTATGATTTTCTTTGGCAGCTAGCATGGCTTGGCAGCATTCTCTGGCCAGTACTTAATCTCCTTTTACCTCACCTACACTGTTCTCTGTTGGAAACTTTACCTTCAAGTAGTAGGTAGACATGGCAACTTTCCAACAGTTGAGTGTGGGTCTCTCAATGATCTCTCGATGATCACATTGTATGATGAAGGACAGTATACTACCAAGAAGTCCAGCTGATGAGTCAGCTGCCTCGGGTGAGTCTCCACTGTAACCGTCAGTGTCACTATGCCCTTGGGATATACCCTATCTCCACTGAAGCTGACGAAGGGAGAGTCAAATGGTCGAAGCCTTCCTAGATCTAGCTTTAGCTGCTGAAAAGCGGAGAGGTAGATGATGTCCACGGAACTGCCATTATCCACAAGGATTCTTCTGGTATTGAATCCTTCTATCGTGAGCATTATGACCAAAGGGTCATCATGAGGTTGCTTCACTCCTTTAGCATCCCCTTCCAAGAAAAACATATCACTGTCTGTCCGTCTTCGCTTAAATGGGGGCATTCTATGGACACTGTTCACCTGCCTCTGGTATGCTTTCTTGAGGGATCTAAATGACCCACCTGTGGATGGGCCACCTGTGATTGTCTTTATCTCCCTGATCACATTTGGCGGGCGCTGGGACGTGTGATCCTCACCCCTGGGAGAAGATTCGTGCTGGTTTTTGATGTCACCTCTGAAGCTACTAGATTCTCTCTTTTTCACATACTTATGCAGTTTCCCTTTCCGTATAAGTTCCTCTATTTGCTCCTTTAGGTCCCTGCAATCATGTGTAGTGGCCGTGATCCTTATGGAACTAGCAATACTTCTTTTTGTCACGCATGTTGGGCGACGAATGTAATGGACTCGGCCATTTGAGGTAATGTTCGTCCTTAATTTGCGCCAAAATTTTGTCAACAGGTATAACTAAAGGAGTGAATTTTAACATTCAAGGATTTTTTTCGTCTTTCCTTTTACTCCCGTCACTAGTTTGACAATTTGGGCGCTCCCTCTTTTGTCCTCTATGATCGTCCTCCTTCCTTCCTTTATCTCCTGGCCTTTCCACATCCTTTATAGCGGCTAAAGCATCTTCAGCATTCATGCATTTCTGTGCGTTCAGGAGCATCTCTGCCATCGTTTTAGGTGGATTCTTCGCGAGTGAAACCATGAACTCTCTAGACTTCATTCCTGCTTTAAAAGTTGACAGCTGCACCTTGTCGTTAGCTTCGTCCACCTCCAGAGTTTCTCGAGTAAAGCGTTTTACATACGATCTCAGGGTTTCTTTTTCCCCTTGTCTAATGATGAGTAAGTGGTCTGTTGGCCTCTTCAGATGTTGTCCCCTAACAAAGTGGCGCAAAAAGGCGTTGCTCAACTACTTGAAGCTGTCGATGGATGATGTTGGTAACTTTGTGAACCACTCCTTTTCAGCTCCTTTGAGGGTGGTGGGGAAAAAACGGCATAGTATTTTGTCAGGAGGCTGTTGAAGGCCTAGTGTCGTCTTGAAGGTGTTGAGGTGGTTCTAAGGGTCTCTAAGTCCGTCAAATGCCTCAAGCTGAGGCAAGCGAAACTTCAATGGCATGGGGCATTCCAAGACTGCCATGGTGAAAGGCGAATCTGTTTCGTTGATCATTCTATCCAGGCTTCAGTCTGTTTTTTCCTTAATGGCCTTCCTCAGCTCATCCATCTCCTTTCTCATCTCTCGGAGAAGATCCGAGTTTTGTTCATTTGGAGTCACCGGCCCTCGACGGTCACTCCTTCTATGGCTATCTCTTTCGTCCTCTCAATTGGCCCTTGACCAGTTCTCCTCCTGCTGAAGCCGTAGCCTCATTTCCTGATTCTGTCTAGTGAGTTCTTTGACGGTAGCTGCAAAAGCTTGGACTTGTGGAGCTAATGATGCAGAATCCTAGTTGGACTCCATCTGAATGTAGAATTTAATTGGAAACTACGCTTTCGAACCAAATAACGAAAATGTCATCCCCACAGACGGCACCAAATTGATGAAGTACAAATCGTCAGTATTTGTGAGTGCATCCAAATGGAGCTGTGTCCCTCTGTGTGTTCTGCAAGTATAGGAAAATGGCTCCCTCAAGGAGGTCATCGGTGTGGTGCCTGCCACAATGCCTCTGATACCAAAGTCAGTACAAGGAAACCTTTTGAGAAGATTGAGGCGTATATATACTTGGTATGTCTATGTACTTGGTATGTAGCAGATTCAGGCGTATATATACAACTTTGAGGTTCCTAGCCATTAGGGGCCTTAATTGTGGCTTTAGTGCCCTTTTTGTAACGCTTTAAGGCTTATGAATATAGGTTTTGATGAGGCTCCAACGGTCTACCCACTGTTTAGTAACTGCCCTGGGCATTGAATATTCTTATTAATAGTCCTTCTATCTTCGTCTGTGTCACATCAAGGTGGACGAGTATGTTTGATGATATCGTCCAGATAAATTGAGTACGTCAGTCCCATCATGTTACATATTTTATATTTTGTAAAAAATTAAGCTTTCATTACAATTCATATAATTTGTCTAAATTATATTTTAAATTTTCATATTCATCAAAACAAAATTTTAAAATACCAAAATTAAATCAAATGAAAAAAAAAATTAATCAGTATAATAAAATAAATTAATGTATATGGTGGATTTGATTGAGTCTAATAGGTTGAAAAACTACTAATTTGAACCTTATTTGACCCAAGGCTCAAAATAAATTCTAACCCATAAGAATTTATATTTATGGAATGACTATCACGCAAAGAATGTTCGGTGATAATGCACAAATTTACTTTTTTTAATTATTTTTTTATTTTTTTATATAAGATAGAAATTCTACACTAGTCTAATCTAAGTGTATATGTGTGTGAAGCTCCCTCCTGAAGACTTGAATCTCAGTCATTGTCTTCTACACCTTACAAGTACTAATACTTGTGGAGTGACCACTGCACCAAAAGTGCGTGATAATATGCACACATTTACTTATTTAAAAGTTAAAACTTCTTTCAGTCATTATAAACATTCTTTTCTTAGTTATTACAATTTACTACTCATTCGTTCAGGTACGTTAAGATTCAAGATAGGGATCATAATATTTTATATTAATGGGTAAAAGATGGTTGGCTTATAACGAGAACACCATATGATCTGGTTCAATTGCACCTTTATCGGTGGCCTAAGCAAATTAATTCATGCCGAACAAATTGTTATGACATGAAATGATGAGTTGGTTAGACATGTTGTAAGGTTGAAATTTATCAACCATCGTGTTGGCTTTATTCCGTGCCAATTTGCTTGTAATTTAGCACTTAGTAACCTTGTATTTAGGTGGGATTCATGTAAGGGTAGTGTGTGAAGAGAGTGTGAAGAAAAGCTCAAGTTTGTGCAAAGAAGCAGAGTTTTGCAGCTAGGACTCGCGGCTGACTCGCGACTGGTAAGCCGCCAACTGCAGGCACGTGAGAAGCACACAGGGGAGCTGAAGGGTTGCGCCAGCTGTCGCACTACAAGACAAAAGTTCCAGGCTGGCCAGGCCGTTATCTCGCGACTTGAACTCGCGACTTGGACAAGTTGCGAGGCCAAGCCGCCAACCAGCCATGTTTGGAAAAAACTAACTCTTCGTATTCCAAACACACACCACTATATATAGACCCTTATACCCACGAAATGTAGAGAGCTTCCAGATAGAATTTTGTTAGAGAAACCCTAGAGAAAAACAAGATTGCCTCATCCCCAATCTTCACTAAGAGACTCTACAAATTCCTCTACTCTCTTTCTCTCCATTGATACATCCTTGAGAGGTCATTGACCAAATCCTTTTCTCATCACACCCACGTCTGTTAGAAGGTTCATTTGGTGCTAAGGGAAGCAGTTTGGAAGGGACCAATGGTTATTGGTTGATGCTATGGGTTATAGCGGAATCCGATAAGCTAGAAAAGAAAAAGGTTCGGCGCAACCTCGTTGGAGCAAAAAGCTTGGAGGGCTTAGGTACCTAGGTAGATTAGGCTTGGAGTGTCTATTGCTATTCATGTATCCCAACTACATTTTTTAGTAGATTATTGACCGCTTGGAGGGCGGCGGGGAGGTTTTACGCCGAGGGCTTCGATTTCCTCTTCGATAACACATCGCGTGTTGTCCTTGTATTTGCATCTCTCTTCCCTTTATCTTTACCATTTAATTACTGCTGTGATTGTGATTATTTATGATTTATATTGTTTATCAATTCTGTTATAAGCTTGTTATCATTTTCTGCACATACATTGTTTGATATAAAGCTTGAATTGGTAATTTTGTAATTGGGGGTCTAAACGTTCATAGTGTTTTCAACGCTATTTGAACATTCACATGTGATGTGAGTTAATTAGACCATTGTTTTGGAAGTATTTAATTCTTAACTGTTTGATAGCAAAAATTTGGTTGAATTTTCAATTTTATTTTCTAACCATTAGACAAAATTCAATCTTCGAGATTGCCCTAAATAGGAATCCAGCTACCAACTTTAGAGTTTAGAGCACTTGTAGCAGTGAAGCTAAAAAGCTATATAGCTATTTTAGTTCTACCAAAACACAAAAAAACTCATACAGTAGTGGAGCTAAACCTTTTTTTTTAGCTTCACTGCTACAGTGCACATCTATCTATAAATGTGCACTATAGCTTAGAGCTAAAAAAAAAAAAAAAAAAAAAAAAAAAAAAAAAAAAAAATTTATTCCCTGCCTTGTTAAAATAATATATGTTTGTCACTCCCTCATCATCTAATGCTTCTCTCTCCAAACCCAATTCTCACTGTCTGTTCCTCTCTTCCTTATCACCACCACCCATTTCCCTCCACCTTCGTCTCTCTCTCTCACCCACTTCGCTCTCTCTCCACCACCACAACAACAACCTCACTGCCACTTCCTCACTGCTTTCCCCACCGCAAATGGCGCCGTATCATTCCCTGACAGAGACAACAACAACAATGGAAATAGCGGCGAAGGTGGTAGCTGAGGAGGAGGAGGCAATGAGGGGTCGTTGGCGGAGGACAAGAACAGAGAGGAGGCTTTGATGGTGCTGGCAGAGGCTGGGAGGTCGTTGAAGAATTTTCCGAAGGACTTGGCAGCGGCGATCGAGGCCAGGAGAGTCCGCGGTGGTGTCGAGGTTTTTGGAGCTGAAAAAGTCGCTAGTGTTACGGTGGTTGATGCAGTTTGTCACGGTGGTTGCTATGTGATACAATTAAGTTTCGGTACCATTTCCACTAGCTAGCTGTGCCAAATTGCCAATTGGGCTTTCTGGTTTTATTTTGTTTTATGGTTTAGGTGTTAAAATCACTTCAATTTGGCCAAGTTAGCTTGAGTTTGATATTTTTTTTTTTTTTGGTGGTGATTTGTGTGGTGGCTTTTGGCAAATTTGGATTTTTGGCCGTAGTTGTAGGTGGTTGTTCTTGGCTTGCTAGTTGTTGTTGGGTGGTTGTTCTTGGTAGGCAGTGGTTATAGATTGTGCCATTAATCGGTTTGTGATGATTTTTTGGTAGTGAGATATATTATTTTATTGTAGTAGATATATTATTTTATTATGTTGAAAGCTAAAATAGATTCACATGGTAAAATAGATAAAGTAACTTTTTGTGGTGCCAAATAGCTAAATTTTTAACTCTACTGCTGTGGATACTCTTAGATTGTAGATATAAAGCATTGCAGTTTGTTTTGTGCAATAAATAGCATTAATACTCTATTGATTAAAATATATATATATATAGCATTCGAGTCTTTTGGCTGAATATTGCTGAATCTCGAGTTTATTTGCGTTATGGGCTCTGTTCCAAGTTATTTAGGGAATTGAGGAAAGAGAGTGAATTTCGACAACACCATTGCCGAAATTCTAACAAAAGTATGAGAGAGAAAGAGAAAAAGTGGGAGAGAGAAAATTTTGAATTTTAGCAATGACATTACTGAAATTCCTACTGCCCAAACAGGCTATTCGAGTGGGTGTGAAGTGTGCGTGGGTGCCCAAAGGAAACCAATTGTGGCAATGGCATTGCCGATATAGGGGGGTGAAAAATTTGTTGCAATACCATTGCCGAAAATGGGAAGGAAAAAAAAATAGTGGTTGCCGAAATCTGGGGAGGAATTAAAAAGAAAATGTGCTACGTCCACAATATTTTTATAACATTTTCACAACAAATCACAGGTGATTAATTATTATTAGTTCAAATTTGAATTTAATATTGAGATTACTTTTTTAATCCAACAATAACAACCAGTAACAACTTGCCACTTAGGATTTGTTGTAAAAATTGTGTGCACATATCATTTCTCAAAAGAAAATGTGGAATGGATTTGTGGTAATGGCATTGCTGAAATAGGAGGAAAAAAAAATTGTTGCAATTGGTTTGTGGCAATGGCATTGCCGAAATAGGGGGGGGGGGGAAATTGTGGCAATTGTGGCAATGCCATTGTCGAAAATGGGAGGAAAAAAAAAAGTGGTTGCCGAAATCTAGGGAGGAATTAAAAAAAAAAAGTGCTACGTTCTTAATATTTTTACAACATTTTCACAACAAATCACAGGTGATTAGTTATTATTAGTTCAAATTTGAATTTAACACTGAGATTATTTTTTTAATCCAACAATAATAACTAGTAACAACCTGCCACTTAGGATTTGTTGTAAAAATATTGTGCACATATCATTTCTCCAAAAAAAATGTGGAATGGATTTGTGGCAATGGCATTGCCGAAATAGGAAGAAAAAAAAATTGTTGCAATGGGTTTGTGGCAATGGCATTGTCGAAATAGGGGGAAAAAAAATCTGTGGCAATTGCAACAATGCCATTGCCGAAAATGGGAGGGAAAAAAAATAGTGGTTGCCAAAATCTAGGGAGAAATTTAAAAAAAAAGTGTTACGTCCACAATATTTTTACAACAAATCACATGTGATTAGTTATTATTAATTCAAATTTGAATTTAATACTGAGATTACTTTTTTAATCAAACAATAACAACCAGTAATCACCTGTTACTTAGGATTTGTTGTAAAAATTGTGTGCACATATCATTTCTATAAAAAAAAAAATGTGGAATGGATTTGTGGTAATGGCATTGCCGAAATAGGAGGAGGAAAAAAAATTGTTGCAATTGGTTTGTGACAATAGCATTGTCGAAATAAGAGGGAAAAAAAAAATTGTTACCACAAATTTTTTTTTTTTCCCTCTATTTCAGCAATGCCATTACCATAAACCAATTGTAACAATTTTTTTTCCCTCCTATTTCGGCAATGTCATTGCCACAAATCCATTCCACAATTTTTTTTTTTTTTTTTTTGAGAAATGATATGTGCACACAATTTTTTTCAACATTTTTACAACAAATCCTAAGTGGAAGGTTGTTATTATTATATTAAAAAAGCAATCTCAGTGTTAAATTCAAATTTGAACTAATAATAACTAATCATCTGTGATTTATTGTCAAAATGTTATAAAAATATTGTGGACGTACCACATTTTTTTTTTTTTTTTTTTTTTTAATTCCTCCCTAGATTTTAGCAACCACTATTTTTTTTTCCCTCCCATTTTCAGCAATGGCATTGCTACAATTGCCACAAATTCTACCCCCCCCCCCCCCCCCCCCCCCTCTATATAAAATGAATGGAAGCAGTATTGAAGACCAACAAGTCATTTCATTTCCTTCAATTCTTTCATTTTAAATTCGAAGTTATTGAAAGAATCCCAAGAAGAGAATTCCAGAGCAATGCTTCACTTAAAAATGGAGCATTTTTCTTTATCAACCAAGTTCTTCTTTCTTTATTTTGTTTTTGCTGTTTTGTGTAGCTCAGAAGCTGTTATTCAGATACCAAATAATGAGACAATTCCTGCAGTCATTATGTTTGGAGACTCCATCGTTGATACAGGCAACAACAATGGTCTTACATCAGCGGTGAAGTGTGATTTTCCTCCTTATGGGAGAGATTTTAATGGAGGAATGCCAACAGGAAGATTTTCAAATGGAAAGGTTCCTTCAGACTTCTTAGGTTGTTTGAAAACTCTCTCTCTCTCTCTCTCTCTCTCTTACACACACACACCATTCATGGGCTTGACGTATATGTTGTCTTGCTGCTTGGTGACACTTTTTTTCTCTCTTTTCTAAAACACATACACACGTCATTCATGGTCTTGACTCTTGACACACAGTGTTACTAACACTTTTTTTTTTTTCCTAAAGCTATTTCTTTTAGGTAATATTACCTAAAAAAATGGTAGTGAAATAGCTTTAATGGTGACATGGTTTGACGAGATAAAGATTTAAAGTATACTTTGAAACTTCATATTTAGCTTTGTGACTATTCAAAGATGACTTCTATAGTTCTACGTCAAGCCAATTTTTTTTTTTTTTTTTTTTCAATAGAAATATTAGGGTTTAAATCTTCTCTTTCCACTTAATATATACATATAAAATTTTTCACTAATTACTAAATCTAAGATTCTCTATAAACTCTTTGAGATTTATTTCACATGAAATCAATGAAATGATAATTAATGCATCTTTAACTCCAAAAAGTGAGGAAAGTACATGTTTGCTCTCCCAAATCCACGTCCAAATGAGTTATAGAGTAGGAAAAATAAGATTGTGGGACTCAATGGGTGCATGTCTAATATATGAACGGAAAAGCATAAATTATCAAGTCATCTTCTTATGTTGTTGTTGTCTTTCTCTCCTTCTTTATTTTTATATATATATATATATATATATATATATATAATATTTTTTATCGCCTTTAAATATAGGAGAAATACTATATTCACAATAAATTTTAAGTAATAGGTTATTATTTGTAGTTATAGGTGGGCAAAAATGTAATATTTAAATTCTGAATTCAAATTATAATCAATAACAACTTACTATTTATGATATGTTGTAAAAGTGTTATGAAGATATTGTTGATGTAACACTTCTCTAAATATAACTTGTAGATAAACTCTTTCTATAAATTTTGTTTAAGAAAAAATTTGGCCTATAATAAGAGATTTATTGGCCTAAAATGTATTACAACACAAGATATAAAGGCCGTAAAGTGAGACTCCGATTAACACATAATCTATACAATTTTTTTATTGTTATTATTTTTTAGAATAAAATCTATACAAAAAATTCACACTTAAATGGAGGTAGGACTTTCCGACCGTCTTTGCACAAAACGGACCTAACACGTTATGAAAACGGACCTAACACGTTACGAAAGTAACGAAACTATATTTTTTTTTTTGCTGAACAAAGAAATTATACTTTTATGCTATTCTAGAATATCTAACTGTTTGTTTTTCTAAAAATAAAAAATAAACTTTAAAAGTTATTCATTCTAAATTTTTTTTTTTTAAAGTTATTACATGTGGAGACCTCACATCCCTACCAAATCCAAGCCGAATCAATGTAAAAATCTTCGACATTAAAAAATTGAACCAACTGGCTTTATTTCACTTAAATGCTGGGTGGTGAAATACTGAATTCATGAATTGAATTCGTTTTTTATTTATTTATTTATTTGGTATGTATTCAGGAAAAAAAAAAAAAAAAAACAAAACAAAAAATGTAAAAAAAGTTTCTGACATCGATGACAATTGTCTGGCTTGGTTTAGTGACTTTAGTCTTCAGTCCATATCTAACCTCAATTCATGCTGACACGCACGATCAGATTTATTTATTGTGATATTGTGCTTTTGTTCCCATTCCCTGTGTGTTGTCAAATTTACATTTCCTTCTCAAAAAAAAAAAAAGGTTCATTTATTGTGATTTCGTTGGGTCAAGAATTTATGATCCCATCAAACGTTTTTAATGTGTATGATTGTACAAAAGCATTTTATGTGACGAAAAGAAAATTAGAAACATTGTCCTTTACGTGCTTTCTTACAAAATTTATACGTTTCAGTGAACAATCGATCGGGTATCCGTTCACGTGTTGGGAAGACGACACTTTTGGGAAAGACTTTGATTCAAAATTTTAATATAATGGTTTAGTTAACAGGGATTTTAAAGATATTTGTTAATAAATTATTTTATAGAAATTTTGATATTATATTTATATAAAAAATAAAATATTGTAAAACAAATCATTTTTTTAAGAAATATCTCATATAGGTTAACAATACCTTAAATCGATATTTTAGAGCTCTCAGTGCATTTCTTCTATCTCATTTTAATCATATTAATTTTTTAACTCTTACATTTATTTTTTATATATGAGACTTTCACACACACTCTCTCTCTCTCACACACACACACATATGCCTAATTGTAACATTATGGGCCTCTAATACAATCAATGGTTGGCCTCTCATAGCATAAAGTTTCCAAATATAAAATTCATTGGGCTTTGTAGGTCAAGTGTGAATAATTAAATCAAAATTTTAAAATTGTAATTTGGAAGTATGTGATTTCAAATAGTTGAACCAAACAAGCCGAAACTCCTAAGTTTCAAAAATCCTAAATTGGTCATTGTGTTCCTTAGAGTTGTTCTTTTTATTTCCATCATTAAAATAATTCAATATGTAATATAATTTTTCTTCTTCCCCTCCCCCTCCCCCTTTTCAGTGGAAGAATTGGGAATTAAAGATCTCCTACCAGCTTATAGGGATCCAAGTTTGCAACCAAAAGATCTCTTGACAGGTGTAAGCTTTGCATCTGGTGGCACAGGATACGATCCTTTGACACCTAAAATAGTGGTATGCACATTTTAGACTCTCCTTTTTCTCTTATAGTTCGATAGTTATAGTGCCGATGAAAGATTTACACTCTAAACGTTTTCGCTATAAATACAAAAAAAGTATCAGTTGAACTATAAGACTCTTGTTACATTTAAAATTTTTTATTTAATTATCATTATATAATCATTTTTTATATGATTCATTATTTTTTCTTATACTTATTTTTCATTTTTTGAGTACATATAGTCAGTCATACCGCTATCTGAGCAATTACAAGATTTCAAGCAATACATAGGGAAGTTGAAAGGAATTGTTGGAGAAGAAAGAGCAAACATCATATTAGCCAAAAGTGTATTTTTTGTGGTGGCAAGCAGCAATGACATTGCCAATACCTATTTTCTTACTGGAATAAGGAAAGCCAAATACGATATTTCATCTTATGCTAATCTTTTACTCAATTCAGCTTCTAATTTCATCAAGGTAACTTCATCTTCTTTTCTTATATTTCCCCCTTATAATTGGTGATATTCAAGTTCACTAGTGACATAGGCCCAAGTTAACAAAAATGTATTTCATGCATTTGATATTATAATCTTTGCTTTCACAACCACACACGGTAAAAATGAGAATACATGTATCAAATATACATGATAATTATCGCAAGTTAACTTTTATTCTTACCTTAATGACAATTAACACCTATATATATAATATAGTGGTACCAAGGTGGAATAAATGATGTTTTTTTATTTATATATAAAAAAAATCAAGGAACTGTATGGACTGGGGGCACGAAGGATTGGTGTTTTCAGTGCACCACCACTAGGATGTGTGCCATCACAGCGACTTTTGGTTGGAGGTTCAGAAACTGAGTGTGCAAAGCAGCCCAATCAAGCATCACAAGTGTTCAATGATAAACTTTCTAGGGAGTTGGGTTACCTTAACAACAATTTGCCTAATGCAAAGGTGGTCTATATTGATATCTACAACCCCATACTTGATCTCGTAACAAATCCAAAGAAATATGGTACAATACCTTTCTCCTTTATAATTTTAAACAGTTTTTTTAAATGTTTTTTATTTTAAATTTCTAATTTTATCTTATTTAGGATATCTAATATTTGGTATATTGTAAAATTCAGGCTTTGAGATTGCAAATAAAGGGTGTTGTGGCACTGGAACTGTAGAGGTAGCAATACTGTGCAACCAATTAGACCATCACACTTGTACCGATGACTCTAAGTACGTGTTTTTTGACAGTTATCATCCTACAGAAAAAGCTTACAAGATAATTGTCAATCAGCTCATTACAAAATATATCTACAACTTCGTTTGAGATTGATGATTTTCCTCAACTCTCAATTATCAACCAGACTTTGCAAATTCTTTTTCCTCTAATTGCAGTGGGGATCTTCCTAAATTCTTTATGAAATATTATTGTAAGTTGTAACAATTAATTAGTTCTGAAAGTTTCATTGAGCTTGACCCAAATAAAAGGGATAGGTTTTGAGTTGGGAGTGCCAATTATGTGAAGCAAATTAATTTCAATTGATTTAGATATCACATCCAATAAGATTTTGTAAATTTGTAAAGACCCAGTAATATAGTTGTTTAAGCGAACAAAACTAGCCATCCAAGAACTATTTCTTAACTTCAGAGTCCAAAATGGTCCTTTACTTTATTCTAATGGAATAAAATGGTCAATGTTGCATTTGAATCCATGAATGTTGTCAAGGCCTAGCCCGTACACAGTTGTATCAATATGTGGGTAGGATTAATCATCCAAATAGTGTCCTTAAATTCCAAACTAGTAAGTGGATCGTAGATGTACGTAGCTATCTACAAGACGTTTTCTTCTTCTTTGATTATTTTTTGGGAAGAAGGTAATCAGATTTTCATTAAAAATAGCAAAAAAATCATACAAGATCGATCTTGGAGAAGTACAGAGTTTAACTCAGGAGGAATGTCTTCCATCCAAAGAAAACAATACAATCATTTACTTCGCAATCTTTTCTAGCTAGAAAATGTGCAAGCCATCTTGTTTCCATGATGATATTACCATTCTCAAAAAATCAGGGGAAGCTTTGCATAGAGTGACCTGAAAAAAAAAAAATTTATTACGTATAAATTTTTAAAAATTATGATTTTTTTTTATCCTTAAAAAAAGCTCTATGACCACCCTAATTTTTTTTTAGGCCCAACATAATTAAATTTTAGACAAAATTTGGCAACAAGCTTGGTTGTAGACTAAGGCTACGACTCTAATCAATATTTTTTATTGGATATGAATTTTAACAAATCCACCATTTAATTACATTTTCTTATTATATCTTTCATACTTGCAAAATTTCAAGAAGAGAAAAGATTAATAGTTATGTCGTCAATCAAATATTTAAATTTTGAGTTTTTGCAGTTTAAAATTATACATAAAAAATAAGTCTAGGGATCAAATAGTAAATAACATCTGATTGACATGAAATTTGACACGTGTTTTAAGAACTTAGAGAACATGCAATTCAGCTATTAGAAAATATATAGCAATGTTAATTTGTTTAGTGAGAGTTGTAACTTTTGACTACAAAATAAGTTTGTAGCCAAATTTTGACCTTAAACTTTAGTCCCCTTAACAATATATTAGGTCCTTACAAATAAAAAGAAAAAGTCAAAGAAAATTTTTATTTAACTAAACTTTTAAATAGATGTAGCTTGCAACATTGATAATGAGACTATCATGTAACGACTTTAAAATAAATAAAAAAATCATAGAAGGAAATTATAAGACTTTATGTGTTTGCATGGGTGTGTGTTTTTTCAATATATGAAGTTTTCTTTTTATTAGATTTTGTATAATTTAAATTTTTTAATGACCAGCCTCAAAAAACTTCCTAGAGCTGCCACTGCAAAAAATGACCTCATCAAAGTTAGCCATGTAACTTTCCACTTGCCAGAAAAAACGACACAATCTTTTACCTAAATTAAGAGAAGTAAAGATCCGTTTGCATAGTGCTTTTATTTAGCAAGTGTTGGAGCATTTTAATATTAAATAATTAAAATGAATAAATGTTATAACATAAATGTAAAGATGTGGGAGTGAATATGGAAGATGAGGAGTTAGTGAAAATGTTTAATCCCACATTGAAAAGGAGAGAGACTATTTTATTCTTTTTAATTATGGTGATTAATGGGCTAAAATGAATTGCCTTAGATATTGGGCTAGATACATGTGCAAGGGGGAGGTGAAAAGTAGAGGTATCAAAATTGGAAATGAATCAGCCTCTTGGATCCTCCTACTTGACAGCCCATTCAGAGTTGTTAGGTTCTAAGGTCTTAGGATTTTATGTATTTAGAACTCTAATTTGTAATGTTGGCAAACCATGATCAAAACAATGTATTTAGTCTTGTTTAGGCTTGCTCAAAGTTGGTTTATTATTGTACAGTTGGAATCGAGTGGCTGCAGAAGTACTTGGGACTTTTGGCCTGGCTCAATCGATCGAAGATTAGACTCGATCGATCGAAAATCGCACAGGTTGAATTTTCTGCAGAATTTCCAACTCAGCCCTACTTCATTAAACGTTTAGGGTTTTATGTTTTTACCCTAGGTATATAAACAAAACCCTAGCCACGTTTTTGAGGTTGTCCATATTGTTATTGTTGCTCATATTTTTCTGTTTTGTGTAAATCTCTTGTGAGATCTTAGAGGAGCTTTCCTTTACACAAAGCTTAGGGTTTTCAAGGTAGAGATGATTTCAACATCTTGAAGATCAACTTAGTTGCAACCATTGGAACTTAAAAGAAAAGCAAGCGGGGAGCTTGTAGCTGATTGAAGAATTCAAGAAAGAAGTAGTCCGTGGATTCGGAGCCTGCGCGTGGTCGTGTCAGGAAGTTCGTACTGGTGGGTAGCATTAGGAAGTCGAGCGGGGAGCTTGTAGTCCTTCTGTAAGAACTTCAATTCTTTCATAGTGAATTCTGGTTTGCCTTGAGGATCGGTGGGTCAAATCCTCCCCAGGTTTTTACCGTGTGGTTTCCTGGGTGATCATATCTTGTGTTCTTTATTATTTCCGCTGCTTTATTTGTTTTATATACATGATATGATTATTTGATTGTTTTAACCTAGAATTGCTTAATTTGACTAAGTAACAACTTGACTAATTAATCTAGGCTACGCAATCTGGTTGTTTAAGGGGTCTAAATAACCTATCAAGAGTAATTACTATATCCGTTGGTGAGTAAATGGCCCGAATTAATACTCCATTTTTATTATGGAAAATAAAAAGTCATTAATCCACTTAATGGACTATCCGTTTGGGCCTTTTCATTCTTCAAAAACTCCTTATCTCACTATTAATTGTGTAACTCCAGCCCATCAGATTAATATCCAACAATTAATCTTGTAACACCTACTACATTAGAATTATGGACCTAATTAATCAGAATAAATAGGGTAGTAATTTCGTGAGGCCCATTAAGCCTATAAATAGACTCATTTAGACCCAATCCATGTTATTGCAATACACAAAAAAAAGAAAAAATAGAGAGATTCTTGGCAAGGAAAGGTGTTCTTTCTGGTGGAGATTTGGGCTTGAACACTTTGTACAGAGGTTGTTCTAGCCATATGACACTTGTTAGGCTATTGTATTCTGGGGGAGACAAGTCAGAGACGGTCTGCACCGCTTACAATGTTTAGCCAACCAAGGGCTTGAATCTCCTTAAAGAGAGCGAGTGTCGCGCCTCAGTCCAAACAGTGTTGTGTAATTCCTTTCTTTACATTAATAATATTCAGAAGTATTATTCAGTTTCTCATTGTGTTATTTCCATTATCATTGTATCTGTACGATTCAACACATGGAGCCTACACAAGAGAAACCAAATGAGCTTGTTGGAGATCTTAACAAGCCCTTTTGCTTTAAGGGAGCCCACTTCAAGAGGTGGAAAGGAAATGTCCTGTTCTACTTGAGTTTTCTCAAAGTCTCCTACATCCTCACTGACAAGAATCCATCAACAGTTCCTACCGATGAGATGAGTGAGAAAGAATATATTCTCCATCAAGAAAGAATAGATAAGTATACAAAAGATGAATATAATTATCGCTCTTATCTATTGAATTGTCTTGCCGATCATTTTAATGATTATTATGATTCAACTTACAATTCTGCTAAGAAAATTTGGAAAGCTTTACAAAGCAAGTATGATACCGAGGAGGCAAGTGCAAAAAAGTATGATGTTAGCAGATTTTTCCGTTACCAAATGGTGGATGGAAAATTGGTGGTGGATCAAGCACAAGACTTCCAAATGATTGTGGCAGAATTGAGATCCGAAGGCATAAAGATTGGAGACAATTTGGTGGTAGCTGGCATAATTGATAAACTACCACAATCTTGGAGAGAGTTCCAAAAGACTTTGCGGCACAAACAAAAGGAGACATCCTTCGAGACTTTGATCACACGCATCCGTATGGAGGAGGAGGCTAGAGGACAAGATGCACTCATGACACAAGAGAGCAATGGTAATTCCACCACAAAGGCAAACCTTATTTCAGCCAATAATAATATGCCCAAAAATCATTTTCCTAGAAATGGTCAATTGAAGCCTAAAAAGAAACGCTTTAAAAATAATAATAGACCTCAAGGAAGGGGAAACCCGAATAAAAATTACAATAAGAACCAAGGACTCCCTTCACAAGATTAATTTAATAGATCTTATTTTGTCTATGGCAAGAGTGAGCATATTGCTCGATTTTGCAAATTTCGAAAACGTGAATCTGTCCCGCAGGCTAACGTAACCGAAGAGCCTTTAGTGGCTATGATTACAGACATCAATATGGTGCAATATGTTGAAGGGTGGTGGGTAGATTCTGGTGCTAATAGGCACGTCTACTATGATAAAAATTGGTTCAAGTTGTACACTCATTTTGAAGAAGAAAAAACTATTATGCTTGGTGACTCTAGCAAAACCAAGGTTCTTGGGAGTGGTGAGATTGAATTGAAATTCACTTCTGGACGCGTGCTAACATTGAAAGATGTTCTTTACACTCCGTCCATGAGGAAGAATTTGATGTCAAGTTTTTTGCTTAACAAGGTTGGCTTCAAGCAAACTATGGAATCTAATAATTATGTAATAACTAAAAAGGGATTATTTGTGGGCAAGGGTTATGCTTGGGATGGAATGTTTAAATTGAATGTTGAGAATAATAAAGCATCTACCAGTTCAGTTTATATGCTTTCTTCTATTAATTTTTTGGCATGCTCGTTTGTGTCATATAAATAGTAGATATGTGGGAATCATGAGTAGTTTAGGATTAATTCCAAGATTGTCAAAAGATTTTGAAAAATGTGAAACTTGTAGTCAAGCTAAGATTACAAAAAAGCCTCATAAAAATGTTGTAAGAAATACTGAATTGCTTGAGTTAATTCACTCTGATTTATGTGAATTTGAGGGAATTTTAACTCGTGGAGGAAATAGATATATTATCACTTTTATTGATAATTTCTCAAAATATACAACTATTTATTTGTTGAAAAATAAAAGTGATGCTTTTGAAAAATTTCAAGATTCTTTAAAAGAAGTTGAAAATCAATTCGATAGAAAAATAAAAAGAATAAGAAGTGATAAAGGCCGTGAGTATGAATCAAGTGCATGCAACTGATTTGTTTAGTCTTTGGGAATTATCCATGAAACTACTGCACCATATTCACCTGCTTCTAATGGTGTGGCTGAAAGAAAAAATAGAACTTTAATTGAGTTAACAAATGCCATCTTAATTGAATCTGGTGCACCTTTACATTTTTGGGGTGAAGCTATTTTAACTGCATGTCATGTTTTGAATAGGATGCCACATAAAAAGTCACACACCACACCTTTTGAGATGTGGAAAGGATATAAGCGAAATTTGGGATATTTGAGATTATGGGGTTGTCATGCTTATGTAAGGCTTACTGACCCTAAAACGCCTAAATTAGGTATAAGAGCTACTACCTGTGCTTTTCTTGGTTATGCGATTAATAGTGTAGCCTATAGATTTTTTGATCTTGAAAACAAAATAATTTTTGAATTTGGTGATGCAATTTTTCATGAAGAAAATTTTTCTTTTAAATTGAAAAATAGTGGGGGTGAAGAAAATATTTTGTCACAACCTAGTTCTTCTACTTCACATTTACAAAATCGAGAAAATTTTGAAATGGAACCTAGAAGGAGTAAAAGAGCTAGAGTTGAAAAGGATTTTGGTCCTGATTATTATGTTTTTAACATTGAGGAAAATCCCCAAAATTTAAAAGAGACTTTAACATCACCTGATGCTATATTTTGAAAAGAGGCTGTAAATGATGAGATGGAATCTCTAATTTCTAATAGAACTTGGAAATTAGTAGATTTTTCATCGGGTTGTAAGACCATAAGTTGTAAATGGGTCCTTAGGAAAAAGTTGAAACCGGATGGATCAATAGATAAGTTTAAAGCTAGACTTGTTGCAAAAGGTTTTAAACAAAAAGTTGATCTTGATTTTTTTGATACATTTTCTCCGGTAACAAGAATTACATCTATTAGATTGTTAATTTCTATTGCTGCAATTTTTGATTTGAAAATTCATCAAATTGATGTAAAAATTGTTTTTCTAAATGGGGACCTAGAGGAAGAGATTTATATGGATCAACCCAAAGGCTTTGTAGAGCCTGGACAAGAAAGCAAGGTATGTAAGCTAACTAAATCCCTATATGGCTTAAAACAAGCACCTAAGCAGTGGCATGAGAAGTTTGATTCCTGCATGATTGAGAATGGTTATAAATCAAATGAATGTGATAAATGTATTTATTCTAAATCATGGAATAATTTACATGTTATTATTAGCCTCTATGTGGATGATATGTTGATTTTTGGCTCAAATATGCATGTTATAAATGAGACAAAAAATATGCTTAAAAACCATTTTGATATGAAAGATCTTGGTGAGGCTAATTTTATTTTGGGCATGAAAATTACAAAAGCATGTGATGGAATATATTTTGATCAATCACATTATGTTGAGAAAATATTGAGAAAATATAATTTTCATGATCACAAAAGTGTAGCTACTCCTTTTGATTCTAGTGTTCATTTATTTCTTGTGAATAATGATGATGAGATTTTTAATCAAAAGGATTATGCTAGTATCATTGGTAGTTTGCGTTATGCTACTGATTGTACTAGACCTGACATTGCATATGTAGTAGGAGTGTTAAGCAGATTTACTAGCAAGCCTAGTAAAGATCATTGGCTAGCTATTGAGCGAGTCATGAGATATTTAATTGGTACCAAAAACTATGGCTTATTTTATAAAAAGTACATTGCTGTGATTGAAGCTTTTAGTGATACCGATTGGAATACTTTGTCAGGTGATTTTCTCTCTACCACTGGTTATATTTTTACCTTAGGTAGTGGTGCTATTTGTTGGAAATCTAAAAAGCAAACAATAATTGCTAATTCAACAATGGAAACTAAATTAATAGCATTAGCTTTAGCTAGTGAAGAGGCAAATTGGCTTAGAGATTTGTTATATGAAATTTCACTTTGGGAAAAGCCAATTCCACCTATATTAATTCATTGTGATAGCACTGCCGCAATTGGTAGAGTTAAAAACCGTTACTACAACGGCAAATCCAGACCTATAAGAAGAAAGCATAGTACTGTGCAATCTAATTTGAGTAGTGGCATCATAACTGTGGATTATATTAAATCTAATAATAATCTTGCAAATCCATTTACCAAGGACTTGGCAAAAGATAGAGTCTGGAATACATCGAGGGGGATGGGACTAAAGTCCATAGAATCATGAGCCATGTATGAGGATGCCCAACCTAAGGACCAAAGATCCTGAGAATTGGGTTCGATGGGAAAAACGAATCATACGATGGTCGTAAGAAATGCACTATTTATTTTTTTTAATTATTTATTTTGTAAATAATTTTTTTAATTGTTCATCCTTATGATGTAAGTGCATTTATCTTGTAATGTGGAGAGGTTGAGCAAAAAACTCTTAATGAAATTTGTAGCTCATATGAGTGGGGTGTCAGAATTACAGGAGCACCCTTGACTAAATTTCACCTATGTGAGTGTGGGGGTGGGGCCGCTCCCTATGAGATTTGGACTTAATCTCAAATACACTCATGAAACCGGGATCAGCACACAGCCATAAAGTGCTAGCTATAAAAGCTCATATCAACACCTGGGTTGTTATGTGTAAGCAGTGACGTTTAATTTCCCTAAAGCAATCCTAGTTCAAGTCGGAGACCACTACGACTCTAGAGTTGAGATCACTGTTTTACTAAGTGAAGGTTCAATGCAGAGCACACCTTCATGATGCATAGTGACCCATCTTTGCCTGATAATCTCTCTTTAACTAAAAAATTTAATATTAAAATGAGTGGGGGATTGTTGGAGCATTTTAATATTAAATAATTAAATGAATAAATGTTATAACATAAATGTAAAGATGTGGGAGTGAATATTGAAGATGAGGAGTAAATGAAAATGTTTAATCCCACATTGAAAAGGAGAGAGACTATTTTATTCTTTTTAATTGTGGTGATTAATGGGCTAAAATGAATTATCTCAGATATTGGGCTAGATACGTGTGCAAGGGGGAGGTGAAGAGTGGAGGTATCAAAATTGGAAATGAATCAGCCTATTGGATCCTCCTACTTGACAGCCCATTTAGAGTAACTACCATATCCGTTGGTGAGTAAATAACCCGAATTAATACTCCATTTTTATTATGGAAAATAAAGAGCCATTAATCCACTTAATGGACTATCTGTTTGGGCCTTTTCATTCTTCAAAAACTCCTTATCTCACCATTAATTGTGTAAATCCAACCCATCAGATTAATATCCAACAATTAATCTTGTAACACTCACTACATCAAAATAATGGACCTAATTAATCAAAATAAATTGGGAAGTAATTTCGTGAGGCCCATTGAGCCTGTAAATAGACTCATTCAGACCCAATCCATGTTATTGCAATACACAAAAAAAGAAAAAATAGAGAGATTCTTGACAAGGAAGGGTGTTCTTTCTGGTGGAGCTTTGGGCTTGAACACTTTGTACAGAGGTTGTTCTAACCATACGACACTTGTTGGGCTGTTGTATCCTGGGGGAGACAAGTCAGAGACAGTCTGCACCAGTTACAAAGTTTAGCCAACCAAGGGCTTGATTCTCCTTAAAGCGAGCGAGTGTCGTGCCTCAGTCCAAACAGTGTTGTGCAATTCCTTTCTTTACATTAATAATATTCAAAAGTATTATTCAGTTTCTCATTGTGTTATTTCCATTATCATTGTATTTGCACCAACAACAAGTATGTTAGGGAGCAACACATTTTTTTATTTATGATTGAATAGCTCATAAATAGAAAAGAGAAAATACTACTACCTCAACTATAGGCTCGATTGATCGAGGTTTAATTTACCTCGACACTAGGGGTGGCAATTTTTATCCAAACCCATGAATCCACCCAAAACCCACTTAATTTAAATAAGTCTTGACCCAACCCAATTAAATATTTGGGTTAAATGGATAAGACCCAAATGGATAATTCAATTAAATGGATTTTGATGGGTAAACCACTAGGTACCCAATTACCCATTTAAAGTTTAATACTTAAAAAAACAAAAAGTCAAAAACACTAACAAACAAGAAAACGTCACAGCAACTACAGCCAACTGCCTCTTCCTATATGTAATGTAAAAAATTTTCCTCCATTTTCTAGGCGTTTTCTCAGCTACCAAACTAGACAAAATCTAAACACCTTTCCCTCTTCGACTTTGCCTTGTAAAACACCCACCAAACCTCACTCACTCACATAGAAAGAAGAAGATCACATAATGAAAATTGGGGAAAACATCGTTGGGCTATGATTTGGATTCATGGCGTCAAAAGCGACATTGGAGGGATCCAAGATGATGTGCTATGATTCGAAGTCCATGGCATCAAAACCATGGATCTCATCCACTCAAATACGTCTTAGCAATTTGTAATTACTCTATATTTTCCTTAATTTTTTTACTAATTCTATGTTTGGTTGCCTAGAAAAGTTAGGAGAAAGGGAAAAATAGCTATCTTAGGTTCAGTTTGGTGTTTGTGTATTTGATATTTTTCTCTGCTTTAGGGCATAATTTGTTTTGAGGGGAAATATTTTCTGGAGAAAATTTGAATTAGTTTTGGATTGAAAAATCTATGTGATTTGTAGTTTTCCTCAATTCTTATGATTTAATTAATATTTTTTTTACTTATCTTCTGTTTGGTTGCCAAGAAAAGTTAGGAAAAAAGAAAATCTGCAGGTTAGGTTCAGTGTTCTTACCTTGAGGGAAAGGTGAATTAGTTTTGCCAAAAAAAAAAAAAAAAAAACTCAAATGATTTGCATAGTATGGGTGAGAAAAATTTTCACGGGTAAGAGAATTTCTTGTTGAATTGCTGAGTATGAATTTTATAATGGGTTAAATGAGTGGGTTGGAGATTAAACGGGGTTGGGTAGATAATGGGTATTTAAATTTTTTTTTTAAATGGGTTATAAATGGATAAGTGGGTAATTATATATCCGACTCATTCATGACCCAACCCAAATCATACCCAACCCATGCAATTGCCACCCCTACTTGACACCACCCAATTGATCAAGACTCTTGTTTTCAATTTTTATTTTGTGGCCACATTGCATTGACTTAGTGAATGCTCACCAAACTTCACCAATAAAACCTATAAGTACTCCTTCCAAAATCACTAAAAATGTATGCACTACAAACTGCCATTATTACTAGGTTATAATCCTTGTTTACTCACATAGAATTAGTGATAATGAGGTGGTTTTACCTAGGTGATTAAAGTGCGTGGTTGGCTCGATTAACACATTAAGTACTTGTGTCTGGGGATCGATGCAAAAAAGTTTCTACTTTAAATCCTCAAAACTTACTTTATCTATTTTATCATCACATCTTACAACTTACCCAACAACTCAGTTTCTATTTTTACATTCAATTCATTAAAATATTATAAACTATACTAACAAATAATATAAAAAATTCAGTTCTCTTTCTTCTCTTCCATCTTTTTTTCCTCTCTACCCTTTTGTCTCTTTCCTCATTAAATACACACACACACACACACACATATATATATATATATATATTGAAAATTTCTCTTTCAATAAGTAAATTCCAATACATATGACAATTCCTCAACTATTTTAGCACCTGAAAAAATGGAACAACTTGGCTATGAGATGTTTAATTTCCACTACAAAAAAAATGCCTATTAGCGACCAAGAATTTGTGACAGACCCAAAAAGCCCTCTCAAAAAATCTTATTTGTGATGACAAAATAAAACCCTCACAAATACTTGGTAAAATGTGAAATATTTGCGACCAACAAAAAAAGTTGTCGCTATTATGTGTTATAGCCATCACAAATGCTAATATTTTGGAGGGAAATTTTCCCTCCATATTATTTGCGAGGGACAATTAAAAATCTCTCGCAAAAAGTATATTATTTGTGACGGTTAAAAAAATGCTGTCACTAATACTAAATTATTTGCGAGGGCTAAGATTGACCTTCACAAATAATCATTAAAATGTAAAAATTTTTGGAGGGAAATGTTCCCACCAAATTATTTCCGAGGGACAATAAAAATTCCTTGCAAAAAGTTTATTTTTTGTGTGAGTTAAAAATATGCCCTTACTAATACTAAATTATTTGCGAGGGCCACGATTGACCTTCACAAAAAATCATTAAAATAATAATTTTTTTTGGAGATAAAAGTTATTCTATGATTCAAAGAAAAATAAAAAGAAACGCATAAACATATAGCACTTTGTATTCTTTAGATGAACCTTTTGTTTACAGTCTAAAAAAAAGCATTTTATATACATCCTATATAAGAAAGATCTGTCCTTATTTTCTAAACAATTGTACCCATAAAAAAAATTATAGCACTTTCAACTTCAAAATAGTAGCCTAAAATTCAAGAATTTCAGCCTTTTGTACTCTCTCTCTCTCTCTCTCTCTCTCTCTCTCTCTCTCTTAAAAGTGAATAAAAGTTTCTTTCCATTAAAATAATGCATAAAAGATAAGTTTATAGATCAAATGATAAATTACATCCGATTGGCATGAAAATTAGCATGCATGTTAAGAACATATAGAACATGTAATCCAATGGTTGGATTTTCAAAATATGAATTCAATAATAAATTATTGGGTGATGTAATATTTTTTAGAGCTACAACACATGTAACTTGAACCCAACTCTATATTTCTTAATTCGATGTGAATTTTGACAAATCTATCATTAGATTACATTATCTTCATATATTTTTCATGCTTATAAAATTTTAAGGTGACCAAATATTAATTGTCATGTCATCAATCAATTGTTTAAATTCAAGTTTTTGTAATTTAAAATAACGCATAAAAGATAAGTTTATAGATCAAATGGTAAATTACATCCGATTGGCATGAAAATTGGCATGTATGTTAAGAACATATAGAGCATGTAATCCAATGGTTAGATTTTCAAAATATGAAATCAATAATAAGTTATTGGGTGGTGTAACATTTTTTAGAATTACGTCAGGTGTAACTCGTACCCAACCCTATATTTCTTAATTCGATGTGAATTTTGACAAATCTACCGTTAGATTACATTATCTTCATATATTTTTCATGCTTACAAAATTTCAAGGTGATCAAAGATTAATAACCATGTCATCAATCAATTTTCTAAATTCAAGTTTTAGTAGTTTAAAATAATGCATAAACTAGTTTGTTTCATTAGTTTTCCTGGGTTATCATATATTGTCTTATTTATTTTTCCGCTGTATGATTTTGACATGATATTAATGTTTGTTGGTTTTAACAAGTTTTATTCATAATAAATCTAATTAACAATTTGGGTTTAAAACTTGTTATTTCTATCAATCGGGGTCTAAATTTCCCAACACTAGTAGTAAAATCTTTCTCTGAATATTCCAACTCTCCATGGTTGTAGCACTCAAAAAATCCAAGAAAACTCTACCAATTTATCTTCCTTGTGTGTGTAGCTTGAGCAAAGGAAAATGTCACCTTTTTCTTTTTCACTCTCTCACACTCTCACTGTGTATCTCTCTATTTCTTCATTTGGTTTGCACCTCTCAAAACTCTCTGTGTCTTGCTCTCAATATTTTGGTTTCCACTCATAGAAGCTTTTGGTCTCTCTGTGTGTCTCTATGTCTCACTCTCTAACCAAAATGACCGAATGGCCTTTGTTTGCTTCAGCCAAAAAACCAGCGTGTCCTGCACGCCTCAAGTCATGTCTCATTTAATGAAGGCTAACTTTTCTACAAGCTTGCAAGACAAGCTCATTTAGAGCTTTGATATGGTGTGGGCTGGACCTATGGTGCTATGATGCAGCCAACAGATGCCAGCAGGGTGAACTCCTCAACTAGGAAAATAGCATAATCAACAACCCAAAAGAGAGAAAAACTAGTACCCCACTATTAAAAAGAAGATTGAGAGAAAACATTCTAAATCCTGGGACCTTACAAGAACCATGCACATATGCAATAGTTGACACAAGTGAACACACTATGGTATTCATCAGACCATCAATTGACAAACCTAAATTCATAATCACATAGAAAGAAAACATTTAGATAATTCTCCTTAAAATTGACCCAAAAAGATAGCAATCCCGTCCATTGGTGGTTACAGCAATGTCTACCATACACAACTTGTTTATGAGTTACTAAAATTGGCCCCTTGATGTATAGACTTTTAAATTTGATAGAACTAATTCATATTGTTGTAATTTGTGAACCTTGCAATGCATGACCCAATTGAGAAAATGGTAGCAACAATAGCAATGGTATCAGTCACAATTTTATGTGCTCATCCTATGGAACTTGACTCTTACAAGCATATAAATCACATGCTTATTAAAGGCGCATTCCATAAAACGAGCACACAAGATATACTGTTTCAACCCAATGGATGTGCAGTGGTCACATAGAACAAGCGGACCATGATAATTGGTCAAATAGAAAGAAAGAAATTGAAAGTGAGTGCCATGCAAGTATAATCTAGTTGAGGTTCCCTAAATACAATTAGGATCTTGTGCATATAGAGAAAATATGGTGCTAAGAAAAATTCCAAATAGCACTAGAGATATGACTAAAGAAAAAGACCTTAATGGAAAATGTTCATTTTGTGGTGTAGCCCTCCTCTATGTTTCTAACTAGAATCTAAACAATTAAGAAATCTGCAAAGTTTAGATTCTACTTTTTAACTGGTTTCTTAAAAAAAATAAAAGGAAAAATCTTCTCACTATAGTAGTCATAAATAATTAAAATATCCAACTTGGAGAGAGAAAGAATGAGACATGAGTGTTGGGAAATTTAGACCCCGGTTGATAGAATTAACAAGTTTTAAATCCAAGTTGTTAATTAGATTTATTATGAATCAAACTTGTTAAGACAAACAAACATCAATATCATGTCAAAATCATGCAGCGGAAAAATAAATAAGACAAGATATGATGACCCAGGAAAACCAATGAAACCAACCAGTTTCACAGTAAAAAACCTGGGGGGAAACCTTCCCGAAAAGCAATCCACTATAGAAAAGAGAAGTTTCAGATCTAGTACAAAACCTTTGTCCCTAGACTCTACAATCCCCGTAGATGAACTCACAGCAGAAACCTTCTACCGCTTCAGAACCTCTGAACTCTTCAATATATGAACGCCACCCTTTTTGTTGTTGCACGGATCCCAGTACGTGACTAACTCCTTTGCACGAATCCCAATACGTGACTCACTCACCAACTTAAGGAAGAAAAATGTTGGCTACAAAGTTCTTCACTTCATCAACAATGAAGATCAAGAAGCACTTGGTTACAAAACTCTAAGGCGCAAAGACGCAGTAGCTTCTTTCAGAGAGAATAAGGCATCGGTCACCTTTTGTATATGTTCTCCTTGTATTCTCTTATGTGACGGCCTCTAAAATAAGCCTTATATAGGTCTAGGGTTGTGAGAAAAGAAACCCTACACAAATACATAAGTCTGGCCCAAAAACAGAAATCTGAATTTCCGTAACCTCGACAGATAGCAGCTATCGAGGAGGTGTCGAGCAGGTGTCGAGGTTTAATGAATCTCAACAGATACAGCTATCGAGGAGGTATCGAGAAGGTGTCGAGGGGACAGAAACTTTCTCGATCGATCGACCAGCTATCGAGATTGCGATAAGCATCAGCTGAAGATCTCGACAGATAGCCAGGTGTCGAGGAGCTATCGAGAAGCTATCGAGGGGATCTGTCCGCAGGTGTCGAGCTATCTGTCCAGCTTTATTGAACACCTTTTCTTCACTTGTTTCTTGGTCCAATCTTCATGGCTTTAATACTAGACTTGAACAACATGTTCCTTGAAGTATTAAACACATCTTAGATCTACCGAATTACAAGTAAAGTGTGTTTTGTCAAAGGATTAGCCAATTACATAAAATATGTCCTTAACAATCTCCCCCTTTGGCAATCCGTGACAAAACCACAACAAACAAATGAGATATGAGAGAAGTCATAAATCACTCAACTCATATTCACTTGTTGAATACAATAAAATCTATCCTAACACAAACACTTGAAAAACTTTGCAAGAAGAGAGTTTATGGCAAGTAGATTTTGACAACCTGTATTTCTGAAACACTTTAAACAAAACTCATCAAGGCATCTTGTGTGAAACAGAAATAATAGATTGCATACAAGTAATAAGAAACATGTGTATAAAGATAGAAAAGAAACAACACATGTAAGGTAGGTGAAGAAAACATACATCAGCATATAAAGAAGATAAGCACAATGTATGTAAACAATGGTCACAAGACCCAAGGTACAAGAAGAAGGAAGTAAGCACTCCCCCTAACAAGATGAAACACATCTCCCTCTTACAAAGGAATGTATTTCTCCCCCTAACATGTAGAATCTTAAAAAGAAACCACATATTCTCCACAAATTCTCCCCCTTTTTGTCATGATTGAGAAAGGGTATAAGAAGCTAGAAAGCTTCACCCGAGAAACATAAAGATGATCAAGGATGATCAAGGGGGCACAAAGAAATCCATATAAATGCATGAATGTAATGAAACAAGATGCTATGGATGACAAGATAATAGAAGGATGTAAAACATGTGAAAAACACATGGATCCCAAAACACATACACACACACACACTAAACAAGTCTAACCAATTTTATATTTCAAAAACAAGTCAAGACAGTTTAGTGAGCATACATTAGCACATGTAAACACTTGTGATGGCCAAATCACATTGTACCTGCACATGTATCAATAGTAGCAAAGAATATTGCGTGTTGTGTGTGAAAAACATCGCAAGATTGCATATGTGTATACATGTTATGACGATCTGAGATATGAGAAAATAACTTTAACTCACACACAATCATAACTGTTTGATGGGGACTATCACCTTCGAGGTACATCCTATAACTCCCACATCTCCTAGAAAACACCCTTGCAATCATATTTAAAGCATCTTTAATCTTTTTGCTTTATATTTTCTTTGCATATTTTCTTTTAAGTATATCATGCATGGGCATAAAAAGAGAGAAAAGAAATACCCAAGATGTTAAGTATTTGACATCGCATTTTTGCTATGCCGAAGCATACGAATGTCTTTGACACTGCACTTTTGCTATGCCGAAGCATACAGGTGTCATACTATGATTGGCGGGTAACAGTGGTGAAATGGTTATTTATGCCTTTCTCTTAGGATTTTCTATTCCTACCCGTCAAAAAGAGTGATATGAGTGTTAAGTTTAAGAGATAACTTAATCTTACTCATCACAAACAAGAGCCACAAAGCTCACTTGCTTAGTTGTGCATAGAGATGCTCATCTAAGCTACAATAGATACAAAGTTTAGAAACTTTGTTTCAATGGCCATCCAAGGTACACAAATACCAAAGTACACAAACACACACTGTTTTTGTATTTTTCTGATTTTTCCTTTTTATTTTATTTTGAAAACAAAACCAAATAAAAGCTAAACAACCAAACAAAAACAGATAAACAACATGTATGCATGAAAGAAAGATGCATATGCATGAAAACATGATAGAAATATGCAGATGCATGAAAGCATGATTTCAAAAGCAGATAAGAAATCAAGCAAAGAAAGTCCTACTTTAGATAGAAAGAATCAAAGCAGAGGACAAACAGAAAAGACAATTAAGTCTTAGGCTCATTTCTCACCCACACAGCACGAGTCTTTGGCCGTGAAGATGAAAAGGCACGTGTCCTAGTATGTCTACTAAAGGGCATAGAAGAATTAGAATTCTCCTTAAATTGAGTTAAAAAGCTCAAAGCTTTTAATAACTCTCCAAACAAAGGTGTAGGTCCTTGAGAGGAAACCTGTGACCGTTTGGACAGTTGCTTTTGAGGATACAACTTAAAGCAATTAGGACAAATGTGTCCAGTAACACCACAATGATGACAAACATGAGGTCTAACAAAGGATTTAGAATTAGTCAGATCAGTTTTGGATTTCATACCTTTATTACCTTTCTCGGATTGTGGCACAAAGACAGTCTTTGATCCAAAAGCTGTGGATGAGGAGGGGCTGGAGGAAACAACATATCTTAAGCCAGTCTTATCAGAAGCTTCCTGAAGGGTCATCTTCTTAGGTACTTCATCATCAGAAGAATCCTCACTGTCACTAGCACTCTCCACAATCACCTTATCGGTTGTGGCAGCAAAAGGCCATAACTTGACGACATTCATCCACAAACTCATCAGAAGAGTCATCCTCAGTATCACTCCAGGTAGCAACCAACCCTTTCTCTTTTGGCTTCTCGGTCTTTTCTTTCATGAGGCAGTTTGGACACTCTATCCTTATATGACCAAAACCTTTGCACTCATGGCATTGAATAAGGGGTTTTTCATTCTTGCCCTTCCTAGAGGATTTAGGTTTCCTAGGAAGTCTGCCCTTATCCTTTTTCCTAAACTGAAGAAGCTTGATAATCTCATCAGTTATGAAGGTTAGATCCTCATCCTCATCCTCATCTTCACTTTGATCTTCATCTTCAGAGTCCTCAGTCTCTTCCTCTATACCCTTAAGAGACAAGTTTTTACTCTTTCCACCTTTTCCCATTGAGCCTAATCCCATCTCATAGGTTTGAAGGTTCCCTACAAGCTCAGTCAAAGGAATTTGATCAATGTCCTTGTCTTCTTCAATGGCAGTGATCTTAGCATGGAATCTTTCAGGTAAGGACCTAAGGATTTTTCTAACAATTTTGGATTCTGCAATACATTCTCCAAGGTTGAAAGCAGAATTCACAATATCCTTGAGTTTGGCATAGAACTCATCAAAGGTCTCATTCTCCTCCATCCTTATTTCTTCAAAACTACTAGTGAGTTGTTGAAGCTTCACAGTCTTTACTGCCTTGGTACCTTCATAGGTGGTCTCAAGAATAGTCCATGCTTCCTTGGCAACTTCAGTGGATGAAATTTTCTTGAATTCTTCATTGGTCACCCCACAAAACAAAGCATTCAAGGCCCTACTATTGAAATTTGCAGCTACAATTGTTGCATCATCCCAATCCACAGGTGCTTCCTTCGGCTTAATCCAGCCAACTTCAATAGCTTGCCATACTTGTTCACCTAGAGCCTGTAAGAACACTTTCATACGAACTTTCCAGTACGCATAATTAGTTCCATCAAATAAAGGAGGAATAAATAAAGATTGTCCTCTATCCATGACAACAGGGGTCAATGGATCACACTTAGGAAATTAATCCAATCAGAGTGAACCCGCTCTGATACCACTTGTTGGGAAATTTAGACCCCGGTTGATAGAATTAACAAGTTTTAAATCCAAGTTGTTAATTAGATTTATTATGAATCAAACTTGTTAAGACAAACAAACATCAATATCATGTCAAAATCATGCAGCGGAAAAATAAATAAGACAAGATATGATGACCCAGGAAAACCAATGAAACCAACCAGTTTCATAGTAAAAAACCTGGGGGAAAACCTTCCCGAAAAGTAATCCACTATAGAAAAGAGAAGTTTCAGATCTAGTACAAAACCTTTGTCCCTAGACTCTACAATCCCCGTAGATGAACTCACAGCAGAAACCTTCTACCGCTTCAGAACCTCTGAACTCTTCAATATATGAACGCCACCCTTTTTGTTGTTGCACGGATCCCAGTACGTGACTAACTCCTTTGCACGAATCCCAATACGTGACTCACTCACCAACTTAAGGAAGAAAAATGTTGGCTACAAAGTTCTTCACTTCATCAACAATGAAGATCAAGAAGCATTTGGTTACAAAACTCTAAGGCGCAAAGACGCAGTAGTTTCTTTCAGAGAGAATAAGGCATCGGTCACCTTTTGTATATGTTCTCCTTGTATTCTCTTATGTGACGGCCTCTAAAATAAGCCTTATATAGGTCTAGGGTTGTGAGAAAAGAAACCCTACACAAATACATAAGTCTGGCCCAAAAACAGAAATCTAAATTCCCGTAACCTCGACAGATAGCAGCTATCGAGGAGGTATCGAGAAGGTGTCGAGGGGATAGAAACTTTCTCGATCGATCGACCAGCTATCGAGAAGCTATCGAGATTGCGATAAGCATCAGCTGAAGATCTCGACAGATAGCCAGGTGTCGAGGAGCTATCGAGAAGCTATCGAGGGGATCTGTCCGCAGGTGTCGAGCTATCTGTCCAGCTTTATTGAACACCTTTTCTTCACTTGTTTCTTGGTCCAATCTTCATGGCTTTAATACTAGACTTGAACAACATGTTCCTTGAAGTATTAAACACATCTTAGATCTACCGAATTACAAGTAAAGTGCGTTTTGTCAAAGGATTAGCCAATTACATAAAATATGTCCTTAACAATGAGAATAAAAAAATCATTTTTTTTTTTTTTTTTTTTACAATACAGTTACGGTGAGCTTGTATTGATACAAGTTCACTGTTGTAGTATGTCAAAAATTTTGCCATTTGAAATCTTTGATGGAGTGGCTTTTTTGGTGTTTTGATGGTAAAATTTAGCATATACCCCTTTTAGCATCCTTAATGGGAATGCTCTAAGTAACAAAATCATAACAGATGATCCAGGTATTGATGAGGGATATGTGTCGAACACAAACAACCATTAGACATGTTCCTAGTACATTGAGGAAGACCGTAGCTTTTGTTATAAAGTTGACCTATTTAGACTACAAAATGGCCAATGGAAAATCTGCAATGAACAGAAACTCAAAAGGCAGTCACACAACCGCAATGCAAATCGGAAAAAGGGTCACAAATGAAGATATTCTTTATCAATAAATAAATAACTATATACAATGGAATTAACAAGCCATTGCACAACATAACCCGATGCATTTCCAAAAGTTGTCCTACATCTAGTAAGTTTTCATTGACAAATCAAATAAAATAATAGCTAGTAAACATTCTCAGATGTGCAATTGGACTAACACCATAGATAAGCTTAATAATAAAAAAAAGGTCTACATCAACTATATAAAAATCCCAATAGCATCACTAAACTTAATCAAAATTTTAAAATATAAACAATAATAAAATAAAATAAAAACAGAGCATCAACTAGATAATAATAAAAAGCTATAACTTCAATGACCCTCATATCATACATACACGACCTCATTTAATAATGAATGGGAAACACACAAAAACGAATATCACTGATATCAATGAGTTCAAACATAATATATCTATCACTATACAAAATTCACGTAACAAGGAACCCAAAAAGGCATTCCCTTCTAGATATTATAGTATGATATAATAAGACTACAAAATAGAAACTAAGATATTGAGTGAGTTGTAAAATGAGATGATAAAATAAATAAAATAGGTTTTGAGGATGTATAATAGACACTTTTTTACATCCTCGGATGCTAATGTTTTAAGTAGCATTAGGGGTATATTGTTCATTTTTGCGATTTTTGGGTATGTTAGTCATTTTAATAGTTTGGATGGTATTTTGGTCATTTTGAGATTTTGGGGCATTGAAGTCATTTCTTATGTTTTGGACTTTGGAGGCACTTTGATCATTTGAAAGGTTTCTTTAGAGTATTTTAGTCATTTTGAAATTTTTAGAGGTATATTTCTAGTTCTAGAATATTCTAGTCATTTTGGAGTGTGGTTAAGGATTTCTAAATTTCAATGGGGTTAGACTGTAAGATTTAAAATCCTTAGTAAATTTTGTCAAATTCAAATCCTGACTTTTAAAAATATCCATATCAAATTATTTGAATTTAATAACTCAAATCCAAATCCACATTACAAAAATTCTGCTATTCAAGGCACCACTAGGAAAGACAATCTCCCATGAATGAATGAAACCCCAGATTTTTCTACCGAAAAAAAGAAAAAAAGAAGCCCCAGATTTTTATTAAAAAAAAAAAAAAAAAACGCTTCTTTACTAGCGAAAAGCAACATGATTTCTGTCCCAAAAGAGAGAAAATAATGAATTGCTTAGAGCTGAGGCTGAGCCTCTGAGTGGATTATGGGCAAGATCGGCACATTAATTATTTATATCTCCAACCGTGTTAATCCCCCTTTCCATAATGTCAGTCATTTCAAGTCCAAATTTCAATAGTCAATATCAAATTCAATGCTTTTGTCCTTACAGCCGAGAGGAGCTTTTCATGTGATTTTGTAGTGGAACTTTGATTATGCACTGAAAATTATTACAAATTTACTACTCGCTGGCACTAATTGAAATATTATTTGGCTATACTTAAAAATCATTATAGAAAAAAAAAATAATAATAAATAAATGAAGGAGCCATAAGAAGAGCACATGGCCAAGAAAGATAGTGTCGGGGAAGAAATCAGAACATGGTCCAAAAATGGGGAGACACTTTAATTTGTATGTAGAACTGTGCTGGTTTGGTAAGATTTCAAGCTCCTTGTTTTTCTTATTTTTTTTGTCTTTCAATCAAACTAGTTGACTTTTTCAGGTTGCAATATTTCTAACCCGATATGTCAAACCAATCCACATTAGTTGGATTGAGTCAAGTTGGCTCGGTGAAATGTGTTACATGTTTTATATTTTGTAAAAAATTAAGCTTTCATTACAATTCATATAATTTGTCTAAATTATATTTTAAATTTTCATATTCATCAAAACAAAATTTTAAAATACCAAAATTAAATCAAATGAAAAAAAAAAAAAATTAATCAGTATAATAAAATAAATTAATATATATGGTGGGTTTGATTGAGTCTAATAGGTTGAAAAACTACTAATTTGAACCCTATTTGACCCAAGGCTCAAAATAAATTCTAACCCATAAAAATTTATATTTATGAAGTGACTATTACGCAAAGAATGTTCGGTGGTAATGCACAAATTTACTTTTTTTATTTTTATTTTTTTATATAAGATAGAAATTCTACGCTAGTCTAACCTAAGTGTATATGTGTGTGAAGTTCATTTCTGAAGACTTGAATCTCAGCCATTGTCTTCTACACCTTACAAGCACTTATACTTATGAAGTGACTACTATACCAAAGGTGCATGGTAATATGCACACATTTACTTATTTAAAAGTTAAAACTTCTTTCAGTCATTATAAACATTATTTTCTTAGTTATTACAATTTACTACTCATTCGTTCAGGTACGTTGAGATTCAAGATAGTGATCATAATATCTTATATTAATGGGTAAAAGATTGTTGACTTATAACGAGAACACCATATGATCTGGTTAATTCAATTCCACCTTCATCGGTGGCCTAAGCAAATTAATTCATGCCGAACAAATTGTTATGACATGAAATGACGAGTTGGTTGGACATGTGATGTGAGTTAATTAGACCATTGTTTTGGAAGTATTTAATTCTCAACTGTCTGATAGCAAAAATTAGGTCAAATTTTCGATTTTATTTTCTAACCATTAGACAAAAGAGAGATACTACGTCTACAATAATTTTACAACAAATTACAGGTGGGTAGTTGTTATTGGTTTAAAATTTGAAACTAACATTAAAATTACTTTTTTGCTCCAACAATAATAACCAATAACGACCTGTCACTTAAGATTTGTTATAAAAATGTTATAAAAATATTGTAAACATATCATTTTTCTGGACAAAATTCAGTCTTTGGGACAGAAGATTTGGATTCCCAACTTTAGAGTTTAGATTGTAGATATAAAGCTTTGCAGTTTGTTTTGTGCAATAAATAGCATTAATACTCTGTTGATAAAAAAAAAAAAAAAATAGCATTAATAATCGGCTTTATGGTTGTGTACTTATAAAATGAATGGAAGCAGTATTGAAGACCAACAAGTCATTTCATTTCCTTCTATTCTTTCATTTTAAATTCGAAGTTATTGAAAGAATCCCAAGAAGAGAATTCTAGAGCAACGCTTCACTTAAAAATGGAGCATTTTTCTTTATCAACCAAGTTCTTCTTTCTTTATTTTGTTTTTTCTGTTTTGTGTAGCTCAGAAGCTGTTATTCAGATACCAAATAATGAGACAGTTCCAGCAGTCATTATGTTTGGAGACTCCATCGTTGATACAGGCAACAACAATGGTCTTACATCAGTGGTGAAGTGTGATTTTCCTCCTTATGGGAGAGATTTTAATGGAGGAATGCCAACAGGAAGATTTTCAAATGGAAAGGTTCCTTCAGACTTCTTAGGTTGTTTGAAAACTCTCTCTCTCTCTCTCTCTTTCTCTCTCTTACACACACACACACCATTCATGGGCTTGACGTATATGTTGTCTTGCTGCTTGGTGATACTTTTTTTCTCTCTTTTCTAAAACACATACACACGTCATTCATGGTCTTGACTCTTGACACAGTGTTGCTAACACTTTTTTTTTTTTCTAAAGCTATTTCACTACCATTTTTTAGGTAATATTACCTAAAAAATGGTAGTGAAATAGCTTTAATGGTGACATGGTTTGACGAGATAAAGATTTAAAGTATACTTTGAAACTTCATATTTAGCTTTGTGACTATTCAAAGATGACTTCTATAGTTCTACGTCAAGCCAATTTTTTTTTTTTTTTTCAATAGAAATATTAGGGTTTAAATCTTCTCTTTCCACTTAATATATACATATAAAATTTTTCACTAATTACTAAATCTAAGATTCTCTATAAACTCTTTGAGATTTATTTCACATGAAATCAATGAAATGATAATTAATGCATCTTTAACTCCAAAAAGTGAGGAAAGTACATGTTTGTTCTCCCAAATCCACGTCCAAATGAGTTATAGAGTAGGAAAAATAAGATTGTGGGACTCAATGGACAATGGGTGCATGTCTAATATATGAACGGAAAAGCATATATTATCAAGTCATCTTCTTAGGTTGTTGTTATCTTTCTCTCTTTCTTTTTATATATATATATATATATATATATAAAATATTTTTTATTGCCTTTAAATATATGAGAAATACTATATTCACAACAAATTTTAAGTGATAGGTTATTATTTGTAATTATAGGTGGGCAAAAATGTAATATTTAAGTTATGAATTTAAATTAGAACCAATAACAACTTACTATTTACGATATGTTATAAATTTGTTATGAAAATATTGTTGACGTAACACTTCTTTAAATATAACCTGTAGATAAACTCTTTCTATAAATTTTGTTTAAGAAAAAAATTGGCCTATAATAAGAGATTTATTGGCCTAAAATGTATTACAACACAAGATATAAAGGCTGTATAGTGAGACTCCGATTAACACATAATCTATAAAAAAATTTATTGTTATTATTTTTTAGAATAAAATCTATACAAAAAATTCACACTTAAATGGAGGTAGGACTCTCCGACACTCCGTCTCCACACAAACGGACCTAACACGTTACGAAAGTAAAGAAACTATATTTTTTTTGCTGAACAAAGAAATTATACTTTTATGCTATTCTAGAATATGTAACTGTTTGTTTTTCTAAAAATAAAAAATAAACTTTGAAAGTTATTCATTCTAAAAAAAAAACAAAATTTTTTTAAAAAGTTATTACATGTGGAGACCTCACATCCCTACCAAATCCAAGCCGAATCAATGTAAAAATCTTCGACATTAAAAAATTGAACCAACTGGATTTATTTCACTTAAATGCTAGGAGGTGAAATACTGAATTTATGAATTGAATTCGTTTTTTATTTATTTTATTTATTTATTTATTTGGTATGTATTCAGGAAAAAAAAAAAACAAAAAACAAAAAACAAAAAAAAAATGTAAAAAAAGTTTCTGACATCGATGACAATTGTCTGGCTTGGTTTAGTGATTTTAGTCTTCAGTCCATATCTAACCTCAATTCATGCTGACACGCATGACCAGGTTCATTTATTGTGATTTCGTTGGGTCAAGAATTTATGATCCCATCAAACGTTTTTAATGTGTATGATTGTACAAAAGCATTTTATGTGACGAAAAGAAAATTAGAAACATTATCCTTTACGTGCTTTCTTACAAAATTTATACGTTTCAGACTTTTTCAGTGAACGATCGATCGGGTATCCGTTAACGTGTTGGGAAGACGACACTTTTGGGAAAGACTTTGATTTAGAATTTTAATATAATGGTTTAGTTAACAGGTATTTTAAAGATATTTGTTAATAAATTATTTTACAGAAATTTTGATACTATATTTATATAAAAAATAAAATATTATAAAAAAAATCATTTTTATCCTATAATTTTTTTTTTAAAAAATATTTCATATAGGTTAACAATACCTTAGAACAATCTCTTAGAGCTCTCAGTGCATTTATTTTGTCTCATTTTAATCAAACTCTTTCAAATCAATAATAATATTAAAAGTTTCAAGATTCTGTGTTTGGACTTAATTATGTCATATTAATTTTTTAACTTTTTTTTATTTATTTTGTTATATATGAGACTTTCACTCTCTCTCTCACACACACACACACACATATACAGGCCTAATTGTAACATTACGGGCCTCTAATCCAATCAGTGGTTGGCCTCTCATAGCATAAAGTTTACAAATATAAAATTCATTGGGCTTTGTAGGCCAAGTGTGAATAATTAAATCAAAATTTTAAAATTGTAATTTGGAAGCATGTGATTTCAAATCGTCAAACCAAACAAGTCAAAACTTCTAAGTTTCAAAATCCTAAATTGGTCATTGTGTTCCTAGAGTTGTTCTTTTTATTTCCTTCATTAAAATAATTCAATATGTAATATAATTTTTCTTCTTCCCCTCCCCCTTTTTTAGTGGAAGAATTGGGACTTAAAGACCTCCTTCCAGCTTATAGGGATCCAAGTTTGCAACCCAAAGATCTCTTAACAGGTGTAAGCTTTGCATCTGGTGGCACAGGATACGATCCTTTGACACCTAAAGTAGTGGTATGCACATTTTAGACTCTTATTTTTCTCTTGTAGTTCGATAGTTATAATGATGATGAAAGATTTAAACTCTAAACGTCTTCGCTATAAATATAAAAAAATCTCAGTTGAACTATAAGACTCTTATTACATTTTAAAAAGTTTTTTTTTTTAATAAAAAAAATTTCATTATATAATCATTTTTTATATGATTCGTTGTTTTTTCTTATACTTATTTTTCATTTTTTGAGTACATATAGTCAGTCATACCACTATCTGAGCAATTACAAGATTTCAAGCAATACATAGGGAAGTTGAAAGGAATTGTTGGAGAAGAGAGAACAAACTTCATATTAGCCAAAAGTGTAGTTTTTGTGGTGGCAAGCAGCAATGACATTGCCAATACCTATTTTCTTACTGGAATAAGGAAAGCCGAATACGATATTCCATCTTATGCTGATCTTTTACTCAATTCAGCTTCTAATTTCATCAAGGTAACTTCATCTTCTTTTTCTTATATTTCACCCTCATAATTGGTGATATCCAAGTTCACTAGTGACATAGGCCCAAGTTAACGAAAAGATATTTCATGCGTTTGATATTATAATCTTTACTTTCACAACCACACACGGTAAAAATGAGAATACATGTATCAAATATACATGATAATTATTGCAAGTTAACTTTTATTCTTACCTTAATAACAATTAACACCTCTATATATATATATATATATAATATAGTGGTACTTAGGTGGAATAAATGATTTTTTATTTTTATTTTATATATATATATATATATATATATATAATTAAGGAACTGTATGGACTGGGGGCACGAAGGATTGGTGTTTTCAGTGCACCACCACTAGGATGTGTGCCATCACAGCGACTTTTGGTTGGAGGCTCAGAAACTGAGTGTGCAAAGCAGCCCAATCAAGCATCGCAAGTGTTCAATGATAAACTTTCTAGGGAGTTGGGTTACCTTAACAACAATTTGCCTAATGCAAAGGTGGTCTATATTGATGTCTACAACCCCATACTCGATCTCGTAACAAATCCAAAGAAATATGGTACTATACCTTTCTCCTTTATAATTTTAATCAGTTTTTTTAATTTTTTATTTATTTATTTTAAATTTCTAATTTTATCTTATTTAGGATATCTAATATTTGGTATATTGTAAAATTCAGGCTTTGAGATTGCAAATAAAGGGTGTTGTGGCACTGGAACTGTAGAGGTAGCAATACTGTGCAACCAATTAGACCATCACACTTGTACCGATGACTCGAAGTACGTGTTTTTTGACAGTTATCATCCTACAGAAAAAGCTTACAAGATAATTGTCAATCAGCTCATTACAAAATATATCTACAACTTCGTTTGAGATTGATGATTTTCCTCAACTCTCAATTATCAACCAGACTTTGCAAATTCTTTTTCCTCTTATTGCAATGGGGATCGTCCTATTTTCTTTATGAAATATTATTGTAAGTTGTAACAATTAATTATTTCTGAAAGTTTCATTGAGCTTGACCCAAATAAAAGGGATTAGGTTTTGAGTTGGGAGTGCCAATTATGTGAAGCAAATTAATTTCAATTGACTTAGATATCACATCCAATAAGATTTTGCAAATTTGTAAAGACCCAGTAATATAGTTGTTTAAGCGAACAAAACTAGTCATCCAAGAACTATTTCTAAACTTCAAAGTCCAAAATGGTCATTTATTTTAATCTAATGGAATAAAATGGTGAATGTTGCATTTGAATCCATGAATGTTGTCAAGGCCTAGCCAGTACACAGTTGTATCAATATGTGGGTAGGATTAATCATCCAAATAGTGTCCTTAAATTCCAAACTAGTAAGTGGATCGTAGATGTACGTAGCTATCTACAACTACAAGACGTTTTCTTCTTCTTTGATTATTTTTTGGGAAGAAGGTAATCAGATTTTCATTAAAAACAGCAAAAAATCATACAAGATCGATCTTGGAGAAGTACAGAGTTTAACTCATGAGTTTACCATTCTGGAAAAATCAGGGGCAACTCTGCATAAAGTTGAGGTGGTCACAGGACCACCCTAACATGGAAAAAATAATAATTATTATGTATAAATTTTAAAAAATTATGATTTTTTTTATCCTTAAAAACTCTCTATGACCACCCTAATTTTTTTTTTTAGGTCCAACATAATTAAACTTTAGACAAAATTTGGTAACAAGCTTGGTTGTAGACAAAGGCTACTATTTCAATTAATATTTTTTTATTGGATATGAATTTTAACAAATCCACCATTTAATTACATTTTCTTATTATATCTTTCATACTTGCAAAATTTCAAGAAGAGAAAAGATCAATAGTTATGTCGTCAATCAAATGTTTAAATTTTGAGTTTTTGTGATTTAAAATTATACATAAAAAATAAGTCTAGGGATCGAATAGTAAATAACATTTGATTGGCATGAAATTTGATACGTGTTTTAAGAACTTAGAAAACACGCAATTCAGCTGTTAGAAAATATGTAGCAATGTTAATTTGTTTAGTGAGAGTTGTAGCTTTAGGCTACAACTAAGTTTGTAACCAAACTTTGACCTTAAACTTTGGTCCCCATAACAATATATTAAGTCCTTACAAATAAAAAGAAAAAAGTCCAAGAAAATTTTTATTTAACTAAACTTTTGAATAGATGTAGCTTGCAACATTGATAATGAGACTATCATGTAACGATTTTAAAATAAGAAAATTTGTAGAAGGAAATTATAAGACTTAATGTGTTTGCGTGTGTGTGTGTGTGTTTTTTCAATATATAAAGTTCTCTTTTTATTAGATTTTGTATAATTTATAATTTTTAATGATCACCCTCAAAAAACTTCTTGGAGCCGCCACTGCGAAAAATGACCCCTTCAAAGTTGGTCATGTAAACATTCTCAACTGGTGGTTTCCACTTCCAACTTACCAGAAAGAATGACACAATTTTTTACCTAAATTAAGAAAAGTGAAGATCCATTTGTATAGAGCTTTTATTTAGCAAGTATTTTAGGGAGCAACACATTTTTTTCATTTATGATCGAATAGCTCAAAAATCTGGTTAGAAAAGAGAAAATACTACTGCCTCAACTGTAGGCTCGATTGATCGAGGTTTAATTTCTACCTCGACACCACCCGATTGATCAAGACTCTTGTTTTCAATTTTCTATTTTGTGGCCACATTGCATTGACTTGGTGAACGCTCACCAAACTTCACCAATAAAACCTATAAATACTCCTTCCAAAATCACTAAAAATGTATGCACTACAAACTGCCATTATTACTAGGTTATAATCCTTGTTTACACACATAGAGTTAGTGATAATGAGGTGGTTTTACCTAGGTGATTAAAGTGGTTGGCTCGATTGACACATTAAGTACTTGCGTCTGGGGATGCAAAAAAGTGTCTACTTTAAATTCTCAAAGCTTACTTTATCTATTTTTTCATGTCATTTTACAACTCACCCAACATTTCAGTTTCTATTTTTACATTCAACTCATTAAAATAATATAAACTATACTAACAAATAATATAAAAAATTCGGTTTCTCTTTCTTCTCTTCCATCTTTTTTTCCTCTCGACCTTTTGTCTCTTTCTTCATTAAATATATATATATATATATATTACATTTTTTTGAACTGTAAAGTTGTTATTTACAACTATGTTTTTTGTTGGCTTTTATTCCGTGCCAAATTTGATTGTAATTATTATCAATCGTTTATACCCTGTATATATTGTGGGATTTGTTGTAAGGGTTGTGTGTTAGAGAGAGAGAGTGTGAAGACTCAAGCATTTGAGGACTGAAGATTTCTTGCGGGTATTTCGTGACTTAGCTTTCCGCGAAGTGACACATGTGCCCTACACATGCTAGAATGTGAAGAGTCAGGACAGATGTAGACAGCTGTGTTTCGCGAGTATCTCGCTGGTAAGGCCTTCCCGCGAGATACCCACGAAACGCTCTGTTTAGCTGATCTGTCATTTTTGATACATTCTATCCTTGCCCACTCTATATATACCCTCATTACCCACATATGTAGGTGAGGCCATTCAGAGAGAAAAACCGTAGATAGGTTTTCTACAACACACACACCCATCTTTTGAGAGAGAGCTACTCCTCCTTAGTGAGAAATAATTGTAGCCTCTTCTCCATCTCTCTCCCATTATCATACCTTGAGAGGAGATTTGTACCCAAACACAACTCACACCTATTCAGAGTGTAGAGAGTGTTTTGGAGTTGCTGGGAAGCATTGGAAGAAGCCAAGGATGGCAGATGCAACATGGAGCTTGTTGCGGGATCCGGAGAACTAAGACAAGACACGGTTCCGAGAAGCCTTGTTGGAGTAGGAGCTTGGAGGGCTTAGGTGCATCGGGTAGATTAGGCTTGGAGGGTCTCTTGCTAACCCATGTATCCCAACTGATTGTCTAGTGGATCGATTTTGCTTGGAGGGCGGCAGAGAGGTTTTTCACCGTGTTCTTCGGTTTCCTCTTCGAAAACACGTCTCGGTGTTTTCTGTGTTTGCATCTCTCTTCCCTACTCTTTTATATTCCATTATACTGCTATGTTGCTTAGTTTATGGATTAGAGTAGCTTATTTGTTTATCCGCTCGCATTTACACTATTTCGCACTTAGTATTAAGTTAGTGTAAAATCTATCAAGCCGTAATTTTAATTGGGGGGTCTAAATTGCTCTTGTGTTTTCAACACATTTTCGAGCTTTCAATTGGTATCAGAGTGGGTACACTTGTTTTGGTTTCATTACCTAAGTGTGATCCTTGACCCCGTGTGTGTTTTGCCATGGATAATGCTTTGTATGCTTCTATGGATGTTGTTGATTGTAACATGCCACGTGTTTGTGAAAATGCCTCTATGAGTGATAATCCTTATGATTGTGATGCTATGTTACATGAATCTTTGGGTGTTGTTGATATTCTTAACACCAAACTCTTAAAGAAAAATGCTAAGAAGTTTCAAAAGAGTTTAAGCAAGTTATTTTGTGAAAAGGATGATTTGATTGCTAAGCTCAATGAATCCATCAAATTGGTTGAAAAATATAAGAAACTTGCTGAAAATTCTCTTGAAAAGCTGAAAGAGTTTGAGTGTTTGAATATGGACTTGGATGCTAAACTTGTTTTGTCTAACAAACTTGTTGATGGTCTTAAATCTGAAAATGAATCTCTTAAGACGCATGCCAAGTGTTTGATTGCTGAACCTATTGTTAAAAAGGATGAAAATATATGTTGCAATCATGTTGTGGTACCCGATTTTGTGCCTAATGTGTGTTCTGCCTCAAAGGACAAATCGGTGTACATTCCTCCACATAAAAGAAATCAAAAAGTGGAGAGAAATGCTATTAAGTCAAAGCCTCTATTTAGGTCTAATCCTAGGGAATTGAGTGGATCTAAGTTTGTTCTAACTTGCCACCATTGCGGTGTGATTGGTCATATAAGGCCTCAATGTTTTAAGTTGAAGAGAGAACAAAACCAAGTTGCTAGATCCATTCCCAACAAGCCTAATGGACCTAAACACATTGTTTGTCACCATTGTGGTGCTTTTGGTCATCTAAGACCTCATTGCTTTAAGTTTCATGCTCTTAAAAGAATTAAAAGAAAAGAGAAACTTGAGCCTCTTGGAAGTTGTGCTTTGCATGATAAACCGGGTTTGAGTGAAAATAGCATGTTGTTAAAGAAAGTGTTTAATGCTCTTAACTCCTTGACTATGTGCATCTCCGGTTCTCATTCTTCCAACCCTCATCTCACTTCTCATGAGACACTCATTCCAAACAATTGTTTTGTTTGGATGAGGAAGGGTTCCTATGGTTGAGCTTTTGCTCTTTTGGTCCTTGATCTAATTCTTTCGATCTTTGTAGGACCCTTCATGCATTAAATGTCATATCTTCATGCATTTGTGCATTTTGCATTTATTTGTATGCATTGCTTTTGTTTTGATCTTACTTTTATGTCTTTGTTTTGTGTGTGTAAAAATCCAAAACCACATAAAAAGTGAAAAATTCAAAAAGTTTGATCGTATATGTTTGAGCACATTTCACATGTGAGTTTGGCCTAGTACCTTCGTACTAATGACGCTGTGCATTTACGAGCTTAGCTTGTTTTGTATGCACCTAGTTCTTTGTGGGAGAAATCTTGAAAACTATGTGTGACTATTGTAAATAGATCTTCAAGCTTGTCATGAATGATTGGTCAATAGTCTTGTTGGTCTTGATACTTGCATAGACTTGTGTCTATATCTCTTCCCACTTTATTTTTATGTTTTTGCAACAAGAGCTCACCAAATGTAAATCTCCAAATGAAAAGAGATATTGAGCTGCAAAAGCCTGTCGCACACACTAGTATTCGACTAGGAAAAAGGGAAAGCGACTCTTTTTAATGTATTTTGTATGGTGCTCAAAAAGCCAAAGGCTAATCATCAATGTTGAAATATCATAAATTTCATGCACCAATCTCAAAATGAGATGTTTTTGTCCAAACAAAATAAAATGGACCAATTGTTATGTCTTATACAGAAGCCAAATGAAAAGCTTTTGAAGTTATGTATTCAATGTGTGGGAGGTCATATATACTCATTTCTATAATGGAGATAGTCCACTTGATTTCGTATCAGTTGTGTATGACTCGATTGAATTGATCATTGAAGTTTCACTCTAGTCTAAGGACTATTCCACACTTGATTCCCACACACAACACACAAGTTTAATGTTCAATGAATGCCTATTTTATTTGTGTGTTTTTACATGTTCAAATGTGATGTGTGTATGCTCAACCATATGTGGTTCAAACCAAAAAGATTTTTGTTCTTTTTGTTTGCTTTTGGAAGTGATCTGTATCACCCATGTTTTTCAAAGTTTTTAAAGTGTTTTTGTGCGAAAAACATGTTTTCTGGGTGTTTTCGTGACCTATTTCATGTATGGGCTCAACTGGGAGTTAAATGGTCCAATTTTAAAGTTTTTTCAGCTTTGGACAGAAAGTTTCGCGACTGTTTCGCGAGTAAGGCTTACTCGCGAAAATTTTCACGAGTACTTTCGCGAGTAAGGCTTACCCGCGAAAGTTTTCGCGAGTCAGCTTCCCGCGAAAATTTCCATATCAGCTTTTTAAAGGGCATTTCGTGGGTCTTTTGTTTTAAACTTCTCCCATCTTCTCCCAAACACTTATTTTCATGTTTCTACATCAAAACTCAACTAAATTCAAGTGTTTTTCATTCCATTAACATCTCTAAGGTAATCTTTAACTTTTTTCATTGATTTTGATCCTTAGATTATGTTTTTGGGGGTTTTATGTTCATAGTTGGGATTTTCTCAAATGGGAGTTGGAAAACTTAATTTTTGTCAATCTTTTTGATTGGGCTTTGATTTGAATGATGATTTTCTTTGGATGTTGGCCCCGTGTGGCAAAAATAACATGTATTTAGGCAAGATTTTCATATGTTCTTGCATTATTCATCATACATGTGTTGTGTGTGCACTCTAAGTGTTTGATAAAATGCCCATATGACATTTTCTCGTTGTTTTGGACTCTGATGAGTACCAAATTTTGGGGATCACCATAATTATTCATGTTTATCATGTTTTGATCTTTGGTGGTGTGTTTTGTACACTTTGCCCCTTGAGTGCCTTGCTCATGCATTGGTCATGCATCTCACATGCACACTAGATGCACACTAGTTGCACCTTTGCTACACACACTAGAACACTTGACATGTTTTTGCATTCACTCATGCTAGTTAAGTCTTTTTAGACCTTTTAACACATTTAACATGTTCTTGTGTCTATGTCATGTCTAGGTCCATATCATGTTCCATCATCCTTAGCATGTCATATTCTTCATGCTTTGTAGCATTTTTAAAATAAAAAAAAAAATGTTTTTGTCTTATGTTTGAGCTTCATTTTCTCATTCATCTTGCATCCCTCATCCCTCATGCATCATCTTCATATTTTCTTCTTTCCCTCCTTCCTCTTGATTCATTTGTCTATTCATGACAAAAAAGGGGAGAATATTCCAGAGAGTATACCGGTGTGTTTCGTCATTTCTATATGACTCATGTGCACACTCTTAGGGGGAGAAATTATACCTTGTGCACATTCGTAGGGGGAGAAAGCCATAGGGGAGATGCATATACCAAGGGGGAGAAGACATTTTTAGAGAAAACCTTGATTTACTTTATGCTTGTTTTCTCGTTACTTTATGGTGCTTTGATATGCTTTATTGCTCTCATTGCATCGTGCTTATGTGTTGGACATGCTTTTACCCTTATGCTATTGTGCTTTATTGGTTGCATGTTCGGACGATCATTTGCTTTGCTATATGATCATTGTAGTCATTTCCATATGACTATCATGTGTTTTATCAAGTTGCTCATATGTTTCACAACATGTTTACTTGATCGCATTTTACTTGTTACATTATACTTGTCTTTTTATCACCTGACTTACCTTGAGGGTCTAATGTGTTTTGTGCAAGTGTTTCAGGTTACAGGTATATATATTCCAAGTTCATCACAGCTCCTATGATTCATGATAGGGGGAGTGATATGATAGGGAAGTACTTTATATTTTGTACCCATGTTGCTTTTGTAAGCTTTTAGGGTTTGTTGCATTGCATGTTCGTAGGCTTTTATGGTTTGTGTCATGCATATGCAATACTTTGTTTATGCAGCCTTTATGTTTGTGTACTTGATTTTTAATGTCATACATTTTACTTTAGTACAACACTCTTGTGCCCTTGTAGGATTGTTCCTAGATGCATATACGTTCTATGCATTGGTTGAGTGATGAACACTCTTGTGCCCTAGTAGGATTGTTCCTAGATGCAAATACTTCATGTATTTCGCATTGCTTGAGTGTTGGATTTGCAAATGATACTCTTCAAATGAGCTTATCATCTTGCATGTCCGGATGTTCATTCCCTGTGTGAATGAACATAGTAATTACTTGTGTATAGTGATTACTTGTTTGATCTTGCCATGGTATATTGTTTTATTCCATTTTGCTTGATCACTTTATATTTGCTCCATATGCATTTCAAGTTTTCTGCATACAATGATATTATTTTGTTATTGTTTTTCAGGAGATACTTGTTCATATGTTTCAAGAGCTTATCAGAATCTAGAATTAGGTGTGAGTGAGTTTTGCCTTTGTTCCCAAACTCACGTTTAAGTCTAGAGTCTGTTTTAGGGTTTTGTCACGGAATAGCCAAAGGGGGAGATTGTAAAGTTGTTATTTACAACTATGTTTTTTGTTGGCTTTTATTCCGTGCCAAATTTGATTGTAATTATTATCAATCATTTATACCCTGTATATATTGTGGGATTTGTTGTAAGGGTTGTGTGTTAGAGAGAGAGAGTGTGAAGACTCAAGCATTTGAAGACTGAAGATTTCTCGCGGGTATTTCGCGACTTAGCTTTCCGCGAAGTGACACATGTGCCCTGCACATGCTGGAATGCGAAGAGTCAGGACAGATGTAGACAGCTTTGTTTCGCGAGTATCTCGCTGGTAAGGCCTTCCCGCGAGATACCCGCGAAACGCTCTGTTTAGCTGATCTGTCATTTTTGATACACTCCATCCTTGCCCACTCTATATATACCCTCATTACCCACATATGTAGGTGAGGCCATTCAGAGAGAAAAACCTTAGATAGGTTTTCTACAACACACACACCCATCTTTTGAGAGAGAGCTACTCCTCCGTAGTGAGAAATCATTGTAGCCTCTTCTCCATCCCTCTCCCATTATCATACCTTGAGAGGAGATTTGTACCCAAACACAATCCACACCTATTTAGAGTGTAGAGAGTGTTTTGGAGTCGCTGGGAAGCATTGGAAGAAGCCAAGGATGGCAGATGCAACATGGAGCTTGTTGCGGGATCTGGAGAACTAAGACAAGACACGGTTCCGAGAAGCCTTATTGGAGTAGGAGCTTGGAGGGCTTAGGTACATCGGGTAAATTAGGCTTGGAGGGTCTCTTGCTAACCCATGTATCCCAACTGATTGTCTAGTGGATCGATTTCCGCTTGGAGGGCGGCGGAGAGGTTTTTCGCCGAGTTCTTTGATTTCCTCTTCGAAAATACGTCTCGGTGTTTTCTGTGTTTGCATCTCTCTTCCCTACTCTTTTATATTCCATTATACTGCTGTGTTGCTTAGTTTATGGATTAGAGTAGCTTATTTGTTTATCCGCTCGCATTTACACTATTCCGCACTTAGTATTAAGTTAGTGTAAAATCTATTGAGCCGTAATTTTAATTGGGGGGTCTAAATGGCTCTTGTGTTTTCAACACATTTTCGAGCTTTCATGAACAATTGGTTCTCATATATGAGAACCAACCATTCATAGTTAGTAAAAATAAACAAAGACCCACACCTCGATGTGGGTGCTGGATTTTGGCTTGTTGGTTATTAAAATAGCAATTGGGGGGGTTTTTGCACCCCAATGCTAGTGCTCTTATATTGAAAATTTCTCTTTCAATAAGTAAATTACAATACATATGATAATTCCTCAACTATTTTAGCACCTGAAAAAATGGAACAACATGGCTATGAGATGTTCAATTTCTATCAATGTTGATAGAGGAAGTAAGTACTAAGTGTGGTTTGGATAACGCGTTTACAGGCTGCGTTTTGCGTTTTATCACATGGGACCCACGACATTGTTCACGAACCCCACAAACTTGTGAAAAATGCAAATTATTTTTGCTATACGGTGCGTTTTGCAGCAAGTGAGATATGCTAGCTAAAGCTACAGTACTTTCTGCTGTAGATTTTAGCTAAAACTACAATAGTTTCAGCCAAAAAAATCAGCTAGCTTAAAAATTATTTTGCTATAGTGTTTTCAGTAATAAATTTTTAGTTTTGAGCAAAATAAGTGGTATCCAAACAGACCCTAAGTAGTCTGTTGAATCATGTCAACATTATTTGTATGTTTTGAGGTTGAGCAATCTGACCAGGAAGTCCCAAGCTAACTTTTGCATCGGTTATGTTACATGATAACCCAAGCTAACTTTTGCATCTGGTACGTACGTTACATGATGTTGAGGGCCAAAATTTCACAAGAAAGCCCATTCCATAAAAAAGTAAGGAAAAACTATGGGTTTTAACAAAAGAAGGCCCAATTCATGAAGTTAAGAAGGACCATGAAGGCCCAAAATCCCAAAAAGAACGAAAAAAGAAAGAAATAATAATGATAATAAAGGAAAAAGAAGAAGATCTTGGTCAAGCCAGAGGAAGGATCTTGGGCGGGTCAGAGGAAGGATCTCGAGCGGACCAAAGGATATGCAGCAAGAAGAAGGATCCCAGTCAGATCAAAGGATATGCAGTAAGATGTATGTCAGATTTCCAGCAAAAAAAAGGCCATTAAAAAATCCAGCAAAATCCAGTGAAAGAACTGGGCCGGGATACCTAGAGGCTGCCAGAGGATCTGGATCCTCGGGATGTGCAGCACAACTAAAGTGGGATTGAGACAGCTCAAAAGGAGCACCACAAAATACAAGAAATGAAGAACATATATGTCCTTCTCAAGCGCCCAGTGGTGCAGCAAAGAATCAGAAAGCTTGGAGAGTAACAATTCATGAACAAAATGCTGGTATCTCGGGGGACCCAGAATGAAGAACTATAAGGGGAAGTGGCTGGAAAAACCTTCAACCCAGCAGGAATGGATTCTGCTCACTTGGGAAAAATGACAGCAAGAAGGACAGCCAAAAAGCTGAGTCTAAGAGGTAAAAAGCCTTGAAAGAAGAGAGGGTAAAGGTCAGCTCTCCAAAATGGGAAATTAGTAGGTAGCTTTTAGGAAAACTATGGGAAACAGAGAAAGAATCAGCGGTCAGAATGGCTGGCATAACAGGGGCTCTGGTACCCAAGGAGCCAAGAGGAGAGAATCAATGGTATCCAAACCCTAAAATGACACTATAAAAGGGGGGAAGTAGTCAACATTAAGGGGCATTATGCATAAGCAGAAAATCATAACAAAATCTTTGAGAAAATAAGGTCTAAAACTCAAAGAAAGTAAAAAACAGTGTCCAGTATCCCAAAACAGCCACTATAGAACATACTTGGATTCAAAGGGATTCAAACTTTGTAAGTCTTAGAGGCTTTGATAGCCATCTAAGTCTGTAATTTTTGAGCTTATTTGGACCTTGTAATGCATCTTAGTGAGCACATTGTAATTCACAATTAAAAAAAATAATGAAATATCTCATATTGATTTGAGGATCTCTAACAATTATTTTGTGTATTTCTTTATTACATTGTCTTCCTTTACTGTTTCTTGCTGCTCAATACATGTATTCGTACTTGCTAGTTTTCCTTTTACTCAGCCAAAAGCTGAGTCCTTTTACTAGAGTCCTCACTTCAACTTGAGCCTTGGACACACTTAGCCTCCAAAGAAACATATGTCAAAACATGCACACATTAGATATCACTTTCTCCCACAAAAATCCTTCTCACCTAACTATCTTGGAAGACAAAGCCCAAGCAAAGCCACTTGGACTTGAGTTCCAAATCCCACAAGTCTTGTGCAAAAGCTGTGAGAATTGGGGCCAGGATCCTCGTGGCCGAATCATTCTCATGAAATTCATTAACATATATTTATATGTATTAAAATGTGTTAGGTTCTAAAGATTTAGGATTTTATGTATTTAGAACTCTAATGTGTAATATTGGCAAACCATGATCAAAACAATATGTTTAGTCTTGTTTAGGCTTGCTCAAAGTTGATTAAATATTGTAAAGTTGGAATCGAGTGGCTGCAGATGTACTGGAGCATTTCGGCCTGGTTCGATTGATCGAAGCTTAGGCTCGATCGATCGAATCTCGGGTCAGATGCGTTTTCTGCAGAGTTCCAGCTCAGCCCAAACTCTATTTAAACGTCTTGGGGTTCAAGTAAAACACTCCTATATATAAGGAAAACCCTAGAACGTTTTTGGGACTTTTTTGGGAGAGAGATTAGAGTGCCTCTTGTGCCTCCTTTTATTTTTAGGGTTTTGTACCCAAACCTCTCTAAGTCTTTGTTGCTCATATTTGCGGTTTATGTGAATCTCTTGTGAGATCTTTGAGGAGCTTTCCTTCACATAAACTTAGGGTTATCAATATCTTGATGATCAACATAGTTGCAACCATTGGAACTTAAAAGAAAAACAAGCGGGGAGCTTGTAGCTGATTGAGGAATTCAAGAAAGAAGTAGTCTGTGGATTCGGAGCCTGCGCGTGGTCGTGTCAGGAAGTTCTACTGGTGGGTAGCATTAGGAAGTCGAGCGGGGAGCTTGTAGTCCTTTTGTAAGAACTTCAATTCTTTCATAGTGGATTCAAGTTAGCCTTGAGGATCGGTGGGTCAAATCCTCCCCAGGTTTTTACCGCGTGGTTTCCTGGGTGATCATATCATTGTGTCTTTTATTATTCCGCTGCTTTATTATTTTGATATGATTGTATGATTGCTTTAACCTAGAATTGCATAATTTGACTAAGTAACAACTTGGCTAATTAATCTAGGCTACGCAATCTGGTTGTTTAAGGGGTCTAAATAACCCATCAAGTGGTATCAGAGCGGGTAGCTCTTCTGTTTTAGATCTTTTGATCTAAGAGCTGATCCTTGACCCCTGTTGTCATGGATAATTTGAAGTGTCTTTCTGATCATGTTTTTGCTCATGCTTCTGCTGATTTTATTGATGCCTGTGATGTTTTGAATAAAAAGGACACTATTGTTTCTGCTGATTTTTTTGATGCTTTTGAAACTCTTCGTAAGGAATTATCTAAATCTTTGAAAATTGCTAAGAAATTCAAAGAAGAGTTAAAATTGACTAATCTTGAAAAAGAGGAATTGCTTGTTAGATTAGATGAGTCTAATAAAAAGAATGATTTTTTGAGAAATCAAATTTCCTCTCAAGATGAGAAGATGAAAAGTTTGGAACAAAAGTTAGCTGAGGCTGAAGCTAAATTGGAAAATTTGTCTAATACCAAACTTGCTGATGATAACAGAAGTGTTTCTGTTTCTCTTAAGCCTAAAACTGAGAAAGTTTATATCCCTCATTTCAAGAGGAATAATAATGAAAAGGCTTATTTTGCTAGGTTAGACAAAGGTAAAAGTTCTGATGTAGACGCTGAAGTTTCTACACCTAAGTCTAAACCTACTGTTAGAGAGCATAAGAATTTTGTTTTTGTGCCTACTTGTCACCGTTGTGGTGTTGGTCATATTAGACCAAATTGTTCTTTGTTGAGGCAAAAACCAAAATCTGAGAATAGATTTGCTGTTAGGAATACTGATGTTCCTAAATTTGTTCCTGTTTGTCACTTTTGTGGTGTCTCTGGTCACATTCGTCCTAATTGTCATAAATTGAAATTTAAGCATTCTGTATGTCAATCTAGGATATGTGATGATATTTCTCCTGCCATAAGTCCATATAAATTGTTTCATATGCTTTTGAAAAATTTGAGCTTGTTGGCTTGTGAAAGGAATTTGCAGGATTTCAGTCTCTCTCAGAAGATTGGTGTAATTCCTCAAATACACTCTGCTTCACATGGATTTTCACCTACAAAGCCGAAGAATCGTGCTATATGGGTGAGAAAAGATTCTCCAAGGTGAGTGTTGCTAACTTGTCCTTGATTTAATTCTTTCAATTAATTGTGGACATGTTTTGTTTTAGTTTTTGGTTGTTTTATTTTCTTTGATTGTTTTGTTTTAAAGAAAAATCCAAAAACATTGAAAAATTTCAAAAAGACAAAAATATTTTATTTTGTGTCTTATTTTATTTTTCTTGAGGATTACATGAATTATGATATCTCTCTTGATTTAGAATATGCTTGACATTGTGGAGAAACTTGAATAGTTTGTACTAAGCTATTTTTGATTTTGTGTGAGTATGTACTAGTTTGTACATGTACTCAAGGGTTAATTAAGAAATTGATATTTCTTGTTTGTGTACCCTCTATAGCTTAGTTTTTGCACTATCATGCATTGCTTTTGCATTGTTCATTTAGCATAATATGTGCTTTTTGTCTTTGGTCATAATTTTTTTTTTAAATCTCAACAAGTGGTTATAAAGTTTGTTAAAACCAAAAAGATTTTTGTGTTTTGTATTATATATCTTGGATTTATAATCAAGGATTGGCCATATTATCTTTACATAACATGTTTATGTACCTTGTTTAGCTTTGATGAGCTTATTTACTGCACTTTACTAGTTGAAGTTTTGTAGTGCATGTTGTGTGGGAAAGATGTTTATGGTGTTTATCACTTTGTCTTAATCTTGAAGTCACATGTTATTTGACTGTCGGACTTGATCCTTTTGAGAAAGGCATAAATAACCATCTCACCACTGTTCACTAGCCAATCATGAACACCTTAGTGCATATCATAAGATTTTGTGCTCGAGAAAGTGTAGCACATGCACAAAAAGAACATAAGGTGAAGCCTCAATTAAAATAAAACTGGTGTGTACTATTAGGCTTGATGCCAATTCACTTAATTCAAACCGGTGTGTACTATTAGGCTTGATGCCATTTCGCATAATATATTTCATATTCTAATGGGGCAAAAATACAAGAAACTTACATGATTGCAAGCTTTTGTTCTAGGAGATGTGGGAGTTATAGGATGTAACTCTTTAGGTGATAGTCTCTTTTGAATTCTATGTGATGAATTTTGTAGACTTTGTGATTGATTGCTATTCACATATCACCTCACATGTATCTCAAGCTTTTGCTAGTTGCACACACTACACAAGTTACTCTTTGCTAAACTTGGTACATTATATTGTGTGTGATTTTGTTGTGGCCATCCAAGATTAAAAGTTCATTTGATGGGAAATTAGACCCCTAAAACAACCAAATTGCGTAGCCTAGATTAATTAGCCAAGTTGTTACTTAGTCAAATTAAGCAATTCTAGGTTAAAGCAATTCAACAATCATATCAAGAATAATAATGCAGCGGAAAATAAATAACACAAGATATGATCACCCAGGAAACCACACGGTAAAAACCTGGGGAGGATTTGACCCACCGATCCTCAAGGCATAACAGAATTCACTATGAAAGAATTGAAGTTCTTACAGAAGGACTACAAGCTCCCCGCTCGACTTCCTAATGCTACCCACCAGTACGAACTTCCTGACACGACCACGCGCAGGCTCCGAATCCACGGACTACTTCTTTCTTGAATTCTTCAATCAGCTACAAGCTCCCCGCTTGCTTTTCTTTTAAGTTCCAATGGTTGCAACTATAATGATCATCAAGATGTAGATAATAATCTCTACCTTGAAAACCCTAAGCTTTGTGTAAAGGAAAGCTCCTCTAAGATCTCACAAGAGATTTACACAAAACAGAAAATATGAGCAACATAACAATATGGACAACCTTCAAAAACGTGGCTAGGGTTTTTGTTTATATACCTAGGGTAAAAACATAAAACCCTAAACGTTTAATGAAGTAGGGCTGAGTTGGAAATTCTGCAGAATAATCAACCTGTGCGATTTTCGATCGATCGAGTCTATTCTTCGATCGATCGAGCCAGGCCAAAAGTCCCAAGTACTTCTGCAGCCACTCGATTCCAACTGTACAATAATAAACCAACTTTGAGCAAGCCTAAACAAGACTAAATACAATGTTTTGATCATGGTTTGCCAACATTACAAATTAGAGTTCTAAATACATAAAATCCTAAGACCTTAGAACCTAACAAACTCCCCCTTTGGCAATCCGTGACAAAACCATAATTAAAAGCTCAAAGTTTTACAAGTAAAAGCCCTTTACAAAAATAATGCTCATAAAATCAAATTCAGCCTAACTACTATCCATCAGTTGCAAGTGTAGACAGCAGCTTTAGTTGAATCAACCTGTATATTCCTGAAATACTCAACAAACGCATAAACGCATGTGTGACAGAAAAGAGTAAAACAACAGGTATAATATTCTTGTAAGATTCACACAACACAAAATAAAGACATATATGAATGATCAACTCATAAATATAAATCAATAAGCAGTGAATCATAAAGCAACAAGAATCAATGAATATAACATGTATATCAATCAATGTTACTCCCCCTAACATGAATATCCCCAAAAATGATATACAAAGTGAAGCACCTAGATACAATCTAAAAAACTCCACAAGCTCCTCAAAACAAAAAGTCTCCCCCTAACTACAAAAACTCCTCAACAAGTCAAAAATACCACTCCCCCTTTTTGTGACGGAATGCCAAAGAGCAATCACAAGTCGCCATCAAAAGGAGGTGGTGAGGGTGAATGAAGACGCGCCAAGTCAGCTCGTAGAGCACGAAACTCATCTAGCAAGTCCACCAAAATCTGTCCATGAGCCGCCTGAACGGTCATGACAGTCTCCAAAGTACGACAAACATCGAAGTCGGCCGAAGGAGGTGGAGGAACATCAGCAGCAGCAGCATCATCACCAACTGGATCAGGAACATCCTCACCAGCAAGACCTGCAGAAGAAGAAGGAGGAGGTGCGCTACTAGAGGGCTCAGACCTAGGGTGTTTAGAACCAGCTCGAAGATGAGCAGCCCTTTGTCTAAGAAAAGACGCACCTATAGGAGCAATAACATGAACGGACTCAGAGGAAGGGAAGCCACCAAGATCAAGATGAAGGAGAATCCTATGAATGAAAATAGGATGTACAAGAGCATGAGCAGAAGATGAACTCCTATAAACATCGTTCAAAGAACGAAGAAAAAGATGGGGAAAACTAATAGGAGCATCAGTAACCAGAGCGTACAAAAATACACACCTCTCAAGAGGAATGGTGTGAACATGGGAAATGGGCCAGATAGAATGACACGCTATCCTAAAGAAAAGATAGTGTAACCCGGAGAGCTCAGCAGAGGTGATCCGAGGATCAGAACCCCACTGGACAGTAGTCCCAGTGATGTAAGACAAGACATCACTAATCTCGGGAGACACGTCATATGGATAGACAGGATGTCGAACCAATGGTACCCCTAGAGCATCAGCCACTACCTCAGGAGTAAGGGTGTACTCTACGCCTCGTATCCAACTCTTGACTAGAGTGTTGGAATCATAGATGCGGATAGAGATGTTCGAATAGAACTCTCTAATCAAGGCAGAAGGTGGAGGAGGATCAGAAACATCCACCAAGGGTAACCAGCCCCGACGCTCAAAGTTTGCCCTAATGGCAGGATCAAGTTCATCTAAGTGAACAGAACGCTCAGCCCAAATTTTTCTCCTAACATTCAGCTTCTCATAAATCTCTTGGTTTTTCTCACTCGAAAACCTCTCACGATCATAGGATGGAGGGGGTAAAGGAGAAGGTGAGGGAACATTCCTACGGGCTCTAGTTTTCCTAGGCATAGTGCTAAGGAAAGGACAGAGACACACAGTGAAAAACCAAAAGAACAAGAGAAAATAGAACCAAAGGCAGACTGCAAATTAGCACAATAAAAAATATAGAACAAAAATCTATATGATGCATGAACATTAATAATGTTGTGATGCATGATCTAATGCAGTAAACAAATAGGTTCAATTTAGATTGAATTGACAAAATTGGCTTGAACATGGAATTTTTATCAAAAATCCCAAAAATTGAAAACCACTTGTTGAAATTTTTTACCAAAAAGATGAATTGAGCATTACAAAACACATTACATAGATTATAATGCTTAATTACAACTACACAACAAGTCAATTTCATCAAAGTCATCCCAATTTAACAAAAGCCCCAATTCGGATCAAGAACAAGCCCTAGATTTTTCAATTTTTCACCAAACTTAAATTTGATCAAATTAACAGGTAATAATCATGTTAATGAAGTGTCCCCACAAAAACCCAATGATCAATTTCATAAAATAAGGCTTGAATCAACAGAAAATCCCAATTATCAAAATTCCGAAAATTACCCTCAAATGCATGAATATATGCATGAAAACATGAAAATAAATTCAAAAGGAAGGGCACAAGTGTCTTACCAACTTGAGGAGAGAGAGATTTTGCAAAAAGAACGGAGGAAAACGACAAAAAATCTCTGATTTGAGCTTGCCAACGCGGAGAGAGGAAAAAGCTTTGAAAAGTTTTTGAAATAGGAACTTTGAAAAAGTCAGAAAAGTACCTTTTAAAAAGCTTTTTCACGATGTTCGATCGATCGAAAATCAGATTCGATTGATCGAAACACACAGTCATTTTGAGACAAATGAAAGCACTTTTTCGATTGATCGAAAATCAGATTCGATCGATCGAAACACACAGTCATTTTGAGACAAATGAAAGCACTTTTTCGATTGATCGAAAATCAGGCTGGATCGATCGAAATGGGCAGAGGCTCACTAAATTTTGAGAAAAATCACAGTTTTGAAAGACAAACCAAATTTTGAAAAACAACTCCTCAAAGCATTAAATTACAGAAATAAAATGCATGAGTATGAGATGGAATGCTTTTTCAAAAACCCAAAATTTTAAACCCCAATTTTCTCAAAAACAAGTTTCAATCATTCTTCCTTTGAATATTCTCAAACAACAAATATGTTGTACACAAATCTCAAGATAATTTCAAACTTGGTTGGTCAGACCAAAAAACACACACTAGCATGTACAGTGTTTAACAAAGAGTAACTTGTGTAGTGTGTGATACTAGCAAAAACTTGAGATACATGTGAGGTGATATGTGAATAGCAATCAAACACAAAGTCTACACAATTCATCACATAGAATTTAAAAGAGACTATCACCTAAAGAGTTACATCCTATAACTCCCACATCTCCTAGAACAAAAGCTTGCAATCATGTAAGTTTCTTGTATTTTTGCCCCATTATTTAGGTGAAATTTGGCATAAAGCCTAATAGTACACACCAGATTAGATTATGTGAAATGGCATCAAGCCTAATAGTACACACCGGTTTGAATTAAGTGAATTGGCATCAAGCCTAATAGTACACACCGGTTTTAAGCATTAAGCATTTAAAGAGGCTACACCTTATGTTCTTTTTGTGCATGTGCTACACTTTCTCGAGCACAAAATCTTATGATATGCACTAAGGTGTTCATGATTGACTAGTGAACAGTGGTGAGATGGTTATTTATGCCTTTCTCAAAAGAATCAAGTCCGACAGTCAAATAACATGTGACTTCAAGATCAAGACAAAGTGATTAATAACCACAAACATCTTTCCCACACAACATGCACTACAAAGCTTTAACTAGTCAAGTGCAATATTTAAGCTCATCAAAGTTAAACAAGGTACACAGAACATGACATGTGTCAAAAGATAGACCAACCTTGTTTTTCAAAAATCAAGAAAAATAGTGTCTAACATAATTTTTGCTTTCACTTTTCCCTTTTTTTTTTTTTTTTTAAAGAGAAAACAAATAAATCCTAGAATGAAATGCATGAATGTAATGCAATGCAAGTCCTAGAACAAAAACAATAAAAAGACACAAACCAAAGAACAATGGTCACCAAAGAATAGAGCAATTAAGCACAAGGACCATGTCAGAAAGACTCAGTTAGTTCGAGTCTTTTGCATCCAAAACTTTTTAGATGCACCACGAGCATTGGAGTTCTTATTCACATTCGAGTAATTCCCAACTCCAGGATTGGAATAAAGGTTTAACACCTTTACCAATTCACCAATTAATGCCATAGGATCATGTGCTTGAGGCACAGACACTTTTGGTTTAGTTGCTCTCTTATCAGCTTGAAGCTTGTAACAGTTAGGACGAATGTGTCCAGACTTACCACAATAATGACAAACCCAAGCAGGTTTACCATGCATCTTGTCCTTAGATTTGGTAGGCTCCTTAGGTTTAGATTCTCTTAAGTCTACCCTAATCTTCTTAGGTGGTGAAACTTCTACGGGTTTAACTATCTCACTCACAGGTGGTTTGACAGTTTCACTCACAACCTCACTCACAGAAGGTTCAGAAGAAGAGGAAGGAACAAAAGTAGTGGAATGTGGTCCAGAATCAAAAATGCTTTCAACATATCCTAACCCAGTTTTATCAGCAGGAGACTTTTGAACATTCAGCATGTGATCAAGTTTAGAACTAGCAGATCTAGCAATAGATAAATCATGTTCCAAAGTTCTAACTTTATCAAGCAAAAGCATGTTTTCAGATTTAACATTATTCAAAAGCTCATTAGCATCAAACAGTTTAACAAGCAAATTTCTCTTTTCAAGCTCAAGAGAATCAATTTTCTTTAGGCCAAGTTCAACTTTCATAGCATCCTTTGCAGCAACTTTGCAAAGTTTGTTATAGGCCTCTTGAAGATCTGCATCTTCAGAGAGTTCCCCATCAGAAGGGTTCTCCTCAGCAGATATGCTTTCATTGACTATAGCAGTAGCCGTGAAAGCAATGAAGTTTCCATCCTCGTCACCACCGGACTCATCATCAGAAACCTCATTATCACTAAGGGTTACAGCCATAGCTTTACCCTTATTCCTCAAGAATGTAGGACATTCAGATTTCACATGACCATACCCTTGACAGCCAAAACACTGAGGACCCAAAGAGTTATTAGAAGATTGACCAAAATTTTCTCTAGGTTTTTCAAAATTGTTAACCTTAATGGGATCATTCTTCCTAAAATTTCTAGGTTCAGCAGTGTAAGTACCTCTTGCCTTTCTATTTGTATTCCTCAGAAAGTTCTTAAAGTTTTTGGCAAGATAGGCAATCTCTGTAACAGAGAACTCATCATCAAATCCACCACCCTCAACATCATCAACTGACTTAAGAGCCATTGATTTGGATTTGTTCACTTTAGGTAGGTCAGACTCATAGGATTGAAGAGATCCTACAAGCTCATCAACAGGGATGGAGTCCACATCCTTGCTTTCAGTGATGGCAGTCACTTTGGGTCTAAAATCTTCAGTTAAAGATCTAAGAATCTTCCTAACAATTTTAGGTTGATCATAGATTTCACCCAAATTAAAAGCAGAATTGACAATATCATTTAATTTAGCATAGAATTCATCAAAAGATTCATCATCAGACATTCTAATGCTTTCAAATCTAGAAGTCAATTGTTGCAATTTATTAATCTTAACTGCCTTTGTGCCTTCATGCACAGTTTGGAGGATTTTCCAGGCAATATGAGCAACCTCAACATTAGAGATCCTCTTAAATTCCTCCATAGAAACAGCATTAAAGATGGCATTCATAGCTTTGCTATTAAAGCTTGCTGCTTCTTTTTCAGAAGTTTGCCACTCACTCACAGGAGTAGCGGGTTTCACCCATCCGTATTCAACGGAATTCCAAACCCTTTCATCAATGGATTTCAGGAATGCTTTCATCCTTACTTTCCAATAAGCATAGTTGTTCCCATCAAAATGAGGAGGAACAAACAAAGAGTGTCCATGCTCTATGACAACAGGGGTCAAGGATCAGCTCAGAGATTAAAAATCTCAAACACAAAGAGCAACCCGCTCTGATACCACTTGATGGGAAATTAGACCCCTAAAACAACCAAATTGCGTAGCCTAGATTAATTAGCCAAGTTGTTACTTAGTCAAATTAAGCAATTCTAGGTTAAAGCAATTCAACAATCATATCAAGAATAATAATGCAGCGGAAAATAAATAACACAAGATATGATCACCCAGGAAACCACACGGTAAAAACCTGGGGAGGATTTGACCCACGATCCTCAAGGCATAACAGAATTCACTATGAAAGAATTGAAGTTCTTACAGAAGGACTACAAGCTCCCCGCTCGACTTCCTAATGCTACCCACCAGTACGAACTTCCTGACACGACCACGCGCAGGCTCCGAATCCACGGACTACTTCTTTCTTGAATTCTTCAATCAGCTACAAGCTCCCCGCTTGCTTTTCTTTTAAGTTCCAATGGTTGCAACTATAATGATCATCAAGATGTAGATAATAATCTCTACCTTGAAAACCCTAAGCTTTGTGTAAAGGAAAGCTCCTCTAAGATCTCACAAGAGATTTACACAAAACAGAAAATATGAGCAACAATACAATATGGACAACCTTCAAAAACGTGGCTAGGGTTTTGTTTATATACATAGGGTAAAAACATAAAACTCTAAACGTTTAATGAAGTAGGGCTGAGTTGGAAATTCTGCAGAATAATCAACCTGTGCGATTTTCGATCGATCGAGTCTATTCTTCGATCGATCGAGCCAGGCCAAAAGTCCCAAGTACTTCTGCAGCCACTCGATTCCAACTGTACAATAATAAACCAACTTTGAGCAAGCCTAAACAAGACTAAATACAATGTTTTGATCATGGTTTGCCAACATTACAAATTAGAGTTCTAAATACATAAAATCCTAAGACCTTAGAACCTAACATCCTTGATTTTAATGCAAAATATGTTTCAAGTTTGAAAATTTTGAAAATATCTTGAGATTTGTGCAGAACATAGTTGTTGCTTAAGAAAATTTCAATGGGAGAATGATTGAAACTTGTTTTTGAGAAAATTGGATTTAAAATTTGGGGTTTTGAAAAAACATTCCATCTCATACTCATGCATTTTGCTTTCATTGTTTAATGCTTTGAGGAGTTGTTTTTCAAAATTAGGTTTGTGTCTTTCAAAACTGTGTTTTTCTCAAAATTTAGTGAGCCTCTGCCCAGTTCGATCGATCCAGTCTGATTTTCGATCGATCGAAAAAGTGCTTTAATTTGTTTAAAAATGACTGTTTCATTCGATCGATCGAATGTATTTTTCGATCAATCGAAAGTCGCGAATCAGGTTTTTAAAAAGGATTTGTTCTTGATCCGAATTGGGGCTTTTGTGAAATTGAGTTGAATTTGATGAAATTGGCTTGTTGTTTGGATGTAATTAAGCATTATACTCTGTGAGTTGTGTTATGTGATGCTCAATTCATCAATTTGTTTAAAAATTTCAACAAGTGGTTTTCAAATTTTTGGGGTTTTTGTTAGAAACTCTATGCTCAAACCAATTTTGTCAATTTAATCTCAATTGAACTTAATTGCTCACTGCATTAGTACATGCATCATGGCATTGTAATTGTTTCATGCATCATATAGAATTTTATTCTATTGATTTTTGTGCTAACTTGCAGTCTGCCCTTGGTTTGTGTTTAGGATTCACATGCATTGCATTGATTTCTGTATCCATCTTGCAGTTTTGCAGTCATATCTCTCATTGCTTTCACACATAGCATGCATACACTTTGCTAAATTGGGTACTCAACTTGATTTAAAAAAATTGATTGATTAATTTTTGAGGTTTGTACATTCTAGTATATGCTATTTCTTATGTGTGAACTGTAGAAAATATTTTTCTTAAGAGATATGATGGATAATCAATGTGCAAATATTTTCTCTACTCATGCAACTGTTTATGGGTCACATAATGCCATGTTTGCATTTTATTGACAGAGAGAATATTTTTTCTTCATGTGTATCCTCACCTTAGTTTTTAACTTTGGATTATGTGTTTTTAACTTTGATCCTGTTGGTGATGCTGCTGATCCCCCCCCCCCCTCTATTTTTCCCCAAAACTGTTTTCCCCAAAACTTGTTTTGTTTTTCCTATTTTTATAGGGGGAGAAAAGTTTTTTTTCTTTTTAACCTGTGTTGTTCATAGGGGGAGCTATCTCTATTTTCTATAGAGTTGAATTGTTCTGTATCCCCTTGATTCTCTATTTTCTCTTATCCTTTATTGCGTATGTTGACTTTACTCTTTGTATGAGTTGTCTTTGTCAATACGTGACAAAAAGGGGGAGAAATTATTGATTTATGGGAATCATGTTGATATGTGTGGAAAATACAAAGATATTCATGTTAGGGGGAGTTATTGATTGATATACATGTTATATTCATTGATTCTTGTTGCTTTGTGATTCACTGCTTATTGACTTATATTTATGAGTTGTTCATTCATATATGTCTTTATTTTGTGTTGTGTGAATCTTACAAGAATGTTATACCTGTTGTTTTACTCTTTTCTGTCACACATGCGTTTATGCATTTTGTTTAGTGTTTAAGGAAATATACAGGTTGATTCAATTGAGCTGCTGTCTACACTTGCAACTGATGGATAGTAGTTAGGTTGGATTTGTTGTTATGAGCATTATTTTTGTAATGGGCTGTTTACTTGTAAACTTTGAGCTTTTAATTTGTGTTTTGTCACGGATTGCCAAAGGGGGAGTTTGTTAGGTTCTAAAAATTTAGGATTTTATGTATTTAGAACTCTAATGTGTAATATTGGCAAACCATGATCAAAACAATATGTTTAGTCTTGTTTAGGCTTGCTCAAAGTTGATTAAATATTGTAAAGTTGGAATCGAGTGGCTGCAGATGTACTGGAGCATTTCGGCCTGGCTCGATCGATCGAAGCTTAGGCTCGATCGATCGAATCTCGGGTCAGATGCGTTTTCTGCAGAGTTCCAGCTCAGCTCAAACTCTATTTAAACGTCTTGGGGTTCAAGTAAAACACTCCTATATATAAGGAAAACCCTAGAACGTTTTTGGGACTTTTTTGAGAAAGAGATTAGAGTGCCTATTGTGCCTCCTTTTATTTTTAGGGTTTTGTACCCAAACCTCTCTAAGTCTTTGTTGCTCATATTTGCTGTTTGTGTGAATCTCTTGTGAGATCTTTGAGGAGCTTTCCTTCACATAAACTTAGGGTTGTCAATATCTTGATGATCAACATAGTTGCAACCATTGGAACTTAAAAGAAAAGCAAGCGGGGAGCTTGTAGCTGATTGAGGAATTCAAGAAAGAAGTAGTCCGTGGATTCGGAGCCTGCGCGTGGTCGTGTCAGGAAGTTCTACTGGTGGGTAGCATTAGGAAGTCGAGCGGGGAGCTTGTAGTCCTTTTGTAAGAACTTCAATTCTTTCATAGTGAATTCTGTTATGCCTTGAGGATCGGTGGGTCAAATCCTCCCCAGGTTTTTACCGTGTGGTTTCCTGGGTGATCATATCATTGTGTTCTTTATTATTTCCGCTGCTTTATTTGTTTTATATACATGATATGATTATTTGATTGTTTTAACCTAGAATTGCTTAATTTGACTAAGTAACAACTTGGCTAATTAATCTAGGCTACGCAATCTGATTGGTTTAAGGGGTCTAAATTTCCATCAAAATGTATATCCTAATCTAAGGTACTAACAATTATTTAACGTTATATGTATTGTATAGTGTGTTTTATGTAGCACCTATAGAGGTAAAGGAAAAGGATAAAACTATATTGCATAATAAATATGGAGAAAGATCATATAGTTTAGAGAATCAGCATTCTGGGTTCTTACAGGCCTAAGACGCCTCGGGATCCAATGACAGTATGCCCGGGGTACCAAGTGAAGGAACTCTTTTAAATGTTTATACAATAAAAGATAAGCCTTAAATATTATATTTCAATCTCATTCTCATTGTGAATATTATGAATACTTATTTTACTTATTTCGTAAGCGTAAATGGTCATTTTATGACACTAAAACACTTATAATGGTATTTTATTACTTAGGAGGAATCACATTTTTGCTTTGAGGAGATTTATGTGACTTGAACACAACTTGGTTCGTAATTAGCCCCCATTTAGTTGCGGTGAATCAAGCCCAGTCCACCAAACAACAAATATTTGGCTTGGAATCCTTGTCTCTTCTTGGGCCTGTGTGCTAAGAAGAAAAGCACTCTCACACATGATAAGACATATAGTATGTTACTATGTTATATAAATTCATATGTGGGTTCTAGTTAACTTAACTGATAAAATCTCTGATGGTTGTATAAGAGATATGAGGTTCAATCTTCGCATATACCAAAATCTGATTAGTATCTTGGTCTAATGATAAAGATCTATTAACAGGAGTGGATGTCATAGGTTAAAACTATCTAAAAAAAATTTGTTATTTAAATGCATATAATAATATAAATATTAGATAGGGGATATTTTTACACATATGTAGTTATATTAAGTTATTATTTTAAATTCTTTTTCTCAAATTTTTTTAATTAATTTATTATTTAAAATTAATATAAAAAAAAAAATTAGATTCTTGTCAATTTTTTTATGAAATAAATAAATAAACTTCTTCTTTATGAGTACATTCACATGATTTTTTTTTTTTTTGGCTGTGGAGAAGGTATTCACATGATAATCTAGTTCCTTATAATAGACAATGCACATTAATAATATATTAATAATTTAACACAAAGTAATTAAGTGGATTCCAGTAAGCTCAATTGGTAAAATCTCTAATGGTTATATAAGAGATCTGGAGTTTAATCATCGCCTACACCAAAAACTAATTGGTGTCTAAACCCTCGTCTATACCAAAAACTAATTGGTGTCTTGGTTTGATAATAAAGAGCTATCATCAGAAATGAACGCTATAAGTTAAAAATCTCTAAAAAAAAAAAAAAAAAAAAAAAAAAGTAATTAAAAAATATACCCGGACTACCTTAATCTCTTAATATTAAAGAAATTTAGGTTACTAAGCTAACATTTTTGGGAAATATTTAATGTGTTAATCCTTTTGAGGAGTCTATTTAATACAAGAGAAGTTAAAATGAGATTTAACGTCAAATATATATCTTTCACTCTTGAAGTTTCATTGCATTACAATTAACTTCTTCTTTACTATTCTCTTTGTGAGAGTTTAAATACAAACAATTCAGAATTCAATTGAGCTAAGAAAAACTAAATCATTCATCAGTAGAAATATTCACCAATCAAAATTTGTAAAAGTGTCTTCTGCATCTTCATTTATACTTTTCATACTACAAGCTTTTCTAATTTTCTGCACCACAGAAGCTCAAGTAAGTCGGTTTGTGTATAGCTTATTTGGTTAGCTATTAGCTTTTATATATAACTTTTTAAAATTTCATTTTTTTTCTTCACTTCTTCAAAGTATAAGTACATACATATAAGTAAAAATAAATATGCAAAAGGCACTTTAGCAAAAATTTAAATAAGCTAATGTCAAATGCACATAGACAAATGTAACAATTCATCCTCAAAAACGCAGCTACAGATTAGCTCTCAAGCCACGTTTTTGGACAAAATAGCTGCGTTTATGTGGGAAGGGCTAAAAACGTGGCTATAGACGAACCTAGAGCTGCGTTTATGAGAAAAAAACGCAGCTTTAGGACTTGGTATAAATTGAAGAAAAAATCCCTCATCATCACCAAACAAACTCAGCTCGATCTATCACTCTCAAGCAAACCCTCAAACAAACCCTCGCTCTCTATCACTCTCAACACCACGTCACCACCGCCACCGCCACCGCTGCCGTTGAGAACCTCTCCACCATTTCCGTTGTCCATCTTCGCTCCACTGCCATCAAGAAGCTCGTTCTCATAGCTCTCTCTCTCTCAGCCATGATGGCCCTCACTTATAAGAGGGCCCCCAAATACTAACAATATATTATATAATATTGCTTTCTCACCTGAAGAAAAAAAAAAATTTACAAACACCCATACCAAATCCCATCAGGCCATGAAGGCCCATTTCTCACAGAAAAAAAAATAAAAAAAATTTTTACAAACGGCCATCACCAAATCCCATCAGGCCATGAAGGCCCGTTTCTCACAGAGAAAAAAGCTGAAGTGACAATGTGACATGAAGGCTAATCCCATCAGGCCATCACCAAATCTTTAGCTTGCAGAAGGAAAGATTACAAACGGCAGAAATCTTTAGCTTGCAGAAAAAAATATTACAAAAGCCAGAAAGAAGAGACAAATAAGAAAACGCAGAAAAAAGAAAGAAGAAAAAAAAAACACTCACTCGCTGACTCTCTCCATCTTGATTCTAAAAAAAAAAATACTCTTTTTAGTTGGCTTACTCATCAATTGGTGTTGGCAATAGACTTGGTGTGTTCACAGAGGTTCGTTTTTTGTTTTCTCTTCCTTTGCCTCTTTCGTCTTCTTCATTGTTTGCTGCCAGAGTGCTAGCCTGCTGGGTTTTTGTTCTTTCGTTTTTGCTTGACTTGAGTTTGGTTGTTCTTGTACTCTTTCTCTTTACTGGCACTGCTTTACACTTCAATCCTTTTTTGTTTGTTCTCTTACCTTTTTATTTCTTTAAATTTCTCTAGAATGTTATAGAATGGTCAATGGTCCGGACCGAATGGACCCACTTGGCACTTAATTTTGTTCGTTTTGTTTTGTTTTGTTTTTTTATTTTTTATTTTTATTTTTTAAGAAGTCAGATTTAGTTTGTTCTCTTACCTTTTTATTTCTTTAAATTTCTCTAGAATGTTATAGAATGGTCAATGGTCCGGACCGAATGGACCCACTTGGCACTTAATTTTGTTTTTTTGTTTTTTTTTTTTAAGAAGTCAGATTTAGTGGATGTGGATGGAAGTTAAAGTACTGTATTGATAAGTGAGATCTAGACTATTCTATTGACTTTGTATTAATATTAATTTTAATTTATTTGTGCAGGTTTAAAGAATAAAGTGATCATATTAAGTAAAGTCACAATTGTGCTTTTGATAAACCAGGTTTTATTGTTTTATACATTAAATTTATATTATTCTAGTTAAATTGTAATTTCTTTTTTATTATAGATTGTGTTTCATTTATTCATAAATATTTTTTAATTACAAATGTCTACTAGAAAATATCTATCTGGATATGAAAAACTAAAAAAAAAAAAAAAAAAGACAAAGAGAAGAACTAATTGAATCTCAAAAAGGAGCTATGGACAAATTTATTACTAGTAAAAAACAAAATTTTGCATAAAATTTGAGTGAAGGTTTTATAAATGAACAAGAAATTCATCAAAAAGAGTTAGAAGATAATGAAAATATACAACAAAATGATAATAACGAAGGTGGTAATGATAATGTTCAAACATGTAATGTCACCATTCTTGATAATGAAGCTCAAAATAATTTAGAGGAGAGTGAAAATATTAATGATCAACCTAATTATATTCCTACAAATATTTTTGATGCAAGTCAATGGAAAACTATTGATATAAAATTAAGAGATTTTTTAGTAGAAAATGGTCCAATAAGAGTTGATGATCTAAACTTTCCTATAGATAAGAACTCTAGACATTTTTCTACTAGGAATTATATTCGAAAATTACCAAATGGGGAGAAACATGATAGAAAATGGTTAGCGTATTCAAAAGACCTAGATAAAGTATTTTGTTTTTGTTGCAAGTTGTTTAATTCAAAATCTAATACAAATCAACTAGCTAATGGAGGAACTAAGGATTAGAAAAATATTAGGTCTATTCTTAAAAATCATGAAACAACCAATGAGCATATTACTAATATGAATACTTGGATTGATTTAGAACTAAGATTATTGAAGAATAAAACAATTGATAAAAGTGTCCAAGAACAAATTAAGAAAGAGAAAGATCATTGGAAAAAAGTGTTATTAAGAATAATAGCGGTGGTAAAAAATCTTGGTAAAAATAATTTGGCATTCCGAAGAAAAAATGAAAAGATCTATCAAGAAAATAACGGAAATTTTTTAAGTATAATTGAAATGATTGCAGAATTTGATCTAGTAATGCAAGAACATGTTCAACGTATTCAACATGGTGCAATCCATAATCATTATCTTGGACATAATATACAAAATGAATTGATACAATTATTAGCAAATGAAATTAAAAGTAAAATTATAAAAAAGATTAAAGAAGCAAAATACTTTTCAATTATACTTGATTGTACCCCCTGATGGGAATTTAGACCCCTTAAACAACCAGATTGCGTAGCCTAGATTAATTAGCCAAGTTGTTACTTAGTCAAATTATGCAATTCTAGGTTAAAGCAATCCAACAATCATATCAAGAATAATAATGCAGCGGAAAATAAATGAACACAAGATATGATCACCCAGGAAACCACACGGTAAAAACCTGGGGAGGATTTGACCCACCGATCCTCAAGGCATAACAGAATTCACTATGAAAGAATTGAAGTTCTTACAAAAGGACTACAAGCTCCCCGCTCGACTTCCTAATGCTACCCACCAGTAGAACTTCCTGACACGACCACGCGCAGGCTCCGAGTCCACGGACTACTTCTTTCTTGAATTCCTCAATCAGCTACAAGCTCCCCGCTTGCTTTTCTTTTAAGTTCCAATGGTTGCAACGGTAATGATCTTCAAGATGTTGAAATCATCTCTACCTTGAAAACCCTAAGTTTTGTGTAAAGGAAAGCTCCTCAAAGATCTCACAAGAGATTCACACAAAACAGCAATGTATGAGCAACAAAGCAATATGGACAACCTTCAAAAACGTGGCTAGGGTTTAGTTTATATACCTAGGGTAAAAACATAAAACCCTAAACGTTTAATGAGGTAGGGCTGAGTTGGAAATTCTGCAGAATAATCAACCTGTGCGATTTTCGATCGATCGAGTCTATTCTTCGATCGATCGAGCCAGGCCAAAAGTCCCAAGTACTTCTGCAGCCACTCGATTCCAACTGTACAATAATAAACCAACTTTGAGCAAGCTTAAACAAGACTAAATACAATGTTTTGATCATGATTTGCCAACATTACAAATTAGAGTTCTAAATACATAAAATCCTAAGACCTTAGAACCTAACACCCCCGATGTAAGTCATCAAGAACAAATGACTCTCATACTAAGATGTGTGGATATTTCAGTAAATCCGATAAAAATAGATGAACATTTTGTGGAATTTTTAAAGGTAGATAATACTTCTGGAAAAGGTCTTTTCAATGAAATTATAAATGCAATAAAAAATCTTGAACTTGATATTAATGATGTACATGGACAAGGATATGATAATGGGTCTAATATGAAAGGGAAAAAACAAGGGGTACAAAAAAGAATTCTTGATATAAATCCTAAAGCATTTTACACACCATGTGGTTGTCATAATCTCAACCTTGTCCTATGTGATATGGCTAATTCTTGTTCTAAAGCTATATCTTTTTTTGGAGTAATACAACGTATATACACACTATTTTCTTCTTCCACAAAGAGATGGAGAATTTCACAAGATAATGTGACAGGTTTAACTCTTAAGCCATTGTCACAAACACGTTGGGAAAGTCGAATTGAAAGTGTGAAAGCAATAAAATTTCAAGTTCTAGAAATAAGAGATGCTTTGTTAAAGGTGGCAAAAACAAGTGAAGATCCCAAAACAAAAAGTGAAGCTGATTGTTTAGCAACATATGAGATTGAAAGTTTTGAGTTTTTTCTAACTGTGACTATTTGGTATGACATATTATTTGTTGTTAACTCTGTTAGTAAAAATTTACAATCGAAAGACATGCATATTGATGTTGCTATAGATCAATTAAAAGGTCTCATGTCTTTTTTAAAAAAATACAGAGAAGATGGATTTACATCTGCTATGAATTCATCTAAAGAAATTGTAACCAAAATGGAAATAGAGCCTATATTTCGTGAAAAACGTATAATTCGTAGGAAGAAATAGTTCAATGAGAATGTCAATAATGAGACAACACAATCTGCTGAAGAATATTTTAGAATTAATTATTTTTTATATATAGTAGATCAAGCTATTTCTTCAATTGAAAGTAGGTTTGAACAATTTCAAATATATGAAAATATTTTTGGTTTTTTATTTAATTTTGAAAAACTATAATCACTAGATGAGGATAGTTTGAAAAAAAAATTGTCTTAATCTTGAATGTTTTCTCACACATGAAACTTATTCCGATATTGATGGCTTAGATTTATTTTCAGAACTAAAAGTTTTAAAAGAAGTTTTGCAAATAAATGAAAACTCTCCAATTAATGTACTAAATTATATAAAGAGGCTAGAATCTTTTCCAAATGCATGTACTGTTTTCAGAATATTACTAACTATACCTGTTACAGTTGCTTCTGCAGAAAGAAGTTTTTCAAAATTAAAATTAATAAAATCCTATTTAAGATCAATTATGTCACAAGAAAGATTAAGTGGATTAGCAATATTATCAATTGAAAAGGAAATGTTAGCAGAACTTGAATGCAAAAATTTAATTAGTAATTTTGCCTCTCAAAAATTAAGAAAAATAAATTTTAATTGAAAAAAATATATGAATTTATAATTAGATATAATAAAAGGCCCCGTTTAAAGCTTTCGCCTAGGGCCCCCAAATTCATTGAGTCGGCCCTGACTTGGATCAGTAGAAGTTATTTTTCACTATTTGTCTGTCGAGTATTTTCATATGCTTTATAAACTATTAAGCTTCTAGAATAATTTGATGGGATAAAGTAGTAATTTTTCATCTCGAAGTGGTATTTATTTTCTTCATATCGAAGTGGAGTTTCTTTTTTAGTTTTTAGGGAATCTCTTCTCACTTGAGTTTTATTTCTTTGCAATTAAGAAGTTACTAGGAACATATATTACTACATAGCCACTACTTGCTCCTTGATAACGTTGGTTAGCCTCAGACTCGTTGGCAAACCATAGTTTCGCGTTGGTCAGCTCATTGTTAAGCCAACGTACAGGTGTTGTTTGGGTGGTCCCACAGTGGAGTTTCCCGAGGAGGTGGTCCCGATAGCAAGGATACCAGTGGTTAATAATAGTTCCGTCAGTAATTATTAATTGCAAAGAAATAAAACTCATATATCTACCATCCATGGCTCTGATACCATTAACTACCTAGGAGAGAGCACATCAGTAATATGGAAGCATAAACAATGATAAAATAGATGATAAAGAAGAAAATAGCAAAATAGATATATTCAAAAATAAGTTAAAACAGAGTATGGAATATGAAAACAGAAACTAGTAAAATCTTACTTGAATAAAACTTCTGTCTTTGATAAAACTTGAAAACAAACTATCTTTGATACAAGCTTGAAAATAAAACACTGTCTAAAGAGTTACAAGATTACAAAGTAAAGTCTGTAAAGGGTTACAAGATTATATCTGTCTGAAGGGAAGGGATACAAGATTACAAAAGAGAAAGGATTACAAAAGTCTTTTTTAGAGAGAGGGGAGGCTATTACAAAAGCTTTCTAAAACTTGGACCTGGAAATTGGGATGTTTAAACTGGACCTAAGCTTTTAACTGAGAATTGGGTCCAAATTCTGGACCTAACTTCTGTCTTTAGAGTCTGTCTTCTTATAGATGAAGTAAACCATGGTAAGTCTTCAAAAGTAACCTGAGTTTGGTAAAGTGAACCCAGGTTAGTCTGTGGGTAGAATCTTGTAGAATCCTGAACAGTAAAAGTTTTACTTTTCATGAACAGTAGTCTGTCTGGGAATCTTTTAAGGTCTTTTACGCATGCTGGTGAACAGTAATGTCTTAAAATTTGTGCTGTCTTTGTCTTTGTCTGAACTCTGGTATGTACTCACGCATGCTAATAAATAGTAGTGACTTGGGAATATCTGTCCATATCTGTTTCTTGGACTGTCCTGGATTGGTCTGGTATCAATCTGTTTGAAAATCATTCTTACGTGTGGATTAATATGGCACAAGTGAATAGTGATCTGTCTTGTTCTTTCTATAGTTATCTATTATTTTGTCTGATAATAGCATAGTCACTCTGTCATTATGTTTCTGATCTCCACCTGAATACACTATCATGTATTCTGAAGGGATATTGTCTCTATGGAGATGCCTTCATGCTTTTGACTGAAATCTATTTAAAGATTTCTTTTTTGGCAAAATATGGTCTAAGAGTTTAACCTTAGAATGACTATCTTGCTTGCCAGGCAATTGACCGTTAATTTTAAAATTAACTAATTAAGGCCATTATGTAACAAGAAAGGACTAAAAGTCATGATCAAGGCAAATATCTTTGACATGAAACATGACAAAGACAAGAGAAAAGAGATGTAAATGGGAGTGTACGTAGGAGTCTAGATACAAAAGATACAAAAGAAGAAGGAAGACTAGTCAACAAAGGGTGGAAAATTTTTGGTTGTCATAAAAACTTTGAAAACCCTTTTAATATTTATATACTTAGGTACTACTACTACTGGGTAGAATAGTATCATCTATCATTGAATTTGTAGGAATCTCATCATCTATTACTGGTTCAATTTTATTAATAATTGTGTCCTTTGAGATGGAAATTTCTTTCAATAAGTATATATCCTTGGGGATTGGTGGTAGGAGAAACTTAAAGAATACTTCTGTTTCCAAAATAATAGTACATATTCCATTGTCTGTCGTGAAAAATTGGCAAAGTAAAGCCAAAAAAGGATTTCCTAGTATAACTTTAGAGGACAACTTATCTGTCAAGAAGAAAGGTGTTCTGAAATTGATACCATTATTATGTATGTATACCTTAGTTAGTTTATTACTTATTTTAAGTCTATCACCATTAGCCTGAGTTAATCTGTTAGTTGTTGATTCATAATACTTAGAAGGTATTAATCCTTCTTGTATGCAATTCATATCAGCACCTGAATCAACAAGGGAAATAACTATCAATGAGAATTCTTTATGAACAACCAAGGTTATTTTAGTGTACCATTTCTGGAATATCATTCTGTCAATTATATTTAAAAATTCATCTTTATAGTCATCTTTGTGAGAACTTTCACCATTATAATTATGTCTGTCAAGAAGAGAGGAATCTATCAGGGGTTTATTACAAAATTTAATTATATCTTTTATGCTAATTACTTGTGCATCTATCTGGTCAACCATGCATTTTAAGATGAAATTTTCTGATTTTAATTCCTTCAGTTCATTTTTTAAGTTGTTAATTTCTATTTGTAAATCTATCATAGTTGTAGGTTTATTGGGTTTAAATCTATCAGTAATTTCTGAAAAATTATAAGTTGACTTATAATCCTTTAAATCTATTTCAAATCTGTCAGTCTAAGTTATGGATTCTTTTAATTTAGATAAATAATCCTTCCTAGACTGTGAATCCGGAAGTTTGTCTATTAAGTCTATTATTATATCTTCTTGTTTAGTTAAAACACTTATTTTTAATTTTCTTTCACAATAACAGTTATCAGGATTATTACAATTACATAATTTAATTTTCCCATTATCTGAAGAAGTGTCTATCGATGATGAGGTGATATCACAATTATCTATCTGGTGAATTTCATTATTTGTTTCATCACTATCAGTCTGTTTTAATATACTCATTAATTTATCTTTTATATTCCCTGATAAGTCAAGTTTATTTATATTTCTTTGAAAGTTACAGTATCTACTAGTGTGTCCCTTTTTCCCACATTTGAAGCAAATAATGTCTTTATATCTGTCACTTTTCTTTCTTTTGGACTCTTCTTTCTTTTCTTTAGTTCAACCTTTATGATATCTTCTATTATTATTCTTGTATCTATCCGTATCTTTCTTTTCTTTTGTTCTTTTCCTAGATGGAGCAATCAATGGTTCAAAGCCATATTGCTCACAAAAGGTTCCTAACTCTTTTTTAGCATACCTCTTTTCTTTTTCTATTTGATTTTTTAGCCTTAAATCATTACATAGCCATAAACCTGTTTTATTAATTGAAGATATTATATCTCCATATGTCAGGCTAGGATAGTCTATAGTTCCTTCATTATTGGCTATATCAAGTCTAACTTTTTGAGCAAAGAAATAAGGTAAGCCAACAATAAATTTTTCTTTCCAGTAGGATTGTTGACAATCATTACTACTTAAAACTTTTGAAATAAAAACATCTTATACCATCTAAAGTCTAAAAGTTGTGGACATCTTAAATTAATTAAAACATCTGAAACTCTTTCTTTATATTGGTTAGGATCTCCAACAAAATGTTTAGTTATGGTAAAAATTAATGTATTAACTGCATCTTGTGAAGGTTGTCTGTCTGTCATTATAACACTTCCATCTGTTTCTCTTTTAACTGCTGATAATATTTCATTTCTGTCATCATTATTTAAATAATGATCCCACCAGCCTTTCAATTGGCCAATAAAACCAGTGACAATTAAATGAGCTATCTGGTGGTCCTGTTTTCCATGATTTTTATAAACATTAGTTAGCAAAGTCATTTCATGTAAAAGGTTTATTATTTTATATTTTGACATTCCATCAATATTCCATTCATAAATTAACTCTAGTGAGTAAGATGAATTGACATAAGTATGTCTTTCTTCAAATTGTAAATCAGGGGGAGTAGGTTTAGGATACCAATTCTTTCTGGGGTATAATTCTTTAATTCTTCCTTTTTTGCGATCTTGTGATGAAGATGCTAAAGTTAATTTATTAATTTGTAATTTGTCTGTAAATTGTGATTCCAAATTATCTACATTTGATAAGTCTGTCAGATCTGTCAATTTATTGTCTTCTGATTCTTCATCCTCTAAAGAGCCAGTCTGTCCTAACGTTATAATATTCTTATTTTTTAATGGCTCCATGTAAGAAAAGACATGCTAAAAGAAAATAGTACTTTTAAAGAATCCCTACGTAGGAAGATAGAAATAGAAGAAAAACAACAAAGAACAAAAGCTAAAGAAATAGTCAACAAAGGAAGGAAAACTAATAATAATGAAGAAAAGGAAAATAGTGACAGTGTAGTAAAAGCAAAAGTAGTTAGCAATAGATGGAAAATTGATAATAATGATAGTTTAAAAGAGAAAATTGATGAAAGACTAAAATCAATTGAAAAATCCATAATATACACCCAAAATGATAGTTTGGCAGAATTAAAGAGGAAAATGGAAATTTTAAATTTACCTTTAGATATAGACAGAAAAAGAAATATAGCAGTTTTGAATAATACTGAGGTATCAGATAATGAGAACACTGACAGACATACTAGACATAATATATGTCATAAATGTAAAGAATATGGACACTAAAAACAATGTGCTAGACAGAATAAAATTACTAAACAAATTAGTAAATTAGTATTTGAAGACGGCATACTAAATGAATTAATGGAAATATTTAATGTTAGCCAAAAGGATATAGATCAAGTTAAGAAAAAGAAAGAACTAAAATCAACCAACCCACTTAAAGTCAACAAAAGAAAAAGAAAACAAAAAGACATAGTAATCAAACTGATAGGAAATCTACCTAATCACTTAAATGATAAAAGAAATTATTTACTAAAGTTGAAAGATTCGATAAACATACCTATTACTTGTATTAAGTGTAGGAAAGACGAACACCATGTCAGGGAATGTGGAAAGAAAGAAAGATTTAAAAATAAGAAAGAAAAGACAAAAATAAAACAAGATGGAGTAGATATAAAACCTGTAACTTTACAAGACTTAATGACAGAAGCAAAAATACTAAAACAAGAAATTAAAGAAGATAATTCTACAGACATAGACGAACAAAATATTGCAAAAACAACAAATTTAAAAAGAAAGTTCTAAACCCATGACAGACCCACCTTTATTAGAAAAAGACAATGGTAATAGACAGAATTTCTTTAGTTTAATTGACAGAGTAATTTTTCAAAAAAGGGATACAGAAATTATTTTAACTAATAAAGAGTTTTCTTTGACAGAAATCACATTAACAGGCTCAGGTACTCATAACATGAGCTGTATACAAGAAAGATTAATTCAGGCACTGGATTAATTAATCATAAATTACCTAATGTATATAAAGATATATGGGTTGAAGTTATTAAAAAAGGAATTAAAGCTAATATAACTAACGTACCTTTTAATCCTATCCTACCCTTTATCCCAAAAGAAATTGATTTCCCCTATAAGGTCACTATCTTACAAGATACTAATAAAGAAAGAATCTATGGAACTAAAAGAAGTTTGTCATTTTTAGAGACAGAAATATCACTTGTTCACCAGTCGACAGATCAGGACATAGAGACAGAGATTCGTTCTTACTTCCTTGTTGCTCTTTTGTATAAGTACCAATATATAATCCAAACAATAGTTCAAACACTTTATGAAAAAAGATTCAGCACAAAAGATAGAACTATGCTTACAAGTCAATATGATTGGACTGAACGAATTGAAAGATTGACAGATATACCAAATAAAATTATAATAGATGACATTCTTGCATCCTTTGTAATAAGCTCAAATACTAATGTAACAAATGCCTTAATAAAAGAAGTCTTGACAAATTCTCCTTTACTAATTATTAAAGAAGATATTAATTGTGGTAATTTCTTGAGTAAAGACAGATTTAATCTCTTGACAGAAAGAATTAATTATAAGGCTCTGACAGATTTTCCCCAGACTACTTTAGCAGTTGATAAAAGACTTTATGGAGAAGCTTTCTTTCATATATTTTCACAGAATGAGTTATATAGTAATACATACAAAATGGATAGAATCATGGCAGATTTTATAAAGTTTTTGAATTCCAATCTCTCTAACATTGAAGGACTTCATTATGATTACTCTTATACCACTACTCAGCAAGAGCACAAAGGTGTACAGAAAAAAGTTTGTTTTATTATATATAATTTAAAATTTAAAAATGATTTTATAAAACATTTTAAAGAAATTTCACAAAAAGACATTAGTGAAAGGATTTTAAAAATAAATTCAAAAGAAACCTTGCATGAAAATGTTTATTCTCAAAATAATATTTCAAGACATAATCCTTTTCCCCAACCCTATTTGCAGACAGGACATAATCCTTTTCCCCAACCCCATTTGGAGACTAATATGAGTAAAAGAACCTCCCAGGCAAACATGACAGGCAAGAGCAAGGCACTAGCAGTGCCCAAACATTTTCGAAAGCCTTCGGTAAGGATTACAGATGGGTAGGAAGGCGTCTCGTTAGAGACAATATCCCTTCAGGATACGTTGCAAGCAGAAGCAATGTATTCATGTGGTGAAAATAGTGTAACTCTGCAAAAAATGCTCCGCACTGAAATGGTACACTGAAATAACCTTGGTTGTTCATAAAGAATTCTCATTGACAGTTATTGCCCTTGTTGATTCAGGTGCTGATATGAATTGTATACAAGAAGAATTAATACCTTCTAAGTATTATGAATCAACAACTGACAGATTGTTTTCAAAAAAAAAAAAAAAAAAAAAAAAAAACAACTGACAGATTAACTCAGGCTAATGGTGATAGACTTAAAATAAGTAATAAACTAACTAAGGTATACATGCATAATAATGGTATCAATTTCAGAACACCTATCTTCTTGACAGATAAGTTGTCCTCTAAAGTTATACTAGGAAATCCTTTTTTGGCTTTACTTTACCCATTTTTCACGACAGACAATGGAATATGTAGTCTGTTTGGGAATCTTTTAAGGTCTTTTACGCATGCTGGTGAACAGTAATGTCTTAAAATCTGTGCTGTCTTTGTCTTTGTCTGAACTTTGGTACGTACTCACGCATGTTAATAAATAGTTGTGACTAGAGAATATCTGTCTGTATCTGTTTCTTGGACTGTCCTGGATTTGTCTAGTGTTAATCTGTCTGAAAATAATTCTTACGTGTGGATTAATCTGGCACAAGTGAATAGTGATCTATCTTGTTCTTTCTGTAGTTATCTATTATTTTGTCTGATAATAGCATAGTCACTTTGTCATTATGTTTTTGATCTCCACCTGAATACACTGTCATGTATTCTGAAGGGATATTGTCTCTATGGAGACGCCTTCATGCTTTTGACTGAAATCTATTTAAAGATTTCTTTTTTGGCAAAATATGGTTTGAGAGTTTAGCCTTAGAATGGCTATCTTGCTTATCAAGCAATTATGTAACAAGAAAGGACTAAAAGTCACGATCAAGGAAAATATCGTTGACATGAAACATGACAAAGACAAAAGAAAAGAGATGTAAATGGGAGTGTACGTAGGAGTCTAGATACAAAAGATACAAAAGAAGAAGGAAGACTAGTCAACAAAGGGTGGAAAATTTTTGGTTGTCATAAAAACTTTGAAAACCCTCTTTTTTTTTTTAATTATTATTATTATTTTTTTAATATTTATGTACTTAGGTACTACTACTACTGGGTAGAATAGTATCATCTATCATTGAATTTGTAGGAATCTCATCATCTATTACTGGTTCAATTTTATTAATAATTGTGTCCTTTGAGATGGAAATTTCTTTCAGTAAGTATATATCCTTGGGGATTGGTGGTAGGAGAAACTTAAAGAATACTTCTGTTTCCAAAATATTAGTACATATTCCATTGTCTGTCATGAAAAATTGGTAAAGTAAAGCCAAAAAAGGATTTCCTAGTATAACTTTAGAGGACAACTTATCTGTAAAGAAGAAAGGTGTTCTGAAATTGATACCATTATTATGCATGTATACCTTAGTTAGTTTATTACTTATTTTAAGTCTATCACCATTAGCCTGAGTTAATTTGTCAGTTGTTGATTCATAATACTTAGAAGGTATTAATTCTTCTTGTATACAATTCATATTAGCACCTGAATCAACAAGGGCAATAACTGTCAATGAGAATTCTTTATGAACAACCAAGGTTATTTCAGTGTACCATTTCTGGAATATTATTATGTCAATTATATTTAAAAATTCATCTTTATAATCATCTTTGTGAGAACTTTCACCATTATAATTATGTCTGTCAAGAAGAGAGGAATCTATCAGGGGTTTATTACAAAATTTAATTCTATCTTTTATGCTAATTACTTGTGTAGCTATCTGGTCAACCATGCCTTTTAAGATGAAATTTTCTGATTTTAATTCCTTTAGTTCATTTTTTAAGCAAATAATGTCTTTATATCTGTCACTTTTCTTTCTTTTGGACTCTTCTTTCTTTTCTTTAGTTCTACCTTTATGATATCTTCTGTTATTATTCTTGTATCTATCTGTATCTCTCTTATCTTTTGTTCTTTTCCTAGATGGAGCAATCAATGGTTCAAAGCCATATTGCTCACAAAAGGTTCCTAACTCTTTTTTAGCATACCTCTTTTCTTTTTCTATTTGATTTTTTAGCCTTAAATCATTACATAGCCATAAACCTGTTTTATTAATTGAAGATATGATATCTCCATATGTCAGGCTAGGATAGTCTATAGTTCCTTCATTATTGGCTATATAAAGTCTAACTTTTTGAGCAAAGAAATAAGGTAAGCCGGCAATAAATTTTTCTTTCCAGTAGGATTGTTGACTGAACGGTTTTAGACCCCTTAACCCAACTAGATTAACCTAGTTAATTAGCCAAGTGATTAACTTAGTCAAATTATTCAAATCTAGGTTAACAAATCAAACAATCATATCATTTATATAAAGCAGCAAAAAAGTAAAACAAGACACGATAGAAGCAATAGAAAAACAAAATAGCAAGAAAGATGATATAGTAATAGACCAAGACAAAACAAGACAGGATAGTGAAAAGCTAGAGACAAAAGAAGAAGTAGGGAAAGTTATAAGAAAGGACATGCTAAAACCAAAAGAAAATAGTACTCTTGAAGAATCTTTACGTAGGAAGCTAGAAGTAGAAGGAAAGATAGAACAAAAAAGAGAAATAGTCAACAAAGGAAGGAAAACAAATAATAATGAGGAAAAGGAAAATAGTGATAGTGTAGTAAAAGCAAAAGTAGTCAACAATAGATGGAAAATTGATAATAATAATAGTTTAAAAGAGAAAATTGATGAAAGACTAAAATTAATTGAAAGATCCACAATATACACCCAAAATGATAGTCTGACATAATTAATTAAAAAAAATAGAAATTTTAAATACACCCTTTGATATAGACAGGGAAAAAGAAATAGCAGTATTAAATACTACTGAGTCATCAGATAACGAGAAAACTGACAGACATGTTAAACATATTATTTTTCATAAATGTAAAGATTATGGACACACTAAAAAACAATGTGCTAGACAGAATAAAATTGCTAAACAAATTAGTAAATTAGAATTTGAAAAAGATACATTAAATGAATTAGTGGAAATATTTAATGTTAGCCAAAAAGAGATAGATCAAGTCAAGAAAAAGAAAGAACTAAAATCAACCAACCCATTTAAGATCAACAAAAGAAAAAGGAAACAAAAAGACATAATAATAAAACTGATAGAAAACCTACCGAATCACTTAAAAGACAAAAATGATTATTTACTAAAGTTGAAAGATTCCATACTAATACCTAATACTTGTATTAAGTGTAAGAAAGATGGACACCATGTCACGGAATGTGGAAAGAAGGAAAAATTTAAAAATAAGGAAGAAAATACAAAAATAAAAGAAGATAAAGTTGTAACTTTACAAGACTTAATGACAGAAGCAAAAATACTAAAAAAAGAAATTAAAGATATTAAAAAACATAATTCCATAGACATAAATGAACAAAATATTGTAGAAATAATAAATTTAAAAGAATTTTCTAAACCCATGATAGACCCACCTTTATTAGAAAAAGATGATGGCAATAAACAGAATTTCTTAAGTTTAATTGACAGAGTAATTTTTCAAAAATGGCATACAGAAATTACTTTAGTAATTAATAAAGAGTTTTCTTTGACAGAAATTGTCCTAATAGACTCAGGTGCTGATATGAACTATATACAAGAAGGATTAATACCTTTAAAGTATTATGAAAAATCATCTAAGAGATTAACTCAAGCTAATGGAGAAAAACTAATGATTAATTATAAAATACCTAGTGTCCACATATGTAATGACGGAGTATGCTTTGAAACAGTTTTTGTTTTAATTAAGGACCTTTCTTCTAAAATTATTCTAGGAAACCCCTTTATGGCTTTACTTTAGCCATTTTTAACTACAGAAGAAGGAATTAAAACCAATGTGTTAGGAAAAGATATACTTTTTAAATTTATCTTGCCACCTATCCCGAAAGAAATCTATTCCCTTGATAACACTTCCATAATAAAAGAAATTGATAAAGAAAGATTTGATAGAAAGAATAGACATTTAGAATCCTTAAAATCAGAAATAATATACAAAAGAATTACTGATCAATTAAATGATCCCATGTTACATTATAAAATAAAAACATTCAGACAACAGACTGAGGCAAAAATTTGATCTAATATCCCTACTCCTTTTTGGCATAGACGTCAACATATAGTACAATTACCTTATGAAAAAGACTTTAATGAAAGACAGATACCTACTAAGGCTAGACTAATGCAAATGAATAATGAATTATTAGAACACTGTAAAAAAGAAATCAAAGATCTTTTAAATAAGGGTTTAATCAGAAAAAGCAAGTCCCCTTGGAGCTGTGCTGCTTTTTATGTTAACAAACAGGCAGAATTGGAACGTGGAGTTCCAAGATTAGTTATAAACTATAAACCTTTGAATACAGCCTTACAATGGATAAGATATCCCATCCCTAATAAAAAAGATTTACTTGATAGTCTTCATGAAGCAACCATATTTTCTAAATTTGATATGAAAAGTGGATTTTGGCAAATACAGATAGACGAGACAGACATTTATAAAACTACTTTTACAGTTCCTTTTGGACATTATGAATGGAATGTTATGCCTTTTGGTCTAAAAATGCACCTAGTGAATTTCAAAATATAATGAATGATAGATTTACATCTTTTACAGAATTTTCAGTTGTCTATATAGATGATGTTTTAATTTTCTCCAAATCAATTGATGACCATTGGAAACATTTAGATATATTTGTCAAAGTAATTAAACACAATGGATTACTTGTCTCAGCCACTAAGATAAACTTATTCCAAGACAAAATCCGATTTTTAGGACATAATATTTATAAGGGAACCTTAAGTCCCATTGACAGGGCCATTCAATTTGCAGATAAATTCCCAGATGAAATAAAAGATAAAAATCAATTACAAAGATTTCTTGGTAGCTTAAATTACGTTTTAGATTACTTTCAAGGATTAAGAAAAATATGCAGACCCCAATATAACAGGCTAGAAAAGAATCCTCCTCCATGGACAGACAGACATACTATGATAATTAGACATATTAAAAAATATGTTAATCAACTTCCTTGTATTGTTATTCCCTCTCCTGATACGTTTAAAATTGTTGAAACAGATGCTTCTGACATAGGTTATGGTGGAATTCTAAAACTGATAGGCCACAATCTGAATGACCCCTTGTGATTAAACCTAATTAATTAATTAACCAAGTTATTAATTAATCAATTAATTATGCAATTGCGTGGAAACACAAACAAATCACCAAAAACTAAATATGCAGCGGAAATTAAATAACACGTTGATTTGTTTACGAATGGGGAAAACCCTAACGGCAAAAACCCCACCAGGTGATTTTCAGGTCACCACTCCCGAAACTCCACTATTATCAAATCAAGCGGTTACAAGTAAAGGAATCCCAAGTACCTTACCAACCTACAGTTGAACCCTTGCCCCAATACCCAATTGGACTTGATTTGTAGTGACAGTTCCCACCTTTGATGCACGGCTTCCAAGTACGTGACTAACCAATGCGCGAATCCCAATACGCGACTTTAGAACACCAACTAAGGAAGAAAGGTTGGCTGCAAAGTTCTTCAGTTCATCCTTTATGATGAATAGCAGGAAGATGCTTGGTTACAAAACCCTACGGTGCAAATACACAGCAACTTCTTGAAGGAAGATGAACTAGGTCAAGAACTTCGTCTTGTGATCACAATTTTCTTGAACAGAGATTGCTCAATGATATTGCAACTTGTGTCACACTTGACGGCTCTTAAAACAATCCTTTTATATGTTTAGGGTTAGAAGAAAAGAAGGCCCAAAATCATATTCACTGATCCCAAGAAAATCAGATTGGAAATCTAAAATTTTAAATCTCGACAGATAGCAGGTGTCGAGGTAGCTATCGAGGAGGTGTCGAGCTTTAAAAACTTTGCACTTCAGCTTGCTTTTTCTTGGATAGACTTGATGACTTCAACACTTAACCTTGAAACCTTGTTTCTTGAAGTATTAAAAACACCTAGAACTACCCAATTACAAGTAGAGTGTGTTTTGTCAAAGGATTAGCCAATTTACATGAATAAGTGACATATGTTCTTAAACAAGTGAAAACATATATGTCCTAACAATCTCCCCCTTTCGCAATCCGTGACAAAACCACAACAAACAAATGAACATATGAGAGAAGTCATAAATCACTCAACTCATATTCACTTGTTGAATACAATAAAATCTATCCTAACACAAACTCTTGAAAAACTTTGCAAGAAGAGAGTTTATGGCAAGTAGACTTTGACAACCTGTATTTCTGAAACACTTTAAACAAAACTCATCAAGGCATCTTGTGTGAAACAAAAATAATAGATTGCATACAAGTATAAAGAACATGTGTATAAAGATAGAAAAGAAACAACACATGAAGAGAGAGGTGAAAGAAACATACATCAGCATATATAAAGAAGTATAAGTACAATGTATGTAAAATGGTCAAAGGACCTCATATACATGATCAATGTATCTAAAAGGTAAGAAAAGAAAAGATACATATATAGCCTCACTACATCCCTCAGAAATGTCAACACTCCCCCTATAAAAAATGTCCTATATTAACTCTCCCCCTAAGATGACTACTCTCATAACCCAAAACTACTTCCCCTTTTTGTCACGAGTGACAAAGGGTAGAGTGTCATGTAGACATCTCATCGGCAGAGCTAGCATCCCCATCATCATCATCATCATCATCATCCTCAGAATCTGAAGCTGCTGGAGTAGGTGGTGAAGAAGTAGCCTCTGGAGCAAATCCACCCATGGTCGCCTGCCGTCGTGCAATACGACCAACACGAACATTCACCTGATACAACTCAGCAGAGAGTGTATCAAGGCGAGTGTCCATGCGCTGCAGCTGCGCCATAATATCTCCCAGAGATACATCGTTCGAAGAGGAAGAAGGAGTAGATGTAGATGGAGCTGATCTGGATGGAGCCGAACGGGAGGGAGGAGTGGCGTCTGGCTGTCTCGACTTGAACTGCGCCTCACTACATTTTACGGTAGCGGCATCTATGGCAGATATGTGTGTGAAGTGGTCGGACACAGGAAAGGGAATGGAAAAATGGCGTAGGATCCTCGTGATAGCGGAGGAAAGATGAGCTTATCACGGGACGCCGAATCAAGATAAACATCAATAATAGAAAGAATGAAGTGAGAAGTAAAATATATGGTAACATGCTCTAATAAAGACAACAAAAATTGAGCACGAGGCTCAGTGATAGAGTTATAGTGAGAAAGAGGATGGAGAACAAAAGTCATCACAATGTTGATAAATCTAGGACCTTTAGCAAAAGGCCTACATGATGTGAACTGATGCTCACCCCAATCAGCAGGGTGGTCACAGAAAGCGGAAATGAGCTCATCTTAGGACACCGTCCTCAGATACTCACAAGAAGGGTAATTGGGAAACTCTATCCTAGGTACCCTAAGCACATCCGTAACTAGCTACGGAGTGACAGGAATGCGCGTACCTCGAACGCGAGTGAAGAAGAGAGGTACTGAACAATCAATCTCGTGCATGTTGGAGTAGAACTCCTGTATCAGCATGAGAGGGCAAGTGACCGGGATGTCACACAGTGACCCCTATCCCCTACTGTGAATGACAGAGGGAAGGTCAGTGTCGGCGAAGTCTGCCAGAATGACTTGGCGTTCCGAATACACCTCGTCGAGAAAAGTTCTCCGAAAAGGCCTTATGGGCATCTCCATCACGGAACCGAAGGTTAAGGGGAGCAGAATTAGAAGAATTAGAAGCTCCAGAACGCAGAGGGTTCCGAGCAGGAGTGAATTTACGTTTGGGTGCCATAGACACTACTAACGTAAAAGAATGAGAAAGAGAGAGAGAGGAAAACAATCAGAAAATTCCCAAAATAGTTCATATATATCAGATATATTGAACAACAAGTACGTATGCATGAGAATGCATGAACATGTGACATGCAAAGGAAAAAACATCATGGGCTCAGCCCAATCCAATCCTAGCAGCACACAGCATATAGCACACATCTAAATGCATGTAAATATCATTCTAATGCACATGGAATGCAATGTATGACATTTTAAAAGCATTTAAGTAAAAACCCAACCCAAAATTTCAAGAAAAACTCATCAATTTTGAAAAACCCCAAAATTTTTCAAAAATCCCAAAACTTAGGTTTTAAAACATGCAATGCATGAAAAAGTAAGGGAAAATGAACATACCAGGTGATAGAATGCAAGGGAAGATCGAAAATGATGAAGCTTTGAAGATTTGAGTGAGAAATGTGTAAAAGGGGGATGAAGAGCCACGGAGAGATCGCGAGAGATCGAGTGAGAAATGAGAGAAATCGCGATCAGACCTTAAATAGACACCTCTGTAATTCTCGACAGCTGAGGTGTCGAGAGGTATCGATGAAGGTGTCGAGAAAGGTGTCGAGGATTTTGCCTTCGACAGCTGAAGGTATCGAGAGGTATCGAGGTGCAAGACCAATTTTAGATAAAAGAATCTCGGTCGATCGCACAGGTGTCAAGGAGGTATCGAGGAGACAGAAGATTTCTCGATTGATCCACAAGGTGTCGAGAAAGAAGACATCAACACAATAAGTGAATCTCGATCGATACATCAGGTGTCGAGAATCTATCGACGAGACAGAAACTTTCTCGATCGATCCATCAGGTGTCGAGACAGGTGTCGAGATTGCAATAAGAAAAAGCTTGAAAAGCTCGACAGATGACCAGGTATCGAGGAGGTGTCGAGCCAGCAGTAAAAAGCAGTTTTTCGAGAAGGGAAAAACACAGACATGAATGCAATCCAACACACACCTCAACCAAAGATCCACTCAACATATAAAGTACTCAAAATCATCTCTCAACAAAAATTTAAGCACATGGATCCTCAAAAAACACACACACACACACACTAAACAAGTCTAACCAATTTTGTTTTTCAAAAACAAGTTAAGACAGTTTAGTGAGCATACATTTAGCACATGTAAAACCTTTGTGATGGCCAAATCATATTGTACTTGCACATGTATCAAAAGTAGCAAAGAATATTGCGTGTTGTGTGTGAAAAACGTTGCAAGATTGCGTATGTGTATGCATGTTATGACGATCTGAGATATGAGAAAACAACTTTAACTCACAAACAATCATAACTGTTTGATGGGGACTATCACCTTTGAGGTACATCCTATAACTCCCACATCTCCTAGAATACACGCTTGCAACCATATTTAAAGCATTTTTGATCTTTTTGCTTTTTATTTTCTTTGCATATTTTCTTTTATTTTAGCATATCATGCATGGGCATATAAAAGAGAGGAAAGACATACCCAAGATGTTAAGCATTTGACATCGCACTTTTGCTATGCCGAAGCATACGAATGTCTTTGACACTGCACTTTTGCTATGCCGAAGCATACAAGTGTCATATTATGATTGGTGGGCAACAGTGGTGAGATGGTTATTTATGCCTTTCTCTTAGGATTTTCTAGTCCTACCCGTCAAAAAGAGTGATATGAGTGTTAAGCTTTAAGAGATAACTTAATCGTACTCATCACAAACAAGAGCCACAAAGCTCACTTGCTTAGTTGTGCATAGAGATGCTCATCTAAGCTACAAATGATACAAAGTTTAGAAAACTTTGTTTCAATGGCCATCCAAGGTACAAAAATACCAAAGTACACAAAACACACACTGTTTTTGTATTTTTCTGATTTTTCAATTTTTATTTTTATTTTTATATTTAAAAACAAAATAAACAAAACTGAAAGTAAACACACAAAACATGTTAAACAAAACAAAGCATAAAACTAGACTGACTCAACAAAAATGCAAAGCACACAGATAATGTAACAAACAAGAAAAAACAAGAAGGAGAGAAGAAAGTGATGAAATCACTTAGAGTCCTTTTTCTTCCACATCTTGAAAGAACCTTTCCTTTGATTGAATCCTTGAACCGGTGGTGAAGGGGAAGAATTGAAACCGTTCAAATTCGAAAGGAACATGAGGGCTTTTAGAAGATCTCCAAGAGGAGCAAGAGAGGATTGAAGTTGATTTTGGCTTCCGGATGCTATCATGCCATTGCTCTGTTGAGTGGCTAACCACTTATAGCAATTTGGTCGAGTATGACCGGCAGCTCCACAATGATGACAGAGATGCTGCTTTTTTTGTTTAGGCTTTTGAGAGTTAGCCTTCTTAGCCCTAGGGTTTTTAGCATCTTTCTTATCTTGCTTAGGGGGTGCTCCTAAGATAGATTTACCCTTGTCTAAGTTCTCACTAGCTAATTCAGTTTTAACATCAATATTCTCAATTTCAGTGTTATTAGCAGGAGGAACAAAAACAGTATTGCTAGTAGAAGCAGTATTAGAGAAAGAAAAACCATACCCCAACCCAGTTCGATTCGAAGCAGATTTCTGATTACTAAGCATCTCATCAAGCTTTGCACTTGAAGTCCTCTCTAGTTGAGCTCTGACTTGAAACAGCTCCGCTTCAAGCTTCTTGGTCTTCTCAGCCAAAAAGTTGTTCTCAAATCTCAGTGCTCCAATAGTTTGATTCGCCTCATCAAACTTTGTGGACAACTCTTCACGATCAAGTTCCACATCACTGAGCTTCTTGGTGGCCAGCCTGTATAATTTTCCATGCTTCTCAGAGAGCTTGTAAAGCTTCTCATAGGCTGAATGGATGTCATCTTGATCATCCATCTTCTCAAATTTAGACTCCACCAGTTCTTCTTCTTCATCCACTTCTTCAACAATCCCTTCAGTAGGATTGACTGTGGCAGTGAAGGCATTTAAGATTCCGTCATCCTCATTGTCGAAATCATCTTCAGGCTCAGTGTCACTTAAGGTTGTAGCAAGTGCCTTACTCTTCCCAATGCTCTTAAGATATGTAGGGCATTCATGCTTCATGTGACCAAATCCATGACATCCAAAACACTTTGGTCCTGTAGGAACAGTGTACTGACCGCCATCCTTAGCATCCTTCTTCCCTTTGTCTTGACTCTTGATCTGAGAAGAACTAGATTGTCTACGGTCCTTGTCGAAGTTCCTCCCATTGGCATTCTTCATAAACTTCTTGAACTGCCTTGTAATGTAGGACTTCATCTTGGAATCTTCATCATCGGAAGACTCATCTATATCACTGCTCTTGGCCTTCAGGGCCACGCTCTTGCCTTTACCAGTTTTGCCAATCCTGGAGAGTCCCAACTCATAGGTCTGCAAGTTTCCAACCAGCTCAGTCAAAGGAATCTTGTCAATATCCTTTGATTCTTCTATTGCCATAATCTTGGCATGGAATCTCTCAGGTAGAGATTTGAGCACCTTCCTTACAACCTTGGGTTCAGGGATGGTTTCCCCAAAATTGAAGGCTGAGTTCACTATGTCCTTGAGCTTGGCATAGAACTCATCAAACGACTCATCCTCCTCCATCTTAATTTCTTCAAAGCTAGTAGTGAGCCTCTGAAGCTTTGAATCTTTGACAGCCTTTGTTCCTTCATAGGTTGTCTGGAGGATGGTCCAAGCCTCCTTAGCAGTTTCAGTTAAAGATATCTTCTTGAACTCCTCATTGGTGACTGCGCTAAATAGGGCATTTAACGTTCTGCTGTTGAAGTTAGCTACCTTGATCTTTGCATCATCCCAATCGGCCGGTTCTTCTTTTGGCTTAGTACAGCCAATCTCTACAGCTTGCCACACCTTCTCATCTAAAGACTGCAAGAAAGCTCTCATGCGTACTTTCCAGTGTGCATAGTTAGTGTCATCAAATAAAGGAGGTATGATTAATGACTGTCCTCTATCCATGACAAACAGGGGTCAATGGATCAACACAACAAAGATTAAACCTAATCAGAGTGTGTCTGCTCTGATACCACTTGATAGGCCACAATCTGAATGACCCCTTGTGATTAAACCTAATTAATTAATTAACCAAGTTATTAATTAATCAATTAATCATGCAATTGCGTGGAAGCACAAACAAATCACCAAAAACTAAATATGCAGCGGAAATTAAATAACAGGGTGATTTGTTTACGAATGGGGAAAACCCTAACGGCAAAAACCCCACTGGGTGATTTTCAGGTCACCACTCCCGAAACTCCACTATTATCAAATCAAGCGGTTACAAGTAAAGGAATCCCAAGTACCTTACCAACCTACAGTTAAACCCTTACCCCAATACCCAATTGGACTTGATCTGTAGTGACAGTTCCCACCTTTGATGCACGGCTTCCAAGTACGTGACTAACCAATGCGCGGATCCCAGTACGCGACTTCAGAACACCAACTAAGGAAGAAAGGTTGGCTGCAAAGTTCTTCAGTTCATCCTTTATGATGAATAGCAGGAAGATGCTTGGTTACAAAACCCTACGGTGCAAATACACAGCAACTTCTTGAAGGAAGATGAACTAGGTCAAGAACTTCGTCTTGTGATCACAATTTGCTTGAACAGAGATTGCTCAATGATATTGCAACTTGTGTCACACTTGACGGCTCTTAAAACAATCCTTTTATATGTTTAGGGTTAGAAGAAAAGAAGGCCCAAAATCATATTCACGAATCCCAAGAAAATCAGATTGGAAATCTGAAATTTTAAATCTCGACAGATAGCAGGTGTTGAGGTAGCTATCGAGTAGGTGTCGAGCTTTAAAAACTTTGCACTTCAGCTTGCTTTTTCTTGGATAGACTTGATGACTTCAACACTTAACCTTGAAACCTTGTTTCTTGAAGTATTAAAAACACCTAGAACTACCCAATTACAAGTAGAGTGCGTTTTGTCAAAGGATTAGCCAATTTACATGAATAAGTGACATATGTTCTTAAACAAGTGAAAACATATATGTCCTAACAAAAACAAGTAGCAAAAAATGATGCTAAAGAACAGATTGTTATATTCCATTCTGGCTCATGGTCAACTACTCAACAGAATTACAGTATTATTAAGAAAGAAATTTTAGCTATTATATTATGTGTTTCAAAATTCCAAAATGATCTTTTTTAACCAAAAGTTTTTAATCCAAGTTGACCGTAAAAGTGCTAAAGAAGTTTTACAGAAAGATGTTCAAAATCTTGTTTCCAAACAAAGTTTTGCAAGATTGCAGGCTATTTTAAGTGTTTTTGACTTTGATATTGAATATATTGAACGATTTTTAGACCCCTTAACCCAACCAATTGGATTAACCTAGTTAATTAGCCAAGTGATTAACTTAGTCAAATTATGCCAATCTAGGTTATCATAATCAAACAATCATATCAAGAATATAAAGCAGCGAAAAAATAAATGACACAATGATATAATGACCCAGGAAACCACACGGTAAAAACCTGGGGAGGATTTGACCTAGCTATCCTCAAGGTAAACCTGAACCCACTATGCGAAAGAATCGAAGTTCATACAAAAGGACCTAACATATATTAAAGGAGAATCCAATTCTATTCCTGATTTCTTAACCCGTGAATTCCTACAGGGAAGATGAGCTCCACCGCAGAAAAGAGAAACTCCCCAAAACCCAGAACTAGACAGTCTTATGCAGCTCCACCGATCCCTCCTCCCCCTAGCAGATTTCTCCCTTGTCCTTCCTTCAACTCACCCAGTTTCTCTTCAAACAGACCCCTAGAAAGAACCCCAATACCCTGTAGCCTAAACCCTTTCCAACCACTTTCCCTAAGTTCCATTTCAACATCTAAACAGTCTTATGCCATGCCCTCAACTCCTCCTCCTTTAGAAACACCATTTAACATAGTTGCCTCTTCCTTTCCCCCCATTAACCTCTCCCTCCCTCTCTAACCAATCAAAGGACAGACCCTCTACCTCTCAAACTCACGTCCAAGCTCCAAAAGAAGATCACAGTGTTGAAATCCCAAAAAACTCCTGGAATTTTATTTTATGGATTGAAAGAGAATACCAGCACATTACATATCCCCTCTCACTAGTCAGATAGATGCTACCCCCAGGATGGGAACACCCTAAGACAGAAACATTAAAGACAGATACATTCTATGAGTTTATTTTAGTTGACATTGACTCAATCTTGGTTACACATATGCCTTGTTCCCAAGACCCAAACATAATTGGTTATTCTAAAGTAGTCATAAAACAGATTCTCACCCCTTCCCAGTGGAGGGCAGAGCCCTAGATTCCCAGGAAATTTTCCCAAGCCTTTGAACCTCAGTTCTATAATTATTATGACTATATGGAAGCGTGGGACAGATTCCTTTTATTTCAGAACATTATTCACAGACACACTTGGTTTTTTCAATTTGATATGTATTGAAAGAAAAACATGATGGTACCAAGATGGTTTATTGATTGGTGGGTTTCTTATGGTCTTGAAGCTATGATTCTTCCTCCTGATCTCCTCAAAGCCTATGAAAGTTTCAAGAAAGAACCAAACATACCGCATCTTAAAGATTTTCCACATCTTTCGCAGTTCTTTTACAGGTTTCCAGATCTCCCATGGATCATCAGATGGGAATACAAGATAGAAAAGCATCCCTAGTATCCTTTTCCCATGCTCACCGGGAAGTTTAAATTAAAATGGTGGAATAAGTTTAATTTTGATCATATTTGCCAAGAATTGCAGAAAAGGACCTCTTCCTCCCAGACAGAAAATCCTAATTTCTTTTTAGAAAAAAGCCAAGTCCAATGCCAGCTTGCCTCTGTCTCAGACAGAAGACAGCTAAAAAAGCAATTACTTGAAGCTGCATCACAGATATCAGATGATGAAGATGACACAGTAATGGAATCATCCTCCCCAAATTATAGGACTCACCCAGAAGCATTCCAAGATTCCCAAGACCCCTATGACAGGATGGCAGATTACTATTTACAAGCACGCAGGATAGAAAGATCCAGACAAAAAGTTATAAAGAGATATTTTGACAGAATATTAATTGCACGCGTACCCGACAGATTTTCCTTTGATGTTCTGACAGATTCCGAAATAGACTACTGTTTATGAATAGTAAAACTTTTACTATTCAGGATTCTACAAGATTCTATCGACAGATTAACTTTGACAGGTTATTTAGACCCCTAAAACAACCAAATTGCGTAGCCTAGATTAATTAGCCAAGTTGTTACTTAGTCAAATTAAACAATTCTAGGTTAAAGCAATTCAACAATCATATCAAGAATAATAATGCAGCGGAAAATAAATAACACAAGATATGATCACCCAGGAAACCACACGGTAAAAACCTGGGGAGGATTTGACCCACCGATCCTCAAGGCAAACAAGAATTCACTATGAAAGAATTGAAGTTCTTACAGAAGGACTACAAGCTCCCCGCTCGACTTCCTAATGCTACCCACCAGTACGAACTTCCTGACACGACCACGCGCAGGCTCCGAATCCACGGACTACTTCTTTCTTGAATTCTTCAATCAGCTACAAGCTCCCCGCTTGCTTTTCTTTTAAGTTCCAATGGTTGCAACTAAGTTGATCTTCAAGATGTTGAAATCATCTCTACCTTGAAAACCCTAAGCTTTGTGTAAAGGAAAGCTCCTCTAAGATCTCACAAGAGATTTACACAAACAGCAAATATGAGCAACAAAGACTTAGAGAGGTTTGGGTACAAAACCCTAATAAAAGGAGGCACAAGAGGCACTCTAATCTCTCATCAAAAAAGTCTCAAAAACGTGGCTTAGGGTTTCCTTTATATAGTGGGAGAAGTAGATCTGAAACCCTAATCCTTAATGGGCTTAAGCTGCTGTTTGGGCCGACTTAAAATTCTGCAGATACGATTTTCGATCGATCGAGCCTGTTCTTCGATCGATCGAACCAGGCAGAATACGAAGTCTTCTTCCTGCAACTTGTATGTTCTTGAATCTTGACTTGAATCACCTTGAGCATTGTCTAATAAAACCTATAGACTCTAAGATCTATATCTAGACAAGTTTGTGTTCACGATTTGCCAATTGTTCTAAACATTTAGAACCTAACAATCTCCCCCTTTGGCAATTCGTGACAAAACTTTCATACAGAATGAAATGCTCAAATACAAGAACAACCCAATACAATAAAATGCTCATTACAACAAATTCAACCTAACTACTATCCATCAGTTGCAAGTGTAGACAGCAGCTCAATTGAATCAACCTGTATAATCCTGAAACACTCAACAAACGCATAAACGCATGTGTGACAGAAAAACAGTAAATCAACAAAAATAAATTCTTGATTTCACATAGCACAAAATAAAGACATATACCAATGAAGAACTCATAAGTATAAATCAATAAGAAGTGAAACAAGAAACATAAATAAAAACATAAGTAACCTAACTCTCCCCCTAAGTTAGATACAACAAAAAGTTTTTTATTTTCTTCCCTTTCAAAAATAATTTCAACTCCCCCTAAACAAGACAAACATGATTCCCTTAAATCAATAATTTCTCCCCCTTTTTGTCACGTATTGACAAAGACAACTCATACAAAGAGTAAACAGTCAACATACGCAATAAAGGATAAGAGAAAATAGAAAATCAAGGGGAACACAAAACAATTCAACTCTATAGAAAATAGAGACAGCTCCCCCTATGAACAACACAGGTTAAACAAAAAAACTTTTCTCCCCCTATAAAAATAGGAAAAACAAAACAAGTTTTGGGAAAAACAGTTTTGGGGAAAAATAAAGGAGGTGGGGGATCAGCAGCATCACCAACAGGATCAAAGTTAAAAACACATAATCCAAAGTTAAAAACTAAGGTGAGGATACACATGAAGAAAAAATATTCTCTCTTTCAATAAAATGCAAACATGGCATTATGTGACCCATAAACAGTTGCATAAGTAGAGAAAATATTTGCACATTGATTATCCATCATATCTCTTAAGAAAAATATTTTCTACAGTTCACACATAAGAAATAGCATATACTAGAATGTACAAAACTCAAAAATTAATCAATCAATTTTTAAATCACGTTGAGTACCCAATGTAGCAAAGTGTATGCATGTTATGTGTGAAAACAAAGAGAGTACTAATGCAGTGAGCAATTAAGTTCAATTGAGATTAAATTGACAAAATTGGTTTGAGCATAGAGTTTCTAACAAAAACCCCAAAAATTTGAAAACCACTTGTTGAATTTTTAAACAAATTGATGAATTGAGCATCACATAACACAACTCACAGAGTATAATGCTTAATTACATCCAAACAACAAGCCAATTTCATCAAATTCAACTCAATTTCACAAAAGCCCCAATTCGGATCAAGAACAAATTCTTTTTTAAAAACCTGATTCGCGACTTTCGATTGATCGAAAAATACATTCGATCGATCGAATGAAACAGTCATTTTTAAACAAATTAAAGCACTTTTTCGATCGATCGAAAATCAGACTGGATCGATCGAACTGGGCAGAGGCTCACTAAATTTTGAGAAAAAAACACAGTTTTGAAAGACACAAACCTAATTTTGAAAAACAACTCCTCAAAGCATTAAACAATGAAAGCAAAATGCATGAGTATGAGATGGAATGCTTTTTCAAAACCCCAAATTTTAAATCCAATTTTCTCAAAAACAAGTTTCAATCATTCTCCCATTGAAATTTTCTTAAGCAACAAATATGTTCTGCACAAATCTCAAGATATTTTCAAAATTTTCAAACTTGAAACATATTTTGCATTAAAATCAAGGAACTTTTAATCTTGGATGACCACAACAAAATCACACACAATATAATGTACCAAGTTTAGCAAAGAGTAACTTGTGTAGTGTGTGCAACTAGCAAAAGCTTGAGATACATGTGAGGTGATATGTGAATAGCAATCAATCACAAAGTCTACAAAATTCATCACATAGAATTCAAAAGAGACTATCACCTAAAGAGTTACATCCTATAACTCCCACATCTCCTAGAACAAAAGCTTGCAATCATGTAAGTTTCTTGTATTTTTGCCCCATTAGTATGTGAAATATATTCTGTGAAATGGCATCAAGCCTAATAGTACACACCGGTTTGAATTAAGTGAATTTGGCATCAAGCCTAATAGTACACACCAGTTTTAATTTAATTGAGGCTACACCTTATGTTCTTTTTGTGCATGTGCTACACTTTCTCGAGCACAAAATCTTATGATATGCACTAAGGTGTTCATGATTGGCTAGTGAACAGTGGTGAGATGGTTATTTATGCCTTTCTCAAAAGGATCAAGTCCGACAGTCAAATAACATGTGACTTCAAGATCAAGACAAAGTGATTAATAACCACAAACATCTTTCCCACACAACATGCACTACAAAACTTTAACTAGTAAAGTGCAATAAAGTAAGCTCATCCAAGCTAAACAAGGTACATAAACTAGTTATGTAAAGATAAGGTGGCCAACCTTGATTATAAATCCAAGATCTATAATACAAAACACAAAAATCTCTTTGGTTTTAACAAACTTTATGACCAAAACAAAAAGCACATATTATGCTAAATGAACAATGCAAAAGCAATGCATGATAGTGCAAAAACTAAGCTATAGAGGGTACACAAACAAGAAATATCAATTTCTTAATTAACCCATGAGTACATGTACAAACTAGTACATACTCACACAAAATCAAAAATAGCTTAGCACAAACTATTCAAGTTTCTCCACAATGTCAAGCATGTTCTAAATCAAGAGAGATATCATAATTCATGTAATCCTCAAGAAAAATAAAACAAGACACAAAATAAAATATTTTTGTCTTTTTGAGAATTTTTCAATGTTTTTGGATTTTTTTTTTAAATAAAAAACAACCTAAAAAACAAAACAACCAAAAACAAAAACAAAACATGTCCACAATTAATTGAAAGAATTAAATCAGGGACAAGTTAGCAACACTCACCTTGGAGAATCTTTTCTCACCCATATAGCACGATTCTTCGGCTTTGTAGGTGAAAATCCATGAGAAGTTGAGTGTATTTGATGGACTACACCAATCTTCTGAGAAAGACTAAAATCCTGCAAATTCCTTTCACAAGCCAACAAGCTCAAATTTTTCAAAAGCATATGAAACAATTTATTTGGACTTATGGCAGTAGAAATATCATCACATATCCTAGATTGACATACAGAATGCTTAAATTTCAATTTATGACAATTAGGACGAATGTGACCACGAACACCACAAAAGTGGCAAACAGGAACAAATTTAGGAACATCAGTATTCCTAACAACAAATCTAGTCTCAGATTTAGGTTTTTGCCTCAACAAAGAACAATTTGGTCTAATATGACCAACAACACCACAAAGGTGACAAGTAGGCACAAAAACTGATTTATTATGCTCTCTAACAATAGGTTCAGACTTAGGTTTAGAAACTTCAGCGTTAACATCAGAACTTTTTCCTTTGTCTAACCTAGCAAAATAAGCCCTTTCTTTATTATTCCTCTTGAAAGGAGGGATATAAACATTCTCAGTTTTAGGCTTAAGAGAAACAGAAACACTTCTGTTATCAACAGCAGGCTTGGTACTAGTCAAATTTTCAATTTTGGCTTTAGATTCAACTAACTCTTGTTCCAAGCTTTTCATCTTCTCATCTTGAGAGGAAATTTGATTTCTCAAAAATTCATTCTTTTTATTAGATTCATCTAATCTAACAATCAATTCCTCTTTTTCAAGATTAGTCAATTTTAACTCTTCTTTGAATTTCTTAGCAATTTTCAAAGATTTAGATAATTCCTTACGAAGAGTTTCAAAAGCATAAAAAAAATCAGCAGAAACAATAGTGTCCTTTTTATTTAAAACATCACAGGCATCAATAAAATCAGCAGAAACATGATCAGAAAGACACTTCAAATTATCCATGACAGCAGGGGTCAAGGATCAGCTCTTAGATCAAAAGATCTACAACAAGAAGAGCTACAGGCTCTGATACCACTTGACAGGTTATTTAGACCCCTAAAACAACCAAATTGCGTAGCCTAGATTAATTAGCCAAGTTGTTACTTAGTCAAATTAAACAATTCTAGGTTAAAGCAATTCAACAATCATATCAAGAATAATAATGCAGCGGAAAATAAATAACACAAGATATGATCACCTAGGAAACCACACGGTAAAAACCTGGGGAGGATTTGACCCACCGATCCTCAAGGCAAACCAGAATTCACTATGAAAGAATTGAAGTTCTTACAGAAGGACTACAAGCTCCCCGCTCGACTTCCTAATGCTACCCACCAGTACGAACTTCCTGACACGACCACGCGCAGGCTCCGAATCCACGGACTACTTCTTTCTTGAATTCTTCAATCAGCTACAAGCTCCCCGCTTGCTTTTCTTTTAAGTTCCAATGGTTGCAACTAAGTTGATCTTCAAGATGTTGAAATCATCTCTACCTTGAAAACCCTAAGCTTTGTGTAAAGGAAAGCTCCTCTAAGATCTCACAAGAGATTTACACAAACAGCAAATATGAGCAACAAAGACCTAGAGAGGTTTGGGTACAAAACCCTAATAAAAGGAGGCACAAGAGGCACTCTAATCTCTCATAAAAAAAGTCTCAAAAACGTGGCTTAGGGTTTCCTTTATATAGTGGGAGAAGTAGATCTGAAACCCTAATCCTTAATGGGCTTAAGCTGCTGTTTGGGCCGACTTAAAATTCTGCAGATACGATTTTCGATCGATCGAGCCTGTTCTTCGATCGATCGAACCAGGCAGAATACGAAGTCTTCTTCCTGCAACTTGTATGTTCTTGAATCTTGACTTGAATCACCTTGAGCATTGTCTAATAAAACCTATAGACTCTGAGATCTATATCTAGACAAGTTTGTGTTCACGATTTGCCAATTGTTCTAAACATTTAGAACCTAACAAACTTGAGTTCACTTTACCTAACTCAGGTTACTTTTGAAGAATTAGCATGGTTTACTTCATCTATAAGAAGACAGACTCCGAAGACAGAAGACAGGTCCAGAATTTAGATCCAATTCTCACTTAAAAGCTTAGGTCCAGTTTAATGGTCCCAATTTCCAGGTCCAAGTTTTAGAAAGCTTTTGTAATAGCCTCCCCTCTTTCTCAGAAAGACTTTTGTAATCCTTTCTCTTTTGTAATCTTGTAACCCTTTACAGACTTTACTTTGTAATCTTCTAACTCTTCAGACAGTGTTTTATTTTCAAGCTTGTATCAAAGACAGTTTGTTTTCAAGTTTTATCAAAGACAGAAGTTTTATTCAAGTAAGATTTTACTAGTTTCTGTTTTCATATTCCATACTCTGTTTTAACTTATTTTTGAATATACCTATTTTGCTATTTTCTTCTTTATCATCTATTTTATCATTGTTTATGCTTCCATATTACTACTGTGCTCTCTCCTGGGTAGTTAATGGTATCACAACATGGACCAAAATAAGAAATTTGGCTTCCAAGATGGATCTATTTGGAACTCTCAGGTTTGTACAATTTTAATTTTTAATTTCTATTTCCAGCTCTTAACATTTGATTTGCATGTGTTCCTCTTTTCTTGTTAGTTAAAAAGAAATAAATAAAAAAAAATAAATTATTAATCTTTTGTTCATTAAATTGAAATGGCTTTTTCTGGATTATCAGTGAGACAACTTGGTGTGGTTACTAGAGCGCTTCTCTTTTGTTTTTATTGTATTGCATTCCTTAACCACGTTCTGCATCAACTTGGGGAGTTGGTGTGGACACTAGATTTGTTTCTGATTTTTACTTATTTGAGACATCAACTTTCAGACTTTTATTACTTTTATGTATTTGAATTTTGAATTCGTTTGGGTTTGCTGTGATTAAGGATTATGTGGGATTTAATTGTGGCATGATTAAATCTTTCATATTGATTTGATCCAATAAGCCCTATTAAAATAGTGGCTCTTGTAATTGTGAAGGGACTGCCTTTTGAACTAGAATTTTCTGATGAGAAATTCTCTCTCGCTTGGTGGTGATTTCAAGCACCCTTAGGTGGTGAAGCTAGGGTTTCTCCCTTTTGTTTTTATTATCTTGCTTTCCTTAATACGTTCTGCGTCACAGGTCACTAGTTTTTTCAGTGTCAAGTAAACTCATATGTTGGATTCTCCTTTTGCATGTTCTCTACCTCCTTAATGGAAGAAAATAACTCTGGGATTTAGTGCTTGATTCGTCCAGCATGTTGTTGTCAAGGACTTACAATATGTAATCCTTGTGAATTGTTGCGCCAACAATTTTATTGTAAATAAAAGACCGGCAATTCAGTTAGTATTGTAATTTGGTAAAAACATGATTACTTGGATCCATCCTAGTATTTTCAATTTGTGTGTGTGTGTGTTTTTTATTTCCGCTTTTTTTATAAGTAATAAAAATTGTTTTGTGGTTTTTCTATATTTTTGGTCAAAATATTCATCTTTTTAGTTCACTGGATTTGTTAATCAAGCCCTTGCTGTTAATACGTAGATCATGTGTGTGTGTTTTTTATTTTTAATTCCGCTTGTTTCATAACCAATAAAATTATTTGTTGTGGTTATTCTATATTTGTGGTAAATATATTCATATTTTTAGTTTGCTGGATTTGCTAATCGAGCCCTTGCTGTTAATATGTAGATCCTGTTTAGCAGACCTATTCGTTGGATTTTGGCCCTCCATGGAGATGTAGTCGTGCCATTCATGTTTGCTGGAGTTTTGAGGCGATCATGCTTACATGTATTCTTCTCTCTCTCTCTCTCTCTCTCTCGCTCTCTCTCATATAATTGCACAATTGTATTTCAAATAAAGTGGGTTGGCTTGGCTTGGCTTGGTTTGTCTTGCGCCACCGATCAAGCTCGATGTGCCGCCACCAACAAAGCCTGTCCTACCGCCGATCTACTAACTATTCAAGATATATCTCTCTCAATGTTTCCTTCTCTTCTTTCTCACTCTAGTCGGTGGTTTTGGGGTGTTCTGTGATGGTGGGGTTGATCTGGGTTTGTGACGGTTTGTGGTGTGGGTTGATCTAGGTTGTGTGGTGGTCTTTGATGTGGTTTGGTGGTGTGGGTGTGGGGTTTTGATTTGTGTGGGAGTGGGTTTTGGGTTGGTGGGTTGCGGTGGGTCTGGGTCGTGGTGGGTTGTGGTGGCATGGGGGTTTTGGTTGTGGAGGTGACACAATTGATGCTGGCCTTACCATTGACTATTGAGTAGAAATTGTTTTTTTGTCTTACGTCAGTGGATTGATTGGTTTAATGGTGTCAAGTTGTAGTTATACTTAAGCCAGTTGTTTTCTTTTTTGTTCCTGCTAGATGATAACATATTATTTGTAGAAAATCCTTAATTACTTCATTTATGAAAATATACAGCCAAAGGTTAGTAATTTCTTCTTTCGCTAGAAGTTGTTGAAAAGAAGTTTGGTATATATGTGGCTGGGGGCTGATTTTGAATATATATGTTATTCAAAAAGAAAATTACAGCTTCAATTATATATAATGTTTGGCTTATAAGGAATTGAGAGTCATCTGTGTTGAAGGAATTAGGGATGAGATTAAAAACTGTCAAAAAGATTAATGCATTATGACGACAACAAATTGAACTTGCCTACTTTGCAATATTATCATAGGAGGTAGCTCTCTCTCACCAGTTCTCGAACCCATGGACCTGATACTTGTTATAAGTATCAAATTAACCCAATGAGCTACTAAGAGAACCGGTCATAGGAGGTAGCTCAAACCATATTATTCTTGCCTTAAACAAATTGTTTTATATTTTGCTTCTTTTGTGACCTTTTCAATTTTTCTGATCACTTACATTGTTGTTGTTGGTTCATTAGATTCTAATTTAATTGATCCTTCTTGGGATCAATTCCATGACTTTACGATCAGTACAGTCTGTATTAACAAGGACTTGTACTATTTTTTTTTTGGGGGGGGGGGGGGGGGGGGGAAGACTTGTACTATTAATTTACATATATTAAACGTGTAATTGTTCCATGTCAAAAAAATAGTGTAATACTTTCCATTTGAATGCAAAACGAATGAATCTTGAAGTTATAGTAATTGGCTATTTTATTTTCGCTGGGTGTCACTTCATTGTATACTTTTTTCTAAAAGAAATAAAAATTCTTTTACCACTGAAAAATGTAATGAAAGATATGTAGTTTATATTCTTGCAGCAAGTAATGTTACAGGGATGGATAATAAATTTTTTTGAATTTGTAACTGCTAGTTTCTGTTCATCTGATGTTGCTGGTTTTTTAAGATACCAAGTGTTATTGTGTTGTCTTACTCTATAGCTCTTTTTGAGTTAATGATGATTTATACTGACTTTGTGATATACTGATAGTCATATTGTTTACTACAATTAGGGAACCAAGGTTCCCATATTCAGGATTAGTAGTTTCTCTTGTTCCAGGCAACCTCACAATTTATCCCAAAGGTGCATCAGTTTGATTGTAACTATTATCCGGCACTCTCAATCCCTCTTGCGTTGATTAGATTAGATTAGTTTATGGGAATTAGTTTAACTAGAAAAAGGTCAAGTTAGAAGTACAGGTGTGCTTTCTTGATGTGGCATGTTGGTAATCAGTTTGTAGAATCAATGTTGGGCGACGTAAAAATATTTTGTTGGGAACTTGTTTTGTTTATGTAAATTATTTGGGCAATGCGATTTTTTGGCAATGAACTTGTTTTGTTTGCTGGCTATTGGTCGGGAATTGTTGAGTGTTGGCAATTGTTTTGGGCGGGAATTACAGATTTAGCAAGAAAAAAAAAAAAAAAACCTATAGCCGCATTTTTAAAAAAAACAGCTATAGGAAGGCCCACAGCCCAAAGATGATCTATAGCCGCATTTTAAAAAAACGCAGCTTTAGAGTGAGGAACTTTTATAATATAAATAAATTAAATATATTAGATGTAACAAAAAAGTTTTAAAAAGAAGACTTTCAAGTTTCAAATCTCTTTCCAAATTGTGATACATAGGCTAAAATGCAAATTGCATCCTCTAAGTTTAACCAAAATTTATTTCAGTCTATTAACTTTACTTTCATTCAATTGAGTTCTCTAAGTTTGAAATTTATTCAATTCGGGCATTTTCTTCAATTCTATTAAAAATTTTCTCATTAAGTATGCAATTAACTAGAGAAAAAAAATATTTTGAAAAAACATTATCACATAAAAAATCTATAAAATATTTTTATTATTTTTATAGATTTTTTCATGTGAAAATATTATTTCTTAATGGAAATTTTTTAAAGAAAATGAAAAAAAAAATTGAATTGAATAAATTTGAAACTTAGAAAATTCAATTGAACAAAAATAAAGTTAAAGTATTGAAATGAATTTCAACCAAATTTAGAAGGTGCAATTTGCATTTTAGCATACATTTTTTTTTAGATTAGATATAATTAGATGTTTATGGGAAGAATTTTTTATTATGATAGATACAATAAAATTTCAACATATAGTATCCATTACATGATTAGATATAAATTAGACGTTCACGAGAAGAAATTTTGTATCTTTATTATTGTACTTTTGGATTTCTTTAACTGTGATACATTTATATGAGAAAGAAATTACAAAAATAATTTTAAAAATTTACTTAATTAATTAATTATTTTTTATTGGGAAATAATTCATAAAGTTCTTTTATATTTTTTGTTTTTATTTATACTTTTTTATGTAAAATAATATTATATAAGCGTATGTATACTTAAATCACATGTTATGTACCATATGCTTTATAAGTCACATGAGTATTATATGAAACACTTTTTATAACAATTTGGTTTCAATATATTAAACAAGATTGTGATTAAATCAATTATAAAGTGTAGATACCTGAATAAAAAAAGTATGAATTAAATGACTATATATATATATATATATATATATTATCATCACTTGAAAAAGATTTTGGAAGAATTGTGAATTAATTTGTTTGGGTGTTATCTATCAAATATACTTGTACTAACAATAATTTATACATTTAGAATTTTTGAGGGGCCCAAGTAGCGTAATTTATACTTTCAACTTTGCCTCCCTTCCACCCCACTTAATTATAATTTTTTAAATGTATTACCTACAAAAAATGAGGGCTATAGCCGCATTTCTAAAATGCAGCTATAGACCCTAAAAACGTGACAATAGACACTAGAGCCGCACTTACACACGCGGCCTATACTCAGTGACAATAGCTCCTGCAGGTTTATAGCCATGTTTTTTTAACCGCGGCTATAGACCATCTTTGGGCTACGTTTACAAAACGCAGCTAAGTCCTCCTATAGGGTTTTGTCTATAGCCGTGTTTTAAAAACGTGGCTATAGGTTTTTTTTTTTTCCTTGCTAAATCACAAATTCTTGCCAACCATACTGCAAGCATTCAAAACCAAATACAAAACAGATAATTTACATAAACAGATACTTAAATTTCTGAAGTTCATTGCCAAAATTTTGCAAGTTCCCAACAAAAAATGGCCAAAAGATCCTATACATCACAAAAAATATAGAACAAGGATTTTTTACATTCTAATTGCATGAAGAAATACAGCCATAGCCAGCAAGCAGCAACAACACCTCCCAACTGACCTCAATAAGGTTCTTGTCAACAGTAAGCTTGTTCAATGTCAAACTTCTAGTCTTGCTCCATGCAGAAATTTAAGGTGCAAGTCCATAAATTCATAGTCCACGTGAACCCCAAAAACTTCAAGAACAATAAGTGCAATTAGTACCCTTTTCTCTTCAGGAGCTGGATGGCAAGAACAAAAACACGATCAATGAGAACAATCACATGTTCTTCTCCCAAAATTTTCCAACAAACTTCAAATTAATAAGGCAAAAGGTGAAATGAAAGAAATTATATAAAAAAAAAAAATTATAAAAATTAGAACATAAACAGCATATTTCAAAGCACATTAGGAAACTAAATTAGTATCTGGATTTCTAGTATAAAATAGTATGTTGAAACCCCATTTTGCAACCCATATTTAACCTCACATGGAGGGTAAAAATGTGATTTTGCCTTGGAAATATGCATCTTAATTCTGGTCATTAGATCCTTAATCTCATTTCACTAAAGTGATCTTGATGTTGTAACGATCAAATCGACCGGTCATAAGCCCTAATCGGACCATTAGATTGAAAGTTATCATCAAATCAAGTTTTAATAGCTGAGATGCACTATCACAAATTTAGTCCGACTATATGTGATTATGAACAATTGATTTCAGTTGGTAATAAATGTAATCAATTTGAGATCAATGACGTGTCATAATTTGATTGGTTAGGACTATATTTTATGGTGAGGTTGCATACATTTAATTAATTAGATAGTTAAACATTAATTATTCAATGAGTAATTTATGCAATTATCTTTTAATTAGAGTAAATTTGGAACCAATTAAGTCTGAAATGGGAATGGTTTGAGCCATTTAATGTTAATTGGGAGCTAATTTGGGACCTATTAATGTTAATTGTGCTGAAACCATTTTCTAACAAATGACCTTTGCTCACCATTTCATTGATATCTATCAAAATATTTTGAATCTGTGAATAAGGTTAATTTTCCCAGAAACTAGACATCTGGGGCTTCAATTTGAGCACAAGAATGAGACAATTTCGATCAAAATTGAGTCAAATATGATTTTTCAAAATTGACTCTACAGGCTGTTATAGCAGCTACGGGAAAACTGAATTTTGGCTTGCTCCTCACTCCCACCAATCTTTCCATTTAATGCACCAGATTTTCCCCAATGCTAAAATGAGGTCTAGGTTCATAATTCTTTGCCAACCCTCATTAAATGGCCTTTCATTCATATTCCCTCCACCACTACTATATAAACCTTCCCTCTCCTTCATTCCAAGACACCAAAACCCTCTCTCTTCTCCTCTCTTAAGTTCTAGGAAGTAGAGTAGTCTTGTCATATCTTGGTCTTCCTGAAACTTAAGGTATTGAGTAAGACTCACTCTCCCTATCCTAACTCTTCTTTTCCTCCACCCTTAGGACCTCTACCAAGAGTTTCCTTCTCCACCATATAGATCTTGCATGAAGGTATAATCATTTTCCCTAAATTGTTTTTTGTGAGAATTTAGACTTAAAGCATGATAGTAATCATTTAAATTCTCTTGAATATGTTTGAATGCTCTTAATTGTTCTTATATGTTCTTCACATGTTCTTAGTTGTTCATCACATATTCATGCATAACACTAGTTTTAATCTTAAATTCACATAAAAAATATGAAAAACATATTTATTTCATAATTCTTTCAAATCCTTGAATCTAGGTTATCACCATCCACACACATTCACTAGAACTTATTTTTCAATCCGAATGAATGCTTAATAAATTGAATTAGGGTTTATCACATGCACACACATTAAATTCAACATGCAAATTGATTGACATATTGGATGATATGATATGAATGTTGGCCACCATAATTTAGAAGACCAGTTTCACCGGGCAAGGTGGGTGCCTAACACCTTCCCACCTTGTAACATAGCCTCCGAGCTTAGATCAAGGGTTAGTAGATCAAATGCTTATCCATGTAATTTTCGATTTTTAGATTGTAACTAGGAAACAAAGCCATATATTTTATCTTAGATTGTATCTAGGACCAAAGTCATGTAATTTCCTATGATCAATGTAAATTCAATTTCAAATAAATAAAATGAGGAATTTTTCAATTTTGGTTTTCTTATTTTTTTTTCCAATAATTAAATAAATGGCGACTCCATTGTAAATCCCTTAATCTAGAGGGGAAAATATAACTAGTCAAACCTCCATTTTGAGAGACAATAACATGACTTCACCTATTCACGTGGGTTTGACCCAACACACTATAAAAACGGGCCGAGGGCGCGGTCTCTCACAATGGCAACTCCACTAGGGATATTGAGGGCTAAGCTTCAATTAGGTTATGGTGGCCAACCATGTCATTGTTTGTTTATTACTTTTTGTATATAATATGTCTAATATGTCATTATATTGCATGTCATGCATCATTTGCTTGAATGAAATTTATTTTATTTGTGTTCCAGCCCAGAAGCCTAGTAGTATTAGCCGTGGATTGTGGTCTTCTTGAGACTCACATACCCAACGGTGAACCTACCACTTATCGCAACAAGGATCAACATGGTTAGGCCATGGTGGTTCATAGGGACAAATTGTGCCGTTCGAACCAACGCGACACTCTTGGTGTCACAAGTTGGGAGGTACGGCGTCCTAACTTGTGGGGACCTTTAACCTACCTTCTACCCATGTTGTAATGACCCATAAAACTTACCTTTAGGTCGGTCCATGTAAATTGCATTGCATTATGCATGTGTTTGGCCATTGTTTGAACCATGATGAGCCCAAGTCCAATGCTTAAGCCCATCATAATTGTTTGAACCTTGTATGCTATGAATGAACTCAAGCCCAAAGGCTTGTGATTGAACTCTACTTGGTATGGAAACTGAAAATTGATTCTTGAATCATTCTAAGCCCAATACTTGAGCCCATCAAAGGTGTATACGCATGATCAACATCAAAGGCCAAAAGCTCATAAGATGCATGCATTTTAAGTGCAAGCCCAAGCCATTTCAAGCAAATATCAAAAGATCATAATCAAGGTTCAAGCCTTCCAAGTGCAAGCCCAAGCCATTTCAACATAATCAAGGTTCAAGCACACCAAGCCTCAAGCATCCTAAATGGACCAAAAAGAAGTAAGTGGCCTAACTTTGCCTCACTCCACATCTGATTTGCAACATCATAGTTAAGTTTAAAGTTTGTTTGTTTATTCCATGTTTCTATGTTTCTTTGAATTCAAAAATTTCATGTACCATTTAATGAGCTTTGTTCATGTATATATATATTAAAAGAAAAAAAAAATCAAATTTTTTTTCAAGATTTCCAAATCTTTCCCAAAAAAGGAGAAAAAATTTCAAATGTCTTTGGACTAGGGGCATTGGGCCTTTGAGTCATTTAAAAAAAAAAAAAAAAAAATCTTTGTATTAGGGGCATTGGATTTCCTAGTGATTTTTTCAAAAAGACCCTTTTTTTTTTCTTTCAAAGATTTCAAGATTTTTTTAAGTCTTCTTTTCAAAATGGTACATGAGGATCCCTTGGACAAAACTTTTTATAAATTAAGATGTTTAAAGGCTTGAACAATCAACTTGTACTGAGAAAGGATTGATTTCATTTGATCCGTGTAAACACTTTTGCTAAATTACTTTGAATAAAAGAAGAAATAGTCTTACAAGGCAATCAAAGAAAATCTATCCATTAGAAAATTCAAAAAGCTCATGCATTCATTGCAAATTTCTGAAAACTTTTGTGTCTCTAATAGAGCATTCATATTTTTTCTTTTAAGAGGAATTTATTAAAAGAGCTCAAGTCACTGTGCCTACAAGCAAGCATTGCTAGGGATAGGAGACCGTCTTTGGTAAAACAAGATTATACCTTAATACCTAGAATGATCATTATCCATTGCTAGCCCATTTGAGTCTTTAAACACTTAGTCTCTTTTTCGCATGAATCCAATAAAATCTAAACCTAGGGTGGAAAAATTCAAAGTATGCATGCTTAAATCTCATGTTGAGGAGGAGTCGACCTTGAGCTTTGAAGCTAATTGATAAAGCTTTCCTAAAGAGAGAAGAAAAGACAAGTAGAGAATTCATTAAGCTAAAGATAAGAGATCATCAAAGAAAAATGAGCTTTCACTCAATCAATGAAAGATAAATGAAATTCCATCAATGTGAGAGAAAAAAAGTGTGCATCAAGTTTGAAGAGCCTAAAATTCATCATGCCAAGAGGAATACAATATTCATCTGAAAGAGATTTCATCAAAAAAGGAAAGATTCATCAAGCACAGAAATGTGCAAGTGCATCGAGGTAAGAAAGGAGTATAGAAAGTGCATCAAAATGTCTGAGAAAAACAAGGAGGGCAAAATGTCCCCAAAAGTTCATTCAATCAAGAGATGAAAGACAAAAAAAAAAAAAAAAAAAAGAGAGAGAAGAAAAGAAGCCTACTTGGCTGAAAACCCAAAAGGGCGGTCTAGGCAAAAGTTAGGGCCAAAGAAAAGAAGAAGAAGAAGAAAGGAAAAAATTGGAGAATCCCACCAATTTGGAAACTTGAGGACGCAACCTAAAAAGAGAAATTTTACAAAATGAAAGTCTAGAAGTATGATTCAAGATGAATGAGCATAAAAACAAATGTTGATACAAGTGACCAATGAAGACTAGTGAGAAGATGACAAAGAAGAAATGAGAAAACTCCTTCAATACTTGACTTTTAAGTAATGCATACTTGGGGGAGCATCATGGGGAATTTTGAGCCTTTTTATATCATTCATTTCATAACCTAAACCTGGCCTACATTACAACCCATGAATAAGACCTCCTTGAAGTCTTGTTAATTGTTGGCGCATCTTAAACTCTAATAATATTTTTCTCTTGAATTAAAAATGAAAATTTGTTAGGTTCTAAAGGTTTAGGAATTTATGTATTTAGAACTCTAATTTGTAAGATTGGCAAACCATGATCAAAACAACATGTTTAGACTTGTTAAAGTATGCTCAAAGTTGATTAATTATTGTAAAGTTGGAATCGAGAGACTGTAGATGCATTGGGGCATTTCGGTCTAGCTCGATCGATCGAAGAATAGATTCGATCGATCAAAAATCGATCAGATTGCGTTTTTCTGTAGTTTTCCAACTCAGCCCTAACTCATTAAACATTTAGGGTTTTATGTTTTTACCCTAGGTATATAAGGCAAAACCCTAGCCACGTTTTTAGAGTTGCTCCAGTTGTATTGTTGCTCATACATTGCTGTTTTGTGTAAATCTCTTATGAGATCTAGAGGAGCTTTCCTTTACACAAAGCTTAGGGTTTTCTAGATGGAGATTACTTCAACATCTTGATGATCAACTTGGTTGCTACCATTGAAGCTTAAAGAATATCAAGCGTGGGTGCTTGTAGCTGATTGAAGAATTCAAGAAAGAAGGAGTCCGTGGATTCAGAGCTTGCACGGGGTTGTGTCAGTAAGTTCTACTGGTAGGTAGCATTAGGAAGTCGAGCGGGGAGCTTGTAAGTCCTTTTGTATGAACTTCAATTCTTTCATAGTGAATTCAGTTTTGCCTTGAGGATCGGTGGGTAAAATCCTCCCCAGGTTTTTTACCGGTTTGGTTTTCCTGGGTGATCATATCGTGTGTTATTTATTATTCCGCTGCTATATATATTTTCATGATATGATTGTTTGATTGTTTTAACCTAGAATTGCTTAATTTGACTAAGTAACAACTTGGCTAATTAACTAGGCTACTCAATCTGGTTGTGTTAAGGGGTCTAAAACCGTTCAAGTGGTATCAGAGCGGGTAGCTCTTTTTGTCTGAGATTTTTGATCTCTGAGCTGATCCTTGACCCCTTTTGTCATGGAGCATGGACACTCTCTTGTTGTTCCTCCTCACTTTGATGGGAATAACTATGCTTATTGGAAAGTAAGGATGAAAGCATTCCTAAAATCCATTGATGAGAGAGTTTGGAATTCCGTTGAGTACGGATGGCAGAAGCCCACTACTCCTGTGAGTGAGTGGCAAACTTCTGAAAAAGAAGCAGCAGGCTTTAATAGCAAAGCTATGAATGCCATCTTCAATGCTGTTTCTATGGAGGAATTTAAGAGGATCTCTAATGTTGAGGTTGCTCATACTGCTTGGAAAATCCTCGAAACTGTGCATGAAGCACAAAGGCAGTTAAGATAAACAAACTGCAGCAATTAACTTCTAGGTTTGAGAGCATTAGGATGTCTGATGATGAATCCTTTGATGAATTTTATGCCAAACTGAATGATATTGTTAATTCTGCTTTTAATTTGGGTGAAATCTATGATCAACCTAAAATTGTTAGAAGATACTTAGATCCTTAACTGAAGACTTTAAACCCAAAGTGACTGCCATTACTGAGAGCAAGGATGTGGACTCCATCCTTGTTGATGAGCTTGTAGGATCTCTTCAGTCCTATAAGTCTGACTTACCCAAAACAAACAAATCCAAATCAATGGCTCTTAAGTCAATTGATGATGTTGAGGCTGGTGGATTTGATGATAAGCTCTCTGCTACGGAGATAGCTTACCTTGCCAAGAATTTTAGAAACTTTCTGAGAAATTCAAATAGAAGGGCAAGAGGTACAAACACTGTTGAACCTAGAAACTTTAGGAAGAATGATCCCACTAAGGTTAATAACTTTGAAAAACCTAGAGAAAAAGTATGTCAATCTTCAAACAATTCCTTGGGTGCTCAGTGTTTTGGTTGTCAAGGGTATGGTCATGTTAAATCTGAATGTCCTACATTCTTGAAAAATAAGGGTAAAGCTATGGCTGTAACCCTTAGTGATAATGAGGTTTCTGATGATGAGTCTGAATGTGACGAGAATGGAAACTTCATTGCTTTCACTGCTACTGCAGTAGTCAATGAAAGCATATCTGCTGAGGAGAACCCTTCTGATGGGGAACTCTCTGAGGATGCAGATCTTCAAGAGGCCTATAATAAACTTTGCAAAGTTGCTGCAAAGGATGCTATGAATGTTGAACTTGGCCTGAAGAAAATTGATTCTCTTGAGCTTGAAAAGAAAAATTTGCTTGTTAAATTATTTGATGCTAATGATCTTTTGAACCATGTGAAATCTGAGAACATGCTTTTACTTGATAAAGTTAAAACTTTAGAACATGATTTATCTGTTGCTAGAACTGCTAGTTCTAAACTTGATCACATGCTGAATGTTCAAAAGTATCCTTCTGATAAATCTGGGATAGGATATGTTGAAAGCATCTCTGTGTCTACTCCACATACCACGAACTTTGTTCCTTCATCTTCTTCTGAACCTTCTGTGAGTGAGGTTATGAGTGAAATTGTCAAACCACCTGTGAGTGAGGTAGTCAAACCTGTAGAAGTTTCACCTCCTAAGAAGATTAGGGTTGATTTGAGAGAAACTAAACCTACCATCTCTAAGGACAAGATGCATGGTAAACCTGTTTGGGTTTGTCATTATTGTGGAAAGTCTGGACACATTCGTCCTAACTGTTACAAGTTTCAAGCTGCTAAGAGAGCAACTAAACCAAAGGTGCCTGTGCCTCAAGCACAAGATCCTATGGCACTTATTGGTGAATTGGTAAAGGTGTTGAACCTTTATTCCAATCCTGGAGTTGGAAATCACTCGAATGTGAATAAGAACTCCAATGCTCGTGGTGCATCTAAAAGGTTTTGAATGCAAAAGACTCGACCTAATTGAGTCTTTCTGACATGGTCCTTGTGCTTCATTGCTCATTCCTCTGTGACCATTGTTCTTTGGTTTTCTGTGTTTCTTTTGTTTTGTTTCTAGGGTTTGCTTTGCATTACATTCATGCATTTCATTCTAGGATTTTTTTTTTGTTTTCCCTTATTTAAATTAAAAAAAAAAAAATGAGAAAAGGAGAAAGCAAAAATTTGTTTGACATTATGTTTCTTGGTTTTTGAAAACAAGGTTGGTCAATTTATTTACACATATCATGTCTTATGTACCTTGTTTAGCTTTGATGAGCTTATTTATTGCACTTGACTAGTTGAAGCTTTGTAGTGCATGTTGTGTGGGAAAGATGTTTATGGTGTTTATCACTTTGTCTTAATCTTGAAGTCACATGTTATTTGACTGTCGTACTTGGTCCTTTTGAGAAAGGCATAAATAAGCATCTCACCACTGTTCACTAGTCAATCATGAACACCTTAGTGCATATCATAAGATTTTGTGCTCGAGAAAGTGTAGCACATGCACAAAAAGAACATAAGGTGATGCCTCGGCTTAATTGCTTAATGCTTAAAATTGGTGTGTACTATTAGGCTTGATGCCATCTCACATAATTACAATTGGTGTGTACCATTAGGCTTGATGCCATTTCACATTATAATGGGGCAAAATACAAGAAACTTACATGATTGCAAGCTTTTGTTCTAGGAGATGTGGGAGTTATAGGATGTAACTCTTTAGGTGATAGTCTCTTTTGAATTTTATGTGATGGATTGTGTAGACTTTGTGATTGATTGCTATTCACATATCACCTCACATGTTTCTCAAAGTTTTTGCTAGTTGCACACACTACACAAGTTACTCTTTGCTAAACTTTGTACATGTTATTGTGTGTGTTTTTGGTCTGACCAACCAAGTTTGAAAATACTTTGAGAATTATGCAAAACATTTTTTTTGCTTGAGAATTTGAAAGGAAGAATGGCTGAAATTATCTTTGAAGAAACTGGGATTAAAATTTGGGTTTTTGAAAAAGCATTCCATCTCATACTCATGCATTTTGTTTCTGTAATTTAATGCTTTGAGGAGTTATTTTCAAAATATGGTTTGTGTTTTTCAAAACTGTGATTTTTCTCAAAAATTTTGTGAGCCTCTGCCCATTTCGATCGATCCAGTCTGATTTTCAATCAATCGAAAAAGTGCTCTTATTTGTTTCAAAATGACTGTTTGATTCGATCGATTGAATGTATTTTTCGATCAATCGAAAGTCGCAAATCAGGTTTTTAAAAACACTGTTCTTGACTTTTTCAAATACTTTTTCAAAAGTTTTTCAAAGTCTTTTCTCTCTCTCCGACTTGGCAAGCTCAACTATTCCAATTTTTGTCGTTTTCCTCCGGATTTTTTGCAAGAAATCTCTTTCCTCAAGCCGGTATGTCTATCTTACCCCTCCTTTTTGAGTTTATTTACATATTTCATGCATTTTTCATGCATTTATGCTCAAAATTTCGGACCTTTTTCTTTTTGGGTTTGTTGTTGATTTAGGCCCAATTTTGTGTAATTGATCAATGGGTTTTTGTGGGGACACACTATAAACATGTTCTTAATGGTTTAATTTGATCAATTTTGGGTTTTGTGAAAAATTTCAAATTCTAGGGTTTCTAATTGATCCAATTTGGGGATTTTGTTCAATTAAGGTTTAATTGATGAAATTGGCTTGTTGTATTGATGAAATTGGTTATTCTAATCTGTTTTCAACCTTGTGTAATGATCAATTCATCAATTTGTTGCAAAATTTTTCAAGTGGTTTTCAAATTTTTAGGGTTTTTGTTAGAAACTCTATGTTCGAGCCAACTTTGTGTAATTGAACTTAATTTGAACTGTGTTTACTGCATTAGTTCATGCATCATAACATTGTTATTGTTCATGCATCATATAGATTTTTGTTCTATATTCTTTTTGTTCTAACTTGCAGTCTGCCCTTGGTTTTGTTTTCTTGTTCTTTTGATTTTCACTTTGTGTCTCTGTCCTTTCATTAGCACTATGCCTAGGAAGACTAGAACCCGTAGGAATGTTTCCTCACCTTCTCCACCCCCTCCCTCTTTTGACCGTGAGAAGTTTTCGAGTGAGAAAAACCAAGAGATTTATGAGAAGCTTAACATTAGGAGAAAGATTTGGGCTGAGCGTTCTGTTCTCTTAGATGAACTTGATCCTGCCATTAGGGCAAACTTTGAGCGTAGGGGCTGGTTACCCTTGGTGGATATTTCTGATCCTCTTCCACCTTCTGCCTTGATTAGAGAGTTCTTTTCGAACATCTCTATCCGCATCTATGATTCCAACACTTTGGTAAAGAGTTGAATACGAGGCGTAGAGTACACCATTACTCCCAAGATAGTGGCTGATGCTCTAGGGGTACCTTTGGTCCAGAATCCTGTCTATCCTTATGATGAGTCTCCCGAGTTGAGTGATGTCTTGTCTTACATCACTGGGACTACTGTCCAGTGGGGTTCTGATCCTCGGATCACTTCTGCTGAGCTCTCCAGGTTGCACTATTTGTTCTTTAGGATAGCCTGTCATTCTATCTGGCCCATCTCTTATGTTCACACCATTCCTCTTGAGAGGTGTGTATTATTGTACGCTCTGGTTACTGATGCTCCTATTAGTTTTCCTCATCTCTTTCTTCGTTCTTTGAACGATGTTTATAGGAGTTCATCTACTGCTCATGCTCTTGTACATCCTATTTTCATTCATAGGATTTTGCTTTATCTTGATCTTAGTGGCTTTCCTTCCTTTGAGCCCATTCATGTGATTGCTCCCATAGGTGCGTCTTTTCTTAGACAGAGGGTCGCTCATCTTCGAGCTGGTTCTAAACACCCTAGGTCTGAGCCGTCTAGTAGCGCACCTCCTCCTTCTTCTTCTACAAGTCTTGCTGGTGAGGATGTTCTTGATCCAGTTGGTGATGATGCTGTTGCTGCTGATGTTCCTCCACCTCCTTCGACTGACTTTGATGTTCATTGTACCCTGGAGACTGTCATGACCGTTCAGGCAGCTTATGGTCAGATTTTGGTGGACTTACTAGATGAGATTCGTGCTCTACGAGCCAACTTTGCGCGTCTTCATTCACCCTCACCACCTCCTTTTGATGGCGACTTATGATTGCCCTTTGGCATTCCGTCACAAAAAGGGGGAGTGGAGTTTTTGACTTGTAGAGGAGTTTTTGTAGTTAGGAGGAGACTTTTTGTTACTTTTTGTTGTTGAGGAGCTTGTGGAGTTTTTAGATTGTATCTAGGAGCTTCACTTTGTATATCATTTTTGGGGATATTCATGTTAGGGGAAGTAACATTGATTGATATACATGTTATATTCATTGATTCTTGTTGCTTTGTGATTCACTGCTTATTGATTTATATTTATGAGTTGTTCATTCATATATGTCTTTATTTTGTGTTGTGTGAATCTTACAAGAATGTTATACCTGTTGTTTTACTCTTTTCTGTCACACATGCGTTTATGCGTTTGTTGAGTATTTCAGGAATATACAGGTTGATTCAACAAAGCTGCTGTCTACACTTGCAACCGATGGATAGTAGTTAGGTTTGAATTTGAGTTTATGAGCATTATTTTTGTAAAGGGCTTTTTACTTGTAAACTTTGAGCTTTTAATTAGGGTTTTGTCACGGATTGCCAAATGGGGAGTTTGTTAGGTTCTAAAGGTTTAGGAATTTATGTATTTAGAACTCTAATTTGTAATATTGGCAAACCATGATCAAAACAACATGTTTAGACTTGTTAAAGTATGCTCAAAAGTTGATTAATTATTGTAAAGTTGGAATCGAGAGACTGTAGATGCATTGGGGTATTTCGGTCTGGCTCAATCGATCGAAGAATAGATTCGATTGATAGAAAATCGATTAGATTGCGTTTTTTTGCAGTTTTCCAACTCAGCCCTAACTCATTAAACGTTTAGGGTTTTTATGTTTTTGCCCTAGGTATATAAGGCAAAACCCTAGCCACGTTTTTAGAGTTGTTCCAGTTGTATTGTTGCTCATACATTGCTGTTTTGTGTAAATCTCTTGTGAGATCTAGAGGAGCTTTCCTTTACACAAAGCTTAGGGTTTTCTAGATGGGGATTACTTCAACATCTTGATGATCAACTTGGTTGCTGCCTTTGAAGCTTAAAGAATATCAAGCGTCGGTGCTTGTAGCTGATTGAAGAATTCAAGAAAGAAGGAGTCCGTGGATTCGGAGCTTGCACGGGGTCGTGTTAGTAAGTTCTACTGGTAGGTAGCATTAGGAAGTCGAGTGGGGAGCTTGTAAGTCCTTTTGTATGAACTTCAATTCTTTTATAGTGAATTCAGTTTTGCCTTGAGGATCGGTGGGTAAAATCCTCCCCAGGTTTTTTACCGGTTTGGTTCTCCTGGGTGATCATATCGTGTGTTATTTATTATTCCGCTGCTATATATTTTCATGATATGATTGTTTGATTGTTTTAACCTAGAATTGCTTAATTTGACTAAGTAACAACTTGGCTAATTAACTAGGCTACTCAATCTGGTTGTGTGTTAAGGGGTCTAAAACCGTTCAAAAATGCTTAAAATTGTCAAACCCCACAGGATGATATGTCTGAGGACAAAATTTCTCAAATTCTCAAATCCTCAAAATGACTCAAAAGAACTTCCAAACCTAGAGCACTCTCCTTGTTTGCACCTAACAATGTGATTGCATTTCATTTCTTGATTGCCTTTGGAGACTTAATTTGACGATGTTCAAAAGGATGAAGCAAATTTGATTACATGAGTTTAATGATCTTGATCCTTCCTAATCAAAGAGATTTGTTTGATTCTTTAACACTTTGATTTGCCAAAATGGTTGTTCAAAGGATCACCTCTTGTTTATTTATTTATTTTTTTTAAAAAAATCTTTTTCAAAATCCAGTTCTCTTCAACTACGTCTTGACCTGATCCTCTATGAGAGAGGTACATAGGCAGCCTTGCAAGAGCCTCGTCCCAATCACCCAAACAACCTTGGAGAACAAAGTCAAAATGATGTGACAAAATTGTTTGGGTGCATGTTAGGTTAAGCTCATTGGTTTGCATTAAGCATGTTTAAACTTGGAGCATTGGCTTATTTATATTGTGTGCAAGTTTTCACGATAATTGGTTTCTAACAAGCTAGAGAAAGAAAGTCTTTTTGTAGGAACCAAGGATGGCAAACCATGATCTTCTTTCATGTTCCCTAATGGTCACAACATCAAATGAATTCAGCTTCAATCTAAGCATGGAATATGCCCCAAACTGGGGGCATTGGGTAAGTACTTCCAATTCATTTCAATGAATAAATCCATTATTGCTAATTGAGATTATCTTTTTGCAGGAATTAAGCAAGGACTTATCTAGCAATCCGCATCAACTTCCAGCCGAAGTTATTCTCATTCAAAGGATAGGTTTTTAAAAAAAAAATAATCATACATAAATCTTCATCACTTTTACTCCATCTTCATCTTCTTCACTTTTTGATAATGAACAAATCTTTAAATCTCAAAAAAAAAAAAAAAGAAGAAGAAGAAGAAGAAAAGACAAGAGAGAATTTTCAAAAAGCCTTGGGACTAGGGGCATTGGGCTCGTACTTCTTAGTTTACCATAAAAAAAAATATAAAAAAAAAACTTCATTAAATTCTTCTTCAGGAATAGAAAGCTATGATCCTCTTCCATATTCTCCAGTGGTGCAACATCAAGTCAATTGTCCACCCTCAGCATTCATCGAAGCATGGAATATGTCCCAAACTAGGGCCATTCACCAGGTATTCCCAAGTCTTTTCAATGAATAACTCTGTTACTAATTGAAAGTATTTATTTTTGCAGGTACTAGGGTAAAAGGCCCACACACATCGGCAGGAATAATGCCTTCCAAAAATTTCAAACCATCGGACCTCTGGGAAGCACGTCCAAATTCAAATCCATCGGACTTCTGGGAAGCATGTGCAAACTTCAAACCATCAGACCTCTAGGAAGCACATCCAAAATTCAATTTAAATGGACCTCTGGGAAGCACGTCCAAACTTCAAACCATTGGACCTCTGGGAAGCACGTCCAAAATCCGATGCCAAAATCCAATTCCATCGGACCTCTGGGAAGTAAGTCCAAACTTCAAATTTATTGGACCTCTAGGAAGCATGTCCAAACTTCAAACCAACGGACCTCTGGGAAGCATGTCCAAAATTGAATTTCAATGGACCTCTAGGAAGCACGTCCAAAACTACAAATTCATCGAACCCCTGGGAAGTACGTCCAAAACTACAAATCCATCGGACCTCTAGAAAGCACGTCCAAATTCAATTTCAATGGACCTCTGGGAAGCACGTCCAAATTCAAATCCATCGGACCTTTGGGAAGCACGTCCAAAATCCAATACCATTGGACCTCTAGGAAGCACGTCCAAACTTCAAAACCATCGGACCTCTAGGAAGCATGTCCAAAATCCAATTCCATTGGACCTCTGGGAAGCACGTCCAAACTCAAATCCATCGGATCTCTAGGAAGCACGTCCAAACTTCAAATCCATTGGACCTTTGGTAAGCATGTTTAAACTTAAATCCATCAGACCTCTGGGAAGCACGTCCAAATTCAATTTCAATGGACCTCTGGGAAACACGTCCAAAGTCAAACCATCGGACTTTTGGGAAGCATATCCAAAATTCAAATCCATCGACCTCTGGGAAGCAAGTCCAAACTTCATATCCATCGGATCTCTGGGAAGCACGTCCAAAATTCAAATCCATTGGACCTCTGGGAAGCATGTCCAAAATTCAAGATCAAGACTGAAATCCTCATTTTGTCGTAACCACTAGTAAGCATGTCTTGTACTCTTTTTTTTTTTTCACAAAGAAAAGGCAAAAAAAAAAAAAAAAGGCTGCATGTATGAACTATGTTTGGACCTGATCCTCTCACTAAGAGGTACGTAGGCAATGTCCACGGGGATTTGGTCCACATTTTAATCCACTACATGACGGTCCTTATTTTTATCTACATGCATCATACATTCACCACGGTTAAATACTGATTGCAAAGTAAGGTGTCTCTTTCATACATTGACATTCGCTTTTCAAGCTCTGCCAATGAGGGGCACTCTGTTGAAACCCCATTTTGCAACCTATATTTAACCTCACATGGAGGGTAAAAATGTAATTTTCCCTTGGAAATATGCATCTTAATTCTGACCATTAGATCCTTAATCTCATTTCACTAAAATGATATTGTAATGATCAAATCGACCGGTCATAAGCCCTAATCGGACCACCAGATTGAAAGTTATCATCAAATCAAGTTTTAATGGCTGAGATGCACTATCACAAATTTAGTCTGACTATATGTGATTATGAACAATTGATTTTAATTGGTAATAAGTGTAATCAATTTGAGATCAATGACGTGTCATAATTTGATTGGTTAGGACTACATTTTATGATGAGGTTGCATACACCTAATTAATTAGATAGTTAAACATTAATTATTCAATGAGTAATTTGTGCAATTATCTTTTAATTAGAGTAAATTTGGAACCAATAAAGTCTGAAATGGGAGATTGGAACTATTTAATGTTAATTAGGAGCTAATTTGGGACCTATTAATGTTAATTGTGCTAAAACCATTTTCTAACAAATGACCTCTGCTCGCCATTTCATTGATATCTATTAGAATATTTTGAATCTATGAATGAGGTTAATTTTTTCAGAAACTAGACATTCGAGGCTTCAATTTGAGTGTAAGAACGAGACAATTTCGATCGGAATTGAGTCAGATATGATTTTTCGAAGTTGGCTCTACAGGTTGTTACAACAGTTACGGGAAAATCGAATTTTGGCTTGCTCCTCACTTCTACTAACCTTTCCATTTAATGAACCAGATTTTTCCTAAGGCTAAAATGAGGTCTAGGTTTATGATTCTTTGTCAACCCTCATTAAATGGCCTTCCATTCATATTCCTTCTACCACTATTATATAAACTCTCATTCTCCTTCATTCCAAGACACCAAACCCCCCTCTTTTCTCCTCTCTTGAGTTCTAGGAAGTAGAGTAGTCTTGTCATATCTTGGTCTTCCTGAGACTCACTCTCCCTCTCCTAACTCTTCTTTTCCTCCTCTCTTAGGACCTCTACCAAGAGTTTCCTCCTCCACCATATGGATCTTGCATGAAGGTATAATCTCTTTCCCTAAATTGTTTTTTGTGAGAATTTAGGATTAAAGTATGATAGTAATTATTTAAATTCCCTTGAATATGTTTGAATGCTCTTAATTGTTCTTATATGTTCTTTACATGTTCTTGGTTATTCATCACATGTTCATGCATAACACTAGTTTTAATCTTAAATTCAAATAAAAAATATGAAAAACATGTTTGTTTCATAATTCTTTCAAATCATTGAATTTAGGTTATCACCATCCACACACATTCACTAGAACTTATTTTTCAATCCAAATGAATGCTTAATAAATTGAATTAGGGTTTAGCACATGCACACACATTAAATTCAACATGCAAATTGATTGACATATTGGATGATATGATATGAATGTTGGCCACCATAATCTAGAAGACCGGTTTCACTGGGTAAGGTGGGTGCCTAACACCTTTCCACCTTGTAACATAGCCTCAGAACTTAGATCAAGGATTAGTAGATCAAATGCTTATCCATGTAATTTTTGATTTTTAGATTATAACTAAGAAATAAAGCCATATACTTTATCTTAGATTGTATCTAGAACCAAAGTCATGTAATTTCCTATGATCAATGTAAATTCAATTTCAAATAAATAAAATGAGGAACTTTCAATTTTGGTTTTCTTATTTATTCTAATAATTAAATAAGTGGCGACTCTTTTGTAAAACCCTTAATCTAAAGGGGAAAATATAAATAGTCAAACCTCTATTTTGAGAGGCAATAACACTACTCCACCCATTCACGTGGGTTTGGCCCAACACACCATAAAAACAGGCCGGGGGTGCGGTCTCTCACATAGTAATACACTGATAGTAGCAAAAATTTAAAATTTCTAAGTATCTGTGAGAGAACGCGCCCCTAGCCCATTTTTATAGGTGTATTGGGTCAAACCCATGTGAATGGGTGATGTCGTGTTATTGTCTCTCAAAATGGAGGTTCGCCTAGCTATATTTTCCCTTTTAGTATAAGGGTTTTACAATGGAGTCACCACTTATTTAATTATTGGAAGAAAACCAAAATTGAAAAATTCCTCATTTTATTAATTTTCAATTGAGTTTACATTGATCATAGGAAAGTTACATGGCTTTGGTCATAAATACAATCTAAGATAAAATACATAGCTTTGTTCCCTAGTTACAATCTAAAAATTGAAAATTACAAGGATAAACATTTGATCTGCTAACCCTTGATCTAAGTTCGGAGGCTATGTTACAAGGTGGGAAGGTGTTAGGCACCCACCTTACTCGGTGAAACTGGTCTTCTAGACTATGGTGGCCAACATTCATATTACATCATCCAATATGTTATCAATCAATTTGCATGTTGAATTTGAAGTGTGTGCATGTGATAAACCCTAATTCAATTTATTAATCATTTTATTTGGATTGAAAAATAAATTCTAGTAAATGTGTGTGGATGGTGATATCCTAAATTCAAGAATTCAAAAGAATTATTAAATAAACATATTTTTCATGTTTTTTATATGAATTTAAGATCGAAACTAGTGTCATGCATGAACATGTGATGAACAATCAAGACCATATAAGAACAATTAAGAGTATTCAAACATATTCAAAGGAATTTAAATGATTATTATCATGCTTTAATCTTAAACTCTCATTATGGCAACACAAAAAACAGTTAGGAAAAGAAATTATACCTTCATACAAGATCCATATGGTGAAGGAAGAGACTCTTGGTAGAGATCTTAAGGGTGGAGGAAAAGAAGAGTTAGGAGAGGAAGAGTGAGTCTCACTCAATACCTTGAGTCTCAAGAAGACCAAGATATGATAAGACCACTCAACTTCACTAGAACTCAAGAGAGGGGAAGATGGGAGGTTTTTGTGTGCTTTGGAATGAAGGAGAGTGGGGGTTTATATAGTAGTGGTGGAGAAAATATGAATGGAAGGCCATTTAATGAGGGTTGACAAAGAATCATGAACCTAGACCTCATTTTAGGCTTGGGGAAAATCCGGTGCATTAAATGGAGAGATTGGTGGGAGTGATGACCAAGCCAAAATTTAGTTTTCCAGTAGCTGCTGTAACAGCCTATAGAACCAACTTTGAAAAATCATATTTGACTCAATTCTAATCGAAAATGTCTCGTTTTTATATTAAAATTGAAATCCCAGATGTCTAGTTTCTGTGAAAATGAACCTCATTCATAGATTCAAAATATTCTGAGAGATATCGACGAAATGGTGAGCAGAGGTCATTTGTTAAAAAATGGTTTTAGCACAATTAACATTAATAGGTTCCAAATTAGCTCTCAATTAACATTAAATGACTCCAATCACTCCCATTTCGGACTTAATTGGTTCCAAATTTACTCTAATTAAAAGATAATTGCATAAATTACTCATTGAATAATTAATGTTTAATTATCTAATTAATTAGATGTATACAATCTCACCATAAAATGTAGTCCTAACTAATCAAATTATGACACATCATTGATCTCCAATTGATTACACTCATAACCAATTGAAATCAATTGTTCATAATCACATATAGTCGAACTTAATTTGTGATAGTGTATCTCAGCCATTAAAACTTGATTTGATGATAACTTTCAATCTGATGGTCCGATTACGGCTTATGACCAGTCGACTTGATCGTTATAACATCAAGATCATTTTGGTGAAATGAGATTAAGGATCTAGTGACCAAAATCAAGATGCATATTTTCAGGGCGAAATTACCCTTTTACCCTCCATGTGAGGTTAAATGCAAGTTGCAAAATGAGATGTCAATAGTATCATCAGTAATAAGAACAGCCTAAATGGATATTCAATTGGATCCCCTTCCATGGCAGCGAAAAAGGCCATAGAAGACGCTTGAAGTATCCTCCCAACTACAGCAAAACTTTTCTTCACAAGAATAATTCCCTTTTGATATTCCAAAAAAGGCTACATGAACAATTAATTTTACTAAAACGTAATAATCAAGATAATAATAATTTCTTTTAAAAAAAGAAAAAACATAATGGATCCATATACGAGTAAGGACAATATATTTTATCAAGACATGTAATGAAATGAGGCATACAAACAAACTAGAAAGACCAGACCATGTCTCATCCATCTAAAAGAACACCAAATCTTACATGGAAAGCCCTCCGGTGTAGAGGGAAAAACCACGGGCAACTTCGAAAAATATCCACTAAGAAATAGAGATTACAACTCTTAAGTTTGTGCTAGACTTGAGTCCACAATAAATTGGATATACAACAAATTAAATATCAAGAAGTAAAATACAATCTCACCACAATACTAGTTGTTAAGGACACATTTTATGTAATTGGCTAATCCTTTGACAAACGCACTTTACTTGTATTTGGGTAGATCTAGGATATGTTTAATACTTCAAGAAACATGTTGTTCAAGTCTAATATTAAAGCCATGAAGATTGGACTAAGAAACAAGTGAAGAAAAGTTGTTCACTAAAGCTAAACAGATAGCTTGACACCTGCAGACAGATATCTCGATAGCTGCTTGACAAATAGCTATCTATCGAGGTTTAATGAGGCTCGGCATATACTATTTATTGAGGTTACGGGAATTCAGATTTTCAGATTTGATTTTCGGCCCATGTTTATGTATTTGTGTAGGGTTTATTTTCTCACAACCCTAGACCTATATAAGGCTTATTTTAGAGGCCGTCACATAAGAGAATACAAAGAAAACAAATGCAAAAGGTGACTGATGCCTTATTCTTTCTAAAAGAAGTTACTGCGTCTTTGCACCTTAGGGTTTTGTAACCAAGTGCTTCTTGATCTTCATTATTGATGAAGTGAAGAACTTTACAGCCAACAATCTTCTTCAAGTTAGTGTGTTAGTCACGTACTGGGATCCGTGCATCAAAAAGGGTGGCGTTCATATATTGAAGAGTTTAGAGGTTCTTAAGCGGTAAAAGGTTTCTGCTGTAAGTTCATCTACGAGGATTGTAGGGTCTAGGGATAAAAGTTTTATACTAGATTTGAAACTTCTCTTTACTATAGTGGATTGCTTTTCGAGAAGGTTTTTCCCCAAGTTTTTTACTGTGAAACTAGTTTGTTTCATTAGTTTTTCTGAGTTATCATATCTTGTCTTATTTATTTTTCCGCTGTATGATTTTGACATGATATTAATGTTTGTTGGTTTTAACAAGTTTTATTCATAATAAATCTAATTAACAATTTGGGTTTAAAACTTGTTATTTCTATCAATCGGGGTCTAAATTTCCCAACACTAGTAGTAAAATCTTTCTCTGGATATTCCAACTCTCCATGGTTGTAGCACTCAAAAAATCCAAGAAAACTCTACCAATTTATCTTCCTTGTGTGTGTAGCTTGAGCAAAGGAAAATGTCACCTTTTTCTTTTTCACTCTCTCACACTCTCACTGTGTATCTCTCTATTTCTTCATTTGGTTTGCACCTCTCAAAACTCTCTGTGTCTTGCTCTCAATATTTTGGTTTCCACTCATAGAAGCTTTTGGTCTTTCTGTGTGTCTCTATGTCTCACTCTCTAACCAAAATGGCCGAATGGCCTTTGTTTGCTTCAGCCAAAAAACCAGCGTGTCCCGCACGCCTCAAGTCATGTCTCATTTAATGAAGGCTAACTTTTCTACAAGCTTGCAAGACAAGCTCATTTAGAGCTTTGATATGGTGTGGGCTGGACCTATGGTGCTATGATGCAGCCAACAGATGCCAGCAGGGTGAACTCCTCAACTAGGAAAATAGCATAATCAACAACCCAAAAGAGAGAAAAACTAGTACCTCACTATTAAAAAGAAGATTGAGAGAAAACACTCTAAATCCTAGGACCTTACAAGAACCATGCACATATGCAATAGTTGACACAAGTGAACACACTATGGTATTCATCAGACCATCAATTGACAAACCTAAATTCATAATCACATAGAAAGAAAACATTTAGATAATTCTCCTTAAAAATTGACCCAAAAAGATAGCAATCCCGTCCATTGGTGGTTACAGCAATGTCTACCATACACAACTTGTTTATGAGTTACTAAAATTGGCCCCTTGATGTATAGACTTTTAAATTTGATAGAACTAATTCATATTGTTGTAATTTGTGAACCTTGCAATGCATGACCCAATTGAGAAAATGGTAGCAACAATAGCAATGGTATCAGTCACAATTTTATGTGCTCATCCTATGGAACTTGACTCTTACAAGCATATAAATCACATGCTTATTAAAGGCGCATTCCATAAAACGAGCACACAAGATATACTGTTTCAACCCAATGGATGTGCAGTGGTCACATAGAACAAGCGGACCATGATAATTGGTCAAATAGAAAGAAAGAAATTGAAAGTGAGTGCCATGCAAGTATAATCTAGTTGAGGTTCCCTAAATACAATTAGGATCTTGTGCATATAGAGAAAATATGGTGCTAAGAAAAATTCCAAATAGCACTGGAGATATGACTAAAGAAAAAGACCTTAATGGAAAATGTTCATTTTGTGGTGTAGCCCTCCTCTATGTTTCTAACTAGAATCTAAACAATTAAGAAATCTGCAAAGTTTAGATTCTACTTTTTAACTGGTTTCTTAAAAAAAATAAAAGGAAAAATCTTCTCACTATAGTAGTCATAAATAATTAAAATATCCAACTTACCTTTATAACTAAACAACAAACAAGGCTAGCAGTTTCATACGTATGTGAAGGGGACATTTCAAAATGTGTTAAGAGCATTCCCATCAAACATCCTAAAAAATTTAGCATTTACCATTTCAAAACACTACTTTTACAATTTTAACACCTCATTTTACAACATACCAAACATCAAACATTTTATTTTTTTACAACTTCATTTAAATATTCTTTCTTTTATTATTTCTATTCATTTTTATTATTATTTCTCACTCTCCCTCTATCTCTCTCTCCCACTGTATCCCCATCTTTCTCAACCCGGTCTAGAAGCTTCTCCCACCTCCATGGCCTGAGCTTTTCACCTCTAACCACGACACTCAACAACATATAAAAAAAAGAAAAAGAAACCACCCACCACACGACCTTAATCCATAGCACAACCCAAAACAACCAACCACCAAATCAATCAACCCACACCCATAAGCCAAAGCCACCCCAATCAACTCATACCCACGACCAAAAAACCACTCAAGACTGCCGAAACCCACCCACAACCTAGATCTGATTTTACAACACCCACCCACTCATACCCATGACTCAAGGCTTGCGGTGGCTTCAGTGAGGCAATCTTGAAGAGTCGGTGAGGTGATCTTGCGGGGTGGGCCAAGGCGATCTTGAAGAGTGCGAGGCTTGCGGTGGCTCCGATGAGGCAGACCGTCGCTATGAGAAAGAGGGAGATGAAGAGCATAGAGAAAGAGGGAGACAAAGAGGACAGAGAGGCAAAGAGAAAAAGAGACCTAAAGAGAGAAAGAATGAGACATGAGAATAAAAAACCATTTTTTATTTTACAAAACAGTTACAGTGAGCTTGTATTGATACAAGTTCACTGTAGCAGTATGTCAAAAATTTTGCCATTTGAAATCTTTGATGGAGTGGCTTTTTTGGTATTTTGATGATAAAATTTAGCATATACCCCTTTTAGCATCCTTAATGGGAATGCTCTAAGGAACAAAATCATAACAGATGATCCAGGTATTGATGAGGGATATGTGTCGAACACAACAACCATTAGACATGTTCCTAGTACATTGAGGAAGACCATAGCTTTTGTTATAAAGTTGACCTATTTAGACTACAAAATGGCCAATGGAAAATCTGCAATGAACAGAAACTCAAAAGGCAGTCACACAACCGCAACGCAAATCGGAAAAAGGGTCACAAATGAAGATAATCTTTATCAATAAATAAATAACTATATACAATGGAATTTAACAAGCCATTGCACGACATAACCCGATGCATTTCCAAAAGTCTATACAAAATCCACTTAACAAGGAACCCAAAAGGGCATTCCCTTCTAGATATTGTAGTATGATATAATAAGACTACAGAATAGAAACTGAGATATTGAGTGAGTTATAAAATGAGATGGTAAAATAAATAAAATAGGTTTTGATGATGTATAATAGGCACTTTTTTGCATCCCTGGATGCTAATGCTTTAAGTAGCATTAGGGGTATATTGTTCATTTTTGTGATTTTTGGGTATGTTAGTTATTTTAATGGTTTGGATGGTATTTTGGTCATTTTGAGATTTTGGGGCATTGAGTCATTTCCCATGTTTTGGAGGCACTTTGATCATTTGAAAGGTTTAGACTTTAGAGTATTTTAGTCATTTTAAAGTTTTTAGAGCTATATATATAGTTCTAGAATATTCTAGTCATTTTGGAGTGTGGTTAAGGATTTCTAAACTTCAATAGGGTTAGACTGTAAGATTTAAAATATTTAGTAAATTTTGTCAAATTCAAATCCTGACTTTTAAAAATATCCATATCAAATTATTTGAATTTATTAACTCAAATCCAAATCCACATTACATAAATTCTACTATTCAAGGCACCACTAGGAAAGACAATCTCCCATGAACGAATGAAACCCCAGATTTTTCTACCGAAAAAAAAAAAAAAAAAATACTTCTTTACTAGCGAAAAGCAACATGATTTCTGTCCCAAAAGAGAGAATAATGAATTGCTTAGAGCTGAGGCTGAGCCTCTAAGTGGATTATGGGCAAGATCGGCACATTAATTATTTATATCCTCCAACCGTGTTAATCCCTCTTTCCATAACGTCCGTCATTTCGAGTCCAAATTTCAGTAGTCAATATCAAATTCAATGCTTTTGTCCTTACAGCAGAGAGGAGCTTTTCATGTGATTTTGTAGTGGAACTTTGATTATGCACTGAAAATTATTACCAATTTTACTACTCGCTGGCACTAATTGAAATATTATTATGTTGTTTGGCTATACTTAAAAATCATCATGAAAAAAAAAAAAAAAAAAAAAAAAAAAAAAAAAAAAGGAGCCATAAGAAGAGCACGTGGCCAAGAAAGATAGTGTCGGGGAAGAAATCAGAAAATGGTCCAAAAATGGGGAGATACCTAAATTTGTATGTAGAGTTGTGCTGGTTTGGTAAGATTTCAAGCTCCTTGTTTTTCTTATTTTTTTTGTCTTTCAATCAAACTTGTTGACTTTTTCAGGTTGCAATATTTCTAACCCGATATGTCAAACCAATCCACATTAGTTGGATTGAGTCAAGTTGACTCGGTGAAATGTGTTATGATGAAGTGCAAATCGTCAGTATTCGTGAGTGCGTCTAGATGGAGCTGTGTCCTTTTGTGTGTTTTGCAAGTATAGGAAAATGGCTCCTTCAAGGTGGTCACTGGTGTGGTGCTTGCCACAACGCCTTCAATGCCAAAGTTAGTACAAGGAAACTTTTTGAGAAGAATAGAATATCAGAATGACTGTGAGTGATTTTAGGTGTGTCTATGTACCTGGTATGTAGCAGATTGAGGCATATATATACAGGTTTGAGGTTCCTAGCCATTGGGGGCTTTAATTGTGGCTTTAGTGCCCTTTTTGTAACGCCTCAAGGCTTAAGAATATGGGTTTTGATGAGGCTCCAACGATCTGCCAACTGTTTAGTAACCGCCCTGAGCATTGAATATTCTTATTAATGGTCCTTCTGTCTTCGTCGTGTTGCATAGAGGTGGACAAGTATGTTTGATGATATCGTCCAGATAAATTGAGTTCGTCAGTCCCATCAGCTGCCCCTGGGTTCTATGGTCTTCGTGACGTGTCATGATGACCATCAAAAGATGAAAGGTTTTCCTGATCAGACATGGCTCTTGGGATTCCACTCCACATTTAATGCATAGTGGCGGTGCTACATGTATCGTGGCCACGTGGTGTGTTCTGGTCAGTGGAGTTAATGCTCCAATTGTGTGGCTCTTGGGGTTTCCCGCTGAATTTTAGTTTTTGTGCCTTGGTTTTTAAACTTCCCTTATTTTCATTTTTCCCTTCACCTTTTCCAAACTTCCAATCATTGCTCTAAGCTTCTTCCTCTCCGATTTTCCTCTGTGACTTTCTCCGAGCCAGTGCGTTTAGTGGCCGAGTTCTCTGCATTTTCCTTTTTGAGGTATGCCTTTTTTCCCTTCTCTGTTTTCTTTTACAGCATGGACATAGACTATGAAAAATTTCTGATTTCTCTTCTTTTTTCTCTTTTTTTTTTTTGTGTATGTGTTTGCTTTTGGTTTTTGGGGTTTTTAGTATTCATCTTTCTCCCTCTATTTTCGTTTAGTTTTCATGGTCAGTAGCTCTAAGGTTAGGGTAGTGTGCCTTTCGGTTTCCTTTTTGTTTTGCTCGTTTGGGGGCTTTCTTAAATACTTCCAGTGTTTTTCTCCCTTTGGTTGGGAATTTCATTTTTGAGGATAGTAGTTTAGGTGTTGTATTGGGTGAGTTATTCCCTGTACTTAGTCAATCAATCAATTGGTTTGAAGGTTTGGTAGGTGAGAGCGAGAGAATGTCTGAGGTTAGATCTAGCGAGCTCGAGACTGGGTTGTCTTCTAACGACAATTTGGTGGAGGGGGATACTGTCGTCTCTACTCCTCGAGAGGTTAGGGCTTTTCATGCTCTCAAAAAGGTGTGTGGTTTGGACGGCGATACACTTTCTAGGTTTAAGGATAGATTCCAGTTCCCAGATAGGGTTAGGGTTTGTCTACCCCATGAGGAGGATCGGGCTTGCAACTTCTTCCCGGGGAGGTATGCTTCTATGAGGCTGCCTTCCTGTGTGGGCTTAGGTTCCCCGTTCACCCATTTATTATGGAGCTATTAGACCACTTTGGTATTGTTCCCAGGCAACTATGCCCAATTTATGGAGGATAGTGGTCAGCTGTATGGGGATATGGCTGCCTGCTACGGATGGAGATATGATTAGAGTGGACGAGCTTGTCTACTTGTACCGTTTGAAGTCGTCTAAGGAGCATGGGTATTATGAGTTGGTGCCATGGGAGAGGAGGACTAGGATCATCTAGAATCTGCCTTCGTCATTCAGATACTGGAAGTCCTGGTTCTTCTTTGTGTCCGGGGATGATTGGGAGACTCCCTCTAACGAAGTTTGGGGTGATCTCCCAAGGCTGCTCCGTCAATGGAGTACCCCAAACTTAGGTGCGTCATTATTTCTCCTAGTCCCTTAATTTTCGTCGTGATCATTTTATCATCACTAACTCCCTTGCCTATTGTCTTGTGTAGTTAAGAGATGGCCCAAGCTTAAAAGCAGGTACAAGGGGCATGTTGAGAAGGCGATCGAGTACGCGAGGACGATTGAGGATTTCGACGACCTGGTGGACCCGTGGACTCTTGCTTTTTATTGCCTTGGTCTAGAACTGTCTGCCTACATCCTGCACAATATTGATATTGAGGAAAAAAAAGAGTAAGTGTTAATCTCATTAGTGTTGACTTTCTTGCACATATATACTTATGATCACGAGGGTTTTTTTTTTTTTTTTCCAAGAATGACGACAAAGTTTAATCAAAGTATGTATGCTCGGATGAGGGCTAAGAAGAACGAGCCCCTTTCCAATCTTGGGGCCAAAAATGTGAGGGTGATGGACAAGGGTGCCTCCGTCACTCCTACTACCCCGATTAGTCCTAGCACTAAGACGATGAGGATGGCCTCCCTAGCTACCTCAGTTGAAGAAATCCCTCCCCAATGGAAGAGGCAGCAGACCGACGACAAGGGGAAGGAGAAGGCTGACTCTTGTTCGTCTAGTGTCTGGGACGATCCTGAGGTTGCGATGGCTAGAGTGTAGGAGACTTTTACTGTTGAGGAGATGAAGGTATTCTCAGGTTCGTCTCCAAGTGAGCTTGTGGGTCGTCATCTCCACAAGCTCGTCCAGGTAATGCACTTGTGCAAGTTCATCCCCCCTCATCATTTTTTTTTGGGTAAAATATCATTTTCATCCCTAAACTATCACAAAAGTTCGTTTTTCGTCCCTAAACTTTCAAAAGTTCTATTTTCGTCCCTAAACTTTTCCAAACGTATTGATTTTCGTCCCTCCCACATCAGCACTCCGTCAAGCCACGACAGCACTCCTTCAGATGGAAGGACGAAAAGCAATACGTTTGGAAAAGTTTAGGGATGAAAATAGAACTTTTGAAAGTTTAGGGACGAAAAACAAACTTTTGAAAGTTTAGGGACGAAAAATGAACTTTTGTGATAGTTTAGGGACGAAAATGATATTTTACCTTTTTTTTTTTTTTGCATTGTTCTGAGATCTGATTCTTTTCTCCTAGGTGCTGGGGAAGAGCCTCCACCTTACCTCAGAGTATCTTACTCAGGAGGCCAAGGTCGAGTCTGTAGTGTCCTGGTTGGTGACCTTGGAGGCAGAGAACTCAAAGTTGAAGAAAGATTTGATAACTGCCATGAATGAAGCTAACCTCGCCAAGGAAAAGGCCAAGACCCTGAGTGATGATCTTAGAGCTGAACAACAATTAACTTTGGAGAAAGGCAATCAACTCCTGGCTACCAAGGAGAAGATCAAAACCATAGCTACTAAGGCTGTCAAGGGTTTCCAGCAAACTGAAGAGTACAATACTGTGCTCTTTAGCTAGTACTTCAAATGGTTTGAGCTCTTGTGGCGATACTTCATCAAGCACCCATCTGGAGTAGATCTGGAGAACTTGGACCTCAAAGAGGTAGACAAGGAGATGGCTGTTGACAAGGCCTCCCGCTCCACATCCCTTGATGGTGACACCCCCGAGAGTGCTCTTCCTCCTCTAGCTGGTGATGACGCAGTTGCAAACGCCTGAACCTGTTACTTTATTTCACTCTTTTTTTCTTCTTCTTATTTTTTTTTTTTTTTTTTTTTTTTTTAAGTGCCCAATGTGTTTTTGGGCCTTTTAAGTCTATTTTGAGAAAAATATTTTCATTCTAATTTGAGAACAATGCTTTTAACCCAGTGTTTATGGGTTTTTAGCTTTAATGTGAAAACAATGGTAACTGGTCCATGTTTTTGGGCTTTTAATTATATTTGTAATTGCATACTTACTTGCCTATACTCCTATTTCTATGTGATCTTTGTTCCTTTAGTTTTTCTTCCAACGTCCTTACCTTGTACTTAGCCAAATTACTTGCTTGTACTCTTGTTCATTTTGTTATTTTATGACAGAGGGATTTTGTCATTCTTTGGATTCGCTAGTAACTTATATCCGTTTAGGCGGAATCTTGTTACTTGGCCATTTTTTCTTTTCATGATTTATGCCCTCTTAAGGGATTTTGTCATTCTTTGGCTTCGTCAGTAACTTACATCCGTCTAGGTGAAATCTTGTTACTTGACCATTTTTTCTTTTTATGACTTACCCCCTTTTAAGGGATTTTGTCATTCTTTGGATTCGTCAATAACTTACATCCGTCTAGGCGGAATCTTGTTACTTGACAATTTTTTTCTTTTTATGACTTATCCCTTTTTAAGGGATTTTGTCAATCTTTGGCTTCATCAGTAACTTACATCCGTCTAGGAAAAATCTTGTTACTTGGCCATTCTTTTCTGATTTTTAAGTTGCTAGGTTCGTTCATATTACAACATTGGCTAAATAGTTCTTTTATTGCTTTCAAGAATGAGTACAATCGTCTGTTACATCTATTGGTGGTACTTCTTCAAGTGCTCAATGTTCCATGGTTGTGGGAGCCTCTGTCCATCCAAGGTCTCCAGGTGGTAACTACCTTGTCTGGAGTAATTGACGACTCGGTATGGTCCTTCCTAAGTTGGGCCAAGCTTCCCTTGTGCAGGATCTTTGGTTGCCGAGGTAATTCTGCATAGGACGAGGTCCCCTATGTCAAGTCGTCTGAGCTTCACTCTCTTGTTGTAGTAATCGGCTATCTTCTACTAATACTTCGTCATCTTGTTAGCTACTCTGTCTCTAACTTTGTCCAAGCAATCCAGGTTGACTTTTAGCTAATCGTCGTTACTGCCCTTATGCAACATTTCTCGTTTGATATTGGTCATTCCTACTTCAATCGGGATCACTGCCTCAGTGCCGTAAGTGAGTCTGAAAGGGGTTTCTCCTGTCCGGGTTCTTGTTGTAGTCCTGTAAGCCCATAAGACATTGGGCAATTCCTCGGGCTAGGCCCCCTTAGCATCATCCAACTTGGCTTTGATGATCTTAAGTTGTGTTCGATTAGTCATCTCCGCCTGATAGTTTGCTTGTGGATGTCCTGGGGATGAGAACTGGTTCTTGATCCCTAGGCCTGAGCAAAAATCTCTGAAGTTTTGACTGTCAGACTGCCACCCTATTATCTGATATGATTGTTCGTGGAATCCCAAACTTGTAAATTATGTTCTTCCATACAAAGCTTTGGATTTTCTCTTTGGTGATGGTTGCTAATGCCTCCGCTTCAACCCATTTCGTGAAGTAATCAATAGTGACTAGTAGGAACTTTACTTGTCCTTTGCCTTGGGGCAATGGGCCGACGATGTCGATTCCCCATTATGTAAATGGCCAAGGGGAGGCTATCGTCATTAGTCTCTCGGCTGGAAGGCGTTGGACATTCCCAAACCTCTAGCACTTGTCGCATTTCTTAATGAGCTCCCTTGTATCAACCTGCATAGTAGGCTAGAAGTAACCTGTTCTGACGACTTTACTTACGAAGGATCTGAGGCCTGCATGGTCTCCGCACACCCTTTCATGAATCTCTTTCAGAATATACTTGGCTTCCTCCTTATCTACACATTTCAGGTAGGGCATGGAAAAGCCCCTCTTGTACAAGGTGTCATTCAGGATCGTGAATTTGGCTGCCCTCTTCCTAACCTTCTTGGCCTTCTCGATGTCTTGTGGGAGTGGCCGTCTTGGAGGAATGATATGATTGGGGTCATCCACCTGCCTGTGCTCTAGATTGCAAATGTAAAGACTTCTTCAATGCTAGGGCGTTTCTAGACTTCCATCTCTAAGCCCATGCTCGTTGATTCTTCCTCTGACGACGCTAGCTTTGTGATTTCGTCTGCTATCAGGTTTTGGCTCCTGGGGATCTGCACGAACTCCACTTTATCAAGCTCCTGTGTCAGGCGCTTTGTTAGCCTGAGGTATTTTTGCATTATTTCCTTATTTGTTTCATACTCCTCCTTTATTTGCCCTATTACTAGCGTAGGAGTCGCTCTGGAGGAGCAAGTTTTTAGCTCCTAGTGCTTTTCCGACCTTTAGCCCCGTCAATATTCCTTTGTATTCGGCCTTATTATTAGTGGCCGGGAATTTTAGTTGGACTTCGTATTTAAGTGTTTCGCCATCTGGGGTGGTTATGACGACCCCTACTCCCCCTTTTTTTTGGGCGGACGAACCGTTGGTTTGTACCGTCCATTATTCGGTCTCGTCTATGAGGCCGTCCTCGTCTAGAGGAGTGAACTTGGTGATGAAGTCTACTAGAGCCTGTGCCTTAATGGCTGTTCTGGGGTGGTACTCGATGTCGAATTGGTTAAGCTAGATTGCCGATTGGACCATCCTCCCTGCTGCCTCAGGCTTATTCATGGACTTCTTGATGGGTCGGTCCATCATTACCAAAATGGGGTTCACTTGAAACTATGGTTGCAGCTTGCGCAAAGCTACTATTAATGCAAATGCAATCTTTTCAATCCTTGGGTACTTGGCTTCTGCACCTTGAAAAGCTTGGCTGACGTAGTAAACTGGGAGCTGTTTCTTGCCCTCTTCTCGAATCAATGCTGCATTTACGGCTATGGTTGATACTGCTAGATATAAATATAGGTCTTCTCTTTCCTTGGACGGACTTAGTAGGGGTGGATTGCTCAAGCAACGCTTAAGCTCTTGAAAAGTTTCCTCGTATTCGTTAGTCCAGGCAAAGGCTTGCTTCAATGTCTTGAAAAAGGGCAAGCATTTGTCCGTCACTTTAGAGGCGAACCTGTTGAGTGCCGCTATCCTTCCTGTGAGCTTCTGGACTTCTTTGATGGTCTTTGGTGATGTCATGTCGAGTATGGCTCACACCTTCTCTGGGTTTGCCTCTATCCCCCTTTGGGACACCATGAATCCCAAGAACTTCCTCGAGGCTACCCCGAAGGCGCACTTACTGGGATTCAACTTCATCTAGTATTGTCTGAGTGTGGCAAACATTTATTTGAGGTTGCCTAGATGGGCAAGCTCTTCTTTACTCTTGACAAGCATGTCATCTACATACACCTCTATATTTCTCCCGATTTGCTTGCTGAACATTTTATTCACTAACCTCTGGTAAGTTGCTCCTGCATTTTTCAGTCTGAAGGGCATTACCTTATAGCAATAGAGCCCTTGGCTTGTGATGAAAGCCGTTTTCTCCTGGTCCTCTTCAGCCATTTTTATTTGGTTGTATCCCAAGAAGGCATCCATGAACGTCAGTAGCTTATGCCCTGGTGTGGAATCCACTAATTAGTCTATCCTTAGCAGAGGGAAACTGTCTTTTAGGCAAGCTTTGTTCAGGTCCGTGAAGTCCATGCACATTCTCCATTTCTCATTCTTTTTTTTTTATTAGAACGACATTGGCGAGCCACTCTGGATAGTAAACTTCTCGAATAAAGCCTGCTGATAGCAACTTGTTAACCTCTTCCGTAATTGCTTGATTCTGTTCTAGAGCGAAGACTCGTCGTCTCTACTGGATGGGTTTCTTCTCAGGGTCTACATTTAGCTTGTGTTCGATGACTCTTGGAGATATGCCTAGCATGTCCTCGTGACTCCATGCAAAGACATCCAGATTCTCTTTAAGGAACTGGACAAGGCTCGTCCTCATCTCAGGACTCAATGTGGCTACTTCTCCTTTGACTAGCTCCACTGTCTCCAGGGGCTCCACTTTATCTTCTTCCTTCTCCTCGATCATCCATGTATGATTTTCTTTGGCAGCTAGCATGGCTTGGCAGCATTCTCTGGCCAGTACTTAATCTCCTTTTACCTCACCTACACTGTTCTCTGTTGGAAACTTTACCTTCAAGCAGTAGGTAGACATGGCAACTTTCCAACAGTTGAGTGTGGGTCTCTCAATGATCTCTCGATGATCACATTGTAAGATGAAGGACAGTATACTACCAAGAAGTCCAGCTGATGAGTTAGCTGCCTCGGGTGAGTCTCCACTGTAACCGTCAGTGTCACTATGCCCTTGGGATATACCCTATCTCCATTGAAGCCGACGAGGGGAGAGTCAAATGGTCGAAGCCTTCCTAGATCTAGCTTTAGCTGCTGAAAAGCGGAGAGGTAGATGATGTCCACGGAACTGCCATTATCCACAAGGTTTCTTTTGGTATTGAATCCTTCTATCGTGAGCATTATGACCAAAGGGTCATCATGAGGTTGCTTCACTCCTCTAGCATCCTCTTCCAAGAAAAACATATCACTGTCTGTCCGTCTTCGCTTAAATGGGGGTATTCTATGGACACTGTTCACCTGCCTCTGGTATGCTTTCTTGAGGGATCTAAATGACCCACCTGTGGATGGGCCACCTATGATTGTCTTTATCTCCCTGATCACATTTGGCGGGCGCTGGGACGTGTGATCCTCACCCCTGGGAGAAGATTCATGCTGGTTTTTGATGTCGCCTCTGAAGCTACTAGATTCTCTCTTTTTCACATACTTATGCAGTTTCCCTTTCTGTATAAGTTCCTCTATTTGCTCCTTTAGGTCCCTGCAATCATATGTGTAGTGGCCGTGATCCTTATGGAACCAGCAATACTTCTTTTTGTCACGCATGTTGGGCGACGAATGTAATGGACTTAGCCATTTGAGGTAATGTTCGTCCTTAACTTGCGCCAAAATTTTGTCAACAGGCATAACTAAAGGAGTGAATTTTAACATTCAAGGATTTTTTTCGTCTTTCCTTTTACTCCCGTCACTAGTTTGACAATTTGGGCGCTCCCTCTTTTGTCCTCTATGATCGTCCTCCTTCCTTTCTTTATCTCCTGGCCTTTCCACATCCTTTATAGCGGCTAAAGCATCTTCAACATTCATGCATTTCTGTGTGTTCAGGAGCATCTCTGCCATCGTTTTAGGTGGATTCTTCGCGAGTGAAACCACGAACTCTCTAGACTTCAGTCCTGCTTTAAAAGTCGACAGCTGCACCTTGTCGTTAGCTTCGTCCACCTCCAGAGTTTCTCGAGTAAAGCGTTTTACATACGATCTCAGGGTTTCTTTTTCCCCTTGTCTAATGATGAGTAAGTGGTCTGTTGGCCTCTTCAGATGTTGTCCCCTGACAAAGTGGCGCAAAAAGGCGTTGCTCAACTACTTGAAGCTGTCGATGGATGATGTTGGTAACTTTGTGAACCACTCCTTTTCAACTCCTTTAAGGGTGGTGGGGAAAAAACGGCATAGTATTTCGTCAGGAGGCTGTTGAAGGCCTAGTGTCGTCTTGAAGGTGTTGAGGTGGTTCTAAGGGTCTCTAAGTCCGTCAAATGGCTCAAGCTGAGGCAAGCGAAACTTCAATGGCATGAGGCATTCCAAGACTACCATGGTGAAAGGCGAATCTGTTTCGTTGATCATTCTATCCAGGCTTCAGTCTGTTTTTTCCTTAATGGCCTTCCTCAGTTCATCCATCTCCTTTCTCATCTCTCGGAGAAGATCCGAGTTTTGTTCATTTGGAGTCACCGGTCCTCGACGGTCACTCCTTCTATGGCTATCTCTTTCGTCCTCTCAATTGGCCCTTGACCAGTTCTCCTCCTGCTGAAGCCGTAGCCTCATTTCCTGATTCTGTCTAGTGAGTTCTTTGACGGTAGCTGCAAAAGCTTGGACTTGTGGAGCTAATGATGCAGAATCCTAGTTGGACTCCATCTGAATGTAGAATTTAATTGGAAACTACACTTTCGAACCAAATAACGAAAATGTCATCCCCACAGACGGCACCAAATTGATGAAGTACAAATCGTCAGTATTTGTGAGCGCATCCAGATGGAGCTGTGTCCTTCTGTGTGTTCTGCAAGTATAGGAAAATGGCTCCCTCAAGGTGGTCACCGGTGTGGTGCCTGCCACAATGCCTCCAATACCAAAGTCAGTACAAGGAAACCTTTTGAGAAGATTGAGGCGTATATATACTTGGTATGTCTATGTACCTGGTATGTAGCAGATTCAGGCGTATATATACAACTTTAAGGTTCCTAGCCATTAAGGGCTTTAATTGTGGCTTTAGTGCCCTTTTTGTAACGCTTTAAGGCTTATGAATATAGGTTTTGATGAGGCTCCAACGGTCTGCCTACTGTTTAGTAACTACCCCGGGCATTGAATATTCTTATTAATAGTCCTTCTGTCTTCGTCTGTGTCACATCGAGGTGGACGAGTATGTTTGATGATATCGTCCAGATAAATTGAGTACGTCAGTCCCATCATGTTACATATTTTATATTTTGTAAAAAATTAAGCTTTCATTACAATTCATATAATTTGTCTAAATTATATTTTAAATTTTCATATTCATCAAAACAAAATTTTAAAATACCAAAATTAAATCAAATGAAAAAAAAAAAATTAATCAGTATAATAAAATAAATTAATGTATATGGTGGGTTTGATTGAGTCTAATAGGTTGAAAAACTACAAATTTGAACCTTATTTGACCCAAGGCTCAAAATAAATTCTAACCCATAAGAATTTATATTTATGGAATGACTATCACGCAAAGAATGTTCGGTGGTAATGCACAAATTTACTTTTTTTTTTTTATTTTTTATTTTTTTATATAAGATAGAAATTCTACACTAGTCTAATTTAAGTGTATATGTGTGTGAAGCTCCCTCCTGAAGACTTGAATCTCAGTCATTGTCTTCTACACCTTACAAGTACTAATACTTGTGGAGTGACCACTGCACCAAAAGTGCGTGATAATATGCACACATTTACTTATTTAAAAGTTAAAACTTCTTTCAGTCATTATAAACATTCTTTTCTTAGTTATTACAATTTACTACTCATTCGTTCAGGTACGTTAAGATTCAAGATAGGGATCATAATATTTTATATTAATGGGTAAAAGATGGTTGGCTTATAATGAGAACACCATATGATCTGGTTCAATTGCACCTTTATCGGTGGCCTAAGCAAATTAATTCATGCCGAACAAATTGTTATGACATGAAATGATGAGTTGGTTAGACATGTTGTAAGGTTGAAATTTATCAACCATCGTGTTGGCTTTATTCCGTGTCAATTTGCTTGTAATTTAGCACTTAGTAACCCTGTATTTAGGTGGGATTCATGTAAGGGTAGTGTGTGAAGAGAGTGTGAAGAAAAGCTCAAGTTTGTGCAAAGAAGCGGAGTTTCGCAGCTAGGACTCGCGGCTAACTCGCGACTAACTCACGACTGGCAAGCCGCCAATTGCAGGCACGTGAGAAGCACACAGGGGAGCTGAAGGGTTGCGCCAGCTGTCGCACTACAAGACAAAAGTCCCAGGCTGGCCAGGCTGTTATCTCATGACTTGAACTCGCGACTTGGACAAGTTGCGAGGCCAAGCCGCCAACTAGCCCTGTTTGGAAAAAACTGACTCTTCGTATTCCAAACACACACCACTATATATAGACCCTTATACCCACGAAATGTAGAGAGCTTCCAAATAGAATTTTGTGAGAGAAACCCTAGAGAAAAACAAGATTGCCTCATCCCCAATCTTCACTAAGAGACTCTACAAATTCCTCTACTCTCTTCCTCTCCATTGATACATCCTTGAGAGGTCATTGACCAAATCCTTTTCTCATCACACCCACGTCTGTTAGAAGGTTCATTTGGTAATAAAGGAAGCAATTTGGAAGGGACCAATGGTTATTGGTTGATGCTATGGGTTATAGCGGAATCCGGTAAGCTAGAAAAGAAAAAGGTTCGGCGCAACCTCGTTGGAGCAAGAAGCTTGGAGGGCTTAGGTACCTGGGTAGATTAGGCTTCGAGCGTCTATTGCTATTCATGTATCCCAACTACATTTTCTAGTAGATTATTGACCGCTTGGAGGGCGGCGGAGAGGTTTTACGCCGAAGGCTTCGATTTCCTCTTCGATAACACATCGCGTGTTGTCCTTGTGTTTGCATCTCTCTTCCCTTTATCTTTACCATTTAATTACTGCTGTGATTGTGATTATTTATGATTTAGATTTGTTAGGACATATGTGTTTCACTTGTTAAGAACATATGTCAATATATTTTATGTAGTTGGCTAATCCTTTTGACAAAACGCACTCTACTTGTAATTGGGTAGTTCTAGATATTTTTAATACTTCAAGAAACCATGTTTCAAGATCAAGTGTTGAAGTCATCAAGTCTGTCCAAGAAAAAGCAAGCTGAAGTGCAAATTCATTAATTCTCGACAGCTGCCCGACACCTGGCTATCTGTCGAGATCTTCAGCTGATGCTTATCGCAATCTCGATAGCTTCTCGACAGCTGATGGATCGATCGAGAAATCTCCTGTCTCCTCGACACCTCCTCGACAGATTCTCGATAGCTGTATCTGTCGAAGTTGTTTAAATCTCGACACCTCCCGATCGATCGAGGTATCTATCGAGGTTACGGGATTTCAGATTTCCAGATCTGATTTTTGGGCCAGGCTTTTGTATTTGTGTAGGGTTTCTTTTCTCACAACCCTAGACCTATATAAAGCTTATTTTAGAGGCCGTCACACAAGAAAATACAAGGAGAACATATACAAAAGGTGATCGATACCTTATTCTCTCAAAAAGAAGCTACTGCGTCTTTGCGCCTTAGGGTTTTGTAACCAAGTGCTTCTTGATCTTCATTGTTGATGAAGTGAAGAACTTTGCATCCAACATTCTTCTTCCTTAAGTTGGTGAGTGAGTCACGTACTGGGATTCGTGCAAAGGAGTGAGTCACGTATTGGGATTCGTGCATCAAAGGGTGGCGTTCATATATTGAAGAGTTCAGAGGTTCTGAAGCGGTAGAAGGTTTCTGCTGTGAGTTCATCTACGGGGATTGTAGAGTCTAGGGACAAAGGTTTTGTACTAGATCTGAAACTTCTCTTTACTATAGTGGATAGCTTTTCGGGAAGGTTTCCCCCCAGGTTTTTACTGTGAAACTGGTTGGTTTCATTGATTTTCCTATGTCATCATATCTTGTCTTATTTACTTTTCCGCTGCATTCATTATTGACATGATATTGATGTTTGTTTGTTTTAACAAGTTTGATTCATAATAAATCTAATTAACAACTTGGATTTAAAACTTGTTAATTCTATCAACCGAGGTCTAAATTTCCCAACAAGATTGTTTATCAATTCTGTTATAAGCTTGTTATCATTTTCCACACATACATTGTTTGATATAAAGCTTGAATTGGTAATTTTGTAATTGAGGGTCTAAACGTTCATAGTGTTTTCAACGCTATTTGAACATTCACATGTGATGTGAGTTAATTAGACCATTGTTTTGGAAGTATTTAATTCTCAACTGTTTGATAGCAAAAATTTGGTTAAATTTTCAATTTTATTTTCTAACCAGTAGACAAAATTCAATCTTCGAGATTGCCCTAAATAGGAATCCAGCTACCAACTTTAGAGTTTAGAGCACTTGTAGCAGTGAAGCTAAAAAGCTATATAGCTATTTTAGTTCTACCAAAACACAAAAAAACTCATACAGCAGTGGAGCTAAACCTTTTTTTTTTAGCTTCACTGCTACAGTGCACATCTATCTATAAATGTACACTATAGCTTAGAGCTAAAAAAAAAAAAAAAAAAAAAAAATTTATTCCCTGCCCTGTTAAAATAATATATGTTTGTCACTCCCTCATCATCTAATGCTTCTCTCTCCAAACCCAATCCTCACTGTCTGTTCCTCTCTTCCTCATCACCACCACCCATTTCCCTCCACCTCCGTCTCTCTCTCTCACCCACTTCGCTCTCTCTCCACCACCATAACAACAACCCCACTGCCACTTCCTCACCGCTTTCCCCACCGCAAACAGCGCCGTACCATTCCCCGACAGAGACAACAACAACAATGGAAATAGCGGCGAAGGTGGTAGCTGAGGAGGAGGAGGCAATGAGGGGTCGTTGGCGGAGGACAAGAACAGAGAGGAGGCTTTGATGGTGCTGGCAGAGGCTGGGAGGTCGTTGAAGAATTTTCCGAAGGACTTGGCGGCGGCGATCGAGGCCAGGAGAGTCCGCGGTGGTGTTGAGGTTTTTGGAGCTGGAAAAGTCACTAGTGTTACGGTGGTTGATGCAGTTTGTCGCGGTGGTTGCTATGTGATACAATTAAGTTTCGGTACCATTTCCACTAGCTAGCTGTGCCAAATTGCCAATTGGGCTTTCTGGGTTTATTTTGTTTTATGGTTTAGGTGTTAAAATCACTTCAATTTGGCCAAGTTAGCTTGAGTTTGATTTTTTTTTTTTTTTGGTGGTGATTTGTGTGGTGGTTTTTGGCAAATTTGGATTTTTGGCCGTAGTTGTAGGTGGTTGTTCTTGGCTTGCTAGTTGTTGTTGGGTGGTTGTTCTTGGTAGGCAGTGGTTATAGATTGTGCCATTAATCAGTTTGTGATGATTTTTTGATAGTGAGATATATTATTTTATTGTAGTAGATATATTATTTTATTATGTTGAAAGCTAAAATAGATTCACATGGTAAAATAAATAAAGTAACTTTTTGTGGTGCCAAATAGCTAAATTTTTAACTCTACTGCTGTGGATGCTCTTAGATTGTAGATATAAAGCATTGCAGTTTGTTTTGTGCAATAAATAACATTAATACTCTATTGATTAAAAAAAAAAATATATATATATATATATAGCATTAATAATCGAGTCTTTTGGCTGAATATTGCTGAATCTCGAGTTTATTTGCGTTATGGGCTCTGTTCCAAGTTATTTAGGGAATTGAGGAAAGAGAGTGAATTTCGACAACACCATTGCCGAAATTCTAACAAAAGTATGAGAGAGAAAGAGAAAAAGTGGGAGAGAGAAAATTTTGAATTTTAGCAATGACATTACTGAAATTCCTACTGCCCAAACAGGCTAACTGAGTGGGTGTGAAGTGTGCGTGGGTGCCCAAAGGAAACCAATTGTGGCAATGACATTGCCGATATAGGGGGGTGAAAAAATTGTGACAATACCATTGCCGAAAATGGGAAGGAAAAAAAAATAGTGGTTGCCAAAATTTGGGGAGGAATTAAAAAGAAAATGTGCTACATCCACAATATTTTTATAACATTTTCACAACAAATCACAGGTGATTAGTTATTATTAATTCAAATTTGAATTTAATATTGAGATTACTTTTTTAATCCAACAATAACAACCAGTAACAACTTGCCACTTAGGATTTGTTGTAAAAATTGTGTGCACATATCATTTCTCAAAAGAAAATGTGGAATGGATTTGTGGCAATGGCATTGCCGAAATAGGGGGGAAAATTGTGGCAATTGTGGCAATGCCATTGTTGAAAATGGGAGGGAAAAAAAAAGTGGTTGCCGAAATCTAGGGAGGAATTAAAAAAAAAAAAAAAGTGCTACGTTCTCAATATTTTTACAACATTTTCACAACAAATCACAGGTGATTAGTTATTATTAGTTAAAATTTGAATTTAACACTGAGATTACTTTTTTAATCCAACAATAACAACTAGTAACAACCTGCCACTTAAGATTTGTTGTAAAAATATTGTGCACATATCATTTCTCCAAAAAAAATGTGGAACGGATTTGTGGCAATGGTATTGCCGAAATAGGAAGAAAAAAAAAAATTGTTGCAATGGGTTTGTGGCAATGGCATTGCCGAAATAGGGGAAAAAAAATCTGTGGCAATTGCGGCAATGCCATTGCCGAAAATGGGAGGGAAAAAAAATAGTGGTTGCCGAAATCTAGGGAGAAATTAAAAAAAAAAGTGTTACGTCCACAATATTTTTACAACAAATCACATGTGATTAGTTATTATTAATTCAAATTTGAATTTAACACTGAGATTACTTTTTTAATCAAACAATAACAACCAGTAATCACCTGTCATTTAGGATTTGTTGTAAAAATTGTGTGCACATATCATTTCTATAAAAAAAAAATGTGGAATGGATTTGTGGTAATGACATTGCCGAAATAGGAGGGGAAAAAAATTGTTGCAATTGGTTTGTGACAATAGCATTGTCGAAATAAGAGGAAAAAAAAAATTGTTACCACAATTTTATTTTTTTCCCTCTATTTCAGCAATGCCATTACCATAAACGAATTGTAACAATTTTTTTTCCCACCTATTTCGGCAATGTCATTGCCACAAATCCATTCCACAAATTTTTTTTTTTTTTTGAGAAATGATATGTGCACACAATTTTTTTCAACATTTTTACAACAAATCCTAAGTGGAAGGTTGTTACTGGTTGTTATTATTATTATATTAAAAAAGCAATCTCAGTGTTAAATTCAAATTTGAACTAATAATAACTAATCATCTGTGATTTATTGTGAAAATGTTATAAAAATATTGTGGACGTAACACTTTTTTTTTTTTTAATTCCTCCCTAGATTTCAGCAACCACTATTTTTTTCCCCCTTCCATTTTCAGCAATGGCATTGCCACAAATTCTACCCCCCCTATATAAAATGAATGGAAGCAGTATTGAAGACCAACAAGTCATTTCATTTCCTTCAATTCTTTCATTTTAAATTCGAAGTTATTGAAAGAATCCCAAGATCGAAGAGAATTCTAGAGCAATGCTTCACTTAAAAATGGAGCATTTTTCTTTATCAACCAAGTTCTTCTTTCTTTATTTTGTTTTTGCTGTTTTGTGTAGCTCAGAAGCTGTTATTCAGATACCAAATAATGAGACAATTCCTGCAGTCATTATGTTTGGAGACTCCATCGTTGATACAGGCAACAACAATGGTCTTACATCAGCGGTGAAGTGTGATTTTCCTCCTTATGGGAGAGATTTTAATGGAGGAATGCCAACAGGAAGATTTTCAAATGGAAAGGTTCCTTCAGACTTCTTAGGTTGTTTGAAAACTCTCTCTCTCTCTCTCTCTCTCTTACACACACACACACACCATTCATGGGCTTGACGTATATGTTGTCTTGCTGCTTGGTGACACTTTTTTTCTCTCTTTTCTAAAACACATACACACGTCATTCATGGTCTTGACTCTTGACACACAGTGTTACTAACACTTTTTTTTTTTTTTCCTAAAGCTATTTCACTACCATTTTTTAGGTAATATTACCTAAAAAATGGTAGTGAAATAGCTTTAATGGTGACATGGTTTGACGAGATAAAGATTTAAAGTACACTTTGAAACTTCATATTTAGCTTTGTGACTATTCAAAGATGACTTCTATAGTTCTACGTCAAGCCAATTTTTTTTTTTTTTTTTTTTTTTTTTCAATAGAAATATTAGGGTTTAAATCTTCTCTTTCCACTTAATATATACATAGAAAATTTTTCACTAATTACTAAATCTAAGATTCTCTATAAACTCTTTGAGATTTATTTCACATGAAATCAATGAAATGATAATTAATGCATCTTTAACTCCAAAAAGTGAGGAAAGTACATGTTTGCTCTCCCAAATCCACGTCCAAATGAGTTATAGAGTAGGAAAAATAAGATTGTGGGACTCAATGGGTGCATGTCTAACATATGAACGGAAAAGCATATATTATCAAGTCATCTTCTTATGTTGTTGTTGTCTTTCTCTCCTTCTTTATTTATATATATATATATATATATAATATTTTTTATCGCCTTTAAATATAGGAGAAATACTATATTCACAATAAATTTTAAGTAGTAGGTTATTATTTGTAGTTATAGGTGGGCAAAAATGTAATATTTAAATTCTGAATTCAAATGATAACCAATAACAACTTACTATTTATGATATGTTGTAAAAGTGTTATGAAGATATTGTTGATGTAACACTTCTCTAAATATAACTTGTAGATAAACTCTTTCTATAAATTTTGTTTAAGAAAAAAATTGGCCTATAATAAGAGATTTATTGGCCTAAAATGTATTACAGCACAAGATATAAAGGCTGTAAAGTGAGACTCCGATTAACACATAATCTATACAATTTTTTTATTGTTATTATTTTTTAGAATAAAATCTATACAAAAAATTCACACTTAAATGGAGGTAGGACTCTCCGACTGTCTTTGCACAAAACGGACCTAACACGTTACGAAAGTAACGAAACTATATTTTTTTTTGCTGAACAAAGAAATTATACTTTTATGCTATTCTAGAATATCTAACTGTTTGTTTTTCTAAAAATAAAAAATAAACTTTAAAAGTTATTCACTCTAAATTTTTTTTTTTTTTAAGTTATTACATGTGGAGACCTCACTTCCCTACCAAATCCAAGCCGAATCAATGTAAAAATCTTCGACATTAAAAAATTGAACCAACTGGCTTTATTTCACTTAAATGCTGGGTGGTGAAATACTGAATTCATGAATTGAATTCGTTTTTTATTTATTTATTTATTTGGTATGTATTCAGAAAAAAAAAAAAAAAAAAACAAAAAAACAAAAAATGTAAAAAAAGTTTCTGACATCGATGACAATTGTCTGGCTTGGTTTAGTGACTTTAGTCTTCAGTCCATATCTAACCTCAATTCATGCTGACACGCACGATTAGATTTATTTATTGTGATATTGTGTTTTTGTCTCCATTCCCTGTGTGTTGTCAAATTTACATTTCCTTCTAAAAAAAAAAAAAAAAACAAAAAAAGTTCATTTATTGTGATTTCGTTGGGTCAAGAATTTATGATCCCATCAAACGTTTTTAATGTATATGATTGTACAAAAGCATTTTATGTGACGAAAAGAAAATTAGAAACATTGTCCTTTACGTGCTTTCTTACAAAATTTATACGTTTCAGTGAACAATCGATCGGGTATCCGTTCACGTGTTGGGAAGACGACACTTTTGGGAAAGACTTTGATTCAAAATTTTAATATAATGGTTTAGTTAACAGGGATTTTAAAGATATTTGTTAATAAATTATTTTATAGAAATTTTGATATTATATTTATATAAAAAAATAAAATATTGTAAAACAAATCATTTTTTTAAGAAATATCTCATATAGGTTAACAATACCTTAAATCGATATTTTAGAGCTCTCAGTGCATTTCTTCTATCTCATTTTAATCATATTAATTTTTTAACTCTTATATTTATTTTTTATATATGAGACTTTCACAAACTCTCTCTCTCTCTCACACACACACACATATGCCTAATTGTAACATTATGGGCCTCTAATACAATCAATGGTTGGCCTCTCATAGCATAAAGTTTCCAAATATAAAATTCATTGGGCTTTGTAGGTCAAGTGTGAATAATTAAATCAAAATTTTAAAATTGTAATTTGGAAGTATGTGATTTCAAATCGTTGAACCAAACAAGCCGAAACTCCTAAGTTTCAAAAATCCTAAATTGGTCATTGTGTTCCTTAGAGTTGTTCTTTTTATTTCCATAAAATAATTCAATATGTAATATAATTTTTCTTCTTCCCCTCCCCCTCCCCCTTTTTAGTGGAAGAATTGGGAATTAAAGACCTCCTACCAGCTTATAGGGATCCAAGTTTGCAACCAAAAGATCTCTTGACAGGTGTAAGCTTTGCATCTGGTGGCACAGGATACGATCCTTTGACACCTAAAATAGTGGTATGCACATTTTAGACTCTCCTTTTTCTCTTATAGTTCGATAGTTATAGTGCCGATGAAAGATTTACACTTTAAACGTCTTCGCTATAAATACAAAAAAAGTATCAGTTGAACTATAAGACTCTTGTTACATTTAAAATTTTTTATTTAATTATCATTATATAATCATTTTTTATATGATTCATTATTTTTTCTTATACTTATTTTTCATTTTTTGAGTACATATAGTCAGTCATACCGCTATCTGAGCAATTACAAGATTTCAAGCAATACATAGGGAAGTTGAAAGGAATTGTTGGAGAAGAAAGAGCAAACATCATATTAGCCAAAAGTGTATTTTTTGTGGTGGCAAGCAGCAATGACATTGCCAATACCTATTTTCTTACTGGAATAAGGAAAGCCAAATACGATATTTCATCTTATGCTAATCTTTTACTCAATTCAGCTTCTAATTTCATCAAGGTAACTTCATCTTCTTTTCTTATATTTCACCCTTATAATTGGTGATATTCAAGTTCACTAGTGACATAGGCCCAAGTTAACAAAAATGTATTTCATGCATTTGATATTATAATCTTTGCTTTCACAACCACACACGGTAAAAATGAGAATACATGTATCAAATATACATGATAATTATCGCAAGTTAACTTTTATTCTTACCTTAATGACAATTAACACCTATATATATAATATAGTGGTACCAAGGTGGAATAAATGATGTTTTTTTATTTATATATATAAAAAATCAAGGAACTGTATGGACTGGGGGCACGAAGGATTGGTGTTTTCAGTGCACCACCACTAGGATGTGTGCCATCACAGCGACATTTGGTTGGAGGTTCAGAAACTGAGTGTGCAAAGCAGCCCAATCAAGCATCACAAGTGTTCAATGATAAACTTTCTAGGGAGTTGGGTTACCTTAACAACAATTTGCCTAATGCAAAGGTGGTCTATATTGATGTCTACAACCCCATACTTGATCTCGTAACAAATCCAAAGAAATACGGTACAATACCTTTCTCCTTTATAATTTTAAACAGTTTTTTTAAATGTTTTTTATTTTAAATTTCTAATTTTATCTTATTTAGGATATCTAATATTTGGTATATTGTAAAATTCAGGCTTTGAGATTGCAAATAAAGGGTGTTGTGGCACTGGAACTGTAGAGGTAGCAATACTGTGCAACCAATTAGACCATCACACTTGTACCGATGACTCTAAGTACGTGTTTTTTGACAGTTATCATCCTACAGAAAAAGCTTACAAGATAATTGTCAATCAGCTCATTACAAAATATATCTACAACTTCGTTTGAGATTGATGATTTTCCTCAACTCTCAATTATCAACCAGACTTTGCAAATTCTTTTTCCTCTAATTGCAGTGGGGATCTTCCTAAATTCTTTATGAAATATTATTGTAAGTTGTAACAATTAATTAGTTCTGAAAGTTTCATTGAGCTTGACCCAAATAAAGGGATTAGGTTTTGAGTTGGGAGTGCCAATTATGTGAAGCAAATTAATTTCAATTGATTTAGATATCACATCCAATAAGATTTTGTAAATTTGTAAAGACCCAGTAATATAGTTGTTTAAGCGAACAAAACTAGCCATCCAAGAACTATTTCTTAACTTCAGAGTCCAAAATGGTCCTTTACTTTATTCTAATGGAATAAAATGGTCAATGTTGCATTTGAATCCATGAATGTTGTCAAGGCCTAGCCCGTACACAGTTGTATCAATATGTGGGTAGGATTAATCATCCAAATAGTGTCCTTAAATTCCAAACTAGTAAGTGGATCGTAGATGTACGTAGCTATCTACAAGACGTTTTCTTCTTCTTTGATTATTTTTTGGGAAGAAGGTAATCAGATTTTCATTAAAAATAGCAAAAAAATCATACAAGATCGATCTTGGAGAAGTACAGAGTTTAACTCAGGAGGAATGTCTTCCATCCAAAGAAAACAATACAATCATTTACTTCGCAATCTTTTCTAGCTAGAAAATGTGCAAGCCATCTTGTTTCCATGATGATATTACCATTCTCAAAAAATCAGGGGAAGCTTTGCATAGAGTGACCTGAAAAAAAAAAAAATTTATTACGTATAAATTTTAAAAAATTATGATTTTTTTTTATCCTTAAAAGAAGCTCTATGACCACCATAATTTTTTTTTAGGCCTAACATAATTAAATTTTAGACAAAATTTGGCAACAAGCTTGGTTGTAGACTAAGGCTACGACTCTAATCAATATTTTTTATTGGATATGAATTTTAACAAATCCACCATTTAATTACATTTTCTTATTATATCTTTCATACTTGCAAAATTTCAAGAAGAGAAAAGATTAATAGTTATGTCGTCAATCAAATGTTTAAATTTTGAGTTTTTGCAGTTTAAAATTATACATAAAAAATAAGTCTAGGGATCAAATAGTAAATAACATCCGATTGACATGAAATTTGACACGTATTTTAAGAACTTAGAGAACATGCAATTCAGCTATTAGAAAATATATAGCAATGTTAATTTGTTTAGTGAGAGTTGTAACTTTTGACTACAAAATAAGTTTGTAGCCAAATTTTGACCTTAAACTTTAGTCCCCTTAACAATATATTAGGTCCTTACAAATAAAAATAAAAAGTCGAAGAAAATTTTTATTTAACTAAACTTTTAAATAGATGTAGTTTGTAACATTGATAATGAGACTATTATGTAACGACTTTAAAATAAATAAAAAAATCATAGAAGGAAATTATAAGACTTTATGTGTTTGCATGGGTGTGTGTTTTTTCAATATATGAAGTTTTCTTTTTATTAGATTTTGTATAATTTAAATTTTTTAATGACCAGCCTCAAAAAACTTCCTAGAGCTGCCACTGCAAAAAAATGACCTCATCAAAGTTAGCCATGTAACTTTCAACTTGCCAGAAAAAACGACACAATCTTTTACCTAAATTAAGAGAAGTAAAGATCCGTTTGCATAGTGCTTTTATTTAGCAAGTGTTGGAGCATTTTAATATTAAATAATTAAAATGAATAAATGTTATAACATAAATGTAAAGATGTGGGAGTGAATATGGAAGATGAGGAGTTAGTGAAAATGTTTAATCCCACATTGAAAAGGAGAGAGACTATTTTATTCTTTTTAATTATGGTGATTAATGGGCTAAAATGAATTGTTTTAGATATTGGGCTAGATACGTGTGCAAGGGGGAGGTGAAAAGTAGAGGTATCAAAATTGGAAATGAATCAGCCTCTTGGATCCTCCTACTTGACAGCCCATTCAGAGTAATTACTATATCCGTTGGTGAGTAAATGACCCGAATTAATACTCCATTTTTATTATGGAAAATAAAGAGCCATTAATCCACTTAATGGACTATCCGTTTGGGCCTTTTCATTCTTCAAAAACTCCTTATCTCACTATTAATTGTGTAACTCCAGCCCATCAGATTAATATCCAACAATTAATCTTGTAACACCCACTACATTAGAATTATGGACCTAATTAATCAGAATAAATTGGGTAGTAATTTCGTGAGGCCCATTAAGCCTATAAATAGACTCATTTAGACCCAATCCATGTTATTGCAATACACACAAAAAAGAAAAAATAGAGAGATTCTTGGCAAGGAAAGGTGTTCTTTCTGGTGGAGATTTGGGCTTGAACACTTTGTACAGAGGTTGTTCTAGCCATATGACACTTGTTAGGCTATTGTATTATGGGGGAGACAAGTCAGAGACGGTCTGCACCGGTTACAATGTTTAGCCAACCAAGGGCTTGAATCTCCTTAAAGAGAGCGAGTGTCGCGCCTCAGTCCAAACAGTGTTGTGTAATTCCTTTCTTTACATTAATAATATTCTGTAGTATTATTCAGTTTCTCGTTGTGTTATTTCCATTATCATTGTATCTGTACGATTCAACACATGGAGCCTACACAAGAGAAATCAAATGAGCTTGTTGGAGATCTTAACAAGCCCTTTTGCTTTAAGGGAGCCCACTTCAAGAGGTGGAAAGGAAATGTCCTGTTCTACTTGAGTTTTCTCAAAGTCTCCTACATCCTCACTGACAAGAATCCATCAACAGTTCCTACCGATGAGATGAGTGAGAAAGAATATATTCTCCATCAAGAAAGAATAGATAAGTATACAAAAGATGAATATAATTGTCGCTCTTATCTATTGAATTGTCTTGCCGATCATTTTAATGATTATTATGATACAACTTACATTTCTGCTAAGAAAATTTGGAAAGCTTTACAAAGCAAGTATGATACCGAGGAGGCAAGTGCAAAGAAGTATGCTGCTAGCAGATTTTTCCGTTACCAAATGGTGGATGGAAAATTGGTGGTGGATCAAGCACAAGACTTCCAAATGATTGTGGCAGAATTGAGATCCGAAGGCATAAAGATTGGAGACAATTTGGTGGTAGCTGGCATAATTGATATACTACCACAATCTTGGAGAGAGTTCCAAAAGACTTTGCGGCACAAACAAAAGGAGACATCCTTCGAGACTTTGATCACACGCATCCGTGTGGAGGAGGAGGCTAGAGGACAAGATGCACTCATGACACAAGAGAGCAATGGTAATTCCACCACAAAGGCAAACCTTATTTCAGCCAATAATAATATGCCCAAAAATCATTTTCCTAGAAATGGTCAATTGAAGCCTAAAAAGAAACGCTTTAAAAATAATAATAGACCTCAAGGAAGGGGAAACCCAAATAAAAATTACAATAAGAACCAAGGACCCCCTTCACAAGATTAATTTAATAGATCCTGTTTTGTCTATGGCAAGAGTGAGCATATTGCTCGATTTTGCAAATTTCGAAAACGTGAATCTGTCCCGCAGGCTAACGTAACCGAAGAGCCTTTAGTGGCTATGATTACAGACATCAATATGGTGCAATATGTTGAAGGGTGGTGGGTAGATTCTGGTGCTAATAGGCACGTCTACTATGATAAAAATTGGTTCAAGTTGTACGCTCATTTTGAAGAAGAAAAAACTATTATGCTTGGTGACTCTAGCAAAACCAAGGTTCTTGGGAGTGGTGAGATTGAATTGAAATTCACTTCTGGACGCGTGCTAACATTAAAAGATGTTCTTTACACTCTGTCCATGACGAAGAATTTGATGTCAAGTTTTTTGCTTAACAAGGCTGGCTTCAAGCAAACTATGTAATCTAATAATTGTGTAATAACTAAAAAGGGATTATTTGTGGGCAAGGGTTATGCTTGGGAAGGAATGTTTAAATTGAATGTTGAGAATAATAAAGCATCTACCAGTTCAGTTTATATGCTTTCTTCTATTAATTTTTTGGCATGCTCGTTTGTGTCATATAAATAGTAGATATGTGGGAATCATGAGTAGTTTAGGATTAATTCCAAGATTGTCAAAAGATTTTGAAAAATGTGAAACTTGTAGTCAAGCTAAGATTACAAAAAAGCCTCATAAAAATGTTGTAAGAAATACTAAATTGCTTGAGTTAATTCACTCTGATTTATGTGAATTTGAGGGAATTTTAACTCGTGGAGGAAATAGATATATTATCACTTTTATTGATAATTTCTCAAAATATACAACTATTTATTTGTTGAAAAATAAAAGTGATGCTTTTGAAAAATTTCAAGATTCTTTAAAAGAAGTTGAAAATCAATTCGATAGAAAAATAAAAAGAATAAGAAGTGATAAAGGCCGTGAGTATGAATCAAGTGCATGCAACTGATTTGTTTAGTCTTTGGGAATTATCCATGAAACTACTGCACCATATTCACCTGCTTCTAATGGTGTGGCTGAAAGAAAAAATAGAACTTTAATTGAGTTAACAAATGCCATCTTAATTGAATCTGGTGCACCTTTACATTTTTTGGGTGAAGCTATTTTAACTGCATGTCATGTTTTGAATAGGATGCCACATAAAAAGTCACACATCACACCTTTTGAGATGTGGAAAGGATATAAGCGAAATTTGGGATATTTGAGATTATGGGGTTGTCATGCTTATGTAAGGCTTACTGACCCTAAAATGTCTAAATTAGGTATAAGAGCTACTACCTGTGCTTTTCTTGGTTATGCGATTAATAGTGTAGCCTATAGATTTTTTGATCTTGAAAACAAAATAATTTTTGAATTTGGTGATGCAATTTTTCATGAAGAAAAATTTTCTTTTAAATTGAAAAATAGTGGGGGTGAAGAAAATATTTTGTCACAACCTAGTTCTTCTACTTCACATTTACAAAAATCGAGAAAATTTTGAAATGGAACCTAGAATGAGTAAAAGAGCTAGAGTTGAAAAGGATTTTGGTCATGATTATTATGTTTTTAACATTGAGGAAAATCCCCAAAATTTAAAAGAGACTTTAACATCACTTGATGCTATATTTTGAAAAGAGGCTGTAAATGATGAGATGGAATCTCTAATTTCTAATAGAACTTGGAAATTAGTAGATCTTTCATCGGGTTGTAAGACCATAAGTTGTAAATGGGTCCTTAGAAAAAAGTTGAAACCGGTTGGATCAATAGATAAGTTTAAAGCTAGACTTGTTGCAAAAGGTTTTAAACAAAAAGTTGATCTTGATTTTTTTGATACATTTTCTCCGGTAACAAGAATTATATCTATTAGATTGTTAATTTCTATTGCTGCAATTTTTGATTTGAAAATTCATCAAATTGATGTAAAAATTGTTTTTCTAAATGGGGACCTAGAGGAAGAGATTTATATGGATCAACCCAAAGGCTTTGTAGAGCCTGGACAAGAAAGCAAGGTATGTAAGCTAACTAAATCCCTATATGGCTTAAAACAAGCACCTAAGCAGTGGCATGAGAAGTTTGATTCCTGCATGATTGAGAATGGTTATAAATCAAATGAATGTGATAAATGTATTTATTCTAAATCATGGAATAATTTACATGTTATTATTAGCCTCTATGTGGATGATATGTTGATTTTTGGCTCAAATATGCATGTTATAAATGAGACAAAAAATATGCTTAAAAACCATTTTGATATGAAAGATCTTGGTGAGGTTAATTTTATTTTGGGCATGAAAATTACAAAAGCATGTGATGGAATATATTTTGATCAATCACATTATGTTGAGAAAATATTGAGAAAATATAATTTTCATGATCACAAAAGTGTAGCTACTCCTTTTGATTCTAGTGTTCATTTATTTCCTGTGAATAACGATGATGAGATTTTTAATCAAAAGGATTATGCTAGTATTATTGGTAGTTTGTGTTATGCTACTGATTGTACTAGACCTGACATTGCATATGTAGTAGGAGTGTTAAGCAGATTTACTAGCAAGCCTAGTAAAGATCATTGGCTAGCTATTGAGCGAGTCATGAGATATTTAATTGGTACCAAAAACTATGGCTTATTTTATAAAAAGTACATTGTTGTGATTGAAGCTTTTAGTGATGCCGATTGGAATACTTTGTCAGGTGATTTTCTCTCTACCACTGGTTATATTTTTACCTTAGGTAGTGGTGCTATTTGTTGGAAATCTAAAAAGCAAACAATAATTGCTAATTCAACAATGGAAGCTAAATTAATAGCATTAGCTTTAGCTAGTGAAGAGGCAAATTGGCTTAGAGATTTGTTATATGAAATTTCACTTTGGGAAAAGCCAATTCCACCTATATTAATTCATTGTGATAGCACTGCCGCAATTGGTAGAGTTAAAAACCGTTACTACAACGGCAAATCCAGACCTATAAGAAGAAAGCATAGTACTGTGCAATCTAATTTGAGTAGTGGCATCATAACTGTGAATTATATTAAATCTAATAATAATCTTGCAGATCCATTTACCAAGGCCTTGGCAAAAGATAGAGTCTAGAATACATCGAGGGGGATGGGACTAAAGTCCATAGAATCATGAGCCATGTATAAGGATACCCAACCCTAGGACCAGAGATCCTGAGAATTGGGTTCAATGGGAAAAACGAATCATACGATGGTCGTAAGAAATGCACTATTTATTTTTTTTAATTATTTATTTTGTAAATAATTTTTTTAATTGTTCATCCTTATGATGTAATTGCATTTATCTTGTAATGTGGAGAGGTTGAGTAAAAAACTCTTAATGAAATTTGTAGCTCATATGAGTGGGGTGTCGGAATTACAGGAGCACCCTTGACAAAATTTCACCTATGTGAGTGTGGGGGTGGGGCCGCTCCCTATGAGATTTGGACTTAATCTCAAATACACTCATGAAACCGGGATCAGCACACGACCATAAAGTGCTAGCTATAAAAGCTCATATCAACACCTGGGTTGTTATGTGTAAGCAGTGGCGTTTAATTTCCCTAAAGCAATCCTAGTTCAAGTCGAAGACCACTACGGCTCTAGAGTTGAGATCACTGTTTTACTAAGTGAAGGTTCAATGCAGAGCACACCTTCATGATGCATAGTGACCCATCTTTGCCTGATAATCTCTCTTTAACTAAAAAATTTAATATTAAAATGAGTGGGGGATTGTTGGAGCATTTTAATATTAAATAATTAAAATGAATAAATGTTATAACATAAATGTAAAGATGTGGGAGTGAATATAGAAGATGAGGAGTAAATGAAAATGTTTAATCCCACATTGAAAATGAGAGAGACTATTTTATTCTTTTTAATTGTGGTGATTAATGGGCTAAAATGAATTATCTCAGATATTAGGCTAGATACGTGCGCAAGGGGGAGGTGAAGAGTGGAGGTATCAAAATTGGAAATGAATCAACCTATTGAATCCTCCTACTTGACAGCCCATTCAGAGTAACTACCATATCCGTTGGTGAGTAAATGACCCGAATTAATACTCCATTTTTATTATGGAAAATAAAGAGCCATTAATCCACTTAATGGACTATCTGTTTGGGCCTTTTCATTCTTCAAAAACTCCTTATCTCACCATTAATTGTGTAAATCCAGCCCATCAGATTAATATCCAACAATTAATCTTGTAACACCCACTATATCAAAATAATGGACCTAATTAATCAGAATAAATTGGGAAGTAATTTCGTGAGGCCCATTGAGCCTGTAAATAGACTCATTTAGACCCAATCCATGTTATTGCAATACACAAAAAAAGAAAAAAATAGAGAGATTCTTGGCAAGGAAGGGTGTTCTTTCTGGTGGAGCTTTGGGCTTGAACACTTTGTACAGAGGTTATTCTAACCATATGACACTTGTTGGGCTGTTGTATCCTGGGGGAGACAAGTCAAAGATAGTCTGCACCAGTTACAAAGTTTAGCCAACCAAGGGCTTGAATCTCCTTAAAGAGAGCGAGTGTCGTGCCTCAGTCCAAACAGTGTTGTGCAATTCCTTTCTTTACATTAATAATATTCAGAAGTATTATTCAGTTTCTCGTTGTGTTATTTCCATTATCATTGTATTTGCACCAACAACAAGTATTTTAGGGAGCAACACATTTTTTTATTTATGATTGAATAGCTCATAAATAGAAAAGAGAAAATACTACTACCTCAACTATAGGTTCGATTGATCGAGGTTTAATTTACCTCGACACTAGGGGTGGCAATTTTTATCCAAACCCATGAACCCACCCAAAACCCACTTAATTTAAATAAGTCTTGACCCAACCCAATTAAATATTTGGGTTAAATGGATAAGACCCAAATGGATAATTCAATTAAATGGATTTTGATGGGTAAACCACTAGGTGCCCAATTACCCATTTAATGTTTAATACTTAAAAAAACAAAAAGTCAAAAACACTAACAAACAAGAAAACGTCACAGCAACTACAGCCAACTACCTCTTCCTATATGTAATGTAAAAAATTTTCCCCCATTTTCTAGGCGTTTTCTCAGCTACCAAACTAGACAAAATCTAAACACCTTTCCCTCTTTGACTTTGCCTTGTAAAACACCCACCAAACCTCACTCACTCACATAGAAAGAAGAAGATCACATAATGAAAATTGGGGGAAACATCGTTGGGCTATGATTTGGATTCATGGTGTCAAAAGCGACATTGGAGGGATCCAAGATGATGTGCTATGATTCGAAGTCCATGGCATCAAAACCATGGATCTCATCCACTCAAATACGTCTTAGCAATTTGTAATTACTCTATATTTTCCTTAATTTTTTTACTAATTCTATGTTTGGTTGCCTAGAAAAGTTAGGAGAAAGGGAAAAATAGCTATCTTAGGTTCAGTTTGGTGTTTGTGTATTTGATATTTTTCTCTGCTTTAGGGCATAATTTGTTTTGAGGGGAAATATTTTCTGGAGAAAATTTGAATTAGTTTTGGATTGAAAAATCTATGTGATTTGCAGTTTTCCTCAATTCTTATGATTTAATTAATATTTTTTTTACTTATCTTCTGTTTGGTTGCCAAGAAAAGTTAGGAAAAAAGAAAATCTGCAGGTTAGGTTTAGTGTTCTTACCTTGAGGGAAAGGTGAATTAGTTTTGCCAAAAAAAAAAAAAAAACTCAAATGATTTGCATAGTATGGGTGAGAAAAAATTTCACGGGTAAGAGAATTTCTTGTTGAATTGCTGAGTATGAATTTTATAATGGGTTAAATGAGTGGGTTGGAGATTAAACGGGGTTGGGTAGATAATGGGTATTTAAATTTTTTTTTAAATGGGTTATAAATGGATAAGTGGGTAATTATATATCCGACTCATTCATGACCCAACCCAAATCATACCCAACCCATGCAATTGCCACCCCTACTTGACACCACCCAATTGATCAAGACTCTTGTTTTCAATTTTTATTTTGTGGCCACATTGCATTGACTTAGTGAATGCTCACCAAACTTCACCAATAAAACCTATAAATACTCCTTCCAAAATCACTAAAAATGTATGCACTACAAACTGCCATTATTACTAGGTTATAATCCTTGTTTACTCACATAGAATTAGTGATAATGAGGTGGTTTTACCTAGGTGATTAAAGTGCGTGGTTGGCTCGATTGACACATTAAGTACTTGTGTCTGGGGATCGATGCAAAAAAGTTTCTACTTTAAATCCTCAAAACTTACTTTATCTATTTTATCATCACATCTTACAACTTACCCAACAACTCAGTTTTTATTTTTACATTCAATTCATTAAAATATTATAAACTATACTAACAAATAATATAAAAAATTCGGTTCTCTTTCTTCTCTTCCATCTTTTTTTCCTCTCTACCCTTTTGTCTCTTTCCTCATTAAATACACACACACATATATATATATTGAAATTTCTCTTTCAATAAGTAAATTCCAATACATATGACAATTCCTCAACTATTTTAGCACCTGAAAAAATGGAACAACTTGGCTATGAGATGTTTAATTTCCACTACAAAAAAAATGCCTATTAGCGACCAAGAATTTGTGACGGACCCAAAAAGCCCTCTCAAAAAATCTTATTTGTGATGACAAAATAAAACCCTCACAAATACTTGGTAAAATGTGAAATATTTGCGACCAACAAAAAAAGTTGTCGCTATTATGTGTTATAGCCATCACAAATGCTAATATTTTGGAGGGAAATTTTCCCTCCATATTATTTGCGAGGGACAATTAAAAATCTCTCGCAAAAAGTATATTATTTGTGACGGTTAAAAAAATGCTGTCACTAATACTAAATTATTTGCGAGGGCTAGGATCGACCTTCACAAATAATCATTAAAATGTAAAAAAATTTGGAGGGAAATGTTCTCACCAAATTATTTCCGAGGGACAATAAAAATTCCTTGCAAAAAGTTTATTTTTTGTGTGAGTTAAAAATATGCCCTTACTAATACTAAATTATTTGCGAGGGCCACGATTGACCTTCACAAAAAATCATTAAAATATTAATTTTTTTTGGAGATAAAAGTTATTCTATGATTCAAAGAAAAATAAAAAGAAACGCATAAACATATAGCACTTTGTATTTTTTAGATGAACCTTTTGTTTACAGTCTAAAAAAAAGCATTTTATATACATCCTATATAAGAAAGATCTGTCCTTATTTTCTAAACAATTGTACCCATAAAAAAAAATTATAGCACTTTCAACTTCAAAATAGTAGCCTAAAATTCAAGAATTTCAGCCTTTTGTACTCTCTCTCTCTCTCTCTCTTAAAAGTGAATAAAAGTTTCTTTCCATTAAAATAATGCATAAAAGATAAGTTTATAGATCAAATGATAAATTACATCCGATTGGCATGAAAATTAGCATGCATGTTAAGAACATATAAAACATATAATCCAATGGTTGGATTTTCAAAATATGAATTCAATAATAAGTTATTGGGTGATGTAATATTTTTTAGAGCTACAACACATGTAACTTGAACCCAACTCTATATTTCTTAATTCGATGTGAATTTTGACAAATCTATCATTAGATTACATTATCTTCATATATTTTTCATGCTTATAAAATTTTAAGGTGACCAAATATTAATTGTCATGTCATCAATCAATTGTTTAAATTCAAGTTTTTGTAATTTAAAATAACGCATAAAATATAAGTTTATAGATCAAATCGTAAATTACATCCGATTGGCATGAAAATTGGCATGAATGTTAAAAACATATAGAGCATGTAATCCAATGGTTAGATTTTCAAAATATGAAATTAATAATAAGTTATTGGGTGGTGTAACATTTTTTAGAATTACGTCAGGTGTAACTCGTACCCAACCCTGTATTTCTTAATTCGATGTGAATTTTGACAAATCTACCGTTAGATTACATTATCTTCATATATTTTTCATGCTTACAAAATTTCAAGGTGATCAAAGATTAATAACCATGTCATCAATCAATTGTCTAAATTCAAGTTTTAGTAGTTTAAAATAATGCATAAAATATGAGTTTAAAGATCAAACGGTAAATTACATCCGATTAACATGAAAATTGGCTTGCATGTTAAGACTATATAGAACATGTAATCCAACAGTTGGATTTTCAAAAAATGAATTCAATAATAAGTTATTGGGTGATGTAATATTTTTTAGAGTTACAACACGTGTAACTTGAACCCAACTCTATATTTCTTAATTCAATGTGAATTTTGACAAATCTACCATTAGATTACATTATCTTCATATATTTTTCATGCTTACAAAATTTCAAGGTGATCAAAGATTAATAACCATGTCATCAATCAATTGTCTAGATTCAAGTTTTAGTAGTTTAAAATAATGCATAAAAGATGAGTTCATAGAATAAATGGTAAATTACATTCGATTGGCATGAAAAATGGCATGCATGTTAAGCACATATACAACTTGTAATCTAATAGTTGGATTTGCAAAATATGAATTCAATAATAAGTTATTGGGTGGTGTAACATTTTTTAGAATTACGTCAGGTGTAACTCATACCCAACCCTATATTTCTTAATTGGATATGTGGAGTGTTGTTAGAACAAATCAGATCTCATGAAATGGCTCTAATTCATGTTTATACTATTCCCCTTCTTCTGCCTTCTCCTCCTGTCTTCACTTGCCTGAAACCTTTTTTTTTTTTTTTTTTGGGATAAGTAATGAAAAATATGTTAAAAATGCAAAAAGAGTGTCACCTAAGTGACACTATTTTTTGGGGTTGAGAAGTCAGACATAATTGGCCTGTAACATTTTTTTTGGGTTTGTAACTTTCTTGAAACACATGGGAATTCATCCAATGTCTGTATTTGACATGGCACTGTACACTTTACCAAAGTGCACATATTTTAGAAATGTATATGTTTATTAATCTTTGGTTATAGACCAATACATAGGCTATGTTAAAGTCACTAAATTTGTCCTCTTGAATATCCCCTTCCCCTAAACTGTTTATAGGTGGCATTGAGGAACATAAGAAGAGATGCTTTAAAAGCCTGCAAAAAACTCGAGAAGGTTTGAATCCCTTAATCCCCTGCCCTGCTTTTTTCACACTCTCCAGTAATTGCTTTTTGAGTCCAACCCCCACTCTCTTCTTTAAAAGTCCTTTGCTTTGTTTTACTTTTCATGCAGGAGAAAAAGCTCTCTGAAGACATTGCGAAGGACTTGTCAAGTGATTAATTTGTAGGTAACTTGATGCTTTTGAAACTTCACAAACATGGGATCAACTGTATGGAGCTTCCCCTCATTCAGCATACACAGGGACCTGATCAAGATAGGCTTTCTTTTGTATTAAATAGTATGATCACATGCTTTTTGTATGGAGCTTCCCCTCATTCAGAGGAAGACTAGTATAGATCTTGTCATAATTCTAGTTGTTTAAGTTTAAAACGAGGTTTAATTTCAGGATTTCTTTGTATATTCTATATTTTAAAGTTTGAACTTATATGAATTTTTATCTTTCAAATGATCAATTTTTAGTAATTATTGTACTATCGAAACATGATAGTTAAAAAAAATTAAATAAATAAATTAAAAATAAATAAATAATAAAATATTTCAAAAATTATATAAAATATTATAACCGATGACATAAAAATTTGGTCATAAATAATTTTATAGTGACAAAAAAGTCTCTCGCAATTTATAGAATAGCGATGCCACTTAACACCTTGCAAAAACATTTTAAGCGACAGCTAAATGTCGTCACTATTATTCCTAACTAATTGCAAGGGGTTAAAAGCCCTCACAAATAAATTTTAGCGACGGCATTAATTGTCTCTAAAAAGTATGTCGTTAATTTGAAATTCGCAAATAACTAATTGCGAGGGTATAAAGGTCTTCACAAATAGTTATTAACGACGGCTACTTGCCCTCGCTAAAAATAAGTCGTCGACTTTTCTCATCGTTTGGTAATATATTTGCGAAGACGAATTTGTTCAATAACAACAGTAAATTGCCCTCGTAAATTATCTATTTGCGAAGGCATGGTCGCAAAATCTCTTTTAGCAACAAAAACAAATACGACGGCCTTCGAGGGCCACATGCCCTCGCTAATAGTCTTTTGCGACGATATTTGAATTTTTGCGAGGGCATTTTACCCTCGCTAGTAGACTCTTTTCTTGTAGTGTTCTATCAATGTTGATAGAGGAAGTAAGTACTAATTAGTCGAATTTGATAGAGGAAGTAAGTACTAAGTAGTCTGTTGAATTATGTCAACATTATTTGTATATTTTGAGGTTGAGCAATTTGACCAGGAAGTCCCAAGCTAACTTTTGCATCAGGTACGTACGTTACATGATAAGACATATAGTACGTTACTATGTTATATAAATGCATATAATATATATATATATATATATATATTTTTATAAGAATAATATAAATATTAGATGTGGAATATTTTTACACATATGTAGTTATATTAAGTTATTATTTTTATTTCTCAAAAAAAAAGTTATTATTTTTAATTTTTTTCCTCAAAATTTTTTAATTATTTAAAATTAATATAATAAAAACAAATAATTGGATTCATGTCGAAAAAAAAAGAATTGATGAAATAAAATAAAATAAATAAATAACTTCTTCTTTATGAGTACATTCACATGATAATTTTTTTTTTTTTTTTGAGAAGGTATTCACATCACATGATAATCTACTTCCTTATAACAGACAATGCACATTAATAATATATTAATAATTTAACACAAAGTAATTAAGAAATATACCTGGACTACCTTAATTTCTTAATATTAAAGAAATTTAGGTTTCTAAGCTAACATTTTTGGGAAATATTTAATGCATTAATCCTTTTGAGGAGTTTATTTAATACAAGAGAAGTTAAAAACTTAAAATGAGATTTAACGTCATATATATATATATATATATATATATATATATATATCTTTCACTCTTGAAGTTTCATTGCGTTACAATTAACTTCTTCTTTACTATTCTCTCTGTAAGAGTTTAAATACAAACAATTCAGAATTCAATTGAGCTAAGAAAAACTAAAGCATTCATCAGTAGAAAAATTCACCACTCAAAATTTGTAAAAGTGCCTTCTGCATCTTCATTTATACTTTTAATACTACAAGCTTTTCTAATTTTCTGCACCACAAAAGCTCAAGTAAGTCGGATTGTGTACAACTTATTTGGTTAACTATTAGCTTTTATATATAACTTTTTAAAATCTCTTTTTTTTTTTCTTCACTTCTTCAAAGTATAAGTATATACATATATAAGTATAAATAAAAATGCATAAAGCACTTTAGCAGAAATTTAAATAAGCTAATATCAAATGCACACAGACAAATGTAACAATTCATCCTCGTAATATATAAATTAGATTAGATTAGATTAGATGTGTCATTGTTATATGCTTTGATAGAATGACACATCATTATTAGTACATGCATCCTCCAGAGTGAGGAACTTTTATAATATAGATAAATTAGATTAAATATATTAGATGTAACGAAAAAGTTTTTTTTTTAAAAACTTTCAAATCTCTTTCCAAATCATGATACATAGGCTAAAATGCAAATTACACCCTCTAAGTTTGACCAAACTTTATTTCAATCTATTAACTTTATTTTTGTTCAATTGAGTTCTCTAAGTTTTAAATTTATTCAATTCAAACATTTTTGTCTAATTCTGTTAAAAAATTTCTCATTAAGTATGCAATTAACTAGTGAAAAAAATATTTTGGAAAAACATTATCGCATAAAAAATCTATAAAATATTTTTATTATTTTTATAGATTTTTCATGTGAAAATAATATTTCTTAATATCAATTTTTTAACAAAAATGGGGAAAAAAAGACTTGAATTGAATAAATTTGAAACTTAGAGAATTCAATTGAACAAAAATAAAGTTAAAGAATTAAAATGAATTTCAGCCAAATTTAGAAGGTGTAATTTGCATTTTAACATACATTTTTTAGATTAGATATAATTAGATGTTTATGGGAAGAATTTTTTATTTTGATAAATACAATAAAATTTCAACATATATATAGTATCCATTATATGATTAGATATAAATTAGACGTTCATGAGAAGAAATTTTGTATCTTTATTAACTATTGTACTTTTGGGTTTCTTTCCTAATTGTGATACATTTATATGAGAAAGAAATTACAAAAATAATTTTAAAAATTTACTTAATTAATTAATTATTTTTTATTGGGAATAATTCATAAAGTTCGTTTATATTTTGTGTTTTTATTTATACTTTTTATGTAAAATAATATTATATAAGCGTGTGTATACTTAAATCACATGTTATGTACTATATGCTTTATAAGTCACATGAGTATTATATGAAACACTTTTTTTTACAATTTGGTTTCAATATATTAAACAAGATTGTGATTAAATCAATCATAAAGTGTAGATACCTGATTAAAAAAAATTATAAACTAAATGACTATATATATATATATATTATCATCACTTGAAAAATATTTTGGAAGAATTGTGAATTAATTAATTTGTTTGGGTGTTATCTATAAAATATACTTGTATTAACAATAATTTGTACATTTAGAATTTTTGAGGGGCCCAAGTAGCATAATTTATACTTTCAACTTTGCCTCCCTTCCACTCAACTTAATTATAATTTTTTAAATGTATCTCTTGATGATATAATTCTTTTATAAGTATAATTATAGTTATAATCAATATACTAATCATTTTCATATGTCAAAATTTATCTGAAAAATTCAAAGAAATTTGAGGGTTAGGCTAAAAAAAACATAAGTGCTGGTCTACTATAAAAATTAGAGCTGGTCCATTCCCTCTATAAAAGCATTGGCTGGATGGTACTCGTGGGGGGGGTGGGGGGGTTGGAAAGCCATGGAGGCTAATTAGAAAAAAGAGTTATGAGAAAAAAAAAATTGGGGAAAAACTTGTGAGAATTCATATATTAATTAACAACTGTTATTGACTTTCAAAGTTTCAACCGACATACTTTAGCACTAGAAATTAGGGAGAAATTACATTTTATCACTGTTAGGGTACTTTTTTTTTTACACCTAATTTTATTTAAGTACCACCTTCTTTTTCTTCTTCTTCTCAAAAAAAAAAAAAAGTACCACCTATTTATTTTCAAATACCACTAATAAGTTATTGGGCTTTCACAAATATTTTTTGCCCTATTATTATGTTAACCACAAATATTTTATATTTTATTATCTAAATTGGGTCATAATATAAACTATCACAAAAAGCCCAAAAAACTCATATCTTATCAAATTTTATTATTATTATTTAGTTAAGCCCAAAACCATCCCTATGAGCCCAATACACACATCCCATTCTATTTAAAGCTCAAGAATACTTATGCTTGACAATATGTGAAAAGCTCATGATTCAAGTCCATGGCAAAACAATTTTGTCAATGGAATTCAAATCCATAATCAAAGCCCATGCTTTAAACCTATGGCAATTTATTTATAAAAAGCCCAATTCTCATTGGTAACATCAAAAGCTCAATTCTCTTTGGCAACATCAAAAGCCCAATTCTCATTAGCAATATCAAAGCCCAATTCACATTGTCAATATCAAAAACCTAATTTACGTTGGCACTATTAAAAGCCCAAGCTAAATACTTGACACTATTTTATCAAAAACCCAAGGTTATTAATACCTAGCAAAATACTTTATCATAATTATTTCACTTAAAAGTCCAATAATGAATAATACTTTAAGTTCTTAAACCTATTACTATAATATTACAAGCCCATGAAATCTATAGCAATTATCTATTTTCAAAAGCCATGGCAATCATCTTATAAAAGCCCATAGAAAGTTATGATTATCTTAAACCCATGACATTTGTTTATTTATACCATATTATAAACCCATGGAATTTATATAAGAACGCAGAGTCACTATTTATCTTATACATTCTTAATATCTATTTCTAAAACTCATGATAATTATTCACCTTATTATGATTACCTATAGAAAAACCCATGAGAATATCACATTATTCCGCTATAGTGGTTGTTACCATATTTTATTTGAAACCCATGGATATTGCCTCTATTTAAAACCCATGTAAATATTATTCTCAAGAAATATTGGAAGTCATTATTTAAAAACCCCAAAGAAAATATCATTTACAAAATAATCCATGACAAAAGTTATGAGAAACTATTCAAATTATTATTTAAAGCCCATGGAAATTAATACCCAAAACCTATCATAAATATTTATTAAAGCTCACGAATACATTTCATTTTTACTAACAATTAAAGTCCATGTGGAATAAAAATCCATAGCAATATATAGTAGCTTTATCCATTTTGTAGGGCTCACAATGAGAAAACAAAAGGATAGACCCAAGTGGAGAGAACCACCAAGTCATAAGCCCACCAAAATACTCAACCCTCATGGTCAAGCCCAACATGAAGTCTCAGCCAAAACAACCCATGTATGCAAATTAACTTAGCTAGAGAAATCCATTCAGTTTTGTCTTCCGCTGAAGGTCACCTCAAGAAGCAACTAAGCTCCCAAACCAGATTAGGAGTTTGGCCACTTGTCCTAGCAGCCTCTTTGCCACTGCCAATCATGATCTAAATAGCACTAGAGGGCAAGGTTTTCAGACTCGGACCGTTCATTGAACCGTAAACGAAAAAGGTTCAAGGTTTTTAAGGTCGGACCGAGGTCGAACCGTGATGATGTCATAATTAATTTAATAATTATTTAAAATATAAATAAATATATTAAATTAGTAAAAATAAAAAATTAACTAAAATGTAAATAAATATATTCTTATTTTGACTTACAATTTCAGAGTTACTGTTTTATATATATATAGTCTTAAAATTATAAGTTCATATTTCAATCTCTAAGCCCAAATATCAATTCAATAATAATAATAGTAACAAATTAACAATAATTTAAAGATACTTTGAGTGTGGATTTGCATGGTTTTGTTTTACTAAAAAAATAAAAAGGCCATGGCGATTTCTGGAGCTATATGTCCATTGTTTCTCTGGGCCGTCATGTGATTGTAAAGCTCTGGGCCGGGCTTCTTTTGGTTTTTTCTTTTGTTTGTTTTTTCTTTTGATTAATATACTTCTGCCACTTCAGTAAAAAACAAAGATACCTTGCGTGTCCTACTCTTCCCTACTCCCTATGATGCATTATCACTCTGACAGACTCAACAACACCACCACAAATTTGACAAACAAAGCATCACTCTCCACCACATATTTTAAAACCACCAAATTATATAATCGACCAAAATCAAAAGAGAACAGAAACTAGAAAAGCAAATCTAACATTTGCAAGAAATAGCACACGGATTCTTCGTCCATTTGCAAGAATCAGCACACGTTTTCTCCCAAATCAATTTCAGCCTCCAAAGCAACGGCAAGGTATTGAAATCATCTATCTTCAAATCAGCTCTAGAAGTTTCAGAGACACAAGCCTTGAAGAAAAGAGTTTCAAATGGCAGCCAAACTTTAGCTTCGTCCACAAAGACCTGAATTTGTGCTTTCTTTTCTTCGTCGTCTTCTTCTTTTTTGTGTTTTTTTTTTTTTTTTATCCTTACAAATCAATGGTTCCAGATCTGAAAAAAGAGGAACCGTGCTAACCGTAGAAACCGACCACGGTTCTCAGAACCGTATGGTTCGACCCGGGTCGAACGGTTTCATGCTTTTATCTCATAGAGGGGTTCTTAGGGTTAAAAGAACCGTAATAGTGAGAGGTTCACGGTTAATCGGGTCGGACCGTACGGTCCGATCCGGGTCTGACAACCATGCTAGAGGGTGGGTTGACACCTAAAAGCTAATGGGCAATAAATACCCTTCTTCTCCAAATTCTGACCCAGACCTCCAAGCTCATGAAATCCCCAACTAAATAGTTTATTTTATTACTAAAAATGTATGTAACTGATTCATGAACCAAGCCCATGAATCCTAAAGGGAAAATTTTGGGAACATGTGGTTTGGAGGGCATAAAGGGATCTCCAATAAAACACTCTGAAGTGGGCTTAAACTTTGACACTTGGCTTGGGGTGTTGAATCCTACTTTCTAGGGTCCAAATCTCAGTTGCAATACTAGGATTCTTCCTTAATACTTGCCTTAATCCCATTGGTTGAACATAATCTCAGAAATCTTAGCATTTAATGCAAGATTACCCCAAATACTCACCATGTGTCATATTACCCAAAGTAGCAAAGCAGCCCTAGAAGAAAATCTTCCATTTATGGCCAAATATTAGGATAATTAAGTTTGCTATTCTGCCTCCTGATCATTCCTACGTTTTTGGACTTTTGCTAATTAATACCTCCCTAAACTCCACTATAAAAGGGTGTTCGGGGGCCTTTTCGGTTGCTCGGTGATGAGAATGCAAAATGTCATATTTTTCTCCCTTAATGTTTAGTATTTTATACTTATTTGGTGCCTAAATGTACTCATTATTATTATATTTTGATTTAGGATGCAAATGGAGGCGTTAAGTGCAAAGCGTAGCTAATTGGGCGATTCTGGATAGCTTGACATCACTTCGTAATCTGAGCATAACTCTCTCATCTGAGCTCCGATTAAGATAATTTAAGATTATTGGAATGCCAAGACAAAGCTCTACAACTTTCATGTTTTGAGTTTTGAGAGATATGGGGCACATCAAGGTCGAAATTGGGCTTGAAATTGACCTGCACTGTTGACGTTCTGGAACATTCCTTAGCCTGCAATTCTAATACGCGGACCTGATGCGGTTTATTTTTGGAAGTTTCCAAATCTGGTGCACGAAATTTCCAGTTGAAAAACACCACTTTCTTAGTTATATTAGGACTTTATTTTATTTTTAATATTTTTCGTTAATTAGTCAGATTTGGATATTATTATTTAGAATATTTTTAGGAGATTTTGTAGGCTTGGGAAATAGGGAATTAACATGTAAAAGGGGGAGGAGAAATTAGATTGGACACACACACGCCTCTCTCTCCCCTCTTCTCTAATTTTCTCCTTTAAGTTTCTGTCATGGCCCTGCATGGCTAAAACTTTTATACCTGGTTGAAGGAAACTGAAGCCTTGGAATCAATAAAACTGTGAGATCTAATTTGTTTTTATTGTTCAATTTATGCTTTGAATATCAGATGTTCTTCTGTGTCTATTTTCATGATTGTCTCGTTTAATTATTAGGAGGCCTACTAGTTTATTATTCGTTGCAATCTACTGCTAGGTTAGATATCAAATCCGTAATTGTTTGATCTCTAAAATTTGTGAAGCAACCAAGATTTAATGATTTGCTGCGTCAGAAATTATTAGATTTTAGGAAGAATGCTCGACTAAATTAAATGCAACCATTTGTGTTTGTGTTGTTTAGCTTCATCGATCTCTCTAGTTCTTAAGGCTGCTATTGAATTAAACCTTTAGCGCTTGTCTTGGGTTGTTTAGTAGTAAGGGTTTATTAGATCGCTTGTTTTCTAATTATGAATAGTGTTGCCTTCCATGAGAAGAGCTTTTGTATGAAATATTTGTGCCTTCTAAGAGAATGGCTTTATGTAAGATAGATTTGGGCCTTCCATGAGAAGGGTTTTGATACAAGATTTTGGTGCCTTCTAGGAGAATGGCTTTAGTATTAAAAGTTTATGCCTTCCATGAGAAGGGCTTTGGTATGAGATCTTAGTGCCTTATAGGAGAAGGACTTTTATAAGAGAGGTGGAGAATAGTATTGATATGTGTTTATGGGCAACAAAACAGTAGGATTTTAGAGTGAGAGAGTATAAGAGTGGAGTTTAGAAGAGTTGTAGTGTGTTACATGTAATGGTGTAGTAAATGTGTATAAGATTGTGTAAGAGATGTTTAGAGATATAGGTAGCAAGATAAATGTATTTTCAAAATATGGAGAGTGAGAGAATGAGTATAAGAGAGTAATAGAGTTGTAGTGTGTTTAGCCAAGCTGCTGGGATTTTTTGCTGGAGGATATATGAGGGCTTATGAAGGTCATTTATGAGCTAAGGGCTGGAGAGTTTAGTTCCTAATTTGGAAACTAAAAAATCAGAAGCTAGGAATTTCATTAAGAGCTTAAGAAAATAATTAGAGGGGGTGAGAAGTTTATGAAAGGGTTGTTCTTCTCTATTGTTGTCCCCCTTTGAGGTGTTGATGTGGGTTCTATTTAGAGTTGAGTTTAAGGGGTATTTAGCAAAGAATATCAGCCAAAATCTGTCTTAATCAGCAATATATTTTCAGAGAATCCATCTTAAGATTTTGTCAAAAAAGGTATGTTTAGCTTTAAGGCATTCTTGCTGTTTTGGGTAATATTTGCTGGGGAAAGAGTAGCAGAAAATGAAAGTATTTTAGCAAGAAAAAGATAGTTTCTTCAGTTGGTTTTGGTTTTTAGCCAAATGAGCAAAAATCAGTAATGCTCAGGCTGTTGGGTCAGCTGTCACAGCTGTTCTGAAAAGGTTGTCCCAGCTTTCATAAGACAGTTGTCATAAGACAGCTGTTGCTTTGGGCAGAAGCAGATGAAGTCAGATGGGTGATTTTAGACAGCTGGAAAGGACATTCAGCATTTATTTCATAGATTTGGCTGAAAATGGTAAGATCTCTTTTAAGGGTATCTTGTTATTTTGGGTATAGCAGCTGGCTGCTGGGATTTTAGCATTAAATGGTTGGTGATATCACTTCCAGCTAGGTGTCAAGTGCTGAGCACACTGCTAGTGTTATACTGGAAATGTTTCCTTTTTTGGGTGTTTGTATTTTTGGTCCAAGGTTCTATTACAACACGTTTTTAGTAAGTAGTAGACTAATTGGTTGATAGTGAAGTTTTAGAGATCTAGTTAAGGTCTCATTGTGTTGTGACTTAATCTTGGTGAGCAAGAAGAGCATTTAATGCTCTGCCCTAGCAACTGACAAATGAATATTTGGTCTGATTTGGCAGATAGTAGCTAGATATTAGAGATTTCATGAATAATCTATATATTTGAATATTAAAGATAGCCAATCAGATTAGGCCATGTGTTTGAGTTAGATTTTAGCTGAAAGTAGTAATGTAGTTTATGTAAAATAATATAATAAAGTTTCTAAATTTGTACAGGAAAAGCTGGAGGTTGAATGAAGAGGTATTTTCTCAACAATTAGATGGCTGTAGATATTGAGTATTTGTCATATGATGAATATTAAGTTTTAGGAAAAAAGTAATGGGGAATTTTATCATTTTAAGTGCTATGTGATAAGATATGCTTACCATATGTTACCCGCTACACACGGACTCGTCAAAGTTCAGGGAGTTGGAAAAGACATGCCAAGCAATATATTTCTTTTATCAATTTTAAACTGCTAGAGCTTTACTGAATATACCTCTTGGCCCTCCAAACCACGAGTCCCAAGGTTTCCCCAAAGAGACTCATGAGTTTGGATCACAAGCCGAAGATAAGATGACATACCTTGAGTTTTGTTGTCATTTTGTATAAATATGGGCTCTTGTTGGAGAAGCCGCTTTCCATGAATATGAGAAAGGTAATATGGGCCGTGAGTTTTGATTCATTGTGTGAGCCCGATCCACATGTTGATGTTGATGATATCATGAGTTATCATCCAAATTGATGAAAAGGAAATGTGGAACATGAATCCGCCTCTTGAAGTAAGGATCTCACTGGTCATGTGAGCCCAATCCATGTAGTTGAATGAGAAATGAGCTTATTTTGGGCTTTAAATAGATTTACCCAAAAAAATCAATAATATGTTGATGTGGCATGGGTTGCCAATGTAGTAGTGCCATGTGGGGCGAAAAAAGAGCCCTCAACAAAGGGTAAGCACATCAGCCCACAAAACACACACCAACCCCTCTGAAATTTCTGATTTTCTTGTCACTTTGCTTGTAGTTTAACTCTCCCTATGCTCATAAATCATTCCCTTTAGCCTATACTCACTTAGCCTCAAACATTCCTTTTCCTTTTCTGCATATCCTAAGCCCATAAATGCTTCCTAATCAATCATGAACAACCCTTTACCTATTAAAGAATTAGTTTTAGCATTAACTCTATCATACCATCAAAAGCTTACATACCCACTCACTCAAAATATCCTATTGCTACCCTACTCATGCCCCATATATACATTCCTCAAGAATCTTAGTTCAATATCTGCTGCACTGAGCTGGAGTCTTTCTCTCCCTTCATTCCATCCTATTTTTTTCTCTCTTACTTGTAATTATAAAGCCTTTAATCCTTTTCTATTGCTATTATAATGAAAGCCGTAATGTCTTGGATACTATGGAAGTTTTCCCTCATGTTGACTCTATAATAATAAAGAAACTATGTGATTTTTGATCATGTAAACACACTTATTAATCTGTCAGACGTCTATCGCTGGAGGTCTGTCATATTCACTACTGGACATTTTTTCCTCTTGTGTACTTGTTATAATGGGCTCACTTTTATATTATCCAACTATGAAGGAAATGCATAATTTTTACTATGCAAATTCATTTATCAATTCTCCAGGCATCTACCGCTGGATGTTTCTCTTGCTTACTGCTAGTCTATTATTTAAGCACTTGTTGTGGTGAGCCATCCTTTGTGTTAGCTTATCTTTGCAGGAGGTAATTTTGGGGCCTTATTATAATCTTTGTTGGATACAACCTAAACCATGAGCAAAATGAGCTTTTCACACTTCACTGATAGCGTTTAGGCCATGTTCCAAACCTAAAGTCGAGTCTCGATCTTGACTTCCCAAATATCATGTGAGCAACAAACGAAAAACGCCCCCAACAACCACCTTAAACTATATCCCCTGATTATACTTTGTACCATAAACTTTTTGAATACAGGTTTTGCATTTTAAACTATGACTTTTGTTACACTTTACACCTCGACGTTAAGTTTTATGTTAACTTGGATGGAAAATATGGCACTAATTGAAAAGACCTAATTGCCCTTATTCTTAATGCTTTAAAAATAAAAGATAAATTGCACTTTATCACCCTAAACTATAATCTTGATTATACTTTGCACCATAAATTTTGAATTTATATCCAAGTTAACAGAAAACTTAAGGCCGGGATGCAAAGTGTAATAAATGTCATAATTTAAGATGCAAAACGAGCATTCGAAAAGTTAAAGAGTGTAAAATATAATATAAGATATAATTTATCGTGGTGAAATATAATTAAATTTTATTTATTTTTATACTCACGTGTGTGTTTTGAGTTTATCTAAGTTTTAAAAAAAAAATACTGATCTCTTTTCCTATGTTTTAGACAAAGTACTACTTTATCGATACTTATAGTGACGCTTGGAGTAAAAATTTCTACACTTCTGTAATTTAAATAAATAAATAAAAAAGGCTTCTGGCTCTGGTTTGTTGGCGCTACTCGAACTCCTATGGTACGGAAAAATAGAAAAGCTTGAAGTATGAAAATTATGAAGAATTTACTCAAAAAAAAAAAAAAAATTTATGAAGAATATAGAATAGTGAAGAATTAGTTTATGGTAAGGCAATGAAAGTAAGATTCTCAAAAATATTTGAAGGCACTAATACATTTAATAATATCCCCAAAAATGTTAGCTTAGTAATTTATATTATTTTAATATTAAGAAATTAAGGTAGTCCTAGGGTATTTCTCTCCAACTTTCCATTTGGTAAACTTAATGGATTACCTTGTCTTAATAGATTATTAATGTACATTATCTTTTTTTTTCTTTTTTTGTGAAGATGTAGGAGAATTTAACTAAGATTAGTTGCATATCGTAAAGCATACAGTACGATAATTAATCAAATTTCTTTGGGTAGTTAATCCAATTACCAAATAATTTAGAGACTTTTCACCCTTAACGAGCTAAATAATTTAGCCTCCTACTTGGGAAGCTAATGTGCTTATTCTGTTATAAGGAACTAGCGGATTAATTAATGTCATGTGAATGTACTCCAAGTTTATATATATATATATATATATATATATAAAGAATTTCAACTTATGGCATCCGCTCTTGATAATAGTTCTTTATCATCAGACCAAAATACCAATCGATTTTTGGTGTAGGTGGAAATTGAACCCCAAATCTCTTATTCAACCATCATAAACTTTACTAGTTGAGCTAACTGAAACCCACAACTTAAAGCTTAATATATAAAAGTTGGATTCTCCCGATTAGGGGATGCATGCCATGGTGACATATGTCACTTTGTCCAAGCATATGACTATTACATGTGTCAAAATTCTTATGATCCATTTTATTGTGAGAAAGACAATAATAAAGATACTTAATTTTGTTTCTAAACAAAAAATTCACTTAATTTCTTCTCATAAACGTCTAACTATATCTAATCAAATTAAATGTCTCACAATTTGGAAAGATGTTAAAAAATATTTTTTTTGTTATTGTTTTTTACTTTTTCATCACATCTAATATATTTTAATTTATATTATAAAACCTGGATCCATTACAAAAGTTTGATCCTTACCACTAGATGATGACGAAACGACACATGTCATTTTCTTCCCATAAATGTCTAATTATTTCTTGTTCTTCTTCTTTAGAAACAACATCTAATTATATCTAAGAAAAAAAAAATAAAGACACTTAATTTCTTCTCGTAAACATTTATCTATATTTAGTCTAATTAAATCCATCATAATTTGAAAAGAAATCCAAAAGTATTTTTTAGGGTAAACTACATATTTGGTCCTCAATCTTTACGCCATATGTCAATTTGGTCCTTAACATTTCAAATGTGTCAAAATAGTCACCGCCGTTAAGTGATGGATGGAAAATGCTAATATGACTAACAGCCAAAATAAAGCATACTTTTTTAGGCCACATAGACTACCATGTGTACTGCCACATTAGCATAAATTTAAAAAAAAAAAAAATGTAGATCAAACAAAATCCCTAAATCTCAAACAAATATCTTTGATTCCGCCTCACTAAAACTTGATGACAAATTCAAAGAACATTAATAGAAAACAAAATCTAACACAAAAATTCCAACTTGAGCATAAATGCGTAATAACAATCATCCATAAATGTTTTTAAATCAAATGGGTAATTGTTAAAAAAATTTCAATCTTTCCATCAGAGTTTCCGCCAAAAAAGAAGAAGAAGAAGAAGTAATACCCAAATGAATGAAGAAATTGGAGTTTTTTCTTAACCAAAAAAAAAAAATTGTTTCTTTTCTTGTATTTTCTTTGGAACCAAACGTAGTAGAATCAGTACTAAAAATTTGAAAAGGTAAATATGGAAAGTGAAAACGCAGGGGTGACAAAGGTAGAGAGAATATTCACTAAGAAAGGAGAAAGAGGAGATCATCAAATAGCCTAAGCCTCTAGTTCAGTCCTCACTGTGATAGACCCAACAAGTAGTCTCACCTCTATGTACTCACGCCACAACTTTACAACAAAACCCAACATAAAAATTGGGCTATTCAACTTACAACCATAAACAAAATGACTTCATTGCACGCCTCTTATATCAGGTAGTCCCCACCAAATGATGGACAATAAATTTTGGGACAGTGATTGTGGTTTTTAGGATGCCATTGCGAAAATAGGATGACAGAGAGAAAGATAGAGCAATCCCTAGGTTGTTATTTTGCTAATTAATGGGGACAGTAGATTGAGAGGTTCCATTCTTTGGCAAGGCGGGGAGATGGGGATTGATTAAGGATGGGAACAGAGAGAGAGAGATTTTTATTTTGTGTTAATTTAATCTTTAATGATGTGGAAATCTAAGTGTTAATTTAATGACGTGGTTTCTTTTAAGGTTCCGCTGATGTGGTAGTCCATGTAGCAGTTATGAGGCAAAACAATTATACTTTATTTTAATTGTTAGTCACGTCAGCATTTTTCATTCATCACTTAACAACAATGACCATTTTGTCCCAATATCAAAAAGTCAGGAACCAAATTGACACATTTGAAAGGTTAAGAACCAAATTGAAATATGACGTAAAGATTAGGGACCAAATATATAGTTTACCGTATTTTTTATTCTACTTTATTTTTTCATCACATAATTTTAAAACTGTATATACGTAGCAAGAAAATATGTGACATTTATCTGAAATTTAGATATTGAATTTTTACCATAAGTTTTAAATCATATCACATTTATATATATGAAAAATGTATTTTTATTTTTATTTTTTTTATTAGAGATAGAGAAATTAGATACAAGTTATGAAATATTACATATCTATTAAATTAAGGTTAATTGCAGCTCTCAAAAACAAATTTCCTAGCTTTGTCACTAATTGCACCAGATATAACTTGAACTTAACCCTAATAATATACATATTAGACATAAGATAATATCATCATTGTATATTTACAATTTTTTTTGTATACGTATATATAAAAATATTTAGTTATATTAAATTATTTTATTTTATATTCATTTAATTATATTAAATTAATAAAATTGAAATAAATATTAGATTCATGTCGAAAAAAAAATAAATATATTAATATATATTGATGAGTACATTCACATGACATTAATCTAGTTCTATATGGTAGATAATGCACATTAATAATCTATTAACCCGAAATAATCCATTGTGAAGTTTCTTTTTTTGGTGGTTTCTAGTTTCCACACCAAAAGTTGGAGAGAAAATACCCATGATGCACATTAATATATATTTTTTACTCATTTAGATATATTAAATTAATAACATCCCCTCAAAAAAAATTGATAACATAAAAATAATTAATTAGATTCAAATCAAAAAGTAAATAATTATTTTAAGTTATGACTCTTATGAGTACCTTCACATGACATAAATCTAGTACCTTATAACATATCATGCAAATCAATAATCTATTAACACATAGTAATAATCCATTATGAAGTTTCTAAACGTAAAGTTATAGAGATACTATCCCAAGATGAGGACTACCTTAATTTTTTAATATTAAAGATATAACTTACTAAGCTAAGGGCACGTTTGGTATATTGAATGTGAATTACAACAGAAATGGTAATCTTTATTATTGGGAATAAAATGTGTTGTAATGAAATAACTAAACTTATTTATTAGTTTGGTTATGAATTGTAACATTAGAATAAAACTTAACATCTGTAAGGACTAGATTTGAATCCCCGACCCAAAAGGTAATTGGATTCAAGCCCAATAAGCCCAAAATAATAAATTTGTAGAAAGTGGGTCGAAGAACTGGGGTCTAATGAATGAAACAACAACTAGACTTGGTTTATAAGACAATCAAACAAAATAAGAGTATGTTCGAATAAGAAAATTTGTCCTCAACACAATCCGAGGAGCTCTACTCTTGTATATATCGAATGATAATGGTTACAGAAGTAGTTCAGATTCTTTCAGTCTCCCCCATTCCCTTTTTTCTCTCCTACTTTATTTACTACCTTTCCCTTTCATCTTCACCATCCACGTGTAGGTCAGATTTGTTGGTATTGATCTTTATCCCATCAACCATTTCCCAAAGTTCTTAGGTAATAGCTGTAAGGCTGAAAACCACTGTTCAGGTATCACTTCCTCATTAATGCAGCCAAAGTGTTAGTTGTAGGGCATTTAATGTGGAGGTAGCAGCTTTTCCTAGAGATATTTCATGGCCACACTCTTCTCTGTTTATCTTTAGTACTTATCTTCCTCCATGGAATGGTCTAAAAGGTTGCCCTTGTCGGTAAATCACATCTTCAGACCTCAACATTGGGTAGCCAAGAAGGAACTCATCGTCGACAAAGCTTCCTGGACTACTATGACCAACATTGTTCTCTTCACAAATTACCATAGGCCCCTTCGACAATACTTTCCCCTCTTCGGATGATTTCTTATCCTCGGCTTGGGCCTCAAGCCCACCACATATGTGGACGTGCATTCTTGGGCTTTCTGCCCCTACAATAGCCCCTCAAAATTCTGCTTTCTGGCTCCTCGGGTAGAAAGGAGGATTTTGATATCCTCGGGATAGTCTTAGGCCTATCACGTCTTGTCTTATGATGGCACAGGCACCTTTTTAACTACACAAGGCACGCTCCTGACACTTCGGAATCCGAGGCGTGCCTTCATTAAATTTATGCAGCCCCTTGTCCCCCACGATCTACGACTTGATGCAAATCTAATAGTTGAGGATTCCGCTGGAAAATGGACGGGATTTCTCCCGCTCGTAATTCTTACTTTGATATAAATACCTTTTAATTCAATCATTCATACTGCTTTGGCATTCGTTTCGTTTTAGCACACATACCTTGAATCTGAAAACCTCTCCAACTCATTCGTGTCCCTATAAATTCTAGAAACTTGTCCGAGGACACCTTTATTTTTTCCGTAAGTCTTCTTGAACTTTTATCTTTTATTTTCCTATACAATCATTTTTTTCTTTTTGTGTCTTCTCCTCCTCGGCTCTATCTCCTTTTCCCAATTTGTTCAACTTTTCTCAAATTTTTCTAAGGATTGGTAGATTTAAGTGTTTGGTTGACTCTGCGGAGTTATTAGAAAATTTCAAAATCTAATATAGGATTCCTCCAACGGTAGCTATTAGGTATTGTGCAGAAGGGCAATGGTTTGAGGATAGAAAAGAAAGGGAAGTAGCTATCCCCATGATAGCCTTCATAGAGGGGGGGGGGGGTATGAGAATCCCTATGGGTATTGTGACTAGGGATTACCTTAGATCTCATAGGTTAGCCCCAACTCAGTGTGCCCCCAATATGTTTATGATTTTGGGGAGTACAGAAGCCCTCAATGAAAAAAAAATGGGCTTAGGGTTAACCCACCACGACGTCAACTGGGTTTACAATCTCCACCATCTTACCGAGCAGGGGTATTACCTAAAATCTAGGTACCTCGAGGTCAGACTTATTCAATGCCTCCCAGAGTCCAACAAAAGTATGAAAAAAGGACTTTTTGATACTGTTAAGGGAATGGCACGATGGCCTCCCTTGTCGGACAAGGGAGGGGAAACCAGGTGGGGCTCTAGGTTTAGATGTTTAATTTCAAAATCACCTCCTCTAAGTTATATTATACTAATGATATTCCCTTTTTTTGTTTTTTTGATTGATTTTGTAGATCCACAAGCGGCCGTGCCTCATTTCCACCTGGTAAACCAAGAAGGTTTGGACAAAATCTTAAGAGCCAAGGTGTTCGTACATAGTGCGGTCAGATGAGAGTCGTTCATCTTATCCTCGGCTACGACCCCATATCAAAGAGTTTCTAGGCACCCAAGTGTGTCATTAAAACTAAGGATCCGCCGCTATAGAGAATCAGTGTTGCTGCGCCGGGTTTCCTAGCCAGTGGTCCAATCCTAGAGGGCGTTCACGTTACAACCCCTATTTTCGAAGGCGTACCTATAGTAGGGACCTCTTCCTCCCATCCAGTGATTAAGGAAGGGGAAGAAGAGAAAGAAAAAGAAGAAGAAGAGGTTGTTGAGCTGTTTAACTCTGAGGACGGTTTCGATGTATTTAACCGACCATTATCTTCAGAGACCACTTTGGGTGATCTCGGCCACTCCTTCACAGCTCAATCCAGTCAACAACAAGGAGACGACCCCCATCAAGATGACATGGGTATTCAACGCAAGCCGAAGACCAGTTTTCTGGACTTGATAGAATCTCAGTAAAAAAGAGACGCACCCGGGAAAGCAACTAAAAACAAGCCTCCTCCTCCTCCTCAAAACAAACTTCCTTTTCCTCTTCAACCTGCCCAGCCCCTCTAACTTGAACCTGCCAAATTGAAGAGAAAAAGAGATGCAAAAGTCAAGGAGGTGATGGATGCTGGGAAGAGTCACCTCGCCTAAGAAGAAGAGGCCCAGAGGATAGCTAAACAGTCCAAAGTGGGGCAAAGCAACGTTGAGAAAAGGAGTGATCCTCCTGCACCTCTAGTATGGACCTTTGCTCCCATGTTGGATGGGGAACCCTTGCTAGCCGATGCCTCCATCCGCAACTATCAAGGAGGGAAGGCCCTCTATGTGGTCGATGTGGTGGAGCAAGGCTTGTTATTCCCTAATGACATGGAAAAATTAAGGAACTTGAGGAGGCACGAGGTCTTCCTTAGTTTGAAGAAGTACTTAGGCATGGTAAGGCTTTTAACTTAGTAGTTTTTTTTTTTTTTTTTGTTCACCTTATGCTCTCAATTTACCTTGAGTTTCCCTTCCTTGACAGGCTGTTGAAGCCATATTTAGGGCAGAAAAGGTAGCCAGCTCCTACCATAGACAAATGAAGGAAGAGGAGGCTAGGCACAATGCAGCTATTGAAGCCTTTGGGGTTGCTGATAAGACTATCAAGGACCTCAAAGAAAAGCTGCTGGAGGAGGAGAGGGAGAGAAAAAGTGCTGCTGTAGCTTTGGAAGGTGCTGAGAGGCAAGTCGAGAACCAAAGAGTTCTCTTACACAATGCCAAAGACCAGCTAGCTGCTGCCAAAGCGCAAATTACTACTCTCAAGAAAAAATTAGAGGAAATGGGGAAGGCCAAAAATGATGCTGAGAGGGCCCGGAAGAAGCAATGAAGGCTCGAGAAGAAGCAGAGAGGGCTCAGGAACAAGCTAAACAGGATGGATATGACATAGAGGTGGCAGAGACTGAGGCCAACCTTAGGGCCGAGGTCCCAGGGGTATGTAGGCTTTACTGCTCCCAAGTATGGGATGAAGCCCTAACCAAGCTGGGGTTGAGGCTTCATCTATACTTAGGAAGGTAGAGAATGCGTACTACCACCCTACCATCCAAGTGTCTGTTCCTTCTGGCTCGGGGGCTGGTACTGCATCCAAGGTGGTAGAGGAGAGCACAGATAATGCTACCAATGCTCCAATTTCTTTTGATAAGCTTGCCGAGAAGGCCGAGCATTCTGGAGTAATAGAAAAAGAGAAGAACATTACTCAAGAAGTAGCCCACAATGCTGTGAAGCCTTTAGTTGATACCCAAGTTCCTCCTATCGAGAAGAAAGTTCCTGAAACAATGGAGATTGTCCTAGCTTCCCTTACTGTGCCTATTAAAGCTGATCTGGCAAGCAAAGACCCTGAAGCCCCTAAAGCAGCTTCTAACCAGCCTGTCCATGGACCTCCCAAGGACAAGATTGTAATGAAGCAGAAATAAATTATAGTGTAATAGTTTTTTTTTTTTTTTTATTTATATGTTTTACTTATAAACCTTTTTTTTTATTATATAAATTTGTAATCAAATTACTTCTTTTGTACTCCACCTATTTTGTTTTGAGGTTTAATTTAATGAAATTCATGCGTGTTTGCTTTGTTCCAATAATTTTCATGTTAATGTTGACATAATTTATACCTTATACTGTAAAGTTGTTATTTACTACTATGTATTTTTGTTGGCTTTTATTCCGTGACAAATTTGTTTGTAATTATTGTTCAATCTTTTGTACCCTGTATTTATTGTGGGATTTGATTGTAAGAGTTGTGTGATAGAGAGAGAGTGTGAAGACTCAAGCAATTGAAGACTAAAGTGTTCTCGCAGGAATCTCGCGACTAAGCATCCCGCGAAGTGACTTATGTGCCTTGCACATGATGGAATGCAAAGAGTCAGGCCAGGATGGAGACAGCTGTGTCTCGCGAGTACCTCGCGGGTAAGGCCTTCCTGCGAGACACCCGCGAGACATTTTGTTCTACCAGCCTGTCCATTCTGATACACACTTTCTGTGCCTACACTATTTATACCCACATTACCCACAAATGTTAAGGAGTGCTTCTGAGAGAAAACCCTAGCCAAACACCTTGAGAGTTAGAGATTGTTATACCCACAATCCTCTACACATTTGCCTGTTAAATTTCCTTAACTCTTACCGCTCCATTTCCATACCATTGAGAGGTTGATGGCCCAAACACTTACCATACCCTTTCAGAGTGTCAAGTGAAGTTTTGGTGCTGTTGGGAAGCATTGGAAGAAGCCAAGGATGGTAGATGCAACATGGAGCTTGTTGCGAGATCCGGAGAGCTAGATAAGACACGGTTCCAAGAAGCCTTGTTGGAGTAGGAGCTTGGAGGGTCTAGGTACATTAGGTAGATTAGGCTTGGAGGGTCTCTTGCTAACCCATGTATCCCAACTGATTGTCTAGTGGATCGATTATCGCTTGGAGGGCGGCGGAGAGGTTTTTCGCCGAGTTCTTTGGTTTCCTCTTCGATAACACATTTGCGTGTTATCTTGTGTTTGCATCTTTCTTCTCTACTCTTTTACTTTCCATTTTACTACTGTGTTGCTTTTATTATGGATTAGAGTAGCTTGTTTGTTTGTTCACTCGCTTTTACACTATTCCGCACTTAGTATTAAGTTAGTGTAAAATCAATCGAGCCATTACTTTTAATTGGGGGTCTAAACAGCTATTGTGTTTTCAACACATTTTCGAGCTTTCATATCCAATACTTAATAAATGTAATAATAAGACCAAATTCTTCTCTCTAACTTGTATAGGTACTTGGAAAGTGATTCTATCAGACATGGTCAGCCATAAAATAGGTTAAAAATTACTAAGTCCACAATAATTGTTAAAACACGCCTCTGACCTCAAAGTCTAGACATTACAGCAGAGTGATTAAAGACATCATTCTTAATAAACTTTACTAATCTTAAGGAAATGCTCAAATGTTGACCAAATAACAAATAAGTCCAATGTACCTTAAAATGCTTTAAGTGATGCTCATGATCTTGTATTTGTTTACGTCTTTGTTGCATGTGGACAAAGCATATGATCCGAGGAGCCATACATGGCCAATATCCTGTATGATTCTTAGGAAGATAATTTGAAGTGTTAATTTCCCCAAAGCTTGTGGTCCGAGGAATCAGGCAAGACTTAGGTTCTGTTTAATACTTAGATAGATGTCAGAAGTTATTAATTTCCCCAAAACTTATGGTCCGAGGAGCCAAGCAAGACTTAGGTTTTGTTTAATACTTAGATAGATGTCAGAAGTTATTAATTTCCCTAAAGCTTATGGTCCGAGAAGCCGGGCAAGACATAGGTTCTGTTTAATACTTAGATGTCAGAAGTTATTAATTTCCCCAAAGCTTGGGGTCCGAGGAGCCAGGCAAGACTTAGGTTCTGTTTAATACTTAGATAGATGTCAGAAGTTATTAATTTCCCCAAAGCTTATGGTACTTAGGTTCTGTTTAATACTTATCAAGTAGACAAAAGCACACAACAAATAATCATAACAAGTCAAAATATAGTCAAGACTGCTTTCATTAATAATAATACATTTTCAGGTCGTTTACATTCCAGGGATGGAGTACAGTTTTTTCATCTAGATATTTCAGATAATATGCACCTATTCCTACCACTGAAGTGATGCGGTATGGTCCTTCCCAATTAGGTCTCAACTTTCCCCAAGCTGGGTTCTTAGCAGTGCCCAAAACTTTTCTTAGCACCAAGTCTCCTGGTGCGAGTGGCCTCAGCTTCACATCGGCGTCATACCCTTATTTGAGCTTGTGTTGGTATTAGGCCAATTGGACCATTGCATTTTCTCTTCGTTCTTCAATTAAATCATAACTCTTCCCTAGTAGCTCATCATTATTGCTTGGAATGAAAGAACTCGTTCTCAATGTTGGGAAGTCGGTTTCAAAAGGAATGACAGCCTCGGCCCCATATGTCATCGAGAAAGGGGTCTCTCCCGTTGATCGGCGAGGTGTAGTCCGATATGTCTAGAGGACGTGCGACAACTCTTCCACCCATTTTTCCTTTGCATCATCTAATCTCTTTTTGAGCCCATTGACTATGACCTTATTGACAGCCTCGGCCTGTCCATTTCCTTAGGGATAGGCTGGAGTGGAATATCTATTTGCAATTCTCAGATCATAACAGTACAACCTGAAGGCCTTGCTATCAAATTAAAGGCCATTATCTGTGATGAGTGTGTGAGAGACCCCAAATCGAGTAACAATGTTTCTCCAAACAAATTTCTTAGCATCTACATCCCTGATGTTAGCTAATGGCTCAGCCTCAACCCACTTGATGAAATACTCTATGCCGACTAACATATACCTTTTATTCCCTGCTGTCTTAGGGAAAAGGCCTACAATGTCCAAGCCCCATTAAGTGAACGGCCAAGGGCTGGGAAGAGGATTGAGGAATCCTCCTGGTGGATGTTTGGTGCAAACTTTTGGCATTGGTCACACTTTTTAACATACTCTTGTGCTTCCTTTTGCATGCTCGGCCACCAATATCCTTGAGTAAGGGCTCGGTGAGATAAAGATCTTCCTCCTGTGTGACTTCTATAAATTCCTTCATGTAGCTCTTCCAGTAGTAATTCTGATGCCTCAGGATGTATACACAGTAAATATGGCCCAAAAAAGGAACGTTTGTACAACTTTTGATCCTTGGACTTTTTTAGCCTTTCTTCGCACTTTTTTAGCCTCTGACTTCTCTTCGGGCAAAATGTCATTTTTAAGAAACAACACTATAGGATCCATCCAGCTCGGCCCCACCCTGATTTGATAGATCTAAACCACATCATTTTTTACCACAGTTGGCTTGCATAAATCTTCAACAAGTATGACCTGAGGCAAGTCTTATGCCGAAGAGGTGGCAAGGGTAGCCAAGGAATCTACATGTGTGTTTCCACTCCTAGGAATATGTGACAAGTTAAAAGATTCAAACTATGATTGTAAGTGTCTCACCTGACTCAAATACTCCTGCATTTTCGCATATCTGGCCTCCAATTCACCCTTCACTTGACCCACAACTAACCTTGAGTCCAAGAACATCTCTACTGTCTTTCCTCCCATTTTCTGAACCATAGCCATTCCTTCCAATAAAGCCTCATATTTAGCTTCGTTATTTATGGCCATGAATCCCAATCTTAATGATTTTTCAATGGTAATTTTCTCAGGTGATACTATAACTAGCCCCACTCCAGATCCTCTATGGTTGGCTACACCATCAACATATACTTGCCAGTATAAAGTGTCTTGCGGGGAGATCATGCCAACCAATTTTCCATCCATGTCTTGCTTCACTGCCTTTACTTCTAATGTAGGTTCAGCGAAATCAGCTACTAGATCGACAAGGACTTGACCCTTTATAAAAGTTGGAGGCATGTACTTGATGTCAAAAGCCCCTAGAACCGTGCCCCATTTAGCAATCCTCCATGTATAATCAGCACTTCAGAGTACAGACTTGAGTGGAAGCTAGGTTAGGACAACAATTGTGTGTGCTTGGAAGTAATGGGCAAGTTTTCGTGTAGCATGTACCGCCGCTAGAATGGCCTTCTCCAGTGGCAAATAACGAACCTCGGCCTCATGTAATGAATTTCTTACATAATAAACTGGTCGTTGTATGCCACTGTCGACTCGTATCAACATCAAGCTTACAGTATGAAGGGCTACAGCAATATAAGCAAACAAAACCTCGTCCATCTCAGGACTGGACATAATAGGTGGCCGAGATAGACATTCTTTAAGTTGCTGGAAGGCCAATGCACACTCCTCGGTCCATTCAAATCCCTTCCATTTATTCATCAAAAAGAAGAAAGGTCTACACCTATCCGCTGATCGGGAAATAAACCAATTCAAGGCAACAATCATTCCAATGAGCTTTTGGACTTCTTTGGGTTTCCAAGGTGGGTGTAGACTATAAACAGCTTTGATTAGATCGAGGTTGAGCTCAATTCCCCTATGTGTCACCATATAGCCTAAAAACTTGCCTAACCCTACACCAAACGAGCACTTGGAAGCATTGAGGTGCAATTTATGTTTCCTCAGAATTTCAAAAATGTTTCTGAGGTCTCCTACATGCTCGGACACTACCTTACTTTTCATCACCATGTCATCTATATAGACTTCAATACTCTTGCCCAATTGTGGTTCAAACATTCTAGTCATCATCCTTTGATAGGTAGATCTTGCGTTTTTCAAACCAAAGGGCATCACTTTGTAATAGTAATTTCCAGTGGGAGTAACAAAAGTTGTCTTTTCTTGGTCATCTAGGGCTAGTGGTATCTGGTGATACCTCTAAAAGGCATCTAGGAAGCTCATCCGAGGATGGCCCACAGTTGCATCCACCAATTGGTCTATCTGAGGCATAGGGAAAAGATCCTTTGGGTAAGCTTTATTCAGATCGGTGAAGTTCACACACACTTGCCACTTCCCATTCTTCTTCTTCATCACCATAATATTAGCCAGCCATTTAGGGTAGAAAACCTCTTTGATAGCCCCTGCCTGCTTGAGCTTTATCACCTCATTTCTAACAGCATCAGCATGTTTCTTGGATGGTCACCGAGGTGGTTGTTTTTTGGGAGTAATGGATGGGTTGACATTTAAATGATGGCATATGAAGCTTGGATCTACTCTCGGGGCCTCATAAGCATGCAAATACGTCAACGTTTCCTAGAAGAAACTCTATCAGCTCTTCCTTCTCTTGAGGAGGTAGTTGAGCCCCAATCTGAAAGAACCTCTCCGAATCATCACCAATAGCAACTTTTTCTAGATCTTCACACTTCGCCTCCTCGGCTAATTTATTAATAGGCAACACCGGAGCTTTTGATTGCTATAAACTTTCTTCAGCAGAGGCCAAGGACTCAACCTTAGGCCGATGTAATATGGCAACCACCAGGCACTACTTAGTCGTGGATTGGCTCCCAATGATCTCCTCAACTCGACCCCCGGACGAATACTTCACCTTTTGATGCAGAGTAGAAGATACGGCTCCCAGGGCATGAAGCCAAGGCTTAGCCACAATGGCTGTGTATTGGGAATAAGTGTCCACCATAATGAAGTCCACCTCCACCACCGCTGTGCTAGCCTGTGCGGGTAATCTAATTTGACCCCTCGTAATGACCACTTTCCCGTCGAAGCTCACCAAAGGAGAGTTATAGGCTGTCAAATCCTCGGGTTTCAAGTTCAACCCCTTGTACAAGTCAGGATACATGATTTCGGCACCACTTCCATCATCTACCATTACCCTTTTCACATCATATCCCCCAATCCTAAGAATGACCACCAATGCATCGTCATGGGGTTGTATGGTTCCAACCTTATCCTCCTCCGAAAAACTTAATACTGGCTGGATATCCATCCTGGCCCTTTTCGGCTTCAAATCAGACTCCTTGGCTGGCAACCGAGCCACAGACATCACCCTGGAGGGACAAAAACCGGTCCTCCCTGGAGCAACAAAAATGACATTTATCGTGCCAATAGAAGGCCTTAAGAAAGCATTTCTCATGGGCTCTGGATTCGTCTGGCCTTGCTGACCACTGGAATGATGCAAAAGATGTTTTAGTATTCCTTCCTGGACCAGCTAGTCCAAATGATCCCACAAATTCCTGCAGTCTTCAGTGGTATGCCCTTGGTCCTGATGATATTGGCAATAAAGATTCCAGTTACGCCTCATGGGGTTTCTTGCCATCTTATTTGGCCACTTGAAGAATGGTTCATTCTTAATCTCCTCCAACACCTGGTGCACTGGTTCTCGGAACACAGTATTAACCGACTGAGTGTTGGCAGAGCCTAACTGCCCAGCAAAGTCTCTTCGAGGTTGGTTGTTGTTGTGTCGGTCCGATCTGAAATCTCTCCTCTCTTTAGGGATAACCTTAGCTTTTCCTTTCCCTTACTGCTGGTCTTCCTCAACCCTCTTGTACTTATCAATTCGGTCCATGAGTTGAGGAACACTAGTGACAGGTTTACCAGTCAAGGATTTCCTTAAATCATGCTCGGTTGGGAGGCCAACCTTAAAAGTACTGATGGCCATGTCATTAAAGTTACCATCTATCTCATTAAACATCTCACAATATATGTCCAAGTATGTTTTCAAGATCTCCCCCTCTCGCATGGACAAGGATAATAGTAAGTCCAAAGGCCTAGTAATTTTGCTACACGTGATAAAACGTGAGCCAAATGCCAAGGCGAGCTCCTCAAAGGAATTAATGGAATTTGGCTTCAGACCATCGAACCATCTCATCGCCACAGGTTCCAAACTGGATGGGAATACTTTGCACATCAAAGCTTCATCTTTAGAACGAATAGTCATCCTCTGGTTGAATTGGCTCACATGCTCTACAGGGTCTGTCCGACCATTGTAAATGGTGAGCGTGGGTTGATGGAATCGCCAAGGAAGTCTTGCCCCCTCTATCTTTCGTGTGAAAGGTGACTTGGAGATTTGACTCAACAATTTTCCCATAGCGTCATTTCCCAACCCCTATGAGGCGGGCTCTTATGTCTACATCTATGAAGGTGCTCTTCCTCATAGGAGAAGGTCTCACTCGATGGAGTTCTTGACCTCCACCTATAATTATCGTCCTCTTCATCATTGGAGGACATGTTAGAACTGGATGGAGTTCGCCTCCACTATGCATGGCGCAGCTGCTTTTTCAAATTGTCAATCTCCGTCTGCATGTCTCTGTTGTTGTTTTGCCTCTAAGAAACATGACTTCCAACTCGAGAATGGCTTTTGCTAGTATGCGTGGTGTGCACACTACCCTCTCAATATCGTTCACGCTCACGGTCTCTTTCATGTCCAAGATTAAGGAAATCATCTTGTCGCTGAGAACCTACGAATTCTGCTCGATGTGGATTTTCCTAGTGTGGACCTGATCCTACCATAGTTAACCGTTGCATTCACTGATACACCAGTTCTTCCCACAAACGGCGCCAATTGTAAGGTTTGGATTTGAATCCTTGGCCTAAAAGGTAATTGGATTCAAGCCCAATAAGCCCAAAACAATAAATTTGTAGAAAGTGGGTCGAAGAACTGGGCTCTAATGAATGAAACAACAAATAGACTTGGTTTATAAGACAATCAAACAAAATAAGAGTATGTTCGAATAAGAAAATTTGTCCTCAGCACAATCCGAGGAGCTCTGCTCTTGTATATATCGAATGATAATGGTTACATAAGTAGTTCAGATTCTTTTAGTCTCCCCCATTCCCTTTTTTCTCTCCTACCTTATATACTACCTTTGCCTTTCATCTTCACCATCCGCGTGTAGGTCAGATTTGTTGGTATTGATCTTTATCCCATCAACCCCTTCCCAAAGTTCTTAAGTAATAGATGTAATGCTGAAAATCACTGTTCAGGTATCACTTCCTCATTAATGCAGCCAGAGTGTTAGTTGTAGGGCATTTAATGTGGAGGTAGCAGCTTTTCCTGGAGATATTTCATGGCCACACTCTTCTCTGTTTATCATTAGTACTTATCTTCCTCCACGGAATGGTCTAGAAGGTTTCCCTTGTCGGTAAATCACATCTTCAGACCTCGGCGTTGGGTAGCCGAGAAGGAACTCATCCTCGGCAAAGCTTCCTGTACTACTATGACTAACATTGTTCTCTTCGCCTATTACCATAGGCCCCTTCGACAGTACTTTTCCCTCTTCGAATGATTCCTTATCCTCAGCCTGGGCTTCAAGCCCACCACATATGTGGACGTGTATTCTTGGGCTTTCTATGCCTACAACATCTATTTTAGGAAATATCTCATTCATACAATTATATTCCCTAAAAAATAATATATTTTAAATTTGAGAGAGATGAGTTATTTCTTTTTTCCATAATTGTTTTGTGGATATGGAAAATTTGTTTATTTGGAAATATATTAATGTTAGAAATTATTACACCTACTAAGGAATAGCTATTACAATGAGAAATAGTTATTCCTCATTTTAAAAAATAGTTATTCATAAGGAATGATTATTCACTGTAATAAAAACATAACCAAACTATTGAATAGCTAAACCATAGGAATAATTATTATATTACAATGCCTATTATAGTCTACCAAACATGCTCTAACAATTTTGGGGAATATTTAGTTAATTTAATGCATTAATGCTTTTAAAGAAATGATTTAATACAGTTGACCAAGATTAATTGATAGAAGTTCAAATTAGATTTTAATGGAAAATTTCTTTCACTCTTGTAATTACCATTAACTTCTTCTTTACTATTCTATCTATGAGAGTATAAATACACATAGTTCAGACTTCATTTAGGCCACGAGAAACTAAAGCATTCATCACTAGAAAAACTAAGCACTCAGAGTTTGTAAAAATGGCTTCTGCATCTTTACTTATACTTTTCATTCTTCAAGGTTGTGCTTGTCTATTTTTCTACACCATAGGAGCTCAAGCAAATATAAAATTTTCGGCGAATTTCTCGTTTGGAGATTCAATCCTTGACACAGGCATGAATAACAATTTGCCTTCAGGTAGGTGTAATTACCCTCCATATGGAAGAGACTTTCCGAGAAAATTTGCAACGGGAAGATTTTGCAATGGGAAAATCCCCACAGACTTGATAGGTATAATATCATAAACTCTTTTACTTACCAATCAACATTTCCTCTCTCTCTCTCTCTCATGTGTTGGGTTATATATTGACCTCAGTTAATTAATTCAATTACCCAAGTTGATTAATTAGGTCAAATTACATGTAAAGTTGTGGAGGCACAAGGCAAAAATACCATTGAGTGATTAATTAATTCAATTATCCAAGTTGATAAATTGACAAGGTGATTTTGTTGACTAATGGAGAAAACCTCTCACAAGGCAAAAAACCCACTGAATAATTTTTAGGCCACCACTCTCAAGAATCACTAATTAAAATCAAGAGATTATAAGTATAAGAAATCTTACCATAAACCTAACCTATCCCAAAATATTAACCTACAGTTGAATCCTTACGCCAATCCCAAAATGGTCTTGATTTTGTAGAGACTTCTTCCCTTTGCATGGATCTCAGTGTGTGTCTAACTCCCAACAACTTGAAGCTTGTTGTTAGATGCAAAGTTCCTCAATACACTTGTATATTAGATAAGGAAGCACTTAGTCACAAAATACTAAGGCGCATAAGAACGTAGTAGCTTCACAATAAGTGTATAGATTCTCTAATTAAGTATTTGTGTATGATGACGACTTTAAAATTGACCTTTTATATCCCCTAGAATTTCAGTGAGCAAAACCCTAAAAGTCCATGTCATAATGGGCCGAAAAATATACTTGGAATTTCTGGATCTGCGAAGCTCGATAGATTGAGTATTGTCGAAAGGTATTAAGGTTCATTAAATCTCGATAGATCGAGCTTGTGTTGAGCTTGTAACGGGGTCCACTATTTTTAGCTTTTCTTACTTATTTCTTTGTGCAGTCTCATGTCTTCAATAATACCACTTGTTTTCCTTAAAAGACGTACTTTATGATATTCTAGAATTCACTTAGAACTACTCAAATAAAAGTAAAGTGCATTTTATCAAAGGATATGCAAACTACATAAAAATATAACTCTAATATCATGCACAATGCATGTTTTATATTCTATGTATAGAAAGTTTCTGGTTCTGCTTTTAAGTTCTAGTGTATGTAGATTTTTGTTATTTTAGTTGAAAGAGCCTTTCAAAAAAAAAAAAAAATCTAAATTACAATAATTTTTAAACTATAGGGATGAAAGTAATGCACTCAAAACTTTGAGGTTTAATTTGAAAATAAGACCAAATTTTTGTGGTTATTCATCCATTTCATACTCCTTTCAGCGAAGGCATTGAGTATTAAAGATACTGTGCCAGCGTATCTTAAACTAGATCTTCGAAGTAAAGATCTTCTAACCAGTGTAGGCTTCACTTCCGGTGGCTCAGGAATTGACCCGTTAACATCTAGTACACTAGTAACTATCTTATATCTTTATTTATTAAATAAACTTTCAGTTGTTACATTTGACCGCATTAAGGTTTGGACTAAAATCAAATTGTTTGGATTTTGTCAAAAGTACTTTTATCGATTTCATTTTAATTTAAACTTTAGGGATCAAAATGTAACAATTAAAAAAATCATGGTACGAAATTGTTATTGGATGGAATCCCAAGGAGGTAATATGTTCAATCAAAACATGCAAAATAGAATTTGAACAAAATCCTAATAATTTTATTTTAGTCCAAAATTAGGCGGTGAAATATAAAAATTGAAAGTCTTTAAACTAAATTGTTACCTAGCAGAACCACAAGACAAGGGATATGATGCCCCTCCTCCCCCCTCTCTCTTTTATTCATATTGTATAGAAATTACGACATTTGTTGGTTTTCAGTTAATCTAGAGGATAGTATTTCAACTTCTGCCCCTCCATGTTTTAAGTGATGGGATCCAATACCAAAAACACGAGACAACAAAAAATCCGATTAGAAGAGCTGAATTAATATTTTCCTTAATCTAATAATCACACATAATTTACTGTGCTTTCAAAATTCTAGGCTTTCTTGCAATTTAATTGTTTTGTGGGAATCAGGGAGTTGTGGCAATGTCCCAACAGTTACAATACTTCAAGGATTACATAGGGAAGCTAAAAGGGGTTGCTGGTGAAGAGAAAGCAAAAGCCATTATAGCCAACAGCCTTGTTCTAATGTCAGCAGGCAACAATGACATAGGAGTATCATATACTGCTGGTTCGAGGAAATTACAGTATACTTTTCCTGCATATTGTGCTCAATTGGTTACCTGGTCTACCACTTTTTTGGAGGTAAATTTCTTTCATTATGACTTATGAAGGCCCTAAGTAACTTTTTACAAAGAAAAAAAACCTGGAACCACAAACTATTATCATTTTTTTGCTGTAAGTGTAATACAGGCTGAGTGTGAGTGATGAAAAAAAAATGGTATGTTTATGTGCAGAGTTGTGACAAAAAATTGTGTAATAATTTGTGATCTTGTAACCACTTTTTTAACTAAGTATATGCCATGCACTTCATTAAATATCTATTTTTCTAAGAGGTAACAAAGAGCACCAAGCACCTAACCATATCAAATATAAATTTGTGAAGCAATTGTATGCACTGGGGGCTTGGCGATTTGGTGTTCTTAGTACTGTAGCACTTGGATGCGAGCCATCAGGAGGAGTTGCAGGATCTTGTTCAATGACCGCAAACGTAGGAGCACAAACGTACAATAATCTGCTAAAAGCAGGAATAGCCACCCTTCAAAGCAAGCATTCCGATGCAAAGCTGGTCTTTTTCGACATCTTTACCCCTTTAGATAACATAGCCTGTAATCCTCAGCAGTTTGGTAAGTGTTGTTGTTATTGTTATTATTGTTATTATTATTATTATTATTATTATGTCTTAAAAAATTTGGTAATCATTTACTTAAACGCAAAGCTTTTGTTTTGCTATTGATGATGCCGAAAAATCACCAGGGAGCCACATAATCCTTGTACGCTTGAAATAGCACCTGCACAACAAAAAGAGAAGACCTAACAGAGAGTACCGGTGTGGTGCTAGCCAAATACCCTTCGAAAGTCAAGTTAGAATTTCTGTCACAAATCTAGAGTGTCAGAGCTGGGGTAAATTATGCGTACCTTGGTTTGTGAAAGTATTAGAGCTTTTATAGTAGTAGAGGGTTGACATCTCTTCCTTGGATTAGAAGTCTTTTCCTTATAGGAATCCTTATAAGCGTATATTGCGGAATCCTTTCCTTGTAGGAGACTAACACTAAGCGTGGGGTGCAAGACATTTTCTTATTTACTCATGCGTGACAATCAAGTCAAGATTATGTCAGACCCATTGGCTTTAGTGGTGTCAACTTTCCATCCTCCCTTCTTTGACCTCGTCAGCTTAAAGTCGTAGACTTCCTACTGCCTTGTTGATGGACATAAGCAAAGCCAACGGGTTCGTTTGGAACGTCACTCTATGCCTTCCTCTTGGTGAGTATATATTTACAATTTTATCCTTATCAGCTGCCCCCTACTCCATATCCTCGTCAGCTAAAACTGACGGGTTATGGAGTTATACTTTTATTGCTAACTTTCTATTTGGCCAGGAGAGAGGGAAAATTATTTACGGGCAACTCCTCGAGCAGCCATCATTAAATGCTCGGACACGTGGCGCATTCTGGTTGGCTCCGCTTCTGGACAAGGGCGTCGCTTCGTCTTCCGTGCATTTTCCCCCTTATATATAACCCACCTCTCCTCCTCATTTCTCCTATTCCATCCTTGCTAGTTTCTTTAAAGAAGACTTGTCTCCTTGACTTCGTCAACTTATTCACTTCGTCGCTTGTGCTGCTACCATTGCTTTAGAAACCGTCACTCACTCAAGAGACTTGTAAGTTTTCTCCCCTTTTCCTTATACGTATGCATTTTATTCTAATTGATTAACTCCATAGCGATGTCGTCATCTTAGGTTCTTAGAATGACTCCGTCACTTATAGGTAGTTAAATGACAAGTGACGTGTCAAGTGATCAGTCGTCAGTCTGCAATGGAGCAGGCTATGACGAGGTATTCAGTTCAGGAATGGGTCGTCAATAAATTTTTACCAAAGATGAGCGAAAGGGTTTTTAAGGAATTACGTACCCATTACCAAATCCCAAACTACATCCACATCTGTGTTCCAAGAAAAAAAATAAAAGGTGCTATACAGGGAGGACGGCAGACGTCAGTATGTATGACACTGTGTTTGCTGCGGGGCTTAGACTACCACTGACGGCTTTGCATCGTCAGTTGGCTGATTTCCTGGGATTGTCCGTCAACCAAATCGCTCCGAATGCTTAGAGGATCTTTATAGGTGCTGAGATTCTATGGAGTCATCTGAGCGGAGGGAATTGTCAGCATTCGTTGGACGAGTTCTTTTATTGCTACAGACCCCATCACATTGCTTCTTCTAAGGGGACATATCATTTTGCTGCTTGAGAGAAGGGTCTGAAACTAGTGTCTGACATGCCAGATTCTAACAGAAACTGGAAAAGTAGATACTTTTTTGTTGAGGGGATGGATTGGGTGTGTCATCAGGAGGAATGGGAGACGATGCCTCGTGGTTATTTTGACAATACTTGGGCTTTGGTCAAGGATTCAGGTT